>CM033647.1:21966427-22598678 GCA_019512145.1 Engystomops pustulosus
TTTAAGAGTCTAGCGTTTTTTTGTTGTACGAAGGATTTGAAGCAGGACAATTGAGAGGTTTTTGTTTTTTGTACAGTATGATTTTTTTTTAAATTTTTCTAGTCAGTGCAAAAAAAGACTAACAGTCGGTCCCCTACTTAAGAACACTCGACTACATACGACCCCTAGTTACAAACGGACCTCTGGATGTTGGTAATTTATTGTACTTTAGTCCTGGGCTACAATAATCAGCTATAACAGTTATCACAGGTGTCTGCTAATGAAGCTTATTATTAATCCTGGTTCTATGACAATCCCAAACATTTTTAAATCCAAGTCACAGAGACCAAAAAAGTTCTGGCTGGGATTACAATGATAAAATTATACAGTTCCGAAGCGACTTACATACAAATTCAACTTAAGAACAAACCTTCAGACCCTATCTTGTATGTAACCCGGGGACTGCCTGTATAGCCTACTCATCAAATTATTACACACTTTGGCCTGCAGAAATTGGGGGTCCTATTGCTCAGTATTTACATTGTAGGACGACCCCAGGAGTTACATAGTTTATCTATTACTTTACATTTGTTGATTATTGTATATAATAATAATATTATTATTATTATTATATTATAATATTATTGTATGTATGTATGTATGGATACATTCACCGTAGTACGGTGGGCACGCGCCGGGAAGAGGAGGAGGGGATGAGGGCCACTCGCCCCCGCTCCTCTCCATAGAGAAACATGGGGCACGGCGCCGTATTCTGGGGAAAGATCGGACGTGTCCTATCTTTCTCCTGGGTACGGAATGGTATGGTGCCGAACGTGTGCTGCACCGTACCACTCCTGTACACCCCGTGCGCCCATTGCCGTCTATGGGGGAACATATATAGATATACAGGCGGTCCCCTACTTAAGAACACCTGACTTACATACGACCCCTAGTTACAAACGGACCTCTGGATTTTGGTAATTTACTATACTTTAGTCCTAGGCTACAATAAACAGCTTTAACATATATCAATGGTGCCTGTAATTAAGATTTATTGTTAATCCTGGTTCTTATGACAATCCAACATTTTTTAAATCCAATTGTCACAGAGACCAAAAAAATTTTGACTGCGGTTACAATTATAAAATATACAGTTCCGACTTGCATACAAACTCAACTTAAGAACAAACCTACAGAACCTATCTTGTATGTAACCTGGGGACTGCCTTGTATATGAAATTTATCAGAATTGTTTTTTGAGTGTTTTTGACATAGTTGTCATCCTGTTATGCTGTTAACGCTTCTTGCGATGTTGTGCTTTGGTGAATAGACTGGGCGTTTCTCAACGCCACATTTGTCTCCGGAGAAGAGCCCTAATTTGTGTTTTGAGATCTGCCCATGGGAAATTCCATGGATACATCCGAGCAACTGCCCTCGGAGGCTCTTTGGATTGGCTTTCCATCCAGGCAGCATACAATGGTCATTTATGTGCGGCCATACAGTCTTGTTGCAGTGCCCATCTCAGATGGCGGTACGTTAAAACATTTGTAAAGTTGCAGGTTGGCACAATCTATAATTGGCGAGATATTTTGCATCTTCATTATCCGGATTTTTCTGATGGTGAATATTCAGAAGTTTGGTGGTGGAGATTATATTCTTCTTGGCGCTGTCTTTAGCGGATTTCCAGTTTAATGTTTTGACCACATTTGATAGAGTGGAAAAGATTTGCTGACATGGGTCTACAGGATTTCATGATCTGGTTGTCCCTCCGTCCAGCCGCCCCCACACAGTCCAGCTCACAGTCTCTTCCTTCTTGGAGGGGGCGTTGTTTGCAAATGTATCTGCTTGATAAATTTCTGACAAGAAGGATGATGATTAACCATTGGATGGAGGGAGCGGGCCTGGACAGGAAATGACTGATAAGCGTCTTCATTGAGCACTGCTGCACATTACTCTCTCTCAGTGGCGGCAATGACCGCACAGTCATTCTTCTTTTTTTTTCCTAACCCACATATTTGATTTAAATGCATAAAAATACATTTTTGCAAAGCTACATCCTCTGCCTCCCTCTAAAATACAGGAGGTATGGAGAAGTACCTGCCTATCCCTAGTGATCCGTTCTGATCAACAGACTTGGTAAATTTGCTGGTATGGTACGTTGTCTGTGGATGTGGTACTTTCCCTAAATACCACGAAACCGTACACAAATTATCATACCATATAGTGTCCATATACCTGAGCTCTATATTGGTTTATATACATACTGTTCTGTCCCTGGGTGACATGTTATAGAGCAGACTGAAGCTGTCTAAATTGATTTATAAGTGAATCAACTTTAAAGGACACCTACTATCAGGATGAAAAAATGGTATGCAAATAAGCCAGAGGTGCTTCAGGCTTCATTTACACCTATGGAAGCTGCATAAAGTCCTTCATCCTGGTGGTAGATGCCCTTTAAGTGGGCAGTGCTACTCCACGATTGTGAGCTATCTGTATGGAAACCCAGAAACCTATGCACAATCTGTTCAGCTCCTCCTGCTCTATACCATTCTGCCTGCAGGTAGGGCACGATGTACAATCTGCTCAGCTCCTCCTGCTCTATAACATGTGCCAACTCGTTCGCAAACGACCCATCACTAATCATTGATTAGATCTCCTGAAGTCCGACGCGTGAAGTCAATCACAGGAGAGAAGGTGTTCAGAGGCAGAGAGAGCTTTACTTCCGTGTTAAACTCTCCATCTCCCTGACTTTTTACATCTCACTTACGTCTCACTTCAAAGTTGATTTTCTGGATGATGCCACCAAGTTGGGCCATGAAAGAAACATGATCTGGAAGGTGAACTGCTTGACATCATACTGGTAGAGGTTTATTAGGCCATTTTCTGATGGCAGGTTCCCTTTAAAGAGAATGAGTATTAATGGTTCCCAGTAGTCATACCCCAACCAATCAGCATTTTATGATAATACGCAGTCCTATTAGGAACAAAGAGTGGACGGCTCAGGACCTCCCCATTGAATGTTGATGTGTGGTGAATGTATTTTGAAGAATTACTTATTTAACTTGCTAAATAATGTTACAATGTGGAATTTCCATTCTTATATTTTGCCCTTATATGTATCAGCACACACACACAGATATATAGTGCAATAAAATCAAATCAATTACATTGAATGTTTAGGCTACAGCATGTGGGGCCAATTAAAGAGGAAAGGAGAAAAAAGTTCAAGGCCAAGTAATATGATCTCAGGGAGTAGGAAATGGTTGGTTAAATATTTCCAGAACATAAAAAAGAAAGACTATAAAAGTATAAAACAATCCTGTTTGCTTAGATTGATACCAATGGACATTGCATTGTTACTACATTTACAATGTGTGTATACAGTATATTAGGTTGTGGATATATATAGGGATCGAAAATTGGCAGATTACCTAATGCATGTCAATTTTCACTGAAGGGCAATACAGTATGTGACTTATTGCAGGTAAAATGTGGAGTAGGTCTCCCTTGTAACCAGTGAAATAACTTCTAGAATGGAATAACCTGCTACGAGGATGTGAAACAAGAAACTTGCAGATCTACTGCACTGCATTTTTTTATATTGCATCCACCATCTGTTGTTGGCTCACAACTCACTATGAAATGGCGCCACTTGTCAGACTTGGGAAACCTAGGTAGCTATTAACACCTTCAGGATGATGCACAACTTCATTAAAACTTATTTTTAAACTTTTGTTTACATTTCTGGTTGTTTTTGGCTTGTTTTTTTCAGTAAGAGTTGTATTTTCCAATGGCTTAGTCCGTGCAATTACTGTGGGAAACCCGGCAGTATGTGAAAGCCGGTTTCCCACAGCAACAGCCAGGATCGCGACTATTGCCAGTCCGGCTGTTTATCCCTATAGACACCCTATAAGGCATTACCGGGACAATCAGCACCCTCCGTGCAGGCCTCCGTGGAGGTGCCGCTCGTTGCTATGGCAGCCCTGAGGTCTGATGAAGGACCCCAGGGCTGTCGACAGTAAATGCCTGTTAGATTGTGCTGAATGCAAAAAATTGAATGAATTAAAAACGGACTAGTTAAAGAAGACCTATCACCCTTAAAAATGGCACTAAGAGCTGTTTACTAAAGTAAGCATCTCATAGTGCTACAACAGTCCCAGCAGTGTTACACTCCGATAACGCTAGCGGACACTACCGAGATGTACAGTAGAAACGTCAGACCGCTCTCAAAGCTCTCGGCCAATTCATGTGGGGGCGGTCCGAGGTGCTGCCTCTTCCCCAGACTTCCCCTCCCACTCCATAGGCCAGCGTTGAATCCCGCCCCCTAGCATTTCTAGTGTACATCACGGCAGTGTCTGCTAGTGTTATCGTAAGTTTCCAATAACGCTAGCAGTGTAACACTGCTGGGACTGTTGTAGCACTAGGAGCTGCTTACTCTAATAAGCAGCTCCTAGTGCCGTTTTTAAGGGTGACAGGTCCTCTTTAAATGTATCAAGAATTTTTAATCAACCAAATTAATACCGCTCCATAATACGCAAGTGTCCGAAACCGTCAAATTGGCTTTTCTCAGGTCTAATAGATCAGCCTGTTCCATACTCACAAAAAGTTAGGGATATGAGGATGAACCTAAAATACACTTATAATGGAACCTGACAGCAGAAATTGACCAAATAAACCACTACCAGTATGTTGTCAAGCAGCCGAACAACTTACAGATCATGTTTCTTTTTATGACCCAGTGTTGTGGAATCATCGAAAAAATCTACTTTGAAGTAAGATGTAAATTGGTTGTATAAAGTCAAGGAGGCGGAGAGTTTAACACTGAAGTAGAGCTCTCTCTCTTCCTCAGAAAATCCCCTTCATTTTAATTAATGGTTTGCATCAAGAGATATCAATAACCGGATCGCCAGATCTTCAATCACAGAGGAGGAGGCGTTGACTTCAGTGTTAAACTCTCCTCCTCCTTGACTTTACGTGACTAATTTACAGCTCACTTCAAAGTTGATTTTCTGGATAATGTCACTACATTGGATCATGAAAGAAGCAATAAGTAAAAGTTGTGCTGCTTGACAATATTCTGGTAGTGTTTTTTTTTAGGTCAATTAGGTTCTTTTTAACCTTTACAAGTCAACTTAATGTGAACTACTTTAACTTTTGAATGCAAATATCCAACTGTTTCATTACTTTTTGGACAGCTTGGTGGAGCTTAACAGCAAATAAATTCATAAAGACTATTTGACCTATGAATTGCCCAATAAATTTCCTGGATCAATTAGAATTGGTATTCAAACAGTCCTCCTGATCATGCTGTTCACATTTTGACATCACAGAACACATATCTCCCAGGCAACAATGATCAATTCAAGTTAAATAACTGTTAGGTCGATTTGGGGCCCTAAACCTACTACAGGTCTTTATCGACCTTTTTGAAGTCTTTAAATGAAAATAAACTTCTATACTTACCTAGATGTGAGTCTTATGAGGCACATTGGACTCACATCAGAAGATCCTGCGGCGGCCCTCATCTCGCTGTGCAGGAAGTAAATCCGGGCCAATATCCCCACAGGTGTCAGGAGAATAAGGGACGAGGTGAGTATAACATTTTTTTCCCTAATATCTAAAAATCAAACAGGACAATTTGGAACACTAAACCCCAGGACCATTAGGACCTGTGGATGGTTTGGTGTCCCAAATTGCCCCGGAAGGTTATTCTGTAATTTAATAATCCTGGAACCTTACTTGTAAAAAACTTTATTTTAGTGATATGTAAATTATATGCAAAGGTTACTGGGGCGTGTACTAGTCTGGCCGGGCTAGTACACGCCCCAGTAGCCTCTAAGGGTAATTTACATATAACTAAAATAAAGTTTTTAACAAGTTAGATTAGGTTCCCGGATTATTAAATTACAGATTAGGGCAGAGGCAGGGGGAGGAATCTACCATCACATCTACTTCTAATGGTAGATTCCTCATGGTTGGTTTCCTGTAAGTAACTCGGGGTACTGCCTGTATCTGTATGTGAAATCATCATCCCCATAGACTTTGCATGGAGGGGATGTGGTTTTCGGATTGTCAGTACATGCAGAGTAGTCATGTGTGGAGCATAGAGCAGGAGCTGCCTCCCCTAGGAGAAGCCGGAACATTTTGGAGAGGGAGTGGCCAAGCCAGAGCAGGAGGAGTGTTGTGGAGAGGGGGAGTGGCCGGCCACAGCGCGGGGAGTATTGTGGAGGGGGAGTGGCCAACCAGAGCAGGAGGAGTGTTGTGGAGAGGGGGAGTGGCCGGCCACAGCGCGGGGAGTATTGTGGAGAGGGAGTGGCCAACCAGAGCAGGAGGAGTGTTGTGGAGAGGGGGAGTGGCCGGTCTCAACGCGAGGAGTGTTGTGGAGGGGGAGTGGCCATCCAGAGCGGGAGGAGGGGGGAGTGACCGCTCCCGAGCAGAGAAGTGGAGGGGGAGTGGCCCGTGCGGTAGGATGGTAGAATGTAGTGGAGACCGGAGCAGGAGGAGTATTGAAGAGGGGGCGTGGCCGCACGGCTCAGGAGGCGTGTCGTGGTGGGGGCGTGGCCGGCCGGAGCAGGAGGAGGGGGCGCTCTGGATGCGCACTCACACGGATGCTTGCTGCAGGATTGGCCCGGCGGCTGTGGATCGCTTCCCCGCTGTGTGCTCGGGTGGACGTGCGTTTTCTTTCTCGGATAATTCTTGCATCTGGATCTGAAATCCTAGGCGGGTCAGCATGCGGCTCTCCCGGGAGACTCCCCGCTCCGCGGCCGTGTCCAGGCAGCTTGTGATCGGTTCCCGGTGAGAGGAGGACAATGAGCAGCGAGCAGGAGCCAGAGTGAGTGCCACCTGTGTAGTGCTATGTACACCCCACTATGTATCATGGCTGCTGTGCCTGCATTTCCCAGCATCCCAGCCCATGGTGTGTGCAGAGTTACCTGCAGAACATGTCACCTATAGCACAAATCCCTATAGAATCCTTATAGAATCTATATGGCCATAAATGACCATTTTCCCACCTGTCATGAAATCACATGACGAAACAATTCCGATATCAGATCATAACCAGAAATGCATGAGAACACGCATATTCCCATTTCCCTAAAATATTATTATTTTTTTTTACGAAATAGTTTTATTGTTTGGGCTTGCGTGTCATTTCGCATATGAGATTGGCGTTGGCGAATTATCCGACGTATTTATCCATTACCTGGATCTTACCGTGTTTGCAAAAAAAATAAAAATAAAGCGCATTTTCCAAAACTTGCAGGTGACAATCTGTGGTTAAAATCTGTGGCCATTTCACAAAATTTTTGAGAGTGTGGTGAACGATTTCCTTATGTGGTGTGACCGTGACATTGATTTTGGATGTGGCTCAAATCTCTTGTCTATGGGATGTCACTTGTGTCACATCTTTGACCCCACATTATGCATGATAAAAAAAAAGACACTTTAATGTGGCTACTGCTATAAATATCATTTTATATGCATTGTTTTTATTATGGGAGATTTTTCTTCAAAGTTGTAAGAGTGCACCAGTTGATTATGGCATATGACCCCCTCGAATTCCTTTCTCCATGTATATGTATATTTTTGTGAAATCGTTAAAGGCGCCGAAAGGGCGACCTGATATCGGAAGGCAATTTTTCAAGTGCACAAGTGCATGGCCTGGATGATGTGTGTAGTCTATGCACATAGAAGTCGTCATATTGTGTGTGTGTGTATGTAAAGTATATTTGTGTGCGAGTTTATATTGATATAATGTATGTGAGTTATATAATTACACTTTAAATATAAGTATATATAAACGGAATAAACTGTGTGTGGTTGAATATATTGTATATCTATATAATTAGTTTTACACTTGTGAATATTTTTTGATTTGCCTTTCCTAATGCATATATAGTATGTTATATACATGATATGTGTGGTATTGATGTGTGTATATTTGTGTACATACTAATTTTATATATACATTTTGTACCATATCAATATTCATGCACAATATATATGTGTGTGTATATATATATATATATTTATGTGTATATATATATGTGTGTGTATATATACGTATGTGTGATATATATATTTCAGTGTTAGTCTCCGAACTTCAGCCTATTACTTGAAACAATAGAATTTCGTCTGTCACAATCTTCCCCCCATCCCTCATCTTCATTCATGTACACGGCTTCATACATGTTCTCTGTGGCGTGTTGCTGGGTGACTCATCCAGTCGTCCTCCATTGCTTTTCTCAGCCAGTTACATTGCAGAGTAGTGATTGGTCCCGGCTAATGCCAGGGGCCCCATCTGCTTCATGTCTTGTTTCTGTGGATATTCTGTTGCCACTGAAGTGTACAGTTATTTTCTACTAAATATGGTATCCTGTCCCATGACCGCCCCTGACACCCCTGTGTACATGTGCTGCTGGTTATATAATGGTAATGTGTGTTACAATGTGTAGAGCTTTCCTGTTACTATGTAGCCATATAGTTGGATTCCGTGTTCTATACTGGAGACAGTTTTATCGTGTACGGAGCGTCAGTCGTGACTTTCCTATTTTACCTCAGGTTTCCACCGTACTAGTGTGCCCTGTACTATAGCAGCCCCCACTATGTATTTCCCCCTCCCTGTAATGATTACTGTGCCCTCTCTTCGGTGCTCTGTCTATTCAGTTGTTTCGTCCGCCATGTTGTGCTACTGTTTTGTGAATTGCCCTCATTTGCATAGCAGGATCCCATTCATAAAATACTGGGTGGCAGAGCTACCTTTTTACACGCTCTGCCAGGGTGAAGGGGGGCGTGAGGAAGGGGGGCGACAATTCTAAGTAAAACCAGGCCTATATATATAAATGAAACAAAAAAAAAAGTAAAAAAAAAACAGGGAAGCGTGCAAAGGAGGGGGGCCAGGGGGAAGTGTTAGCTCCGAATAGATGTGGGAAGGACTGACTGACACAACACGTCTACTTTCCCTGCTGCCTTCTGGCTTGTAGTCAATGGTAACTCCCTAGGGGGTGACTCTCCATTGCTGTAAAGACTTGAGGACAGTAGCTTTTTTTAATACATTTTTTAATTTTTTGATCAATCACTCCTTCCCTCTCCTTGTTTCTTTCTTTTTTTTTTTTACTTTTCTCCCCCCTCCTCCTTCTTGCTCTTGTCTCCCCCTTCCTCCTCCGTGTCTTCTCCTCCCTCCATGGCCTCTCCCTCCGCACTTCCCTCCCTTTCTTGTTGACACAGCTATGTGGGAAATATCAGAACAGGGAGGCTCTGGCGTCACGTGATGTCCCCCTCCTCCTCTGCCTCCATTCATAAAATACCTGTGTCCATTCACACTGCAGTAACAGTGTCACATAGGTTGCGCCATAATGAGACACCTGCAGAGGGCTTGTCGTTCATGCGGGCTATACTGGGTGTGTAGGGCTCCTTGGAGATCCTGTAGTGTATTTTTATTCACAAACACATTGGTTGTTCTACAATTTCTCCATGAAAACAATATCCTTCCACTCAGGCTGAGCTCACGGCCTCCATTCTGTAATGATAGGGCTTTTTGTTCTAATTGTAAAATATTTGGTGAATATTTGTGCTGGAATACATATAAAGTTTATTCCGGTCTCCTTCCGCTTGCAGGATCTTCCAGACTGAACCTACAATCACATGTCCGTTCAGTTCACAAGGGTCAAACTTGTGGCCAACAGGATTAAATCCAATTGAACGGTCGTGGCCGCTCTCACACAGAAATAATTAAATACTGTCACTTGCAAAGCATTAAAGAAAGTTATTTTACATGAAATTGTCACTTGGTGTAATCACATTGATTAACGATAACCTCTCCGGTCGATTTAGGGGACCGTTAACTGTATGGACCTTTGGTTTAGGGTCCTAAATCGAACTGTACGAGAGCTGTCCGTGGCCTTTAATTAAAACTAACATTTATACTTTCCTGGATGCGGACCCAATGAGGCCCTTTAAACTCGCTCCGAAAGTTCCTATTTCTCCTCTTGCGTTGCGGTATCTACCGGTGGGTACTACGCTGACTTCACCCGCCAAAACAAGTTCGATTTGGGACACTAAACCACCAGTCCATAAGGAGCTTTGGGTGGTTTAGAGTCCCAAATCACCCTGAGGGTGCATCCACACTTTCAGTCTTTCAGATGCAGGTTTTGATGCCCAAACCAGGTATGAGGTAAAAGTAGGAGGAGAAGGAGGAACACCTTTCAATTATGTGTCTCATCCCATTATCATCCATACCTGGCTTAAAAAACTGCATCTGAAAAACTGAACGTGTGAATGCTCCCTGAAAGACGCCCTTTAAGCCCCCACCCCCATCTGAAAAAAAAAGTCCTCATTTGTTCTTGTGTATTTAGGGGCCATGTATTAGATTAGATTGCAATTATTTCAGATTTTAAACCACGTTCTATATTGTTCAATATAAAGTATGTTTTACCAAGTCCTGGAATCTCCATAGTCTTTGCAGGTTCACTTTTGCACCCAAAATCTGCAACTGTAGAGTGCGAGTGTATGAGCTGATGCCAACCAGCATTCCCCTTCGGGTGTAGAATTTTATGAATGCCTATTTTTCCGTGGATTTAGCAATCCATAGGATGAAATACAGAAGGAGAAGTGAAACACAAAAAATAATTCTTATGTATGCGGCTGGTTTAAAGGGGCTGTTGCCTATCCCCCGCGTCGCCACCAAGCGGGAACGGTGCTGTATTGCAGGCCTATGTGTCATGTCTTTCTGTCACATGGTCTGTATGCAGTTTGGTCTCATTGCAAAGAAAGGGGGCTAAGGTACAGGACCAAGCAAAACCGAAATAATGGATGGTAGTGTGCTTTGTAGGAATGCGATACACATGTGCGTGCTGCAGTCTCTTCATTGTACAATTCCACTTTAAGACCATATTCACTATATTACGAACGTTACCATAGTGTTCCACTTATCAGACCTATGCTGAAAAAGTAGAAATTCCATATATAAATATATATGCACCCTAATACAAAGTAGGGTAATTTTATTAGTTAGAAGACCTTTTATTCACTCCGGTTGCAGCTGATGGGAGTTGTAGTTATGCCACAGCTGGAGAGAAGTCTTAGGTTACAGACGGCCGCTCTACAGCTTTGTCACTTTATAACTTATCGTTTTGTATATTAAGGAACACAATGAAATTGCCCGATAAATAATTGACCAACGTTTAAGTGATAATTTAACCTTGTTGTCTGTCACTGTCAAGGGAATTTAAAGAAAAAGGGGGAAAAAGTTGTCGCCTTCCCTTACGTGTCTTAGGTTTTATATTGGGGGAATGGTTTTAATAATGCTTACAGGTTTTGGGAACCATACTCGGTAAAAGGCTTAAAATAAATGAAAATACTGATGTGGAAATGTATACTTCTTCGCATTGTATCCAAATTTGGTACAGAAACTGCAGCGTTGTCGTTCCCGCCATCTTTGGTCAATCAAATTGGAACTGTATTTAGGCTGAATTTCTCGGATCTAAGGCTCAGCGTGTGCAGCCCATGGAAACTGGCCTGTATGTTGGCCCGATTCTGTAGACTGCACGCATTGCACAGGATGAGAGTCCATGCATCATACTGAAATATGATGTAAGGAATCTCTGTCTGTTGGTCTAATAGCAGAGCTGGTACTATAACTGTACTTAAACATGGAGTCCTTACATCATATTTCTGTATGATACAAGGACTCGCCTGAAGGAATGTGTGCAGTCCATGGGGTCGGACTAAAATAAAGGTCCGTTTTGACGGACCCCAATAGTTTGTCTGAAGCCTGCCGGACAAAGTGCGGGGAGGATACATCTACGATGCTACGACTTCCCATAGTATTACAATGCTCTACTGATAACATGGTTACATTACAAGACATGGTCCCATTGGGAGGTACAGACTCTTGATATTGGTGTTTAGATTTTGGGTCCATGAACAGTTTTAGGACCTGGAAATATGGCCACCATACCAGTTTTCCCATCCAGTTAAGCCGTCTATGCTGTAATGTGTAGTCTTTGTGTGTGTGTGTGGCCCCTTTTTTGTTTGGTTTACATGTTTTTGGATGCTCGGAACGGTAGAAATCCTGGATGATATGTCTTCAGGTCCTCTACGTTGAAGCTCGTCGCCTTCTCCTGCCTGTAACTTTGGACACGCAAAAAGCTGGAGTCTGTGGCTTTCGGATGCCTGGGCATTTTACGCCAATTGGCAATCCACATGCGTTTCCTGGGCCAAATGTAAAATACTTTTGTTTGACTTGTTTTAAGCCACACAAATGCATAATTACAACTTTTATGAGGAAGAGTGGCTTAGCTTTTAAGAGCAATGAACTTGTAGCCATGTGAGAGTTACTGGCTGGAGGCAGTAGTTGCGTCTCCAGGACCGGATAGTACTAACTGGTTACTGAATCTCCTGGTCCCACAGTTATAGAGAAAAATAAAGTGGTCTTGAAGACCTGGGAAATGAAGCTTGAAGAATTCCAGGAATGGGAGGGAGAGGGCCTGTCTACATCCCTAACCTTTCAAATTACAAAGTGGCTTTTGATTTAGTGTGACTGACTCCTAAACGTGAACATAATTGTTTCCACCCTGTTGTAAAAATGGCGGGTCTCTAATCACCGGTGACCCCATAATGAGTAGAGGTGAGGCAGCGAGATCTGGAGGCTAAGCTAAATATTTGGTCATTTGCTTAAAGATGTCCCCCACATCTAAGAAATCAGAACTCGTGTATCAGAATTGGGCTACATGAAAAGTAATGTTGATTTTATCCCCTTTTTTATCTCTTTATTCTTTCCTTGTCACATTGAGACAATAATTTCAGTGGTCGCATGAACTGATCTGTGTGGAAAACTTCTGCCGGTCTATGCCTTCCCATAGAAGTCTATGGGAAAGTGAAAAATATGGATAATGCACAGGTCTCATCCACATACCGTCCGTATCCGCAGATGAGTAGGTTTTTAAGCGAACATACGTCTCGGACTTATAACACACTCGCACACCGGAACTGTAAAAATGGATCACAGATCCATTGTTTGAGGTACACATCCGTGTGGAGGTAGCCTTAGGCATCGCTCTCGCCCAAAAAGCAATTGTTGGGATGCTGTATTTTTGTAGTTAACTAATCAGGTCCTTTGTTCCTCTTCTTTGTGGTGTTACCTTTTATGACTACTATAAAATGATACCTTCATTCACACTGGGTGTTTTTTTTTTTTTTTTGACTCTCAGTTGCCAGATGTGCAGTGTTCCTGTCCATAGATGGCTGTCTCTCTCTTTCTTTCTTATGGAAACTCTGGTTAATAAGTTCTTTAATTGGTCGGATATTGACATTTTCTTCTGAAGAAGAGAAATTTTGTAAAACTTTGCCCTTTTGCGTATGAAATCATCTATTCTACTGGTGTCTCCACAAGGTATAACCGTACCCCACTTTAGTGTTTATGTAAGACTTGCACCCCTTATTTCCTTCGTTGGGTCATCCATGTGAGGGTAAATCTCCATAAATGTGGACTCTCATCCCAATTCCATAAAAATACCCCATACATCTGTACCTAATTCCGGTTCGGTTTCGACGCAATGAGCCACTGCAATTTCCTGTGGTGGTGGTTCATCTGAGGTATTGGTCATGGTATTGGGAGTCCAGCATGTCCAATCCTGAAAATGTTAGATATGATTGATATTTCAGTATATATAAAGACAAAGTCTGATGAGTCAAATAGTTAGAAGTGGATACATACAGACTAGAAAGTGTAGGCTATATGGTTACCCAAAACCTAGCGGTCACTAATAAATTCTAATGCAACAAATGGTGATTTCAGAATTTTTTATTTTTTTTTTGGAATCACTGGAACCAACGTTTTGTAGAGACCATACCGGATGAATCTATATATGGAAGCATACAACATCTTATTATTAACCTTGGCCCACTGCTTAATGTTCTTTATCATCTACATTCTTTAATAATATGTTAACTTTCCTTCTCTCTGGCTCTTGTTTGTGACCAGACTGGTGTTCCAAGGCCCTAGGGAAATGGGGTATGCTTTTTAGCATTGTTTTGCAGGAAATACTTTTTTTTTCTCCATATTTGGTAATTATTTCGGCTTTGAGTGTCTTTTATAGAAGGCATTGACATGATCAGGAAATGATCCTAAGTGACGCTCCGTTCAAAGTTCCTACACCCACGCTTTTTCCATATATATATCTTAGTATATATGATAGAACTTGTGATGGAGTCTTTGAGTAAAGTCCCTGAATCAGTAACAAGGAAATATCCTTAATAAATCGGTGGAATTTGTTGGGCACCATCCGTTACGTGATGGAACCGGAAATCTTCATTATTTGGTTTCCACTTTGATGGAGTGAAAAACTGTTAATAACAATGTAAATGTGAACTTGACTTTGTCTGTTTTTAACGAGTCAGTTGTCACCTATGGGTGATATCACATGGTGCTTTCTTGGTCTGTTCATGTTGTGTTTTTAAGGGTGCAACCACATGTTCAGTTTTTTAAAATGCCCAAACCTAGAATGGAGTAGAAGTTAGGGTGATGCCACACATGGCATTTTGAACCCGTTTTTGGTCCGTTATTAAGCAGTCCGTTAAAAAACGCATCCGTTTTTGACAGGTTTACACATATCTCTTAATAAACTGGTCAAAACAGATGCGTTTTCAAAAAGTGCGTGCGTGTTTTGGACAGACTGCTTAAAAATGGACCAAAAATGGGTTCAAAATGCCTGGTTGGAATCCCCCTTTAGGCCGCGCCACAAGGGCGCTTTGTTGCGCTTGCAAAACGCACGCAAAAGTCGCGCCCACCGGGGCGGGCCTCGGGCCCGATCGCATCAGCGTTTTATGGAAACGCCTGCGATCGGGAACGAGCCGCCGGGTTTGCGTTAATTTAAACGCCGATGCGATCGGGGCCCGCCCCGGTGGGCGCGACTTTGTCTGCGTTTGCAAGGTAGAAAAGCGCCCTGTGTGGCGCCGGCCTTAACGCATGTGTTTTTATATGATACCATGCTCGGTGGTTTGAATCCGATTTGCGCATTTGCGGAAATGTAATCAGCTGGGAAAATGTTATTACAGCTGTTTACACTTCTAAAAACAAGAAAAAACCCATTCAAAAGCACGTAAAAATGCAAAAACACGTGTTTTCAGTGTGTTTAAATAAGGACCACGAACGCACTGTGTGACTGACCACTATGCCAGAGATGGACATCCTCTGACTTAAATATAGACCATGGGAGCAAGTGACTGTCTCTTTTGGAAAACGAACAGGGCTGAATATTAAGTGTGTGTTTGGTGTTGTAAAAAATTGTGGTAAGTTGTCGAGGTGTTATTGTCTATAACATCATTGTCCTTGTTAGCAGGAGACTTATGCTCTTAGTCCACTAAGACCCTACCCAAATAACCACACAAACCGGAGTTTATAGTGGTAGACTACTCAACAGCCTCGTATTCCAGGTTATAGCTCTGTTAGAAAAAGCCCTCGAAGTGCGCAGGTAAACCATTGTAAGAATGTAGCCTGAGCTGGAGTCTGAGGAGATTTTCATTTCCTGTTCTTTTCGTGGTTGTGGTTGATGACTTCCAGCGTGGGACAGTGCTAGGGCTTGGCGGTATGATGGAGACAGTGATGATGGTAGATGAGGAGGCGTGTGAGTCAGTATATGCACTGCTGTGTGAGCGCTGAGCGCGGCCTGGCTGCAGTGTGGGTGGAGGATGTTCTCCCATCTCATTATACGCTTCAAATGTTTCTGCTTGTGGGTCAGTCTTGATTCATCTGGATTTGCTCAGTTAACACTCTCGTTTGGATTGCGTTCCATCACAAATGTTGTCGCTAGGCAGAGTTTTATATGGTAAAAAAAAACCTAAATCCATTTGTTCCCTAATAGAAAGGTAATTTTCCCCTACAGATGCATTTCTGGTGAACCAACACCCACACCAGTAGTAGATCATTATATGCTGCCGCAGGGTCATGATGACCCATTTCTTCTTGGGTGGTGACATACGTGGCGTTTAGGCAGCTTCTGGGCCTTGTTTAGTAGTGCGTTTTCAGATTTAAAAACGCATGCGTTTTGACAGGTTCTGACCAATTATCTTAATTCAAAATGGTCTTAAAACGTCATGCGTTTTTTTCCCGTTGAAACGCACTACTAAAAACGGCCAAAAAACGGTCTAAAACGCCACGTATGTACCACCCTAGAGACCCATCAGGGCTCTACCATATCTGAATAGTTAGTCAATTTGATTCTGGAATAGGGCCAGAACCGACAGACCATTACACATCATCAAGGTTCTTCATCATCACGATATCCATAATTTCACTTTCGGGTCTATTGAGAAAAAGAAAGAAAAACAGAAGACTGAAAATGAGTGGAAGTGTGATACAGCCTCAAAAAAAACAGGCACATAGCATTTTTTGTAATAAGCTCTTGCCCACTGCATCGGAGATGAGCGATATAGGGTGATGCCACACATGGCGTTGTTTTTTAAACGTGTTTGGTTCGTTTCTAAGCAGTCCGTTAAAAAACGCAGTCCGGTTTGAGGGTGCTGTCAAGTCGCGTTTACTGCATTGGTTTCAGTACAGATAGGGATATTCCCTAATTAAACAGCTTTAACGCGATGTTTACAAAAAGCAGGTGTTAATCATCGCGGTAACACATGCGTTAACAACGCATGCGTTTAACCGCGCTGTTACCGCATGCGTTACGACTTTGCGTTTTGTAAACGCAAGTGTTAACAGCTGTTAATACGGGCAATTCCCTTCAGCTTGTCGCAATGCGTTTTATAAACGCATGCAGTAAACGCGACTGTGACACACCCTGACAGGTTTGCCCATTGACTTAATTAAAACTGATCAAAAACAGATGCAGTTTATGGCACGGACTGCTAAAACGGACCAAAAACGGGTTTCAAAACGCCATGTGTGGCATAATCCTCAAGTCATCAATATTGATTGGTGGGGAAAGGGGTGTGTCTCTGATAACGGCAGGTCCTGCATCGATTTTACAAAGGAAGCCCAAAGGCAAACTACATTTGTTTTTTCAAGGAATACTAGCAGATGGGATGTACGGTATATTTTTTATGACTGTCTACATTTTGTTAAAGAGAACCTGTAAACTGTTTTACCCCACTAAATAGTCAACCCCCTCTAGCTTAGGGTATGGAATGTCTCTTCTAGAATTTTTTTTTTGTAAAGTTTCACCAGTTACCAGTAATTGAATAAAAAAGGTTCCCCCAAATTCAGCAAATATGACTCTTCTTCTCAGTTTATGAGATGAATCAAGTTTTGGACTGTTATAGGAGTAGTGTCGTTTCAGAAGCCTCTATCTTCGTTATATAGTACCTAGACACATGCAGATTTGTATCAATTAAAGATGATAATCTCTTTCAGATCACAGGCTTATGGCTTTGGAGCTACAGAACCAGGTGTACATTAGTTAAAGATATTCTTGGAAATACAAACGCAAATAAAGATCCATCTCCTGGATTATTTTTTAACTGTCTGTATGTCCGTTCTGTAGCTCTTAGTGCGATGTGTGAAAGATGAGATTCTTATCTTTAATAAGATACCAAAAATATGTCTTAGATACTATAAAACCGAAGATGTGGACTTCTGAAGTGACACTACCCCTTCAACCACTAAACTTGAACTCGTCTTATGCGAAAAGCGGATGTGAAGATTCATATTTCCGGCTTGTGGAACATTTTGTTTTTATAGTTAAACGAGAGAGATTTCACATAAAGACCAATTCAGAAAGGACATTTCATACCCTACCTGAGGAGATTTGTAGTTTAGTGGGGTAAAACCAGCGACCAGTTCCCTTTAAGAGTCTAGCTTTTTTGTTACGTAAGACTGTTGAAGCAGGACAATTGAGAGGTTTTTGTTTTTTGTACAGTATGATTTTTTTTTAAATTTTTTAGTCAGTGCACAAAAAAGACTAACAGGAGGTCCCGTCCCCACTTAAGAACACTCGAGTACATACGACCCCTATTACAAACGGACTGTGTGGATTGGTATTTATTGTACTTTAGTCCCTGGGCTACAATAATCAGCTATAACAGGTATCACAGGTGTCGTAATGAAGCTTATTATTAATCCTGGTTCTTATGACAATTCCAACATTTTTAAATCCAATTGTCACAGAGAACAAAAAAGTTCTGGCTGGGATTCACAATGATCAAAATTACAGTTCCGACTACATACAAATTCAATTAAGAACAAACCCTTCGACCCTATCTGTATGTAACCCGGGGGACTGCGGTATAGCCTACTCATCAAATTATTAACACACTTGGCCTGCAGAAATTGGGGGTCCTATTGTCAGTTTTACATGTAGGAGACCCCCCAGGAGGTACATAGTTTATCTATTACTTTACATTTGTTGATTATTTATAATAATAATATATTATTATTATTATTTATCAATATTTGTATGTATGTATGATGGATACATTACCGTAGTACGGTGGGCACGCGGGGAAGAGGAGGAGGGATGAGGCCACTCGCCCCCCGCTCCTCTCCATAGAGAAAAAATGGGGCAACGGCGCCGTATTCTGGGGAAAGATCGGACGTGTCCTATCTTTCTCCGGGTACGGAATGTATGGTGCGAAAACGTGTGCTGCACCGTACCACTCGTACACCCCGTGCGGCCATTGCCGTCTATGGGGGAACATATATAGATATACAGGCGGTCCCTACTTAAGAACACCTGACTTACATACGACCCCTAGTTACAAAACGACCTCTGGATTTTGGTTAATCACTATACTTTAGTCTAGGCTACATAAACAGCTTTAATATATCACTGGTGCCTGTAATTAAGATTTATTGTTAATCCTGGTTATTATGACATCCAACATTTTTTAAATCCAATTGTCACAGAGACCAAAAAAAATTGACTGCGGTTACAATTATACAATATACAGTTCCGACTTGCATACAAACTCAACTTAAGAACAAACCTACAGAACCTATTTTGTATGTAACCTGGGGACTGCTTGTATATGAATTATCAGAATTGTTTTTTGAGGTTTTTGACATAGTTGTCTCTGTTATGCTGTTAACGCTTCTTGCGATTGTTGTGCTTTGGTGAATAGACTGGCGTTTCTCAACGCCCACATTTGTCTCCGGAGAAGAGCCCTAATGTTTTGAGATCTGCCATGGGAAAATTCCATGGAATACATCGGAGCAACTGCCTCGGAGGCTCTTTGGATTGGCTTTCCCTCAGGCAGCATACAATGGGGATTTATGTGCGGCATACAGTCTTGTTGAGTGCCATCTCAGATGGCGGTACGTAAAACATTTGTAAAATGTTGCAGGTGGCACAATATTAATTGGCGAGATATTTGCATCCTTCATTATCCGGATTTTTCTGATGATGTGAATATTCAGAAGTTTGGTGGTGGAGATTATATTCTTCGCTTGTCTTTAGCAGGGATTTCCAGTTTAATGTTTTGACCACATTTGATAGAGTGGAAAAGATTTGCTGACATGGGTCTACAGGATTTCATGATCTGGTTAGTCCCTCCGTCCAGCCGCCCCCCACACAGTCCAGCTCACAGTCTCCTAATTGAGGGCGCGTTTGCAAATGTTATCTGCTTGATAAATTTGCAGAAAAAGGATGATGATTAACCATTGGAGGGAGGGAGCGGCCTGGACAGGAAATGAACTGATAAGCGCTTCATTGAGCACGCTGCACATTACTCTCTTCAGTGCCGGCAATGACCGCACAGTCATTCTTCCTTTTTTTCCTAACCCACATATTGATTTAATGCAATAAAACATTAATTTGCAAAGTAAATCCTCTGCCTCCCTCTTAAAATACAGGAGGTATGGAGAAGTAACTGCCATCCTAGTGATCCGTTCTGATCAACAGACTTGGGAAATGCTGGTATGGTACGTTGTCTGTGGAGTGGTACTTTCCCTAAATACCACGAAAACCGTACACAAATTATCATACCATATAGGTCCATATACCTGAGCTCTATATTGGTTTATAGACCTACTGTTCTGTCCCTGGGGGACATGTTATAGAGCAGACTGAAGCTGTCTAAATTGATTTATAAGTGAATCAACTTTAAGGACACCTATATCAGGATGAAAAAATGGTATGCAATAAGCCAGAGGTGCTTCAGGCTTCATTTACACCTATGGAAGCTGCATAAAGTTTTCACCTGGTGGTAGATGCCCTTAGGGGGCAGTGCTACTCCACGATTGTGAGCTATCTGTATGGAAACCCAGGAAACTATGCACAATCTGTTTCAGCTCCTCTGCTCTCTTACACATTCTGCCTGCAGGTAGGGACGATGTACAACTTGCTCAGCTCCTCCTGCTATAACATGCTGCTGCAGATGGACACTCATGTACAATCTTCTCACCTCCTCCTGCTCTATACCATTCTGCCTGACTAGGGCACGATGTTACAATTGCTCAGCTCCTCCTGCTCTATAACTGCTTTGCAGAAAGGTAGAAATCACAGAGATCTCAGATACTGACACATGATGTACAGATGCCTCCTAATGAATCACAATTCTCTTTTCCTTTTTTTTTTGTTTTTAAACCTAATAATGTTCTGTCTTTCTGGATGGACGTTAGGGTTTTATTCAGGTGTCTCCAGGTGTTATTCAGAGCAGCTCCTCCTGCTCTATACATGCTCTGCAGAAAAACCAAAAATCACAGAGGGTCTCGATCTGGCAGCATGAGTAGATGCCTCTAATGATCACAACTCTTTTTTCCTTTTTTTTTTTTTTTAAACCTAATAATGTTCTGTCTTTCTTGAAAAGTCCAAAACTCCGAGAACTGATGCTTCTTAGAGAGCCTATGATGCAAATGTGAATACGGTCTATCCTATTAGATGACATGGGAGTTGCAAGTTTTCACTTTGGGTTGTTAAGCTCATATTACATCTAATTGGTAGCTTTGGGTCCATACATGTTACAATTTTTTTTTTTCACTTGGAAGTGTGCAGTTCTTATTAATATGTCTCCACCAATAGCCTTGTCTTCAATAGCCTTGGTCATTGATGAATGTGGAATCATGATGGGTCTAATATGTGGTGACTGTGGAGTATCCAGATGTAAGGAGAAGTCTACTCCCTGATATCTAGATGGACATCTAAACTTCAGTAGTCTTTGAACATGACTGACGGCTATTCTCCTGACCCCCTGGTAGACACATGCACTCCGGTTCATATAAACAATGCTAGACCCCTCTACAGTGGCATATTCTCCCTAAACGTTGTATTAAGTGATACTGTGATCGTGGCGTGTACCCATTGAGTGGTGGTTGATTCTTATAAACACATGTATTGTAGACCATTTTTTTACATTTGCTGTTTACACTCCCTGACTGCACATGGTGCAGTATATTGTTTATCCCGAACATAATTGTTCTGAATTGGATGTTTCTCAGCTCTTGACGAGGGAAGGCAGCCAAAAACCATGTTGTGGTGTGTTCAGGGGCTTCTCGGCTGATAGAGGGTCATCAAGAATCCCACACTTCACCACGTTGCTCAGTAAATCTATGGTTATTATTTGGTATGAAGGCTGTTTAAAGTGAACCTGACATTTATTAACCACCCAAAAAATACTTCAGAAAAATTATGATTACAACGCATTGCCCCTATCTAAATGGTTTCATGGGTGCAATGATAAAAAGTCCAGTAAACTCACCTGATATGAGCCCAATGTATTCAGGGGGCCCGCATATTACATTTACTTGTATTGCCATGTCTCCTTGTTCCTGATTGACACAAGGTCTCATGCTGGCTATGCTGCTGTATGGAACTAGTACTTGGGGAGCGTCTGTCAATATTCAACTTTAGACATGTACAGCTCGTTTTGTTATTGTTGGGGAAAGAAAATGCTGTTAAATGTTTTACCCGGTGCCTTGTTGGCATATTGAGAACGATTTCTCTTGCATTATTGGACATTTCATGTCTTGTGACCAGGGTGATGTCATCTATGGTCCTTTACCATGCAACTTTAAAAATGTACCCATGTTTGTATTTGATCACATGAAATCACAGTATGCCTCCATTGAGGTATGGGAAGGAGTAGGAGGCATGCTGTGATTTCATGTGATCCGATACATACATGGGGTAGAGTTTGAAAACGTTAGTGGGTAAAGGACTATCGATGACATAACCTTGGTCACATGACATGAAGTGCTGAATGGTGAGGAGGTATAGGATATTGGGAGGAGTAGATGGGAGCAGCTGGACAATCAGGACATGCCCTCTCTGATGCCAAGTAAAATAACATAAAGTTGATTTTATAGGGATGGGAGGAAAAACATTTAGTTCATATGGCTTTATGGGAACTTGTCACTAGCTGAATGTGATGACAGATTCCCTTTGAATCCATATTTGCCTTGTATCTGCATATAACATTTATAACAACTAGACTCATTCCATAGATCGCAAGACTGGCCAACCATCTCAAACTGATGGACTCTAGACCATTATCTGTAGAAGCTAATGTTTGGGAGAATAGGTGGGATTTTACCTGCCTGATACAGTCATTCTTGTGTAGATTAGGCATTGTCAGAGAGGAGGTTCGGTGAGATAACTATTAGCGGAATGAACATCGGGCTACATGATGAGGACTTTCAGATGAGGAACCTTTGTGTACAAAAACATAGATTTAAGTAAGAGTGGAAACATGGGTTGAAATATTTTAGGGTAGTACTTAGGATGTTTTCAATTTTTGGAAATGCTGTCAATCGTAAGACAACTGTGGTTAAGAAATCCAGAGTCTATGTTGGTGTGCCATCTTTATTCAATGAGGAATCAAGCATGATAAATTGTAAGGAGCACATTATGAGGGATCAAAAAGGGCAAAAAGTAAAGCATGTTGTAAAGATGTCTTCATATAGGTGAGTGGGTCATAGTCTGCCACCAGTTTTTAGAATAGTGGTGGTTATAGAGCACCATACTCTTTTGATAGAAAACGTGGACCATTTTGTTTGTGGCTTTCTATGGAGAATAGTATTAATGACACAATTCCTTCATTTTACTGGTCGGTGGGGTTTTTTGGACACCACTGATAAACAACTGTCTATAGAAGTCCAATAGTTTTTTCCATTTTTCACAGTTGAGGTTCCATTTTAGGATGAATGGTGGCATAGAACAACAACTTCATAGTTTATACGTTGAAAACTTTGCACACTTCCTAGAGATCTAGCACCACTCCGAGGAAACCTAGATAGTAGTGTTAGAGGTGGTAGTTTTGACCTCGCCTTACTGTAGTCTGATTTCTGTCTATATTGAAAGATTCCTTAGAAACATGGACAGTATTGTAGAGTAGATGTGCTAGATTCTGGTAACTGTTGGATTCAACTGTGATTTCCTGATTGTAATATCTGTTCCTGACACGATTTTCTTCTTCGCCCTGGATTTCCTATTGTGATGGATTGTTGGCTTATCCCCTGGTTGTGTCTCTGGGTTGTGTTCTCTGGTACCCTGGATGTTCTGATTTTTAAAACCAATTTTCTGCCACAAAAACACACCTATGGTGGAGCAGTAGACGTGGCTTGGAGCTGCCATGATTGTAGCAGCTAGAGCCCATAAATGATCGCTTCGCCACACACACTATGAGGGTCATCACAGTTTAAGGGTAATCCACCTCAATAAATAATTCCATTTCTTAGAAAAACATTTTTAGATACACTTTTTTTTATAACCTAGTTTTGTGCGATCCATTATTATTCCATGTATTTAATAAGTAGACCGCTAGGTGTAACCGCGGGTGTGATCGGTTCTGATTGAACAGTATGAGCTTGTACGAGACAGACCCTAATGCTAACACTCGGTAGTCAACTTTCGATGGGTTTTGTGGAGAAAAGGAGTAACTGCACAAACTTTGCATTATTATTATTATTTATTTACCACGAGAGGTCTCTTTAAAAGAAACCTTCCGTGAGGAATTACCATCAATAGTAGATCTGATGGTAGATTCCTCCAGCCTCTGCACTAATCTGTAATTAATAATCTGGAAACGTAATTTGTTAAAGTTTAGTTTATAAATACCGGTATGGAAATTAACTGCAGAGGCTACTGGGGCGTGGAGTAGCTAGCTCCCGTGCCTGGCCAGGCTAGTCCAGCCCCCAGTGCTCTGAGTTAATTTACATATTCATAAACTAAAACTTTAGTTTAATATTCCTAAAATAAAGTTTTTAACTAGTTAGGTTAGGTTCCAGGATTATTAAATTACAGAACCAGAGGGCAGAGGCAGTAGGAATCTACCATACATTCCTTCTGTGGTAGATTCCTCATGGAGGTTCCCTTTAAGTAAATTTTTGTATGGTTGATGCAAAATACAGAATGGAAAAACGTCGTCTGAATCACATCTGCCGCTGAATTAAGAACTATGTGTAATAAAAGGCGATACAGAAACATTTTGGAAGCAGACAAGTTTGGTGTTGTTCTTCCGATGTGGTCTCCGCAGTTACCCTTGCTAGTGTTTCATAGTTGGCATATTTTTGACGTGTTATGGCTTCCAGTGGATTTGCTTGATGGTTGCTTGTGTTCTCCCTCCCCTTTCTTCTTTGCACTGCTCTCGCCGCTGTTCTCCACCATTCGGTTTGAACCCCCCCTCCCACCCTTGCTTGTGAGCTCCTTTGCCATGAAGAAATCCCTGCCTGTTTTGATAGAAAGCTGGTGTAGGCGGGAGCTGGTTATGAAGAAATAGGTTAACCATTTGCCTGAGGGGTTTGAAAACAGACTGAAAATCAAGTGAGAAAAAAAAACTTCCTGTTGTTGTTTATGTAATGGAGGGAGGACATGCAACTTTGCTCCAGTGAGAAAGAACTAGTTAACCCCTCTGCCTCTGGATATCCTGACAATAAATATTGAGCACTTTCAAGGAGACCAAAACCTTTCTGTCTACTTGTTTTTTTCGTCTTTTATAACCTTCCTGATGAACTTCATTTTTTGCAACATATGGTTAATCACTAAAATGGACTGGTCCTGACTCCAAAAATTGTTGAACTGGCCTTAAAGATGTCCTCAGGTCTCCGATGTTATGACCTATTTCTGGAGAATGTGGGTCCCACTGACTGTTCGTTGCACGTGGTCCACATCTTTATTCAAGTCTAAGGGAATGCCTGAGTAGATGAGGCTGACTAAACGCGGCGTCATGGGACCTGTAGATATGTCATAATATATCTGAGTTGGAGTACCCTTTCAGCTTGCCATAGACACATACATAGTTGAACTTTTAGTCCTCTTGTTATTCCTCAAGGACCCAGATACACTTGCACAGGGCTTGGGCAAGCATGCATGTTTTTTTTCAATAAGGATAAGGATTACGCGCAGCGGTAGACATTCTTTCAGCAGATAAGAACACAAGGATCAAAACACTTCTGCATCTGGAAGCTGAAGGAACCTGAGGTTTCTCGCTCTAAATGGTGTTTTGGCCAACGGTTATGCAATGTTTATGGCCACCGTTTATACATTATCGTAAGTCCATGCATTTTTTGGCTGGCTATCTGTAAATGTCTCTGCCTAGTGAAGAAGATGAAGCAGGCTGATGACTTTAAGAGCAATGAATTGTAGCATGTGTAGGTTACGGGTGGAGGCAGTGCTTGCGTCCCAGGACGGATTCGTACAACTGGTTATGAATCTCCTGTCACACAGTATAGAGAACTATAGAGAAAATAAAGTGGTCTTAGAAGGACCTGGGAAATGAAGCTTGAAGAATTAGGAATGGGAGGGGCGGGCCTGTCTACATCCCTAACCTTTAAATTACAAAGTGGTTTGATTGGATTTAGTGTGCCTGACTCCTAAACGTGAAACATAATGTTACACCCTGTGTAAAAATTGGCGGGTCTCTAATCACGCGGGACAACTAAGAGTAGGGTGAGGGCAGCGAGATCTGGAGGTAAGCTAAATATTGGTCATTTGCCTTAAAGATGTCCCACATCTAAGAAAATCAGAACGGTGTATCAGGAATTGAGGTAAAGGCAAAGTAATTTGTGTTAATCCCCGTTTTTATTCTTATTCTTTCCTTGTCACATGGAGGCATCTTTAAGTGTAGAATGAAACTGATCGGTGCTGGAAAACTTCGCTGGTCTATGCCTGCCATAGAAGTCTATGGAAAGTGAAAAATAATGATAATGCACAGGTTCTCATCCACATACCGTCGTACCGCAGATGAGATAGGTTTTTAAGCAGAACATACGTTCTCGGACTTATAACACACTCGCCACAGGAACTGGTAAAAAGGATCACAGATCCATTGTTTGAGTACACATCTAGTGTGGAGTAGCTTGGGCATCGCTCTCGCCCAAAAAGCAATTGTTGGGAGCTGTATTTTTGTAGTAACTAATCAGTCCTTTGGTCTCTTCTTGTGGTGGTACCTTTTAGACTAATATTAAAATGATACCTTCATTACAGGTGTTTTTCTTTTTTTTGCTCTCAGTTGCCAGATGCTGCAGTGTTCCTGTCATAGATGGCTTGTCTCTCTACTTTCTGTCTTATAGGAAAAACTCTGGTTATAACGTATTTAATTGGTTGGATATGGACATTTCTTCGGAGAAGAGAAATTTTGTAAAAACTTTTGCCCTTTGCGTATGAAATCATAATTATACTGGTGTCTCCACAAGGGATATACCGTACCCCACTTAGTGTTTTATGTACAGCTTGACACCCTTATTTTCTGTTGGGCTCATCCCTGTGAGGGGTAAATCTCTCATAATGTGGAACTTCTCAGCCCAATTCCATAAAAAAACCCCATACATTATGTACCTGTTCCGGTTCGGTTTCGTAGCAATGAGCCACTGCAATTTCCTGTGGTGGTGGTTCAGTGAGGTATGGCATGGTATTGGGAGTCCAGCATGTCCAGCATGAAATGTAGATATCGATGATATTTCAGTATATATGAAAGACAAGTCTGAGAGTCAAAGTTAGAAGTGGTACCATAAGACTAGAAACGTGTAGGCTATATGGTTACCAAAAAACCTAGCGGTCCTAATAAATTTCATGTAACAGATGGGATTTCACGAATTTTTTTTTTTTTTTTTTTTTGAATCACTGCGAACCAACGTTATGTGGCTGAGCCATACCGGCATTAATCTATATATGGAAGATAACACAACATCTTATATTAACCTTGGCCCACTGCTTAGATGTCTTCTATCATCTACATTCTTTAAAAATGCAACTTTCCTTCTCGCTTGGGCTCTTGTTTGTGACCAGAACTGGTGTGTCCAAAGCCCTAGGGAAATGGGGTATGCTATTTAGCGTTGTTTTGATGGAAATACTTTTTTTTTTTCTCCAATTTTGGTACGTTATTTCGGCTTTGAGTGTGTTTTATAGAAGGCATTGACATGATCAGGAAATGATCTAAGTGACGCTCACGTTCAAATGTATCCTACAACCCCGCTTTTTCCATATATAATATCTGTAGATATCAATGCTAGAACCATTGTGATGGAGTCTTATGAGTAAAGTCCCGGATCAGTAAAAAGAAAATCCTTAATAAATCGGGGAAGTGTTGTGTGTCACATTCCGTTTAGTGGATGAACCGAAATCTTCTAGTTAAGTTGGTTTCCACTTGAGGAGTGAAAAACTGTTAATAACAATGTTAAATGTGAACTGCCCTTTGTCTGTTTTTAAACGAGTCGTCAGTGGTCCCTATGGGTGTATTCACAATGGTGTCCTTCCTTGGTCTATGTTTCAATGTTGTTTGGTTTTAAGGGTGCAAACCACATGTCTCAGTTTTTGTAAAATGCCCAGCCCTTAGATGTCATATGAAGTTAGAAGTTAGGGTGATTTGACACACATTGGCGATTTGAACCCGTGTTTGTGTCCGTGTTTAAGCAGTCTGTTTATAAAAACGCCTCCTGCCTTTTTGACAGGTGTTACCCAATTCTTAATAACAGAACTGTCAAAAGCAGATGCGTTTTTCAAAAAGTGCGAAACTGATGTGTTTTGTGTACAGACTGCTTAAAATTGGACCCAAAAAATGGTTCAAAATGTACCTGGTGTGGACATCCCCTTAGGCGCGCTGCACACAGGGCGCTTTGTTCTGCGCTTTTGCAAACGCAGCACAAAGTCCGCTGCCACCGTGGGCGGCCCTCGGGCTCCTCGATCGAATCAGCGTTTTCATGGAAACGCCTGCGATCGGGAACGAGCCGCCGGGTGTTTGCGTAATTAAACGCCGATGCGATCGGGCCGAGAGGGCCCCCCCGGTTGGGCCGCGACCTTTTTACTGCGTTGCAAGACGTAGCAAAAGCGCCCTGTGTGGCGCCGGCCTTAACGAATGTGTTTTTATATGAACCTATAGCTCGGACTGGTTTACAATCCGATTGCGTCATTTGCGGAAATGTATCAGCTGGTAAAATTTATTACAGATGCTTAGTCACACTCTTAAAACGAAGACAAAACCCATCAAACACAGTAAAAATGCACAAACACACGTGTTTTCAGTGTGTAGTCTTAATAGCGACCACGAACGCACTGTGTGACTGACAACCTATGCCAAGATGGACATCCTCGTTGACTTAAATAAACTCATGGGAGTCAAGACGTCTCTTTTGGACAAACGAACAGGGCTGAACTAGTTAAGTGTGTGTTTGGTGTTGTTAAAAAAAAAAAATTTGCTGGTAAGTTGTTCGAGGTGTTTTGGTCTATAACATCAGTGTCCTGTGTTTAGAGCGCAGTACTTGTGCTCTTAAGTCCCTAAGACCCACCCAAATGTAAACCACACAAATCCGGAGTTTTATTAGTACGGAGGAATTTTACAGTATCTCTTTTCCAGGCATTCCAGTATCTCCCCCTTCGCTCTGTAGGTCTCCCGCCCTTTCCTACAGCAGTAGTAGACTCTCAAGTTAGAGAAAGCTCGGAACCTCGAAGTGCGCAAGGTAAACATTGTAAGAATGTAGTCCTGAGCTGAGTTGAGAGATTTCATTCCTGTTTTCTTCACCGTGGTTTGCTGGTTGACATGACTTCCAGCGTGGGTACAGTGCGTAGGGCTTGGCGGTATGATGGAGAACGTGAATGATGGTAGTTATCGAGGAGGCGGTGAGTCAGCAATGCAGCCTGCTGCTGTTGAGCGCGAGCGTCGGCTGGCTCAGCACGTGTGGCTGGAGATGTCTCTCCCCCATTATACTGCTTCAATGTTTCATGCTTGTGGGGTCATCTTGCATTCATCCCTGGATTCTGCCAGTTAACACTCTCGTTTGGATGCGTTCTCATTATCAACACAAATAGTTTTGCTCGCTAGGCACGAGTTTTATATGGTAAAAAAAACCTAAATCCATTTGTGTCCCTAATAGAAAAGGTAAATTTCCCCTACAGAGCATTTCTGGGCCAACAACCACCACACCAGTAGTAGTCATTAGTATCTGCCTCAGGGGTCAATGAATCTGATCCCATTTCTTCTTGGTGGGACATACGTGGCTTTTAGGCAAGCTTCTGGGCCTCTGGTTTAAGGTATGGCGTTTTCAGATTTAAAAACACGCATGCGTTTATGACAGGTTACTGACCATTATCTTAATTCAAATGGCTTAAAACGCTGCGTTTTTTTCCCGATTCGGGGGGGGGGGGGGGGGGGGGGGGGGGGGGGTGGGGGGGGGGGGAAAACGCCTACTAAAAACGGCCAAACAACGGTCTAAAACGCCACGTATGTACCACCTCTAGATCCCATTCAGGGCGCTCTACCATATTGAATAGTTTATTCAACTATTATTCTGGAATAGAGGCCAGAACCGCTAGACACATTCACATATCAAGGTCTATCATCATCACGAATATCCATAATTTCACTTTGGTCTATTGTGAAAACAAAAAAAACAGCTAAGACTGAATGAGGGAAGTGTGCATACAGACTCAAAAAGACAGGTCAAACATAGGCATTTTTGTAATAAGGTCTCTTGCCCACAATCTGCATTCGGATGATCGATGATAGGGTGATGCCACACATGCGTTGTTTTTTTAAAACGTGTTTGGCTTCAGTTCTTTAAGCATTCCGTTAACAAAACGCTCGGTTTGGGGTGCGTCACACCGCGCGTTTACGCATTGGCTGTCAGACTCAGTCTAGGGATTTCCTAATTAAACATGCTCTGTAACGGCGTGTGTTTACAAAAACGCAGAGTGTATATCGCGGTAACACATGCGTTAACAACGCATGCGTTAACCTGCATGTCCTGAATGTACCCGAGTATGGCTGATTAGAACTCTTGCGTTTTGTAACGAAGTGTTAACAGCTGTTAATAGGGAAATTATCCTTCGCTTGTCGACGAACTGCGTTTTTAAACGCATGCAGTAAACGCGACGTGTGACAGTCACCCTGACGGTTTGCCCCATTGACTTAATTAAAACTGCAGTCAAAAACAGAAGTTTATGGACGGACTGCTAAAACGGACCAAAAACGGGTTTCAAAACGGCCATGTGTGGCATTAACCTCAAGTCATCCAATATCTGATTGTGGGGAAAGGGGTGTGTCTCTGATAACGGCAGACGTCCTGCATCGACTTTTAACAAAGGAGCCCAAAGGCAAACTACATTGTTTTTTCAAGTGACATACTAGCAATGGGATTGTACGGTATATTTTTTATGATGTCTACATTTTTGTTAAAGAGAAACCTGTAACTGTTTTCACCCACTAAACTAGCAAACCCCCTCTCAGTTAGGGTATAGGAATGTCCTTCTAGAATTTTTTTTTTGTAAAGTTTCACAGTTCACCAGTAATTGAATAAAAAAGGTTCCCCCAAATTCACGCAAATATGACTCTTCTTGTCTCAGTTTCATGAGATGAATCAAGTTTTGACTGTTATAGGAGTAGTGTCGTTTCAGAAGCCTCTATCTTCGTTCTATAGTACCTAGACACATGCAGATTTGTATCAATTAAAGATGATAATTCTCTTTCAGATCACAGGCTTATGGCTTGTGAGCTACAGAACCAGTGTACATTAGTTAAAGATATTCTTGGAAATACAACGCAAATAAGATCCTCTCCTGGATTATATTTTTAACTGTCTGTATGTCCAGATTCTGTAGCTCTTAGTGCGATGTGTGAAAGATGAGATTCTTATCTTTAATATGATACCAAAAATATGTCTAGATACTATAAAACCGAAGATGTGGACTTCTGAAGTGACACTACCCCTTCAATCACTAAACTTGACTGTCTTATGTGAAAAGCGGATGTGAAGATTCATATTTCCCGGCTTTGTGGACATTTTTTTTTATAGTTAAACGAGAGAGATTTCACATAAAGACCAATTCAGAAAGGACATTTCATACCTACCTGAGGAGATTTGTAGTTTAGTGGGGTAAAACCTAGCGACCAGTCCCTTTTAAGAGTCTAGCTTTTTGTTACGTAAGATGTTGAAGCAGGACAATTGAGAGGTTTTTGTTTTTTGTGTACAGTATGATTTTTTTTTAAATTTTTCTCAGTCAGTGCCAAAAAAGACTACTACAGGAGGCCGTCCCCTACTTAAGAACACTCGACGTACATACGACCCCTATTACAAACGGACTGGAGTGTTGGATGTATTTATTGTACTTTAGTCCCTGGGCTACAATAATCAGCTATAAACGGTATCACAGGTGTCGTAATGAAGTTTATTATTAATCCTGGTTCTTATGCAATCCCCAACATTTTAAATCCAATTGTCACAGAGAACAAAAAAGTTCTGGCTGGGATTCACATGATCAAAATACAGTTCCGACTACTACAAATTCAATTAAGAACAAACCTTCAGACCCTATCTTGTATGTAACCCGGGGGACTGCGTGTATAGCCTACTCATCAAATTATTAACACACTTGGCCTGCAGAAATTGGGGGTCCTATTGTCAGTTTTACATGTAGGAGACCCCCCAGGAGGTACATGTTATCTACTACTTTACATTTGTTGATTATTTAGTATATAATAAATATTATTATTATTATTTATCAATATTTGTATGTATGTATGAGTGCGATAACATTACCGTAGTACGGTGGGCACGCGGGGAAGAGAGGAGGGGGAATGAGGCCACTCGCCCCCCGCTCCTCTCCATAGAGAAAAATGGGGCAACGGCGCCGTTATTCTGGTAAAGATCGGACGTGTCCTATCTTTCTCCGGGTACGGAATGTATGGTGCGAAAACGTGTGCTGCACCGTACCACTCGTACACCCCGTGCGGCCATTGCCGTCTATGGGGGAACATAATAGATATACAGGCGGTCCCCTACTTAAGAACACCTGACTTACATACGACCCCTAGTTACAAAACGGACCTCTGGATTTTGGTTAATTCACTATACTTTAGTCTAGGCTACATAAACAGCTTTAACATATACAATGGTGCCTGTAATTAAGATTTATTGTTAATCCTGGTTTTATGACAATCCAACATTTTTTAAATCCAATTGTCACAGAGACCAAAAAAAATTGACTGCGGTTACAATTATAAATATACAGTTCCGAACTTGCATACAAACTCAACTTAGAACAAACCTACAGAACCTATTTTGTATGTAACCTGGGACTGCTTGTATATGAATTTATCAGAATTGTTTTTTGAGGTTTTTGACATAGTTGTCTCTGTTATGCTGTTAACGTTCTTGCGATGTTGTGCTTTGGTGAATAGACTGGCGTTTCTCAACGCCCACATTTGTCTCCGGAGAATGAGCCCTAATGTTTTGAGATCTGCCATGGGAAAATTCCATGGAATACATCGGAGCAACTGCCTCGGAGGCTCTTTGGATTGGCTTTCCCATCAGGCAGCATACAATGGGGATTTATAGTGCGCATACAGTCTTGTTGAGTGCCATCTAGATGGCGGTACGTTAAAACATTTGTAAAATGTTGCAGGTGGCACAATATTAATTGGCGAGATATTTGCATCCTTCATTATCCGGATTTTCTGTGATGTGAATATTCAGAAGTTTGGTGGTGGAGATTATATTCTTGCGCTTGTCTTTAGCAGGGATTTCCAGTTTAATGTTTTGACCACATTTGATAGAGTGGAAAAGATTTGCTGACATGGGTCTACAGGATTTCATGATCTGGTTAGTCCCTCGTCCAGCCGCCCCCCACACAGTCCAGCTCACAGTCTCCTAATTGAGGGCGCGTTTGCAAATGTTATCTGCTTGATAAATTTGCAGAAAAGGATGAATGATTAACCATTGGATGGAGGGAGCGGCCTGGACAGGAAATGAATGATAAGCGTCTTCATTGAGCACGCTGCACATTACTCTCTTCAGTGCCGGCAATGACCGCACAGTCATTCTTCCTTTTTTCCTAACCCACATATTGATTTAATGCATAAAACATTAATTTGCAAAGTAACATCCTCTGCCTCCCTCTTAAAATACAGGAGGTATGGGAAGTAACTGCCATCCTAGTGATCCGTTCTGATCAACAGACTTGGGAATGCTGGTATGGTACGTTGTCTGTGGAGTGGTACTTTCCCTAAATACCACGAAACCGTACACAAATTATCATACCATATAGGTCATATACCGGAGCTCATATTGGTTATAGACCATACTGTGTCTTCCCTGGGGGACATGTTATAGAGCAGACGAAGCTGTCTAAATTGATTGTATAAGTGAATCAACTTTAAAGGACACCTACTATCAGGATGAAAAATGGTATGCAATAAGCCAGAGGTGCTTCAGGCTTCATTTACACCTATGAAGCTGCATAAAGTTCAGCCTGGTGGTAGATGCCCTTTAAGTGGCAGTGGCTACTCCACGATTGTGAGTATCTGTATGGAAACCCAGAAACCCTAGCACCAATCTGTGCAGCTCCTCTGCTCTTGTACACAGCTGCCTGCAGGTAGGGCTCGATGACAATCGACGGCTCAGCTCCTCCTGTCTTTATAACATGCTGCCTGCAGATAGGACACTATGTCCAATCTCCTCACCTCCTCCTGCTCTATACCATTCTGCCTGCAGCTAGGGCACGATGTACAATCTGCTCAGCTCCTCCTGCTCTATAACATGCTTGCAGAAAGGTAGAAATCACAGAGATCTAGATCTGACACATGATGTAGATTGCCTCCTAATGATCACAATTCTCTTTTCCTTTTTTTTTATTTTTTTTAAACCTAATAATGTTCTGTCTTTCGTGGACCCGTTAGGGTTTTATTCAGGTGTCTCCAGGTGTTATTCAGAGCAGCTCCTCCTGCTCTATAACATGCTTGCAGAAAACCATAAATCACAGAGGTCTCGATCTGGCACATGATGTAGATTGCCTCCTAATGATCACAATTCTCTTTTTTCCTTTTTTTTTTTTTTTAAACCTAATAATGTTCTGTCTTTCTTGAAAATAGTCCAAAATCCGAGACTGATGCTTCTTAGAGAGCCTATGATGCAAATGTGAATACGGTCTTATCCTATGTAGATGACATGGGAGTTGCAAGTTTCAGCTTTGGATTTCAGGAAGCACATTATACATCTATGTTGGTAGCTTTAGGTGGTCCATACATGTTACAAATTTTTTTTTTTTCACTTGGAAGTGTGCAGTTCTTATTAATATGTCTCCACCAATAGCCTTGTCTTCATCAATAGCCTTGGTCATTGATGAATGTGGAATCATGATGGGTCTAATATGTGGTGACTGTGGAGTATCCAGATGTAAGGAGAAGTCTTACTCCCTGAGTATCTAGATGGACATATAACTTCAGTAGTCTTTGAACATGACTGACAGCTATTCCTCCTGACCCCCTGGTAGACATGCACTCCTGGTTCATATAAGACAATGCTAGACCCCTCTTACAGTGGCATATTCTCCACTAGAACGTGTCGCTCGTGGCGTGTACCCCATTGATGGTTGGTTGCCTTCTTTATAACACACTTGTATTGTAGACCATTTTTTACATTTGCTGTTTACACTCCCTGACTGCACATGGTGCAGTACTATTGTTTATCCCGAAACATAATTGTCTGAATTGGATGTTCTCCAGTTTGACGAGGGAAGGCAGCCAAAACCATGTTTGGTGTGTCAGGGGCTTCTCGGGCTGATAGAGGTCATCAAGAATCCCACCACATTCACCACTGTTGCTCAGTAAATCTATGGTTATTATTTGGTATGAAGGCTGTTTTAAAGTGAACCTGACATTTAATTAACCCACCCAAAATAAATACTTCATTAAAAAAATTATGATTAAAAAGCATTGCCCCTATATCTAAATGGTTTCCATGGGTGCAATGTAAAAAAAAGTCAGTAAGTAAACCCGCCTGATATATTAATGGCCCAATGATATTAAATTTTACTTGTATTGCCCTGCCTCCTTGTTCCTGATTGACGACAGGTCTCACTGCTGGGATATGCTGCTGTATGGAACTAGTACTTTGGAGCGTCTGCCAATATACAACTTTAGACATGTACAGCTCTGTTTTGTTATTGTTAGGGGAAGAAAATGCTGTTTTACCTGGTGCCTTGTTGGCATATTGAGAGCGAGTTCTCTTACATTATTGGACATTTCATGACATGTGACCAGGGTGATGTAATCTAAGGTCCTTTACCATGCAAGTTTAAAATTTACCCATGTTTTGTATTTGATCACATGAAATCACAGTATTCCTCCATATGGGAAGGAGTAGAAGCCAGCTGTGATTTCATGTGATCAAATACATACGTGGGATAAAGTTTGTAAATGTTAGTGGATAAAGGACCTTGGATGACATCACCTTGGTCACATGACATGAATTGCTGAATGGTGAGGAAGCATGGGATATTGGGAGGAGTAGATGGGAGCAGCTGGCCGATCAGGACATGCCCACTCTGATGCCAAGTAAGATAACATAAAGTTGATTTTATAGGGATGTGAGGGAAACTATTTTTAGCTTAAAAAAAAAAATAGTTCGTATGCCTCTATGGGAACCTGTCACTAGCTGTATTTGTGAAAAGTGTGATAACAGATTACCTTTGAATCCATACTTGCCTAGTATCTGCATATAAAATTTATAACAATTCGACTCATCCCTTAAATGACAAGACTGGCCAACCATTTCGTTTTTGTGGACCTCAGACCATTATCTGAAGAAACTAATGTTTGGGAGAAAAGGTTGTGCATGTTGGATTTTACCTGCCTGATCCTGTCATTCTCGTGGAGATAAGGCATTGTCAGAAACGAGGTTCGGTGAGATGGCTGTTGGCGGAATGAACGTTGGGCAACTCTAGAATTTTGCTGAATAAATGTTGGACCGACTCTTTTATCAATCCATGACAGTTAGAAGGCAGATATATTTCGTTGAGCTGGTTTTTATTCATTAGGCTAAATGATGAGGACTGTCAGATGAGGAACCTTTGTGTAGACTTAAGGAAGAGTGGACAAATGGGTTGGAATATTTTTGGATAGTACCTAGGATGTTTGCAATTTTTGAAAATACTGTCAAGTGTTAGACAACTGTGCTTAAGAAATCCAACGCCTATGTTGGTGTGCCAACTTCAATGAGGAATCAAGCATGATAAATTGTGTTGAGCAAGTTATGAGGGACCAAAAAGGATAACGCATGTTGTAAAGATGTCTTCATATTGGTGAGTGGGTGAACGTTTGCCACCAGTTTTTAGAAAAGTGGTGGTTATGGAGTACCATACCTCTTTTGATAGGAAACTGTGGACCATTTTGTTTTGGCTTTCTATGGAGAATAGTATTAATGACACAATTCCTTCATTTTTACTGGTCGGTGGGGTTTTTTGGACCACCACTGATCAAAACTTCTATAAAGGTCCAATAGTTTTTTCCATTTTCACAGTTGAGTTCCATTTTAGGGATGAATGGTGGCATAGAACAACAACTTCATAGTTTATACGGTTGAAAACTTTGCACACTTCCTAGAGGATCTAGCACACTCGAAGGAAACCTAGATAGTAAGATGTTAGAGGTGGTAGTTTTTGACCTCGCCTTACTGTAGTCTGATTTCTGTCTATATTGTAAAGATTCCTTAGAACATGGACATAGTATTGTAGAGTAGATGTTGCTAGATTCTGGTAACTGTTGGATCAACTGTGATTTCCTGATTGTAATATCTGTTCCTGACACTGATTTTCCTTCTTCGCCCTGGATTTCCTATTGTGATGGATTGTTGGCTTCATCCCCTGGTTGTGTCTCTGGGTTGTGTTCTCTGGTACCCTGGATGTTCTTGATTTAAAACCAATTTTCTGCACAAAACACACACCTATGGTGGAGCAGTAGACGTGGCTTTGGAGCTGCCATGATTTGTAGCAGCTAGAGCCCATAAATGATCGCTTCGCCAACAACTATGAGGGTCATCACAGTTAAAGGGTAATCCACCTCACAATAAATAATTCCATTTCTTAGAAAATAACATTTTTAGATCAGCTTTTTTTTATAACCTAGTTTTGTGCAGTTCCATTATTATTCCATGTATTAATAAGTAGACCGCTAGGTGTAACCGCGGTGTGATCGGTTCTGATTGAACAGTATGAGCTTGTACGGAGACAGACCCTAACTGCTAACACTCGGTAGTCAACTTTTCGCATGGGTTTTGTGGAGAAAAGGAGTAACTGCACAAACTTTGCAATTATTTATTATTATTTATTTACCACGAGAGGTCCTCTTTAAAGGAAACCTTCCGTGAGGAATCTACCATCAATAGTAGATCTGATGGTAGATTCCTCCAGCCTCTGCACTAATCTGTAATTTAATAATCCTGGAACGTAATTTGTTAAAGTTTAGTTTATAAATACCGGTATGTAAATTAACTGCAGAGGCTACTGGGGCGTGGAGTAGCCTTAGCTCCCAGTGCCTGGCCAGGCTAGTCCACGCCCCCAGTAGCCTCTGCAGTTAATTTACATATTCATAAACTAAACTTTTAGTTTACATATTCCTAAAATAAAGTTTTTAACTAGTTAGGTTAGGTTCCAGGATTATTAAATTACAGAACCAGAGGGCAGAGGCAGTAGGAATCTACCATCACATCTCCTTCTGATTGGTAGATTCCTCATGGTAGGTTCCCTTTAAGTAAATTTTTGGCTATGGTTGATGCTAAAATACAGAATGGAAAAACTGTCGTCTGAATCACATCTGCCGCTGAATTACAGAACTAGTGTGTAATATAAAGCGATTACAGGAACATTTTGGAAGCAGAAAGTTGGTGTTTGTTCTTCCCGGATGTGTCTCCCGCATGTTACACATTGCTTAGTGTTCATAGTTGGCATATTTTTGACGTGTTATGGCTTCCCAGTGGATTTGCTTGATGGTTGCTCTGTGTTCTCCCTCCCCTTTCTTCTTGCACTGCTCTCGCCCGCTTTTCTCCACCATCCGGTTTGCACCCCCCGCCCCTTGCTTTTACGCTCCTTTGCCATGAAAGAAATCCCTGGTGTTGATAGAAAGCTGGTGGTAGGCGGGAGCTGGTTATGAAGAAATAGGTTAACCATTTGCCTGAGGGGTTTGAAAACAGACTGAAGAAAGTCAATGGGAGAAAAAACTTCCTGTTGTTTGTTTTATGTAATGGAGGAGAGACATGCAACTTTGCTGGAGGAGAAAAGACTAGTTTAACCCCTTTGCCTCTGGATATCCTGACAATAAATATTGAGCACTTTCAAGGAGACCAAAACCTTTCTGTCTACTTGTTTTTTTTTTTGTCTTTATAACCTTCCTGATGAACTGGTCATTTTTGCAACATATGGTTAATCACTAAAATGTCATGGTCCTAGACTCCAAAAATTGTATGAACATGGCCTTAAAGATGTCCTCAGGTCTCCGATGTTACTGACCTATTTACTGGAGAATGTGGGTCCCCTGACTGTTCGTTGCACGTGGTCCACATCTTTATTCAAGTCTAAGGGAATGCCTGAGTAGATGAGGCTGACTAAACCGGGGTCATGGGACCTGTAGATATGTCATAAATATCTGAGTTGGGAGTACCCTTTTCAGCTTGCCATAGACAATACATAGTTGAACTTTTAGCTCATTGTTATTCCTCAAGGACCCAGATACACTTGCACACTGGGCTTGGGCAAGCATGCATGTTTTTTTTCAATAAGGATAAGGAATTACGGCAGCGGTAGACACTTCTTTCAGCAGATAAGAACACAAGGATCAAACACTTCTGCATCTGGAAGCTGAAGGAACCTTGAGTAGTTCTCGCTATAAATGGTGGTTTTGGCCAACAGTTATGTAATGTTTATGGACACCGTAAGTTTATGGCTGGCTATCTGTAAATGTCTCTGCCTAGTTGAAGAAGATGAAGCAGGCTGATGACCATATATTCAACGTTGGGTAGATGCAACCACCAGAGAATGTAGAAGCAGAACTGAATTTCTAGTCACGATAAGAATATTAGAACATGTTTTCGACACTGCCTTGTCTCTTATTTTACAAGATTGTTGGTTCTTTGAGCATTTTGGACCACCTTGTGCAAACTTCTTAAATAAGTGAGGCCAAACGTCTCCTGTAGAAGCCTAGTGCGGTTCCTGCTTTGTGCAATGGTCCATCTATATAGGGGAGAGGCATTATGTGGATGGTTCCGCTTTCTGCAGTTTCTAAAATGTCATATCATGAAGCGTGCCTCGTGAGCGTCTCATGAGCAGTCACAGCCATACAAACAGACCTCCGCAAATCATTTTATAGTGTGGTTGGAAATCATTTCTTCTATTTTAATGATCTGATGTGGACAAGTATCTTACTCCATATTGTGAGTCTGTTTCCGTATAACGAAGAAAGATATTTGGTTGTCTTGGGACTAAAACTGTACTTTAGGACTTTTTTAGGCTCTTGCACTACTAGGGTAATAGGTGACCTATTGATGTAGGGTGTACATATGATCCTTGGTGAAACGGATATGTCTTCTGACGCTCAGAGTGTTCTGAATAATTGAATAAAGTAAACCTCTGGATGATCTTTTGGTGGAGGGCATCACTGTCCAATCCTTTCTCCCTGCAGTCAGGAGAATTGGGATGCCCCCTTAGATGGTTGGCTGTTTTCTGTGACATTTACCAACGTATGTGGCCCATATGAAAGCCCTTTAGAGGGTTTGCTGTCCTCTGTGACATGTACCGACGTTTGTTATGGTACCTATCATAGGACACGTTACAAACGTTGGTAGATGTCACAGAGGGCAGCCAACCACCTAAAGGGGCTTCACATAGGACACGTTACAAACGTCGGTAATGTCACAGAGGACCTCCATCCATCTGAAGGGCTTCTCTATAGGAAACCGCCTTCAATGGTGGTGTGGGGGCGGTCCTCTGTGCTCTACCGACGGTGTGTGTGTACGGTGTCCTATGTGTGATCAGCTTTATTGCCTTTTTTTTTTACATTTTTTTTACTCTTTCGTCGTTTTGTCACCAGAAATGGGACCGGATCTTCTCATTTAGAATTCTTTCCCTGTATTTCCTCTTCTAGAATCAATTCCTGTTTTTGTTGAAGAGAAATATGGAAGGGAAAATTATTATGCGGTAACTAAATGAATAGTTTGGTTCCTAAATCTTTCTTGTGAAAAGTGCCCAATCTGTAGGTGGTAACATGCACCGTCTACCGGATTAATGGCCATATCCAGCTGTGTTAGTGTCCACTTTTGCTCCTAAAAGCGCATCATGTAGAGGGATGGGTGGCCCTTTAAGCGTGTATCTGACACGGTTATGTAACCATTTCCTAGCTCCGGGCTGTAAGTGAATGAGACGAGGATGCACAGAGTTTACCATTCACTCATCCGGCGAGAGAAAGAGCACAACATAATTGAAAGAATAGACGACAAACGTCTGGACCTCTCAAAAATTTGATGTAAAGTATGGGCATAAACAAGAGCTGGATATAGACAATCCCTGCTGCCGTATGCCAAGAGACCGCCGCCACAGTATCTCATAACACAACATGGAGGGGTCTCGTCCTAACATACATATTCGTGCATCCAGTCCATTCAGAAAACGGAATTGAAGTATTTTCCTGCCTTTCTCGTAACTCATGGGGGGGGGGGGGGTTTAGGTTTGCATTATTTGTGTTACAAGGTCCGTTTATTTAGGACGAATTGTGTGTGGTTATATTAGAACGGATTTTAGATTGTGGGATGCAAGGGCTCATAGGTGTTGAATGATGTGTATTGGTTGGTCTCAAGAAATGTGTCCTGAATCTAGAAGCGTAGGAAAAGTGCTGAGATTCAAAGCAGCAACGGAAAAAAAAAAAATTCCACCAAAAAAAGCGGAAAGCCAATATAAATGCCCCCTTTATTCCTGAATGAAGCTTGGGATGGATGGAAGAGAAAATGGCTGTCTCTGGACCAGAGGTCAGCGTGGGACCACCACTGATGTCTGGAAGCACTGATTCATGGTCCCGATGTTCTCACCAACTTAAATACTTATTATTTTTCTCATGGATCATTGCATGTATGACTCAGTACACCAGCTGGACCTTCTTAGTGAGAACCATAAAGTCCCCAGAGCTGTGTCAAAGGCATCTGGCCAACTGGGACCTGCTCTATATGCGTGAGGGACAAGAAACTCAAAAATGTTGTCTACAGATTAGTAACTGGTTCTGTTTTTTATAGGTCGGCAATGAGTTACCTGATGATTACTTACAATAGGCAGACGGTTGTCTTCCATCTGCTATAGAGCCCACTCGAGACTGTTCTCGAGATGTGTGCCTCAGCACCCGGTCATATCCTGTGGACACGTCATTAAGCTCATCAATCGTTCATCATTGGAAAGTATGACGCCACAGCGATGCCTAAGTATGTATCTAGAAATGTGACTTGTAGTCGCCCCCTCTCTGGATTCTTGGACTGATCACGTCTGAAAGTTGCACAAGTCCTGAGTGGTGTCATGGGGTGCTCCATATTAGAGCTTTCTCGCTCACATTCATGCTATTCTTGGTAGCCGTGTATCTGTTTTATTGGAGGTGGCTCATTTCATTTGGATGAGTTCATGTATTTCCGGGAAATATTATCAGTGACTAGAAGTGAGAATTGATTTGTTTCGAAGGAAGTTTGGAAGAATCAAATATTGTCTATTTTGTCTGATGTTGCATCATAAGACCGGGACAACTTTCCAGAGTTTTATTGTGACCAAGCTTTTCCATTATTCTTAACAATGATTACTATACCTTAAATGGTTTTATAGACTGTGCTACTTCTAGGAAAGCTATAGGGCAGTGGTGGCGAACCTATGGCACGGGTGCCAGAGGCGGCACTCAGAGCCCTCTTTATGGGCACCCTTGCCATCACCCCAGGGTAGAGTTTGCCAGACAGTCCCAGGCAGCCCAGGACACCAGAAGGAAGCTACAATGATAATCCAAACTTCTTCTCCTTCTTTCTACTGTATTGGTGTCCTTGGGTGCCTATACAATTTAAACCTTTGAAAAAGCAAGTACTAATAAGTTACTGCTTAAATTGTTGCATTGGCACTTTGCAAAAAAATACGTGGGTTTTGGTTGTAGTTTGGGCACTGTGTCTAAAAGGTTCGCCATCACTGCTATAGGGTATAGATGGCTGTATAAGTGAGTGATGTAATTTTTGTCACCATCCCACCATATAGTGAGAAGTTTTTCCTAGTCATTCCTACATGAAATTCAAGTATACGTTTATATATCATACACATTATATTAGGGTAGACAGAGCCCATTGACCATCTTATGTGTATCTGATGCTCACCTACAGTTGGGATAGTGAGTATGATGACTTTCATTATGCTCCGAAGGCATAAAAGCATCTAGCATAAGCTGTCCACCTCTATAATTTGGATAAAACACAGCGTTGGAGTCAAAAATACCAGGATCACATGGAAGTATCAAGGTTGAATAAAGACTCAGGGAGTTTCAAATTCAGAATATGTGTCTACTCGGCCAACCAAGCATGCGTGTTTAAAGGGTATTCCACGACAAGATTCTTAAATATACTCTATATTCTCTAATGCACCGTTTACAGCTTTTCACAGATAACTCCATCCTGTCTGTATCAGTTCTGGTGTTTACAATTTTGGTTGTCCTTGGATACGTCTGTAAATCTTCTGACTATGATTCTTCTCATGAATAGCTTCTCTTGTTTGCACACTGCAGTGCTCTGTGCCTCCTGCCCCTCCCGCCTGCACTATAAGACCAGCTCAGACACAGGCACTTCCTGCCAGCCTGTGTGTGTGTGTGTGTTAGTTATAGGTGAGTTAGAAGAGCTGAGAGTGTCATTGTGTTTCATAACCATCTCATGGATCTCATCATCTCTCATTTCTGATCTGTCTCCTCTCTTTTTCCATGTGTCAGATACTAGTAGAATGGTCAGCAGCTAAATAAAAGTGTAGATAAACCTGTACCATGATGATCTAAGCACTTTGTCAGCACACAGCATCTCACAGCGTAATTATGAAGTGCTTAGAGAGTCTGGATTCTTACAGTGACCTGTCTAGGCAGTGATAGGACCAAAACAGCAATAAAACTGGATAAAATTGTAAAGTAAAAGGTTAATAATGATATTTATTGTGTAAATATCACTAGGGAATTAAAATTTGATAACTTTCTATCAAGGGCGAACCCCTTTAAGTGGTTATCAGGAGTTATAGGGCTCATCAGACATCTGATCTATGGCCAAAATAAACCATGGCTGTGTATTATCCTCTATAATGTGATGGGTCTGGTGCTTTATATATTCATTTGATCTTTGATACTGTTCTATAATTGTATCTGACACGGTTATGTAACCATTTCCTAGCTCCGGGCTGTAAGTGAATGAGACGAGGATGCACAGAGTTTACCATTCAGCCATCCGGCGAGAAAAGTGCACACAGCATAATTGAAGGAAATAGACTGACAAACGCTGGCACCTCTCAAAATATTGATGTAAAGTATGGGCATAAACAAGAGCTAGGATATGAGACATCCCTGCTGCTGTATGCCAAGAGACGGCCGCCACAGTATCTCATAACACAACATGGAGGGTCTCGTCCTAACATACATATTCTGTGCATCCAGTCCATTCAGAAAACAGAATTAAAGAATTTTTCTGCCTTTTCTCGTAAACTCATGGGGGGGGGGGGGGGTGTTAGGTTTTCATTATTTGTGTTACAAGGTCCGTTTATTTTAGGACGAATTGTGTGGTTTATTAGAACGGGATTTTAGATTGTGGTGCAAGGGCTCAATAGGTGTCTGAAATGATTGTAGTTGGTTGGTCTCAAGAAATGTGTCTGGAATCTAGAAGCGTAGGAAAAGTGCTGAGATTCAAAGCAGCAACGGGAAAAAAAATTCCACCAAAAAACTGGCGGAAAGCCAATAATAAATGCCCCCTTTATATCCTGAATGAAGCTTGGGAATGGATGGAGAAAATGTCTTCTCTGGACAGAGGTCAGGCGTTGGGACCACCACTGATGTCTGGAAGCACTGATTCATGGTCCCGATGTTCTCACCAACTGAAATACTTATTATTTTTCTCATGGATCATTGCATGTATGACTCAGTACACCAGCTGGACCTTCTTAGTGAGAACCATAAAGTCCCCAGAGCTGTGTCAAAGGCATCTGGCCAACTGGGACCTGCTCTATATGCACGAGGGACAAGAAACTCAAAAATGTTGTCTACAGATTAGTAACTGGTTCTGTTAATGTCCTTATGTTTCATGACTTTTTTTTACGGGTCGGGCAATGAGTTACCTGATGATTACTTACAATAGGCAGATGGTTGTCTTCCATCTGCTATAGAGTCCACTCGAGACTGTTCTCGAGATGTGTGCCTCAGCACCCGGTCATATCCTGTGGACATGTCATTGAGCTCATCAATCGTTCATCATTGGAAAGTATGACGCCACAGCGATGCTTAAGTATGTATCTAGAAGTGTGACTTGCAGTCGCCCCCTCTCTGGATTCTTGGACTGATCACGTCTGAAAGTTGCACAAGTCCTGAGTGGTGTCATGGGGTGCTCCATATTAGAGCTTTCTCGCTCACATTCATGCTATTCTTGGTAGCCGTGTATCTGTTTTATTGGAGGTGGCTCATTTCATTTGGATGAGTTCATGTATTTCCGGGAAATATTATCAGTGACTAGAACTGAGAATTGATTTGTTTCAAAGGAAGTTTGGAAGAATCAAATATTAGCCGCTTTTGTCTGATGTTGCATCATAAGACCAGGACAACTTTCTAGATGTTTATTGTGACCAAGCTTTTCCATTATTCTTAACAATGATTACTATACCTTAAGTGGTTTTATAGACTGTGCTACTTCTAGGAAAGCTATAGGGCAGTGGTGGCGAACCCATGGCACGGGTGCCAGAGGTGGCACTCAGAGCCCTCTCTGTGGGCACCCAGGCCATGACGAGAGAGGACTCCAGGTATCTTCCTGCAGTCCCAGACAGCCCAGGACTTGCTGTGCACAGAGCTATTTTAAAGTGACAGTTCTACCTGGGACTACTGGAGGAGTGGGAAGGTGTGGACAGATCTGGATTATCATTATGTAGCTCCTGCTCCGGTCCTGACAATTCTTCCTGCTTATGGGACCCTGGGGGGAAGCTACAATGATCATCCAAATTTCTTATATTTTCTGCTTTATTGGTGTCCTCAGGGGCTGGTATGAATGAAAGCTGTGACAGAGCAGGGAGTATAAATCACAAATTACATTTCTGTGTTGGCACTTTGCGATAAATTAGTGGGTCTTGGTTGAGTTTGGGCACTCGGTCTCTAAAAGGTTCGCCATCACTTTTATAGGGTGTAGATGGCTGTAGAAGTGAGTGATGTCATTTTTGTCACCATCCCACCATATAGTGAAAGTTTTATGAGAAGTTATTCCTAGTCATTCCTACATGAAATTCAAGTATACGTTTATATATCATACACATTATATTAGGGTAGGCTGAGCTCATTGACCATCTTATGTGTATCTGAGGCTCACCTACAGTTGGGATGGTGACAAAATGGGTTGAGTATGATGACTTTCATTATGCAGCTAGCATAAGCTGTCCACTTATATAATTTAGATAAAACACAGCGCTGAAGTCAAGAATACCAGGACCACATAGAAGTATCAAGGTTTAATAAAGACGCAGGGAGTTTCAAATTCAGAATATGTGTCTACTCAGCCAACCAAGCATGCATGTTTAAAGGGTATTCCACGACAAGATTCTTAAATATACTCTCTAATTCTATATTCTCTAGTGCACCATTTACAGCTTTTCACAGATAACTCCATCCTGTCTGTATCAGTTCTGGTGTTTAAAATTTTGGTTCTCCTTGGATACGACCGTAAATCTTCTGACTATGGTCAGATTCTTCTCATGATTAGCTTCTCTTGTTTGCACATTGCAGTGCTCTGTGCCTCCTGCCCCTCCCCCCTGCACTATAAGACCAGCTCAGACACAGGCACTTCCTGCCAACAAGCAGCAGTGTGCGGAAACTTGTTTAACAAGCTACTCACAGATAAGGGAGGCATGTAGCAGAGATGACTGTGTTTTATTGATTAGGTGGGTTAACAGAGTGTCATTGTGGAGATCCATGAGATGGATCAGAGATGAGAGATGTGTTTTATATCCATCTGATCTCACTTTTGTGTCAGATACTAGAAGAATGTTCAGCAGCTAAATTAAAGTATAGATAAACCTGTACCATGATGATCTTAGCACATTGTCAGCACACAGCATCTCACAGTGGAATCATGAAGTGCTTAGAGAGTCTGGATTCTTACACTGACCTGTCTAGGCAGTGATAGGACCAAAAACGGCAATAAAACTGGGTGAAATTGTAAAGTTAGAAGTTAATACTGATATGTATTGTGTAAACATCACTAGGGAATGAAAATTTGATAACTTTCTTTCAAGGGCGAACCCCTTTAAGTGGTTATCAGGAGCCATAGGGCTCATCAGACATCTGATCTATGGCCAAAGTAAACCATAGCTGTGTATTATGCTCTATAATGTGATGTCTGTTGTGCTTTATATATTAATTTGCTCTTCGATACCATCCTCTAATCTTCTATTTTGTGTCTCTCTTGCAGTGACAGTTATGCACGCGTGCGAGCTGTGGTGATGACACGGGATGACTCGAGTGGCGGGTGGTTGCCGCTTGCAGGAGGAGGACTCAGCTGTGTCACCGTGTATAAAACTTCTCACCCTGAGGAGAACGGTAATGTGGACTTTCTGGTCCATGGAGAGAGACTCCGAGATAAAACGGTGAGCAAGGAAGTGCCAGGTGCCACCACGGGATTTAACACTTTTTCCCTTTACTATGAAATACTTATTACTGTATTTTTCGGACTATAAGGCGCACCATCAATAAATGCCTGCCAAAACGTCTAGGTTCATATATAAGGCGCACCAGATTATAAGGATGAATGACCAGCAGGTGGCAGACCTGTGCACAGTTCAAGGCAGCTGTCGACTGTAAGTACGGTTCATATATAAGGCGCACCTTTTGATTTCTGAGAGAATCAAAGGATTTTTTGTGCGCCTTAGTCTGAAAAATACGGTACTTGTCACGAATGCTACCTCTAATGCTCCGACTTGGAGCCTTATTAACATTATAAATTACATAAGTTGCTATTTTCTGGTGTAATATTATCTGAAACTCTTGTTTTTGCACTGGAAGTGACCCAATTATGTAGAGAAATGTATTCTCCACCTAGTTGCCTTTTTAGACCTCTTCTATGTCTCTTCTCTTCTGACACCAGAGTGCTGCCTGATATTCATAATGTTCTTTTGACCCAAAACTTTTGCCACATTTTATCTCTAGTGAAAGTTCTGATCTTGTAGTTTCACTTTCTTCCCAACTGAATAGTGTGGACAGTAAAATAATATTATTGTAGAGGGGTTTGAAAAGGACCTGTCACCACCTATACCAACTCTAAATTTAATTGGATCCGACCCACTGATTTCAGGGCAGTCAGAATATTTCTTCTAGTGGTTCTTAACCTTGTTTGAGGTACCGAACCCACCAGTTTCATATGCACATTCACTCAACCCTTTAGTGATAAATTAAATGTGTGTATGTCTTGACCTCTGTGGCGGAGGCTTCACCAAATCCCTAAGTTTCGGTAGAACCCTGGCTAAGAACCACTGTTCTAGCATCATTCATTCCCGGGAATTCATTAATTTCGCCACCAAGTATGCCTCTACCGTCAGGTGGGTTGTGCCAAGCTGTCTACTATAGCCAAGGACCTCCTATCTGACAGTATAGAGCCTTATTAGCATATTGGTTGCCTAAAATAAGGTCAATGATTTCTTGAGAATGATGAAGGCTACAGATTCTTACAGTTCTTACTGTGTCTTAATCAGTAGATCGCCAACTATTGAAGGATGCTCAGAATTGGGGGTGTTTGAAATTTTTGCTTTAAAGGAATTGGCCACTTATATCAAACTATAACAGGGTAAGTACTGTATAAGACTCTTAAAAGGGCTACACATATACTTACCCCGTTAAAGTTTGCTTGGATCCACAGGTCGTGTGACCTACTGGCAGCAGGACTCAGGACTTCCTGTGATGTCCTGCCAGCTTCTGACGAACTATGACATGTGTTTGTTTCTTCCGAACAATAATTTGTACATTTTCATTAATGGCCCCATATCATAGATGGAGTGAGAATGACCACCTTTGAAGGGAAACTCTCCAATCAATGGGTAAGGGTTGGCCAATATTTTGTATAGGGTTTGGCCATCAATGGGTATAGGGTTGGCCATCATTTTATAGCTATCCCCTTATCCTTGGGCTAACAATGGGAGGTTTCCTTGGTAGATTCCAGGCCTCTGCCATGTGGATAGGTGATGGCTTTTCAACATTGACTAACCCCTTTAGGGCATTGTGGTCTAGTTGTGACTTCTCGGAGCTGCTAATAGATCCAGATTATGGATGGAATTGCCTCACTTGATGTCCACAACTCGTTCACCACATTGGATTGCAATAGCTGTGGCTAAAGGTCCAACCAATCCAAATGACCAGTGACATTAAAGGGACAATTACGCGTTCACATGGATGAAAGAGGTTGTGGGTAACGTTACTTCCTTGCATGTAGAGGTAGTTCACTTGAATGTTTCAGTACATGGCTTCCGTTGTCACGTATCTCCCTTCACCTCCGAGCGCACATGTGCTTTTTGGTCCTTGGTCACCAGGCCTGTTGCTGAGGGCTTGTCTCCATGGTGACGGTGCACGGCCTCCGATAGAGGATAATGAGACGGACTGGTAGTAGATGAAAGCTACGAGATCCTGCATCAGCCCACTCCAGGCATGTCTGATCAAGTTGTGGTCACGTTTAGGATAGTGGGTTAGGTTTGGTGGGCCAAAAACCCTTGAACGTGCGCTGCATGTCCCCTGCTGAGGGTATTTAGCATTTTGCATGTAGACATTTAACAGATGCAAAAGGGTTACAAAGTTTGCACTAAGATTTTGGATTTGTGAGGGATTCCCTGACACCATTTCATCTTGAAGCCAGAACACGTGAGGAGTTTGAATCCAAAATCATCTCATCACATCTTTGTCATAACTCTTCCCACCATTATGAATATTTAGTCACTCTGTTGCCTTTAGTATCAGCTTCTTATAAACTCCTCTGTAACAGTACATATCTTCAGTTCTGTGGCACCTGGAAGCACAAACCCCCGCTTTTAAATTACACCAGAATTGTTTCTGGGTGCCGCGGTTCAGAATATGCATCTGTTTGTAATTAGGAGTTTATTTTTAGCGGGTTTTTTTTTTAGGGTTGGTTTTTGGTTTCTGAGAGACATAAAAAAACCCCCTCTTTTCATTATTTGCCCCTCCAGTTCTCAGTCAAAATCTTGGAGATATTTAGGAATGATGACTTTTTCAATTGCCATTCCCACCAAAAGGGACTTTTTCTGCTACTACTAGGTTTTGGGTTTGGGTCTAGATCCCAAGTGCTACTACTTTCGTGTCCTGAACCATTGATATATTTCCTTATGTGAAGAACAGCACCACCTCCTTCTGTTTATAACAATGTAAAATAAGCAAATTGACAGTACTAGAATGTGTTTGGAAAAACACCTTTTTTTTGTTTTTGTTTAAAGGGGATGTCATATTAAAACAATACTTTTTATCCGTTGATTTTCCTAGGACAACGTTTGTAACCAAAACCTCCCTTTTTTGTTGACCCTATGCCACAAAATCTTCTTTATTCACAGGATTAATAGTGGTACCCTGAGACAACAGATCCATCAATTTTTTTTATTTTTATTTTTTTGGATCTGCCGCCTCCATTTTTTTTTCCATAGTTGAAGATACTTTACCAGTCATTCTCTCCAAAAAAAAAAAAATAGTTGCATCACTTTTACAGTGTAAGGTTTTGGGCTGAAGGCATGGAGATCTGCAGGCGATGGGCCATTTTATGGCATATTTGGGTTACAGGAATACCCGGAGACGTTGAGCACAGTTCTGCTCTCTGCAGATTTACACTGGACATATTGATTATCAGCACAGTCTGCGGGAGAGCAGGAGTTTACGAGCCTGGCTGGAGAGGCGGCTTTTACCAGCTGTGTCCCGCTGTGGATTTCCCATCAGTAAATGCACTGGTTAATCCAAGAAGCAGGTTTCACTTACTGTGGCCTCTTCCAGAAGTCTCTTTCTAACCCCCCACACTCCCCAGACGCCCCTCAGAGTACAAATGAGCCGGATATATATCCCTGAAATCTTTGCCCGTCTTCTTGTCATCTGTCCCGTCAGATGAAGTAATGCTCTTGTAGTAATTATTGATATTGATGTGACAGATGATTAGAAGTTGATAAATGAGCGTGTTTTTGGTAATTCCATACATACGAGTGCTCAGTAATGTTAAGGTTGGGATGTCCTGTTCTGTGATGACTCTTTAAGTATATAGTGATGGCCGTGATTGTGTTGCTGAAATGGAGGGGGGGGGGGGGAGTAATGATAATTTATGATCAGGCGTGAGTCTTGTATCCAGGCAGTATGTTAGGGGATTTGGGGTGCTCAAAGTACAACTGTAGAGTATGAAAACTTTTTTTTAAACTTTTGCACTAAGCAAAAATCATCTCTAAATAACTCTAATTACCTATCTAATTAGCAGGTGTTATCTGCCGAAATTTTACCTTGCTTGCGGCCATTCATACATTCCTCTTGCGTTCGTGTAAATGCGGCCTAACAAAGTGATTTTAATTTATTTCGCCGAAATGCTGAAAATGGTGCAAATTTTTGCATACTTCTAGACTGTATTTTCTGGAACAGCCCCAAAAAAAAATGGACCAAAGTTTTAGACTTGTTTATAAAAGTCCATTCTGAATCAATCTGCCCCACTGTTTTTAGTTGCTTGAAGGTGATGGCTATGGAGGATCTGAGAGGTAATGGTGAGAGACAAGAGTCCTGATTGTATTCTCTTCTCCGGCAATACAGAAGCCTTACGGCGAGGAATGTGACCTCGGAGGCAGCAGGGGTATCGTTTTTTTTTTTTTTTTTTTTTTTTTTTTTTTTTTTTAAAAGAGCAGCAGAGAGGCCTCCTCCTGGGACCAGCTGCAGCCTCATGTATGCAGGAGGCCAGTGAGAGTCAGGTCAGGCCTCATGTTGCTTCCACACATCCTGCATTATTACTGTCACCTTCCTGCTCTGGGCTCCAGCCAGTCTACAGGAAGCCATCGCTGGGCCTCATCTGATCTCCGGATCACCCAGGAATAAATCCACATGGCATCCTGCTGATGCAGCTCCCAGCCTACAAATATCCTCTGACTACCTATTAGTGTGAATTATATGTCTGTCTGGTGAAATCATTGTGCTGCGGTATGTTACTGTCTGATTCTCTATTTAGATCTCTTGTTTCGCATACATCCTGCACTAAATGACCCCCCCCCCCCTCTTTTTTTTCTTTTTTCTTTTTTTTCTAGAAGTCTTATTTTTTCCAAACATGGATATAGTTCTAGGAACAAAAATAAAACATGTGGACTTTATCAATAGATGGACATAAATATAGTTTATGGATATTTTTATAGTTTAGTACACTTCTACCATACTCATAGTTGGATGAAGTCAAAGGAGAAGAACAAGTATGCAAAAGCAAAGGCAGTGATATGCCCACAGGGTTTTACTGCCTAAACAGAGGCCAAAAAAGTTCAGGGGCTTTCTGTGGAGTCACATCATTTACATGTCACAGCTTATCTCCTCCTCCTCCCTGTACAATGACCTCTATATAGATAACACTGACCCATCATTACATCACTACTGACAATAGATGATGTCACAGCTTATCCCCTCCCCTTTTTAAACAGAGCAGGTCCACATCACTTCCCCATAGACCTCAGTTAGCGGTGTTCAGAACATTGCTGTCTGCGGTCATAAATCTGCAGTAAGTAAGTGTATCACTAAATGCTGGTAAGAGAGTTCTTTCAAGATGGCAGCCCATAGAATAGTTAACAGGAAATTATAGGAAAAACCAACTACGATTGGGAAAGATCATTTCTCCAAGCTCTATGCTGAAGCAAACAATTGGTCCAATACAGGCAGTGATAAATGTATGTAATTCATAGGACCATGTGTACAGACTGGCTGCACATCTAAGTAACCCCCCCCCCCCCTCCTTCCTTTCTCTTTGTAATTGAAGCATCAGAGGTCAACTCTGGGAGAGTGAATTTTACCAGTGTGCAAATTAGGAAATGTGGCGTGTTATATGATCCTTATGTATACCAAGTGGTAAAAATTTGAAGGGTCTGGCCGGAGGTTTGAGGGTTTCTCTCCTTGCTCATACACATTAGATCATCCCATCATTTTACATAATTCTAATCTGTAGCGAATACTAATGCAAATCCAATGTAATCCTTTCCGTAGATATTTGCATAGAAATGTTGCATTAATGGAATGGTTTTATTACTTTTTAAAAAATCATTTTGCCTCCGGAGTCCTTTAACATGATTGTTGTGTTGAGTTTTTTTTCTTATATGCTGCATCTGCTTATAATGCTACTGGCATAATGAAAGGCCCAGCAATGACATTGATAGGGACCCCAGACCCTGTGTACTAGGGAGGCTCTTAAAGGGAACCTGTCACCAGGGACTTTATTTTTACTAAAGACAGAAGCCCATTACAGCTGCATTGCAAAGATGTGTCTCTGCCTTTTATAAGCATTTGCATTACAATATAATTGTGTTTCAACTTACTTTGCACCCTGACAAAATCCACTGTGTAGTCCCAGGGGTTGGGCTTTGGTTTGGATGCATTTCAAAAAGCAGCATGTGACTTGTCTGTGCAGCTCACTCCTCAGCTCTCAGCCCCCACCTTTGTGCTCTTGTACAGCAGGAGGGATGAGCTGTACAGGAGCAAAAAGGTGGGGGCTGAGGAGTCTGCAGCACAGACAAGTCGCGCATTGTTTTTTGAAATACATCCAAACCAAAGCCCATCCCCTGGGACTTAACAGAGGATTTTGTCAGGGTGCAAAGTACGTTGAAACGCACAATTATATTGTAATGCTTAGAGGAAGCAGAAAGGCAGATTTGCAATGCAGCTGTAATGGGCTTCTACCTGTTTTTAGTGAAAATGAAGTCCCCGGTGACAGGTTCCCTTTAATGACATTGAATGGATCACCACTGAAAAAGCTTGGATCCCCATTCTAGTGATTAATGGGGCCCTCAATAATCATGTGTTTCCCACCATCATTGTGCCTATATTTTACATTCTATCGGATATGTTAAAGTTTGACTTCCTTTGTACCATCACCAGAAAACTCTCACAGATAACGCTAGGTGAACCAGGACTCTCGACATAAATAAAAGATTACGCTAATAGACTTTAAGGAGATGTCTCACTACCTAACTTTTAGAAGAATTTGTCATAAATGCTAATGGTGGAAAAAAAACCTCTTGCAATGCTCATCCATGTAAATCCTGATCATTTGTCTTACCGTAATTCTGGGCAACCCATGAGTGAAATGTGGAATTATGGAGCTGATGGTTACTTATCTGCTTTCCATAGGTGGTCCTGGAGTGTGTTCTGAAGAGGGAACTGGTCTATAATAAAGTCACCCCTACTTTCCACCACTGGAGGATTGGAGATAAGAAGTTTGGCCTCACATTCCAGAGTCCAGCAGATGCAAGAGCATTTGACAGGGGTATACGCCGTGCCATCGAAGACCTTACTCAAGGTATCCCACGTTATGGAAAATCTTACTGGTTATGCTACATTTTGTACATTCCTATCATCATTTTGTGTGTCAAGAGTGATCTCTGCTATTTTTCAGTAGAAAATGTCGGTTACATTTGCCAAATTGCAGGCTGGCCAACCATCCAATGGGATAGTGATCAGATTGTTCCCCGGATGACACCTTTTTGAGACACAACCATTTGTATCCAGCTTCTGAAACCTTTGGTGATGGCTTCTGTCTCCAGACGAGACTTTAGTCAGCTAATATATTTGACCTATAGCAGCCACAGATAAAGAACTATAGCCATGCAAGTGAAGGACCCTCTATGCCACCAGTGGGTTGATGAGGTCTAAGGGGGCATAAACCAATGATGTTGGCTTCTTTCTGTGAATTACTGAGTGGAAGACCCTCCCCTTTTAATGCCCACCAAAGGTCCTAATAGGTCATATAAAAAGGGGATTATATAGTCGAGACAACCCCTTAAAGCATAGAGTATTTTCCAAGACGATTTTTTAACATGTTCACTCCTCAGATAATTATATAAATTCTGGAAATCAAGGATTGTAGAAGGGAATCCATGTAGAGGTTAAAGGAAACCCAAATGTCCTTCCTTCCTGTTGTAGGAGTGGAAGTGCAGAGGGAGCAGGGAGAAGGAAAGACAGGGTAACATCCAGTGAAACTGCAGCACAGAGGGGATCTGTTAACGCCCCCAGAGACGGTTTGGCTCATTAGCATAATTGTGAAAGTTGATTTTAGAATGAAGGAGGCCATGGATAACAAATCTATTATCACAGTCAGAGTGCCTGAAACTGTGAGTAAGCGCCCCTGGTTTATCAGGCTTGATTTTGATGGTAGATTTGATATCATTCATTTTTAAGTTCCTATAAACCACATCTGAAGATTGGCTGCGCGTCTGTGTTTTTAAGTCTTCTTTTAGTCTGTGTAATTTAATGGACAGCACACAGACACATTCATTTCTATTGGCTTGCGCAAATGGACATATTTTCTACGGATCTGGGTGCAAGTCTTGGGTCCAAGCCACAAAACTTAGAGCAGGTCCTCTTTAAAAACGACAGATGGCACACAGATGTCCTCGGTGAGTGGTCCGTATTTAGGGATATTTTGCTAGGTAAGACAATCATGTGACACCCCCTAAAGGCGTTGGGACAAGCTAGTGATATTATTTGTCAACATTCCATTTACTTTTTGCGGATCTACTAAGACGGATTACATTTTTCGGATGCAGAAGCCTCAAAACCTCAGATCCGTATGCAGGGATCCTCAAATCTTCAGATTAGATCCAATGCTAAATTACTACTTTTTCCGTTCTGTTCCATTAATATGAAATGTGTTGTCCACGAGCAGTGGTGCGATCACACGTTACATTGCATTCCTTAGTCTATACTTCTAGATTCTATCTTTCCGTGTGCTTTAATATGTACATCTTTTATTGTCTGGCCTGTGCAGGTTTTCCCACATCTCATGGAGAATCAGATGTTGGATCAGAGGAAGGATCTCAGGTATGTCATGTATCTAATTGTCACTGCCAGGAATAAATGCAGGGGGTTCTGGCTCTAATCTCCGAAAGATAAATGGGCAATTACCATCAGTGTTTGAAGTTTAGGCTTTGCCTCTTTCTGGAGTCTGTATGAGTGATTGGACTTCATTTATTGCAATTATCTAATTGCTTAGAGAACTTTTGAAAATCCCAACTTTTACTTGCCGATGTTTAGGGGCAAATGGACACTTGACATATGTCTTGCATAAAAGAAAAGCCAAGGAGCCATCTGAACCATAAGGCAGCACGAGCGACAGACGCGACTAGTCGTTTCAAAGGGATTCCAGGCTAATATTTGGTGCCTGGGATGTAATTTGTGTCTCGCGATGGAGTCGTTAATGTTTCATGCATGACAAATACCCATTGAGTGTTGTAGAAAGTAAGTGACACCAGTGGATATCGTCTCCGTAATCCCTTCCCTTACGTTTTGCAAACAAAATAAGTCTCTGTTTTGGAACGTAATCTAAAAACTGCTATTATTGATTGAAACCTTGTATTGTATTTGTTGTTCCTTCCTTCCTTGAGTATCAGTTTTTCTTTCCCCGGTTGTTCTCTCGTTCCCTTCCTTTTCCTCCCTTCCCCGTTCATGGATTGTCGTGCCCCTGGCTCGGTATTATGTGAGCAGTGATTACGTTTTAAGGTCTCGGCAATACACTATAATCTCCCAATCTCCCACTTCCTGCTGGCCCAGGCACAGTCATAGTATATTTAGCTTCCTGGCTGGCTGTAGGATGCTCGAGGATGACAGGAGAAAAGTTCTGTGTGCTGTGAGTGGGTGGAGGGGGGAGGGAAGGCTGCTATATCCTTCCCTCCCCCCACTCCCAGCTTTCTTGCTCATCTGGCTGCCATTTCTGCAGCTGGAGACACTTTTATAGCTTCTCCACAGACTCGCCTGCCCCTGCACAGAACTGCGGCTTCAGAAGGGGGCTGGGGAGAAATCAAACAAATCTCATAGCAACCACAGTACCGTAATTGTTCTACCAGCAGCTGGGAGAAGGCAGATTTCCGAAGTGCATTAAAAGCTGGCAGTAAGCAAGGTGCAGACTCTTCCCCCCGACTAGTGTTCTGAACTTTGTTTACAGTTCTTATGGCATGTGAGCAGGGTACTAATGGCTGAACGCATGACTATGCACTTTACTATGGATGATTATAATCATCAAAAGCATCAGGGACAGAACTGAGGAACACATACAATTCATGTCTCGATGGATGGTCTCTTTAAGCCTGTACTCTCTACCGAGTGTGCAATTACAGGCTCTAAAGTCTATAGAGAGGGGAGGTAGGAGTTGCCTAGGCCCACTCAAAAAGGGGCCAATGCAGATAAAAGTAAGTTTTGTATCTTGCTAGAGTGCTTAGAGCTACCTTTACAGATTTTTTTTTTTATATGTTCAACGTATACGCCAAGAAAACTCTGGAGCGAGGCATCTGGTTTGCCTCTGTCTGCTCCATCCTGCAGAAAACGCAACTTTTCCATCCTGCTGAAGAGCAAAATACACTCTCAGCAGAGGCCAAAATAGCCTATGAAAGTGGTGGTGAACCTTTTTACAGTGCCCAAACGACAGCAAAAATCCAAATATTTTTTGCGAAGAGCCAACGTGGTAATTTAAGCAGAAATTGCTCCCTGCTTTGTTACAGCTTTCAATTGTATGGGCGCCCTGAGAAAACAAAGGAGAAATTCAGATTATTATTGTAGCTTCCCTCAAGGGTCCCCTGAACAGGAAGAATTATGGGGCCCAGACCGGGAGCTCTAATGGTCCAGCCCTGTCTACACCTTGCTCTTTCTATAGTCTCAGGCAGCTATAGGTGTGTCACTTTAAACTGGCCCTGATCATGGCACATCCTGGCCAGCCTGAGACAGCAGGAGAGGACTTAAGCGGTATCTACAACCAGGATGAATGACTGAATGCAAATGAGCCTGAGGGGCTCCAGGCTCCATAGCCCCTCAAGCTCATTTGCATACAGTCTTTCACCCTGGTGGTAGATGTCGTTTAAGTGTTGGCTTGGCGGCCCAGGTGCAAACGGAGGGCTCAGAGTGCCTCCTCCGGACACCCATGCCATAGGTTTGACCCCACTGGCCTATGGGGAACTGATGAACTGTATGGCATTCAACCCCGGCCTCCACTGAATGTATCCTCATTAAATAGTCTCCTATACGTTGATACGTATGGTTGTGAGTGTTTGGAAATGGACTAGTCCTTTCCCACTAGATTGGGGACGACAGAAATTGACATTGACACCATGTAAAGGGTAAAATTGCTTAAAAGTCCTACAGTTTCTATAAATGGTGACATTCCTAATGTTCACGCGCATGAAAGCCTGTCCTGGAGAGTTACTTGAAAAGGAACGGAATAGTCAAAGGATACGTAACCTAAGACGCACCTGGATTTATTTACATGAGGCGCGTCCATCAAAGAGTCTGTATGTTGAACCCTATCTACGCCCTTTGTGGTGTCAATATTAACCTGTCGCCTGTTATCAACTGCATTTGATCACTTCCTTAAGAAGAGGAGCACATGACAGGACAAAATGAAGTATGATTCATTCCATTCTATGATATCTTTGAAAGTAGTCACACAGATCTAACTGGATTCTTACAGGCCAAGTTCTGTGGCGGGAAAACGTATGCCTATCGAATCTCCTCCTGCTAATAACCTCTATAGTGCCCCCTAAGGAAAACTACATTGACTTATGGATTGTTACCTATAGCTGCCACTGTAGAGGCTCTTTTCTCCCCACAGGTATAGAGCTAATATTCATATAATTGGGCCTAAAATTTACCTCACGGAACAATGGCTGGATAAGACTTCAGCACTTCATTCTGTGGGTCATTGTGGCCATAGATACTTGGATGGTTTCGGAAAGATTTTTGGATCAGATGTAACTCTGAGATGGCGCTATGTTGTTGCTTTCTCTCTCAAGATGGATGAGTTTTTTTTTATAGAGCGAGCAAATTGGCAATGCTGACAAAGATGAGTCAGAAACGCATCTGTGTAGATGTAAGAAAATACCAGGATTAGGTTTCTGAGTTATTTGTGAAATGTGAGAGGTTTTCATAAGTCGTGATACCTTTCATTTTGTACGTCTTTGTAACACTATCTGGTCACTCCAAGCAAAACCCTAAGTGACTGTAGAAGATAGAAGTGCTGATTATTGAAGGGATATGTCAGCCCTCTTCTCTGTGATTTCCGGATACCATAATGGCGGCTGTCTTAGGCTACACGTCCACGATTGTGGCTGCAAACATCAGGCTCGTGGTGTGTTCTCTCTGGTAGACCAGACTGTCCGGTACACAATTCCAGGAATAGGCACTGCTCCGAGTTGTGCGGGTTAGGGTGTCATGGAAATCACTGCCATGTGTATAAGCCCATAGAAATACATGGGAAAATACTGTATGCCCCCCATTGAAACAGTGGACAGCACCTGACACATCTACCACTGTCATGGACATGAACACAGAGTGCTGATAAGACTGGATTCCCTAAAAGGGCCACATTTTAAAGACCCGTAGGGGAAACATCTATGCAATGAAAGCAGTGACATTTATTAGATATAAAGAGGGTAATTAAGTTTCCCTTACTTTTATTATCTGTAAATTTACACTGGCCATTTGCTTTTCTGGCACACGGACAGCCAAAGATGTGCCAAGTTTCTTTATCAGGGGATCTTGCTCCAGTATTTTTTGAGTTTAATGGAAGAAACTCTAGTCTTGTGTGTCCTCCTCAGTCTTTATTGAGCTGCAGTAACTTCTCAAGATAACAGAAGACATTGAGGGACATTTGTCATACGATGATGTAAGTTCCTGATGTATCCGGTGTCTGGTTGCACTGGTGTACAATTCTACATCAGGCCCTGCACTACTGCGCTATTACCTGCTGCTGTCAGGCCTGAAGGATCGAAGACTATAGTGACATAAGGGGGGAAATGATCACAATTCCTAGAAGTTTGCAAGGGCTGATAAGTGTTCCCCCAAACTGTAATATTTCCTTTCTTAGCAAAGTGCTTCTTTCTCCACCTACTTTGCTTCTTCTCATCTTGCTCCTTCTTTCCTGATCCGCTTTTCACATTGAAAACTCTGCTGAATTCTATCTTACTAGCAAGAGGACAGACGCTCACTGAGGGATCCTATTACATAGAAGCTCTATGCTGTGAACGGCAGCTGTGTGTCTGCCCACTGGGGGAGATTTATCAGGACATGTACACCAGGCGGTCGTGGAAGGGAGTGAAACGGGGGAGAATGCCTGCGTATAATAAATTTCCAAAAAGTGACTCAAAGTGGGCAGAAAGTTTACAGACCAAGAGAGAAACTTTTAGAGAATGAATATTGCAGGTCACATAATGACTGGATACGGTGTTATTCCTTGTGTCAACCCTGGGTGATAGAAGAAGCCCTTAATCAGGTCCACCATCTTTCTCCTTCTAAGCATCCTCAAGGGGAAATGATGCAAAAGACAAGTTGTTTGTGTATCCTCTAGACATGGAATATCAGCATACCCGATTTGCGTATATCAGACCATTGTTTGCCTAGAAATCCTACCAGAGAACCCTTTTGTAAAAGCAAGGTTGAGTAATGGTCATCTCCGCATTTTTTTTTCTCTTATCCTATGAAATCTTCTCTGTGGCCTTAGCTTTATGGAAAAGCATTGAGCACTTTTCTGTCTCATTCTTTCTTCTGTGTTTTTCTCGTTTTTCTCGTCTTTTGCTGTGTCGCCATGGAGTGTTTCCATGGTGACGTCGCCTTGTTTATAAAGTGGGTCTTCATTGGCATGCTGCTGCCCACTCACTCGCAGCTCCATACTCTGCCTGTGACTACATAGAACCGGATCAGCTCATAGATGGGATTAAAGGCCGGCATCTGTCCTTGAATTCTGCAGCGTTTGATCGCTTTTCCATCATAAACCTGTAGTCCTGGAAGTGTTGCCCCCAAGCGGACAGAACTCACAATCTACAATCTAAGGATATGGGAATCTGGGAAATGTAGAAATAATTCACTTAGATGACAGTATTGAGATGATATTAGGTAGGAGACTCAAGCAGCCAGTAACGTGTCTTATACCCACCTACTGACCAGGATCGTATATACCCAGGGCAAAGGGGAACTCTGACTTTGACATGATGTCTGTGGACCCAGCGAAGGAGGTTAAAAGTTATTCTATATAGATGTTTTTTTACTGTTTTACTTGTCTGCTAGACTCTTAAACCAGTATAGAAAGAAGTTGAGTGATGCTGCAGATAGGACACTATATACAATCTGCTTAGTTTCTCCTGCTCTATAACTTGTTACCTGCATATAGGACATGATCTGTTCAGCTTCTCCTGCTCTATAACATGCTGCCTGCAGATTGTACATGGTGTCCTATCTGCTCAAACCCCCCCACCTCCCCCTGTTCTAGCAAATCGGACAGTGTGTACAATCTGCTCAGCTCCTCCTGCTCAATAACATGCTGCCTGCAGATAGGACACCATGTACAATCTGCTCAGCTCCTCCTGCTCTATAACATGCATGCCTACAGATAGCACACTGTGTACAATCTGCTCAGCACCTCCTGCTCTATAACATGCTGCCTGCAGATAGGACACCATGTACAATCTGCTCAGCTCCTCCTGCTCTATAACAAGCTGCCTGCAGATAGAACATCAAGTACTATCTGCTCAGCCTTATAATAATGAATGTAGCTCAGTTGCAGTACAGGTGTTGAGCTGTTTTGGGGAAAAAAAAGATGTTTATCCCTTGTACATCCTCGTGTTAAAGGGGTTGTACATCTCTGACTGTTACAGAGAACTATTCTAATTTACCAGGGCTTGTATGGCCTGTTTTCTGGTGTACATGCCTTCCAATAATCTCATTTTCTACCGTGCCACCAGGAATTTCGATTATTTTTTTTCCCCCCTATACCACCTCCATGCTAAGTGTGTGTGCCCGGGTGGTGGCACTAGCTATAGCCTGTTCAGGTACAGGTTATAGTATAATTCTACTCCAGGAATCATCCATCGACCCTGGTGGCCATATGGATATAACTGGCGGGTCGGGGTTTAAATCATGTGATGTATGCGGTGTGGGGTCCAGCACACAATAAATTCCTCCCCATGACACCGCTTGAGCTGCAGAGCAAGAAATGGGGAATGTTCTGCAGAATCACAAATTCAGAATGAGGGAACAAGTAGAGACCTTCTACTTCACTATTCTATCCAGGACACTTCTGCATCAATAGTGCTGCAGACCTGCTCGCTACACAGAGCAGCATCACATGACCTTCTCCTCCTTCCAGAGTGAGCAGAGAGCAGCAGCTCCTCCCCTCCAGCAGTTGGAATCCGTACAGTTTCTTGTGTAAACAAGCTATGGTGTCACAAGAATAATTGGCAAAATCGGCTACTGCAGGATCAGGCTAAACTGAGGTGGATAGCAAAGAAACTGCTGGACTTTAGTACTTAAAGGGGTATTCTCATCTGGGCACTCACATACAGTTTCATTAAACTACCATATATAAACATTTCTTCAATTAGATGTTATTAAAAAAAATGTTCCTGTGTGAAGATAATTTCTCATAAATGTAGCCATGTTATCCCTTAGAAACGAGATAGCTTCCCCGGATACGGCCACCTCTGCTGGAGTAAGTGCACAAAGAAACAAAAGGTTATTGTATATAAAATGTCCGGGAGTTGCTACATGTCCCACAGCCGTCCTGTGATAATGATTGCTGAATCCTGGTGGTCAGGCAGGACTCTATAGCGCAAGTCTGGCCACCGCTGCCAGAGTGTGACGTGGTCGTATCCGAGGAAGCTATCTGGTTTCTAAGGGACAACATGACTACATTTATGAGAAATTATCTTCACACAGCAACATTTTTTTAATTAACATCCAATTGAAGAAATGTTTACATATGGCAAATGAATTTAATTAAATGTAAATGCACAGATGGGAAAACCCCTTTAAAGTAATAGACAGAGTTGTAGAACATCACGAGAGCTATTGGTCTGTGAAATGTCGGAGTGATGCTGTATATTTTCAGAGTGAAACTTAAAGGGATTGTTCAGGATTTTGGCTTATATTGGGAAAGTGGATAAAATAATAAACAAAAATGCTACTCGCCTGTTCAATTCCTGGCAGCTCCAGTGCCGATTCTCCACCGGTCCCTGCCGGTCTCTGTGTACATCCACCCACATGTCCACAGCAGGCATTTACTGGCTTGGCTGTCTTGTGACGTACATGCTAGCATCACAACAAATAGATTCTGTTTAGAGGTAACCAGTCTAAATTGAAAGCTTTGCAGCATTTTGTATAGTGACTACAGGAATCGCTTTATGGCATGCCATTCACCTATTATGGGAATGCTTCACTGTTAGTCTATAGAATGGCATAAAAGTGCATGTAGTATCAGTAATTGCTTATAACGGAGTTCATGGTTTATCATGGTTTTTATCTGGTGAGTTTTATTTGCACCTTTTACCATAGAGCATATATAGATCTCATGATTTTTTTTTCCTGTTCTCTTCTCTAGATGAACAAAGAAGATCATTGCAGCACTCAGAACAATGACTCCTTTTTCCATCGTGATTCGATTCCAACAGATGAACTCTATCGCAGCTCAGCCATCAGGCCTTCTCCCTTTGAGAACCTTAATCCCAGAAGAGCCTACATGCACACCCAGGTATATTTCAGGAGCGCACATCTTGGTACATAGAGATTGAATGTATAAATCTGTTCATCTCCTCCTGCTCTATACCATGTCTGTTCATAGTGTCCTACTTGCAATCTGCTTGGCTACTATTGCTCTATAATATGCTGCATATAGGGCACCATGTACAATCAGCTTAGCTTCTACTTTTCTATAACATGTTGTCTGCAGCGAGAACACAATATACAAACTGTTCTGCAGCTCCTGCTCTATGACATGTTCCTCCTCCGTGTCTTGTCTAAAATCTGCTCTTCTGCTCCTTCTCCATAACATGCTGCCTGCAGATAGGACACTATGCGGGTCATTTACTAAGGGTCTGAATCGCGGACGGGTTTACGTCGGATTGGCCGAAAATTACCGTATTGCCCCGGGTTTTTGGCGCAGGCAATGCATGCCACAGAAATCGGGGGTCGTGGCCGTCGGAAAACCCGTTGGATTCATAAAAACCGCAGTATTTTTTTTTTAAAAATGTGTCGCTTGACACGCACTTACCTGCACCCAGGCTAGCTCGGTGAACTCCGGCGGCCATCGGCGGACTTCAGCGCAGCAGCGACACCTGGTGGACATCGGGTGCACTCCCTTAGTGAATCGCCGGAAGACACGGATCTGCGTCGGAGAACCCGACGCTGGATCACGAATGGATCGGGTAAGTATATCTGCCCCTATGTATTATCTGCTCAGCTCCTTCTGTTCTATAACATGCGGCCTGCAGATAGGACACTATGTATAATCTGCTAAGCTCCTTCTGTTCTATAACATGCGGCCTGCAGATAGGACACTATGTATAATCTGCTAAGCTCCTTCTGTTCTATAACATGCGGCCGCAGATATGGAACACTTGTATAATCTGCTAAGCTCCTTCTGTTCTATAACATGCTGCCTGCAGATAGGACACTATGTATAATCTGCTAAGCTCCTTCTGTTCTATAACATGTGGCCTGCAGACTGGACTGCATTTTTAGCATTATAGGTTATCATTAACAACAGAATTTCCTATGAAAATCAAATTGGAGTAAAAAAAAAAAAATCCTAATAAACCTCTAAACTTCCCATTTCATATGATCACTTACCTTAGCCACCATCTCTTCCAGGTCCCTCTAAAGCCCCTCCGCCACGTCAGCTTCCAGGACGAAGATGAGATTGTGCGTATCAATCCCCGCGACATCATCATCCGGCGCTACGCGGACTATCGCCATCCCGACATCTGGAGGAATGAGGCGGAGCGTGAGGAACATGAGATAAGTGCTCCTTTCACCAAGGCGGACAATAAAAAAAACAATTACCTTTACTCTCCAGCGAACGGCAGAGACTCTCTTAAGGAGCAAAAATCATCTGGCGTTTTTAATACTCAGCCTACGTCCTCTCTAAAAAAGCGAAGGAAAGAGGACGGCGAACGCTCCAGGTGTGTTTACTGCCAGGAGCGCTTCAACCACGAAGAAAACGGAAGGGGAAAGTGCCAGGATGCTCCCGATCCTATCCGGAGGTGCATCTATCAGGTCAGCTGTATGCTGTGCGCCGAGAGTATGCTCTACCACTGCATGTCAGATTCGGAAGGAGACTTCTCCGACCCCTGTTCATGCGATGCCTCTGATGAAAACTTGTGCCTGCGCTGGCTGGCCCTAGTCACTCTATCCTTCATTGCCCCCTGTATGTGCTGCTACCTCCCTCTACAAGCCTGTCACCACTGCGGGGAGATGTGCGGCTGCTGCGGGGGGAAGCACAAAGCCGCTGGATGACACAGTGACTCTACAAACCCCCCAAAGGATGAGTTTCTTCATTTGCCAGGTGGCTGCTGGAACCGACGCGGGCAGTTGTAGGTGATAAGTGGATCACACGAGGCGGACTGTACCGGAGCTATCTGACCTCAGATAGGACCAGCAAGAATATGTAACAGTGCCAGTCTTGCATTAGATATATATAAATATATATATATAAATATATATAAATATTATTTTATTTTATTTTTTTCCTTTTTTTTTTTTTTTTTGTAATTAATATTTTATTTTTTATTTTATTTTTTTTGCCATTTCGGTATGAATGCAAATTTATTCAATCATGTTTTGTAACATATGGACTACATCCCCTAACGAGAGAGAGAGAAGAATGTTTTGTCGAATGGATCGGGGGGGGGGGGAATTGAATGTTTTATCAAGTAGAGAGGAGAGCTGAGGGAATCCTAGAACAAATATATATAGAAATATATATGTATGTATGTGTGTGTGTGTGTATACTTTTACCATGTTCCCATCATCACCTTCTTCTACTCGCAGCTTAATAATCATTCTGGTACTTCCAGACAACCGATCTAACATTTGTATAGAAATCGAGCGATTTGGAACGACCTACAAAAAAAATTACACAGTATCCGAAATGAATTTTTAGTGGAACTAAAATAATTTCTAGTTTTTATTCAAGTGATTTTATGTATAAATAACAAATGTCTATATTTAACTAAATGTACGGTACATGAAAAAAATTTTATGACTTTTTTTTTGGAAGGAAGTTTCTTACAGTGCACTCCTTACCCAGCTTCCCTTGTTTTTCCTGTCGAATTTGGGACATTCCGGTCTAGGGCTAAATCTTGCTGCTGTGTAAGGTGACTAAGTGTGTCTCCGGCAGCTGAATGGTTAAAACAAAGCTGTTTTATCAATGTATTGTTTTATTTTTTATTTTTATTTTTCCTGATGGTTTACTGTTTTATTCAGCTTTTATCTGTCTCTCAAATCTACCTGTGTTATGTCACATTATTTATACACTCTCTGGTACATAGAATATAACACAAGTGTCAGATAACGGTTTGTGTCTCTTTATTCTTATGGAATGGACCAATATGATGATGTACACCTCAGGCTGCACATGAACGTGTACTTCCGGCGGAAACGGTCCCACTTGCTGGTCCGATCCTACAGACTGAAAACATTGCACAGGATGGGAGTCCTTGCATTACACAGAAATACGATGCCAGGACTCCCTGTCTGATGGCCAAGTTGCCGCTCTGACGCTGAATCAGTTCTTGCAGTACCAGTGACCTCCGGCCTCATGCACACTACCGTATTTTGAGGCACGAGCTAGCCGCAAAAAAATTGTGGTTGACTCACGGCTCCCATTAGACTTCTATCACACTGGGGAAACGTTCAATTTGGTGCTTTAAAAGTTGGAATTGTTTTTAAAGGGGTTTTCCCATGAAGGAAAGTTAAGCCCTATCCACGGTATGGGGCCTAAATTCCTGATCAGAGGGGGTCTCAGTGCTGTCGGACCCCCCGTCACTCCATCAGATTAATGGCGCAGACTGCCGCACATGACCGTTCTGCTCCATTAATCTCTATGGAGCTGACGGAGATCGTGGAGCGCGGCACTCGCCAATTTTTGTCAGCTCCATAGAGATTAATGGAGCAGAACGGTCATGTGCGGCAGTCTGCGCCATTAATCTGATGGAGCGACGGACCCCTTGTTTTCGTGATCTGTAGGGTTCTCCGGTCTCCTTCGAGGGAAAACCCCTCTAAGTATGTTTGGGGCCCTATCAGCTCTACTTCTGGAGATCTGGTAGTAGACGCTTCTCACACTAGGGTTCACTCAATATTGTGCTAAAGAAATTTTGGAAATGAGTGGCCCGACTCTGTGACGTGCCCAGTCTTAGGGAGCCATAGAAGTCTATGGGGGGAAATCATTCGACCAGATCATGGCCCCCCATAACGGAGGGCGCTCAAAGCTCCCACCACCACCACCACCTCCGGGGCGTGCACCCGGCCGTCTAAAAGCACCCATAGTCTGATTTCCTAGTTGTGTACAGACATCACATTTTATGTGGATCAACTGTAAACTGTCACCGCAGTGGTGACATCAGAAAGTAGAAATCTATAATCGGTGTTAACCACAACAAATCCTTCTCACCTTAAAGGAAATCTAGCATCAAAATCAAGCAAGATAAACCAGGGGCACTTCCTCATAGACCCAGACACCATAATTTGTTATCTATGGCCCCCTTCCTTCTACAGTCAACTTTTAAAATAATGCTAATAGGTTGAAAGGGCTCTGGAGGCGTTACCAGAGCCCCTACATACTGCAGCTTCACAAGCTGTTACACTCGCTTCCCTTCCCCACTGATAAGCTGTTCAACCTCCCTCTGCCTGTTGTAATCTCACACAGTGGGAGGGGGAAGTGCTCCTTGTACACTGTAACAGCCTATGAATCTACAGCACAGAGAGGCTCTGGTTATGCCCCCAGAGCCCTTTTGTCTCATTAGCATAATTTTGGAAGGAAGGAGGCCATGGATAATAAATATAAGAAGATACCACAGTCACGGTGCCTGGATCTAGGAGTAATGTCCCTGGTTTATCATGATGGATTTTGATGGTAGATTTCCTTTAAATGATAGAACACACAGAAGTCAGGAAATAGTTTGACTACATAAAGCAAGAAGGCATCAAAATCTGACTTGTGCTTGACTTAATTTACTATAGGAGGGACAGCATTTGTTATAGTATATCTGAACTGCTGCTGAAGGATAAGGAGGGGTTACAGGTCACGGTTTAATAAAAATGATGTCCTTCTATGGGGTCCCTCACCGGTAGCAAATTCATTCTGGATAAGAAGTATTTTACTAATGACAGATGGAATGGGCACGTACAACTGTAGTTCCACAGCAGTGACTAAAATTGACTGTTTTAGTGTCTGAATTTTTAATGCCACCATGTGAGTTCACTGCAAAGGGGCCACAGAGGCTCTGTCACCCAGGGGCCTACTGAATCCTGGAGCTAACTCTGTACATGGTGCAGGGCCTGAAGGGAGGCACCTTAAGAGCCTAGAGTCCTGCTCCCGCCTACATGCCCCACACAAGGTACAATTCAATGAATCCGCATTGACTGATTCAATCTGTATCTCTTGTTCTATAGATCACATAATAACAAGTCTGTTGCAGTCTGAAAGATGAGATTCTTTTCTTTAATATGACCCCCAATAGGTACTATAGAACCAAAGATGAGGGCATCTGAAGTGACACTCCCACTCTGGGTTCTAAAAGTGACTCGTCTCGGACAATAAATGCCCCTTCTTGGCTCATTTACATATGGATTTTCACATTAAAGAGGGAATTATAGAAATCATTTTGGATGACCTTAGAAGTCAAAGTTACAGAAGATGTCCATCTAGTTTCTAATTGAGGACAACAGAATAGAAGATCTAGGTGCGTACTGGTGACCTGTTAAGGTCATACGGGAGGTAGCTAAAGCAAAGACAGATGTAAATGCATTTTACACTTTTTTGGGTTTTTTGGAAGTCTAGGGTAAGATGACAAAGTTTTAGAGACGTCTCTAGAAGTGACAGGGAGAAGGATCTGGTGACAATAACTAGATTTTTAATTCAGACTAAACCTAACTATTTTGGACAGATTTCTTCAAAAGGTGGGAATGTGTATGTTCTGTTAAGAGATGAAGCTCTCACGCACTGTCTTTGTATCCAGCGGTGGAGCGGAGGGCGACCTGCCCCAACAAGTATCTATTCTTATCTGGTTCCCTGGAGTACGCCGGTTTGCACGCTCTCGTAATAAAAAGTCCGTCTTGGTGAAATCTTAACAATTCTTTAGGTCTGTGATGATAAAAATAAAGCTTCAAACATCTGGATCAGCACTGTAGAATTGAATAGGTTGGACTTTATGGACTGATGTCTTTTTCTCACCTTATTTTTTATACTATAGTGTCCTATACTGGCTGTTACAACTTCCTCTGTGTGTTCTTTAAAGGGATAATACTAGATTGTGTATACTGATCACTAATCCTTAGGAAAGGTCATGAAGATCAGATTGGTGGATCAGGCACCTCCATGAATCGAGACTGCGGTGTTTGGACTCCTTGCCCACAACAGCACTATACATCGCACAGTGGTTATGCTTGGTATTACAGCTCAGCCTGATTCACATCAAATGGACTCAGCTGCAAATAGAGCATGTGGCTTGTCAAAACGTAAGTGAAGGAGTGTTTCCATCCATTCGGAGCGGCCGAACATGCCAACCCCTGATATTAAGCCAACTGATATACAGGCAGTCCCTGGGCTAAGTACAAGATCGGTTCTGGAGGTTTGTTCTTAAGTTGAATTTTTATGCAAGTCAAAACTGTATATTTTATCATTATAACCCGAGCAAAAATTTTATTTGGTCTTTGTGACAAATGGATTTAAAAAATGTTGGGTTATCATAAGAACCAGGATTAACACTAAAGCGTAATTGCAGACGCCTGTGATAACTGTTATAGTTCTTTGTTGTAGCCTAAGGCTAAAGTAAATTACCAACATCCAGAGGTCTGTTTGTAACTAGGGGTTGTCTGTAAGTTGGGTGTTCTTAAGTAGGGGACTGTCTGTACACAGTTTTCTGCAAGCCATATGGCTTGACACAGTGCTGACCGTCATTCACTGATGAGATCACCTAATAGATTCCAAATGTTGGCATGTTCATATTATTTTATACATGCAGGTGACAAAATATATCCAGGTATCAAAGTCTGTATAGATGGCCCCCTACTTAAGGACACCCAACTCACAGATGACCCCTAGTTACAGACGGACCCCTCTGCCCCCTGTGACCTCTGGTGAAGCTCTCTGGATGTTACTATAGTCCCAGGCTACAATGATCAGCTGTAAGGTGTCTGTAATGAAGCTTTACTGATAATCCTTGGTCCCATTACAGCAAAAAAAAAGTTGAAAATCCAATTGTCACTGGGGCAAAAACAATTTTTGTCTGGATCTACAATTATAAAATATACAGTTCCCACTTACATACAAATTCAACATACAAAGTACAAACCCAAGGAACCTATGTTGTACGTGCCTATATTGTAAGAATATAAGGTGTCCATACTCCAACATGATGATAAGCAGACTCCAACCAAAATCCTAGAATGTGATTTCCAGAGGCGAGATGTCACATTTTCCTTGCCCTCGTCCCATCCCTCCTATAAAGGGCCTTCTAAAGTAAGTGGAAACGCTGACCTAACAAGTCCTGATCTATGCTCTTGTTACATCTGCATTTTCTTTGGAACTGGATATTCCATATAAGTGTTTTTTCAAGAATTTTGCAGGATAGAGTTCTAAAAGTTTTTTCTTTTTTAGAATGTTGTTATCGGTTGTAAACTACCTTGTGGGTCCCCATTTCAGCTCCTGTCTATCTCCTATTGTTTCACCATTGTCACCATTGATTTGTTTCGGTTCCTGGAGTGAGAGTGAACAGACAGAAACCAAAAAAATGGAGCCTGAGCAGCATTTAGGCCCATTGCCCACAAGTGAGTTTGTTCTCACACACTCAACATGCTGGATTTCCAGGGAACCTACCACGACTGGACTGAACTCCTAGTATTATAGTTTATACGGGTGAAAAAAGACACATGTCCATCAAGTTCACCCAAGTAAGGGAAGGGAATGGATGAGAAAGGGATTTATGGGAAACATTTCTATATAACATAACCATCAATGTTATTTAGGTGTAAAAAGGCATCTAGACCCTTCTTGAAGCTCTCTGCTGTCCCTGCTGTGACCAGCGCCTGAGGCAGGCTATTCCACAGATTGACAGTTCTCATAGCAAAAAAGCCCTGTCGCCTCTGGTGATTAAACCTTGATTTCTCCAAACGGAGACAGTGCCCCCTCGTCTTTTGATTTGATTTAATCTGAAACAACTTACCACCATATTTTTTTGTATGGATCATTCATATATTAATATAAATTAATCATGTCCCCTCATATTCGTCTCTTTTCCAGACTAAATAAATCTAGTTGTTTTAATCTTTCCTCATAACTAAGACCCTTCATACCCCTTTATCAGTTTTGTGGCTCGGCATATTAGTTCAGTTTAGTAGTTCTAGGTTTGGTCTAGGACAGTGGTGGCGAACCTATGGCACGAGTGCCAGAGGTGGCACTCGGAGCTATTTCTGTGGGCACTCAGACCATCACCCCAGGACAGAGTTCATCAAATAGGACCAAATCTTCCTGCAGTCACACGCAACTTAAACAATACTTCTTTGGAACTGCGGGAAAAGTGAGAAGGTGTGGACAGGGCTTCATTATCTTTGAAGCTCATCCTGCTGGACCCACCATTCTTCCTCTACAGAGAGACCCTGGAGAGAAGCTACAACAAGAGTCTGAATTTGCCCTCCTTCTTTCAACTGTATTGGTTGCCTCAGGGGGGCGATACAGTTGAAAGATGTTGAAGAACAGGTAGCAATAAGTTACTGCTTAAAATGCCATGTTGGCACTTCACGGTAAATAAGTGGATTTTAGTTGTAGTTTGGGCACTTTGTCTCCAAAAGGTTCGCCATCACTGGTCTAGGAGATCCTGCACTGGCATGAAACAAACTCGAACCTACGCAATGGGCCGCTGAAGGGATCTCCTTACCCAAACCTACAATTGCTGGAATTGACTCAGCATGTCAGCACAATCCATTGATCAGAGGTTCGGGTCAGGGGATTTCTTTAGCGCATTTTCACTGACTGCACTTGCTCGTGGGCGAGAGACCGTAGAGTACTTTTTTCTTTCTTGGCCTCATGCACACGATCATTGTTTCCTCGGGTGATACGGCTGAGGTTTTTGAGGCTGTGTCACGGCTCCATGTATTTCTATGGCCTCATACACACAACTGAGGATTCCTCTGTACCGTGTCTGAGCCTACTGGGCGCAAGTAAAAAAAACTCACAGCAGGTCCTATTCTTGGTCATGTTTGCGGCTCTGACATCCCTTAGAACTCAATAGAGCTGTGAAAAATACTCCTGACGCACAGTGGCACAGATTTATCAATAGCGAGGCAGCTTTCTGGGTGCAGGGTGAGCCAGATTATTGAATACTGGCATGTGGTCTTCAATTATCTGACACCCCTTGCACTGCTTGGGAGGTGTGCACCATTTTTTTAGGTTCACCTTTAACAAAGAGTGTGCAACACAATTCTGTCGTGTCGCTGCATTATGTGTTGCAAATTCCGACTAAGCACCAACGCGTCCCTTTAGGTGCACATTATTTCTGTCTTGTCGGACTCACTGCAGCCGTGACAAAAAAAAGCCTTTTCTTGGGCCTGGAGGCAGCCGGCGCCCAGAATACCGGAGTGGCTGGCTATTGCGGCCTTGGTATGCTGTGGTCATGGTGCTTGGTATGGGGACCGGAGGGCTGTCCTACAGCCTGGCAGGTCTGCAGCAGGTGGTGTGTGCAAGAAATATAAAGGGAGAGGCTCAAGTACTTGTTTCTCCCTGGTGCTGTAAGATGAGTCCCTGGGTAATGGATGGGGAAGCCCGTGGTGGTAACAGCCGAATCCAGGGATTAGATGGAGGCAACGTTGTGCAAATCAACTCACGGTTCTCAATTGAACAACAGGTAGCAGGCAACGGCCAAAACAGTCAAACAGCAAATTCGGATTCTGGTACTGGAGTGTTCGTGGAGAGGGTCTGCAGAAATTGTGCACCAACCTGATGGTATATGCAGGCTGGGATAATTAAGATGGAGCTGTGTCCAAACTGTGGAAGCTGCAGCTCTGGGTTAGAGTCTCCTGACTCAGTTCTTAGGATTGGTTTCTGTGACAGTCTCTCTCTTCACTCTGTAGTCTCCTGAGACAGACTCTGAAGACTGGACTCTGAAGTACCATGTGCTCCCACTGCACAGGGGTTTTATACTCCCCCTGGTCAGGTGGTAGCACCTCTCTAATCACACTCCAGTTTACAATTCAGCCACATAATTGGATAACAACTTACACCCATTTAACTATTGCCTTTCCAGGCAGAATCTACAGCTGCTATTACACAATGACCAGATTCTAGAACCTTCATAGAGGCTTCGCGACTCCCCCTAACAGCTCCTGACCTGGAGAGGGCGCTATTTGCAACTACCAGACTGCCTTTTTATTGGCAGGATTGTTGCACTTTATAAATACATGTGCAAGATCCAAAGACTTTCTAGTGCAAAGTTAGGCAAAAAACTGGCGCAACCAGAATAATAGATCTGGCCCAGTGTGTAATCTGTGTCTGGTCTGTATTTGCAATGGGTTGCTGGGTAATAACCTCCATCCACAAAAACGGATGACACAAGGAATACACAGGGGCCTACTTTGCGGAGATACAGGGGGAAGTACTGTTGACACATGGTCCTAAAAAACAGCCAATACATGTGCTGTAGGGACCCATAAAACTGAAAATCTAAAAACTTTAAGGTGGCTTCACGTGGAGAAATTCAGTCTGTGAAATATGGATCATATGTTGACCTTATTTCCTGGTCTGAAAACTACCCAGCACCCCAATAATTCACAGCATCATAATTTATGATACTATGACTTGTTTCCTACTGTCCTGTACTGAAAATATTTTTGAGACATCCACAGAAAATGTATTGTAAAACTCATTTACTGTAAAAGGGCTAGGTCACACGAACAAATATCTTGTACTATTCATTTCTTAAAATGGACAGTCATGAACCCATACAAATCAATAGGGCTATTCACACATCAGCCTTTGTTCAATGGACTGTGTGTCTTTTCCGAGAAACTCACTGCATGTCCTGTTCTGGTGAGTTTTCCCAGACCAGACATTGAAGTCTGTGGGTGTGATGATATCCATGTGCTATCCTTCTCTCACTGACCCGTTGCTAAGCAAAAGTGGAAAAACAAAGTGAAACCAGGAAGTGCGGAGAAAGACAAAGAAATAAGGATGTTAACAGCAAAAACATGAATCACAAATTTATGTATCACAAACATTATAATGGTAGGTCTGTTTTCTATTTAACCTGTGGGAGGCTAAAGGCCATGTATAAAGTTACTTTGTACATGGTTTGATTTACGGGGGTTCATTGCCGCGCACACACACAGTGAGGGAGTGCGTTTTTAAAACGCATCCGGTTTTGCCCGTTTTCAATGCGTTTGGCTGCTTTGAACTTGTTTATCTTAATAGATAAATAGGATCAAAGCAGCCAAACGCATGGTAAACAGAAAAAAACAAAAACAGGACGTGTGGCATCACGCTGATTGATAGTGATTATTCCTGATTACTCCTCCCACACATTGGGGGTCATTTACTAAGGGCCCGATTCGCGTTTTCCCGACGTATTACCCGAATATTTCCGATTAGCGGCGATTTTTCCTGAATTCCCCCGGGATTTTGGCGCACGCGATCGGATTGTGGCGCATCGGCGCCGGCATGCACACGACGGAAATTGTGGGGCATAGCCGTAAAAAAAAACGACGGATTCAGAAAAACCGCCGCATTTAAAAAAAAAAGTGTCGCTCAACACGCGCTTACCTTACCTTACCTACCCAGGGTAGGACGGTGAACTCCGATTTAACCCGATGGTCTTCAGCGCAGCAGCAACACCTGGTGGACGTCGGAGGAACTGCCTTAGTGAATCCCGGCTGGACCCGAATCGACCACAGAGAACGGGCCGCTGGATCGCGAATGGACCAGGCAAGTAAATCTGCCCCATAGTGTTTGGCAGTGGGAGTCCTGATTACTCCTCCCATACAGTGATTGGCAGTGAGAATCCTGATTACACCGCCCACAAACAGTGATTGGCAGTGAGTGTCCTGATTACTCCTCCCACATACAGTGATTTTCAGTGATTGTCCTGATTACTCCTCCCACATATAGTGAGTGACAGTGAGAGTTCTGATTACCCCACCCACACACAGTGATTGACAGTGAGAGTTCTGATTACCCCACCCACACACAGTGATTGACAGTGAGAGTTCTGATTACCCCACCCACACACAGTGATTGACAGTGAGAGTCCTGATTACCCCACCCACACACAGTGATTGACAGCCTTACTTGGATAATCAGGACTCTCTGTCTCTTAAGGTGTTCCACAGGTAATTACTATACTTTTTACTCCTGTTGTAAAACTATATAAAACTACTCACAAAATGTAAGAGATATTTGGCTTTAAAGTGAAATGTATGGAAAATAACAAAAAAGGTCACACTACGGTGATACTATAATATATAAATATGAAAGTATAGATTTTAAGTAGATGTAATTGTGATTTCAATGAGAATTAGGTCCAGGTAGGGGAAGGTATAGGCCATTCAATTTGAGGTATCTTAGTCTCTGGGACCCGTACGACCCCCACGTATCAGTGTGAAATTAGGCCTGTGTCGTTCATGAGTCGGCCCCATGACTGAATTAATGACTTCACTCAAGTAGTATGTGCTCGTCACAAAGTGTAGGGGTGTTAGGTATTGACTACGCACACCTGGCCACAATGTAACACACAGTGGCTGACCGTGGCCAACATTGTTGGCAGCCATCACTTCTCCTCAGTGTGAATTGGCACAATCATCAGTGAACAGCACTGAGGCCCACTGGCCCCTCATCCTGGCCCACTGGTCCTCATCCTGGCCCACTGGTCCCTCATCCTGGCCCACTGGTCCCTCATCCTGGCCCACTGGTCCGTCATCCTGGCCCACTGGCCCCTCATCCTGGGCCCACTGGCCCCTCATCCTGGCCCACTGGCCCCTCATCCTGGCGCACTGGTCCCTCATCCTGGCCCACTGGCCCTTCATCCTGGCCCACTGGCCCCTCATCCTGGCCCACTGGCCCCTTATCCTAGTCCACTGCTCCCTCCCTGCCCCACGAAGCCTGTGCCTGGTGTTTGTTAGGTACTTTAATGATGTAAATTGGTTTTGAATGGTCTGATGTGACACTTGGAAACCTCTCACTTCCCTTAAATGTGTGTAGGCATTCATCATCCATTTCCACAGTGCATTGTTCTCAATGAAACGGTCATCAGTGTGGGATATTTCTAGGGGATGTCCATTTCTATACCTTTCTGTGACCTTCCAGTCTCTGCTGACAACACTCTGTGATGACCACTTCCATCCATCTGAGACCCCACAATGGTGCAGATCTGTTCATGGTCTCATGATGTCAAAATGTGAACAGCATGATGAGAGGACGTTTATGTCCAATTCTAATGGATCCAGGAAATGTTTTGGATCAAACGCTGTTGTGAATTTTGTCATTAAGCTCTTTGCGAGGAAACAAGCTGCGCAAAAAGTAATAAAAAACTGAACAAAAGAAGATGTGCATTTAGAAGTTTATTGAAGGTCACAATAAGTGCACTCGTAAGGTTAAGAGGGCATTTTAGCAAAATACCCTAACTTTTTTTTGAGTAGTGTGTATTCACAGAGCTAGCTTCTTTTCCTCTCTATATACTGAAGGGCAGCGAAAATCATGCAATAGGTGACATTTTTACAATATTGCTACATTTATTATATGGTTTAAGCTAAGTAATTGCAAAAGCAATAGTGTTACATTTTATATTGCACGTCTTATGAGTTGATAAGACTAGTAGGGTAACTACATGACATTACTAACCTCGCTGCAGTCCCACCTGCTAATGTCACAAAGCAGGTTCTTCTTCTCCAGGTAGCAGGTCCAGTTACACATTTCACACAGAGAGAACAATGAATCTACTGACCCCCTCCAGCAGCCAAGAATGGAGGCGGCAAGCCAGTTCTCACATTCAGCATGTTAACCATTAGTTTTGTGGATGGAATCAGGCAGAAGGATATTTTTATGACGACAGTAATAATTCCTATAAAAAGAGATTGCTCTCACTAAGGCTGCATATACAGTATATATATATATATATATATACATGTTCTCTGATGTACATCCCACTAAACTACTAGTCCTTTCTAGAATTCCCTCTTTTATGTGAGATCTCACTTGTTTAATGATTTAAAAAAAAACCTCCCCAAAGGCAAATATGACTCTTTTCATCCAATTTTTACATGAGATGAGTCAAGTTTAGTGGTTGCAGGGATAGTGTCACTTTAGAAGCCCCTATCTTTGGTTATATAGAGTACCTAAAAATATGCTTTGTATTTCATATTAAAGACAAGATCTATAGTTCAGATCACATCAATAGACAGTAATGTGAGCTGCGAAAATGGAATAAAGGCAGTTTATAAATAGGTGGGAACTGGATGTTTATCTGCACCTTGCATCCCCTGCACCTTGCTGTATGTTCTCTGGTTAGTTGCTCACAGAACCATGATTTGATTTGATAGAAAGATTATATCAAGCATGTTTCTAGGCACTATTGTTCTAGGGTTTATAAAGTAACACTACCCTTGCAACTACAAACATGACTCATCTCATGTGAAAATAGGGGAGACGAGTCATATTTGCCTGACTTTGGGAGAGGTTTTTTTTAAATAGATAAATGGGTGAGATTTCATATAAGAGGAATACTAAAACTCTACTTTTGAGGGGGGCTGGTAGATTATGGGGTAAAATCTGGTGACAGGTTCCCTTTAAACATGAAAGAAACTCTGCCACATCCTCTATTCCTATACCAGACTTCATGCTACAAATCATATATATACAGGCGTCCCAGGTTACGTACAAGATAGGTTCTTTAGTTTGTTGTTTTTTGTCCCATTGACAATTAGATTTTTTAAATTTTGTGCTGTCATGGAACGGGATTATCAATAAGCTTCATTACAGACACCTTACGCTGATCATTGCAGTCTGGGACTATAGTAACATCCAGAGGCTTCACCAGAGGTCACAGGAGCAGAGGTCCTTGTGTAAGGGTAAATACCCATGGCCTCTTGCGGGGACGTATATGTGTCCTCAGAGACGGCAATAGCGGCACACCGATCCGGGCCGCACACCGCAAAAAGATAGAGCTTTCTCGCTGTTTTTCTATGGAGGGAGATGAGCCCTAACGAGGGTCGTCTGTAGTTGATGTTTCCTTAAGTCGGGTACTGTACTGCCCTTATATCTTGAGACTAATTTTGTGTAGTAAACCTAGTAGAAGTATAGTTGAAGACTGAGATGCATCTTCTGTCAAGCCTAGAAGGCAAAAAAAATGTAAGATGTAAAACACACATTTAGCAGAAGACGATTTTCTGTGCGTTTAGAATCCTACTATTCCTGTGGATTCAAGTGCAGAATCATCCAAACAAGTTGACTCCACCCCCCCATCGCACCAAATGGGTCTTAAAAGTCTTGTATATATTTACAGGATAATGGATACCAATTGGATTTGGGATCCCACCACACAAGAACAGGGGTCCCGCTCCATAACTGAGGCAGAGGTAAGTTGAGCATGTCCCACCACTCCGTTCAATACTGTAGGAACGTCGGAAATTGGTGACACAGCATTTGGTCCTCCTTATGCAGTGAATAGCTCCGGTCATCAGTTCTGAGCCCTTTTGGATTTTTTTTCAAGGGGTTGTCGTTTCTTTCATTATTATCTTCCATGCATAGTACAGGGATAGTTAAGGTACTTCTCCCCCTACATGATTGAGCATCATGTTAGTATAAGTCCTCCATTGATGTCTAGCTATTTCTGGCAGCTCCATGGAACGTGTTTGACCTGCCTCCCCGTCAATTAGGAGAACGTGACCCCCGTTCTCAATTAGTCAGGCATCAAATGCCCAAATGTCACCTCCTAACAAATCTACAGACCCCCATAATAAATAACCCATAGCAAATTTTGTAATTTGTAGTGAAATCCAACAGGCATAACTCAACTCTTATGCATTAAGTTTTGAGGTCCTTCAAAAAGAAAGTGTATTTTTTGTAGTTCCTATTATTTTCCATATAGCATAGACCCCTATGGACCCCTTTAAAGCCAGTCATACAGACGCACTGCAAGCAATATAAAACCTTAATTGCTGCAATAGATGATTGTGTGATGATGTATTCTGGAGAATTGTTGTAATGTTACATGTGTGATATGAATGGGATTGCTGGACACCTCATAGTCTGTTTAGACTGCCAGCCATGAACTTCTGCGGAAGATCAACATCCTTATTATTAGTCTCTTTTGTTCTGATAAACTCCTCAACATTCGGGTTTGTTCACTTTCATGCAATCAGACTTTTTTTTCCCACCCCATGAAATTCTGCACAGCTTACACACACGTTACTGGACCCTTCCCACATGGGGATGGTGACAACAGATGGATTCATCTAAACATGGCTCTACACACTAAGGATGAGTAGTACATATGAATGTACAGATTTCTGTGAAAGTGAGGGAGGAAGAACACAAAAATGTTAACTTAGGCAACTGCTTGTTCCAAATTGGACAAAAATTCAGTATGGTGATCGTGACAAAGGTAATACTTGGCATGCAGGGTGACCAGGACTTATCTCTTTTACCAGTTATTTTCCCAGATTAGCTTTTTGTGGAGACCAGAGCCTAGCTGGCTCCTTAAAAACATAAAGCCTATTTCTCCTTAGCCAATTTCTGAGGACCCCTTTTGCTCCTGTCGCTGTGACATAGCATGACCCCCATCGCATGTGGCCCTATTTATATTAAACTCTTCCCCAAAATGTAAAACCCCAAAAAGCGGGTTGGGTGATGGCTGTGACACTTGTTGCAGTCAAGGAATGGCAGTTACCGATTTCTCTGGCCATTCTTTTTTCAACCCCCCCCCCCCCCCCCCACTACCAGTTATATTCAGTCCCTCCAAACCCCATTATGTGGGCCTACCCTTAAATAAAATAAATAATTCCTTATATATATATATATATAGTGTCCTTTTATAGTGCACACAGATTACGCAGCGCTGCACAGAACTTGCCAAATCAGTCCCTGTTCCCAATGGGGCTTGCTATCTAATCAACCTACCAGTATGTTTGGGAGTGTGGGAGGAAACCAGAGACCCGGTGGAAGCCCACGCAAACACAGAGAGAACAAACAACTCTTTGCATTGCAGTTGTTGACTGCTACACCCCCTGTCATATTATAAGTTTGCGATAACTCAAAGGGTTAAGCCATGAGGTCAGGTGGTGCCACACATGACCAAAACCTCCAGCTTTGGCAAATGAGTGCAGAATTCTAAAGATAGTTATACAAAATGATCCCATTGGCCACCACTGATCCCTCCAGATACATTATGGAGTGGAGAGAATACAAGACTGAGCACGTCGACCATCTTAACTCTTAACGAGGTGGACAAGGGCTATTAATAAAACAGCAGAGGGGACACGGTATACTTTATTCAGGAAATTTGGAGATGTAAACTATGAAATTTACAGTCCTGCATAGGATTCATGTTAGAGTGTGATGCTGCATTATAATCTGCCCGTAATTTAGAGGGGTATTCCCACAAGACAATTTATTAAAGTTTTTTTAGTGCAAATTACAACGAATCCTGTCTTCAATAAATCTTCCCCGATATTCTTCATGAGAAACCCCTGGCATAATGAATAATTGCTTGCTTTGAAGACTTCTCGTGCCGTAGAGGATATTCCCTCTCTGGTTTATTGACATTATCATGTGGATGCCATAAATATCTGAGGTTGTGGTTTACACCTCTCACAAGATGTCCTGAGGCTAGGCTGAATGAACAAATGAAAGCACATGGGTGTCAATCTCCATTCCAGTCTAAAAGTGGCAAAAATGTCTCATCTATTTTCAACGTTCCCATAGACTTAATAAAGCACAGTGCGCATGCGAGGTCCAGTCTCTATTTGGGAAGGCCGGGTGAGATCCACAACATCAGGAATTTATGATCGAGGAATGTCCTATGAATATGTTATTATCCTGAGTAAGAATAGCCTTTTAAAATGTTGAGCATATGATGGTGATTTTAACTGCGGCAACCTAAGCTGACTCCTAACGTGCATACATGCGCATGCGTCGGCTTGACTGAGTATGCAATGTTTTCAATTGAGGTTATTTCTAGGCACTTCTATCAGAGTTCACGATAATGCACTGTGCCGTTCTCTACAAGATCATGCACCCGTTATCCTGCATGTGTCGTTTCCCTGCTCAGGTCCGCCAGAGTTCACCTTCTTCTTCCTGGTGCATGTAAGTGCATTGGATACAACGACCACCATGTTGCATGTAAGCCAGTGCAGCTGCGCCACAATGCCAGCGCAACCCCTGTTAAATACTGTCCGAGCTGGGCAAATCCCCGAACTGTTAACAGTCTGACGAAAGTGCGATCTGCGACCCTTAGTAAATAAGCCCCAATATGTCAAGCATATGTATTTCAATGGGATTCTAGCCCGTATCTCGGCCTAGTGCCCTGAGAAAAAGCTCAAAGCAGGTCCTACAGGTACACACATGGGCTACTGAACGCCACACGGGGGAAATACTGTAGACAGGGTCCTAAAAATGGGCAATATAGCCGTTTTGCCGGCCGAGGGAAAATAACTATGGTTAGCAGGAGGCTAAGGAATATGAAGACTATAACAATTCATTGTTCTTGCAGACTGAAGGGAAAAAAAAGGTCCTAGACACAAAGAGATGAACTTCACGGTTACAAAAAAGTGATAGATTGCGCCAATTTGCCCATTGTCACTGTCCTTCCTCCCGTGTGTGGGCGTTGGAATGAGGGGGGTGGGGGCATGGGTGTGTGGAAGGGCAGAGTAGGGTGGCGATGGTGGCCCATAAAGAACTTTCTGTATATAAAATCCGTAATCTGCCCTCCATAATCTGTTTGCATGCAAAGGATGACAATTTCGGACGGATATAAATAGAGAGCCTCCTCGTTTCAGACAGCCTGCAATGAGAAACAAAAGGACATTATCCTCTTCTACTTTCGGATGCTGAATTGAGTAGAGAAGAAAGAGAGCTTCGTGACAGCGTCCTCTGATGTTATCTGCGGCAACTGGTCCGTGTTTTTATATGCCTCTATAGTCACCCAAAGTATTGATGTGACGACACTGGTTTTATGAAAAAAAAAAGACGATATGGTAAATTTCATGAAATGAAAAAATAAATAAATCACAAAATAGCTCAGGATCGCCCTCTGGTGACAGCAATGGAGTACCTCTTTGTACAAGATAAACTATTTACTATAACAACAATAGTTACAGGGTAGATTGAGCCACAAGGGTAATTGTAAAAAAAATACAGCTTTCTGGTGGTGTAACGGCACTCCCATAATGCACCATGTTAGCCAATAAAAACCTGGGTACATACAGGGCTCTCATGTGAATTGTCCGATATGTTCAATGTCACATTCATTACAAAATATGAGCCTGGAGGACATTCTTTACTATGTTTGCCAGGTGTCCTACTTTTTTAGGAGAGAACAGATTTTCCTACAGGATAGGGCCTCCTTTCAATGCCCACCCACTTATCATGCCATCTACCTATGGCTCCCTCACTATTATTATATTACTCCCCCTTGGTGTGGACACCATTATAACCTGATGGAGTGCCGTGTAGTATACCTTTATGTGGACACCATTATACCCTGAAGGGCTCATGTCAATCACATGTGCAACACCCCTGCCAATACATGGCAGGTAGTGTGCGAAGAACGCCTCTCCAGTCAGGAGCTGTCAGAGGGAGTCGTGTGAACCCTATAGTAAGGTTCCAGAACTTGGTCATTAGGTAAAAGAAGCTGTAGATCTGCCTGAACAGGAGATAATAAATGGTGATACTGCTATTGTAAACTGGAGTGTGATTGGAGAGTGCTACCACCTGACCAGGATAAAAACCCCTGGAGGGAGGAGCACATGGTTTTGAGCGCATGCCTTACTACAAGGCCCAGACCTCATGGTTTTTACACAGAGACAAAGTGAACAGAAAGAGACAGTGTTCAGTACACCTTCAGTCTGACACTTACCTAATCCAGGACCAGAGTCAGGAGACTCAGAGCTGCAGCTTCCACAGTTTGGACACAGCTCCATCCCAGCCTGTTATCATACCAGGCTGGAGCTCTATTCTGAGGACCACTCTCCATGACCACTCCAGTAATCCAAATTAAAGAACTGTGAGTTTATTTGCACAACGTTGCCTCATCTGATCCCTGGATACGGCTGCTATCACCACGGGCTTCCCTATCCATTACCCAGGGACCTATCTTACAGACACTCAGGGCTGCCCCAGGAGAACCAGTACTCAGCCTCTCCCTTCATACTTCTTGCACACCGCGGGAAGACCTGCCAGGCGTAGGACAGCCCTCCGGTCCCCATACCAAGCACCGTGACACAAGCGTGCCCCACCCGCAACCGCCAGCCACTCCGGTATTCTGGGCCCCATGCTGCCTCCAGGCCCAGAAAAGGCTAGGCCCCGATGGGGATGTTGCCAATGGCCATCGGAATACACTGGTGAACAAATAGAAAAATGTTTTGGTTGGGCCGGAGTTTACACCTGATCTGTGTATTTTTGAGCTGATGATTGTGAAAAACTATCATCTCTCTCTAACAGCTGTAGTTTCTGAATGTTGATGTAATAAGTACCTTGGGCTTATGACCTGTCTCTTATGGGTGATAACTGTTGGAGCATCCAGTACAAATGTCCACGAACATCTCATCCCAGGAAATCACAGAAACAGAGTTTTTAGCGACATGATGGAAAATCTCTGGTATAACAGCCACAATATGACATTCCTTTTCAAAAGTCTCTAGTACAATACTGAGTGACGACTAGTGTGAGCAGCAATAGCATTTATTATTATTAAGTAGTTAGTTATTAATAGAGCTGAATGTCACTGAAAAATGGGTACATTTCCAGAATCAGGGACTCAACAGTTCCAACTTTTAGGCACCAAAATGAGTGTTCCCCAATGTTATAAATCAAGGAGGCAGGGAACAGATAGCGTTGCAAACGTAAAGAAAATTACAGCTTACTGTACCACCATCTTGATAATTGGAGCTTCGTATACATTTAACATGACTTAGTTTTTGGGTGGTAAAATTCATGTCCAAACTGGGAGCTATGGTGATTTAATCCAATGAACTCCCTCCATAAGTCTTTCCAGGATCCTTACATTACTCTTACCATCTTTGCTTTCTCTGTAAACCATAGACAATAAAAATGGGCGTGCAGGATTTCTCACAATGACCATGTAACTCTGAAGTAAAGTAATAAATAACTCCCTGGTGTACAGATTAGGGGGAACTGTTTGGTTCCTATGGAAGCTGGAGTCTTCTACTGCCCCAAGGCACGCAGATCACTCTTGTTATTGAACACTGTTAAAGGGATTATTTAATAAATTGTTATATAATAAATATTTTTCCCCATTTGCATTGCAGTCTAGGGTACAAGACATCCAAGGCTAGATACTATCCGCTTTATACCCACTGTTGTAAGATTCCCACTGTGTCTTTACAACACAGGGCAGCAGCATATCCCACTGCTCATGCCTGTGACGCATAAAGAGCAGACGTTGCCAAAAAGGATGCTCTGGCTGTACAACTCTATGGACACATTTAGCGTGTATGTTAGGACCTTCCCTGGTGGCAATCTAAACCTCTCTAAAAGACACAAATGGCACATTTAAGGGACCTGCGGGCACGATTGCGTCGTTTTTTCCCGAATATTTCCGATTTGCGCTGAATTGCCCCGGGTTTTGGCGCCAGCGATCAGATTGTGGCACATGAGCGCTGCGTCAGGAATCGGGGGCGTGGCCGCCGACAACCAGTGGAATTTAAAAAAGAATTGTGTCACCAGATCAGCACTTACATGCACCGGAGAAGAGGTGAATCCGGCGGACCTCGGCGCAGCAGCGATGGGCACACGACCCAGTGAATCCCAGCAGACCCAAAACCCGCGGCAAACGCACTTGCAATGTAGCCTAACAATCATGGCTTATGGGGCTTAGTTAAAAAAAAAAAAAGGTAAGAAAATTGTAATTTAAAAATCTAAATGTTTCATCACCCCAAAAATTATAATTAAAACTGATCAAAAGGTCATACATTTCCCAGATAGCTCATTAAAACTACAGGCCCCCAGTGAAATTATCATGAACAGATGAGCGTAGAAAATACTGTCCTAAGACTGGTCGCAGCCTCTGTAAGCCAATCCTGCTCTCAAGCTTGGAGCCAGCTAGTGACGTCAGAGCAGGGTGTGGAGAGATTGGAACGTGTACTCTCTCCTATCTTCTCTGGGCCGGAGTAGGCTTACAGCAAAGAGGGTGGGGTAAAGTAAAACCCGAAGCCAAAAGTTTATTGAAACAGTGGTTGTACAGTGATGTCTCCGTGTGCCACTCAGACCCGATTTACCAAATCAGGTCCCATGACTCCCCCACCACCACTTCTGGGTCAGATGATGGTACAAATAACCGAAAACAGACACAGTGGGGGCAAGATTTACTTACCCGGTCCTGTTGCGATCCCGCGGTGCCTTATCCGACGTGGATTGGGGTCCGGCGCGATTCACTATGCGGTCTTGCGAAACATTCCGTTTTTAAATTCCGCGCTCTGTCCGAATCCATCGGTTGTCCCCCCCATCTCCATCCCATGCAAGCCGCGCCGAGCGCCACAATCCATCGCGCACCACAAACCTGGGGAAATTCCGGCACACAATGGAAATATTCGGAAACCCGACGGACCTTGTAAATAGCTGAATGTTTGGAATCAGGAACGATTAAACTTTTTTTGTTTGTTGACCAACATTGGCTCCAACCCCTTAAATTGGCAGGTCACTGTACTGCTGGGGCACGCCCAGATTTCATAATCACCCTTATAGCTTTTTTTGCACAGCAAATAGAGGATTCAGGGCTCATGCTACCCTACCTCTACCATCACCATTTGTGTGAAAATTATACATTACCAAAGCATACAAAGCAACCTTGTTATAGTTCCATGCATATAAGAATACAAATTATTACTTATATAGGGAGGTATCCCTATTGTAAGCGGTTCTCTCTAACAACCAATCACATCACGTCTTTCTTCGTTCTAATATGTGTTGGGAGCGTGAAACAGGAAAACTGATTGGGGCCCTATAGAGAATCGAGCTACATAGATTACAATCTCCTCTAATAGCTGCTGCGGCGAATAATTCTATATTACTGCCGCGTGACCCTCATAATTACACAGTGGCGGCACTGTGACCGAAAGTTCATTTCACCGCCGGACGAGTTATAACGCTGCAACCGGAAGCGGCCGGGAACACCTCCTGACAGAAGCTGGCGCCTAGTATTGTGTAGTTGCCTCAGTAGTGGAGGTTTTTAGCGCTAGACTGATGAATCCGATATTGACACGTTAGAGGCTTTAGGGTAAGTGGCAATGTATAGACTTGGCAATAAGAAGCGGGAAGAGGCTGCAGACAGCAACATGGTAGTGATAAACACTGTACTGACAACTGAGGTGCTCCATGCACTGGCACGACCACGTATATATTGTGCACAAAGTATTTAGGTGATAGTCAGTATATATAGTGATAGTACAGCATGTATCCTGTACACTACATGACATGGATGTGTTATAGATGACAGTACTGTGTATAGATATATCCTGTGCATGTAGTTATAGGCGATGGGACATTGTATATTCCTGTGCATGTAGTTGAAGTGCGATGGGACAGTGCAGATCCTGTGCATGCGTGATAGGCGATGGACAGTGCAGATCCTCCATGTAGTTAAGCGATGGGCAGTGAATCCGGCAGTATTAGGGCGATGGACAGTGTTTCCTGCGCATGTATTTGCATGGGACAGTGTATATCTGCGCATGTAGTTAAGGCGATGGACAGTGCAATCCTGCATGTAGTATTCGATGGGACGTGCATCCGCGCATTATTATAGGCATGTGACAGTGAATCCGCGCAGTGTTAGTTATGCGATGGGACAGTTATATCCTGCGCATGTAGTTTATAGGCGATGGGACAGTGATATCCTGCCTGTCGTTATAGCGATGGACAGTGCCGATCCTGCGCATGTAGTTATAGGCGATGGGAACAGTGACAGATCCTGCGCATGTAGTTATAGGCGATGGGACAGTGCAGATCCGCCGCAGTAGTTATAGGCGATGGACCGTGAGATCTGCGCTGTAGTTATAGGCGATGGGACAGTGCAGATCCTGCGCATTTAGTATAGGCGATGGGACAGTGCAGATCCGGCGCATGTTATTATAGGCGATGGGACAAGTGCAATCCTGCGCGCATGTAGTTAGGCGATGGGACAGTGCAGATCCTGCGCAGTAGTTATGGCATGGACAGTGCAGATCCTGCGCATGTAGTTGTAGCGATGGACAGTGCAGATCCTGCCATGTAGTTATAGGCTATGGGACAGTGCAGATCCCTGCGCATGTAGTTATAGGCGATGGGACAGTGCAGATCCTGCGCATGTAGTTTATAGGCGATGGGACATGCAGATCTGCGCATGTACGTATATGCGGATGGACAGTTGGCAGATCCTGCGCATGTAGTTATAGCGATGGGACAGTGCAGATCCTGCGCATTAGTAAGGCTGGTGACATAGCGCGTAGTAAGGCGATGGGCAGTGCGATCCTGCGCATGTAGTTATAGCGATGGACAGTGCAGATCCTGCGCATGTAGTTATAGGCGTGGGACAGTGCAGATCCGCTGCGTATTATAGGCGATGGACAGTGCAGATCCTCGCATGTAATTAGGCGATGGCAGTGCAGATCCTGCGCATGTAGTTTAGCGATGGACAGTGCAGATCCTGCGCATGTAGTTTATAGGCGGGGGACAGTGCAGATCCTGCGCATGTAGTTATAGGCATGGGACAGTGCAGATCCTGCGCATGAGTTATAGGCGTATGGATACAGTGCAGATCCTGCGCATGTAGTTATAGGCGATGGGACAGTGCAGATCCTGCGCATGTAGTTATAGGCGATGGGACAGTGCAGATCCTGCGCATGTAGTTATAGGCGATGGGACAGTGCAGATCCTGCCATGTAGTTATAGGCGATGGGACAGTGCGATCCTGCGCATGTAGTTATAGGCGATGGGACAGTGCAGATCCTGCCGTCATGTAGGTTATAGGCGATGGGACAGTGCAATCCTGCCATTTAGTTATAGGCGATGGGACATTGCAGATCCGGCGCATGTAGTTATAGCGATGGGACAGTGCAGAATCCTGCGCATGTAGTTATAGGCGATGGACAGTGCAGATCCTGCCATGTAGTTATGGCGATGGACAGTGCCATCCTGCGCATGTGTTATAGCGAGGGACAGTGCGATCCTGCGCAGTAATAGGCGATGGGACAGTGCAGATCCTGCGCATGTAGTTATAGGCGATGGACAGTGCAGATCCTGCGCATGTAGTTATAGGCGATGGGACAGTGCAGATCTGCGCATGTAGTTATAGGCGATGGACAGTGCAGATCCTGCGCATGTAGTTATAGGCGATGGGACAGTGCCGATCCTGCCATGTAGTTATAGCGATGGGACGGTCAGATCCTGCCGCATAGTTATAGGCGATGGCAGTGCAGATCCTGCGCATGTATTATAGGCGATGGGACAGTGCAGATCCTGCGCATGTAGTTATAGATCGATGGGACAGTGCAGATCCTGCGCGTAGTTAAGGCGATGGGACACGATCGCAGATCCCTGCGCATGTAGTTATAGCGATGGACAGTGCAGATCCGCGCATGTAGTTATAGGCGATGGGACATTGCAGATCCTGCGCATTAGTTATAGGATGGGACAGTGCGACCTGCGCAGGTATAGCGATGGACAGGCAGATCCTGCGCTGTAGTTAGCGATGGGACAGTGCAGATCCTGCATGTATTATAGGATGGGACGTTCAGATCCTGCGCATGTAGTTATAGGCGCTGGGACAGTGCAGATCCTGCGACCTGTAGTTATAAGCGATGGGACAGTGCATCCTGCGCATGTAGTTATGGCGTGGTACAGTGCAGATCCTGCGCTGTGTTCTAGCGATGGACGTGCGATCCTGCGCATGTAGTTTATAGGCGATGGGACATGCAGATCTGCGCATTTAGTTATAGCGATTCATGGAGTGCAGATCCTCGCATGTAGTTATAGGCGATGGGACAGTGTAGATCCTACATTAATTGCAAGGAAAAAGAGGGGAATTGTATCTAAATGGCTAAAGATAAACAAATAGTTGTTTGGCCATAAAAAAGTAAATGTTTATTGTTGCAAAATACACCCTTAAACAACATAAAACACTTACAAAGCACATCAGATCTGTACAGCACGTTGCTGAGTGGGTAGTACTTTGAGAGCTGGTCGACTGGTTAGTCCCACCGCATAACACTGCAAGAGTTTGATGTTCTCTCGGTTTGCGGGTACTCCGGTTCCACCACTCCAAAAATGCTGGTAGGTTGTTATGTTTATATGTGAGCCCAGGGACGGGCCATTGACATGCTTTGGCGCCTGCTAATGTGTGCTATATAATAAAGAATATTATGTATCCTCCTGCCTGAACTGGCGTAGTTATAGTGACGGGAAGCAAGATCCTGTACATGACACTGGTTGTAGTTATGACTGATCGCATAGATCCTGTACATGACACTGGTTGTAGTTATAGGTGACTGGACAGTATATATCCTGTACATGACACTGGTTGTAGGTATAGGTAATAGCACAGTATAAGTCCTGTACATGACACTGGTTGTAGCTATAGGTGAAAGTACAGTATGTAACCCTTACACTACATGACACTGGCTGTAGTTATAGATGCAGGTACAGTGTATATCATGTACTGAACCTTTAATAACCTGCACACAAAAATAACACATATCAACAATGCAATGGTTTTTAAAATAACTTTGTAGAATACAGAACAAACTTTTTATTATTTTTAATACTATGTGTCTTTTTCTAGGTACCAGGGTCCCCTTGTTGGAGAGAACACCCTGGGTCCAGCCTTTAAGGTGGTTTGTTCACTCCAGACTATTTGTTTCAGGTCTTGAAATGGCTTGCATCTCAGATTAAGTTATTGGATAACTTAGAGAAATTGTTAGCTCTGAAGGTAAACACCACTTGTATCTTCTGACTGCCTTAGTCACTTTGGATCCCCCGGGCATAGCACAAAGAAGGAAGGGGGTTGCTCTTCACCCCTTCCTTTTCCATAGAAGCTAAGTGGCTGCAATCTGGCAAAAGATAGGACATTCTCAGGTCCCCTGGAATGGCAAGGTGCCATGAGAACACGGTGCACTCGCTGCATGAGACTGGCCACAATGTGGCCGGATCTGGTGCGGTCAATCAGGGCCCATTACGGTTGTGTGTCATGAGGCCTAAATCTGAACCAGACCGAAGTGGATATAAAAGAGAATTATCGGTATTTTCCCATACCTTTCTTACATTTGACCTCTTCTGGTTATATGTCAAATACAGGCGGCCCCCTACTTAAGAACCCCGACTTGCATACGACCTGTAGTTACAAACGTACCTCTGGAATTGGTATTTAGTGTACTTTAGCTCCAGGCTACAAAAACAGCTATAACGTTTTCACTGTGTCTACAATGAAGCTTTATTGTTAATCCTGGTTCTTTGACAACCCCATATTTTAAAAACCAATTGTCACAGAGACCACAAAAAATTTGGCTGGGATTACAATTAAAAATTACAGTTCTGATTGCATACAAATTCAACTTAGAACAAGACCTTATCTAGTATGTACCTGGGGACTGCCTGTGACTGTATAATTTATTATTTTAGCCTAGATCAACTATAATCTGTAGGATGGGAGAATATTTCATAGACTCCTAGTCACCATGTTTTCCCTGTACTAGGGTATCCTTCTGCTGTCCTGTACAGAAACTACTAAAGGGCATCACTTGATAGTAGTAGCATTGAGTTAATTTATGTTACTTGGATAAATTAGTAAAAACATTGAATTGTTACTGCGCTATAACTATCCGCTTTCTTCCAGGTGTTGACATAGAAAGCGTGCAGTTGGAGATAAGTGGATTTCTAAAGAGCTCTCCTGCCCTTCTCCTACCTGGTTTCGGAGACATTAAAGACACGATTAAAAAAGAGAGGACTGTCCGAAGCTGCTATGTGAGTACACAGAAAACAATGTGTCAAAGAGCAAAATGCGGATGATGCCCGCTATATACTCTGCATGTACATCACCCCTGCCTTACTGCAAAACCTAATGATTGTCTCTCTGCTGTCCTCTGACATCATGTCCTCTCTCTCTTGAAACTTAATCCAAGACTAAACTCTTGATTTTTTCAACCTCTACTAACCTACCAAACCTCTAAAATTGTATTGCTCACTGATTCATTCTCTACAGACTACGTAACTTTCTACTAATTGATCTTCTACTCACTAAAATCTCTCCTCTATCATCTATTCTTAATGCCGCTGCAGGCTGTCTTTCAGACCAACACTACACAACAATAACTCTAGTTTTGTGCCAGTCACTGCGCTGGCTGCCTGTCTCCTTCGAATATGGTTTAAAAAAAACCCCTTATCCACAAAGCTCTGCATAATGCGGACCTCCTTATACGTTCTTCTCATCTCAGTCTATCAACCACCTGTGCTCTTTTATCGCCATTGATCTTGAATTAGATATAATTCAATCTAAACAATCTCACTCGTCTCTCGGACTTCCCTCAGCTGCACCAGTTCTCTGGAATGGCCCTTCTCTGGACTATCACTAATACCCAACCTCTAAAGTTTCAAAGTGCCCTTAAACCCCATCTCTTTAGGACAGCCATTCACACTCCTAATGCATGAACTTTCTCTCGCTACTAACCCATCTGTGTCCTCCTCCCGTCTGTTATCTGGCAAATACCAGATGCCAAGTTTCAGGCTTCTCTGCAGTCACATTCACGTTGTATAAAGATAATGACTGGTTCAAGCAGCAGCATCTTTATTTATTAAATTACTTTATTACTGTTCCCTATAACAATGCTAGACCATTATACAAACTCTTTATCCCCTATATTTGTAAAGGGCTATGGAATATGAAGATTATTATTATTGGATAGGTTGTCCCTAGGGATTGTCATCAATATCATAGTTTTGCTTTAATTTAGGGCAGTCTTGAAAGGCAAAGACAGATGTAAATGCATTTTACACTTTTTTGGGTTTTTTGGAAGTCTAGGGTAAGATGACAAGTTTTAGAGACGTCTCTAGAAGTGACAGTGAGAAGGATCTGGTGACAATAACTAGATTTTTAATTCAGATAAACCTAACTATTTGGACAGATTTCAAAAGGTGGGAATGTGTATGTTCTGTTAAGAGATGAAGCTCTCACGCACTGTCTTTGTATCCAGCGGTGAGCGGAGGGCGACCTGCCCCAACAAGTACTATTCTTATCTGGTTCCCTGGAGTAACGCCGGTTTGCACGCTCGTCGTAATAAAAACGTCGTTTGGTGAAATCTTAACAATTTTAGGTCTGTGATGTAAAAATAAAGCTTCAAACATCTGGATCAGCACTGTAGAATTGAATAGGTTGGACTTTATGACTGATGTCTTTTTCTCACCTATTTTTTATACTATAGTGTCCTATAGGCTGTTACAACTCCACTGTGTGTTCTTTAAAGGGTAATACTAGATTGTGTATACTGATCACTATCCTTAGGAAAGGTCATGAAGATCAGATTGGTGGATCAGGCACCTCCATGAATCGAGACTGCGGTGTTGGGACTCCTGCCCACAACAGCACTATACATCGCACAGTGGTTATGCTTGGTATTACAGCTCAGCCTGATTCACCATCAAGGGACTGAGCTGCAAATAGACAATGTGGCTTGTAAAAACGTAGTGAAGGAGTGTTTCCATCCATTCGAGCGGGCCGAACATGCCAACCCCTGATATTAAGCCAACTGATATACAGGCAGTCCCTGGGCTAAGTACAAGATCGGTTCTGGAGGTTTGTTCTTAAGTTGAATTTTATGCAAGTCACAAACTGTATATTTATCATTATAACCCGAGCAAAAATTTTATTTGGTCTTGTGACAAATGGATTTAAAAAATGTTGGGTTCAAAGAACCAGGATTAACACTAAAGCGTAATTGCAGACGCCTGTGATAACTGTTATAGTTCTTTGTTGTAGCCTAAGGCTAAAGTAAATTACCAACATCCAGAGGTCTGTTTGTAACTAGGGTTGTCTGTAAGTTGGGTGTTCTTAAGTGGGGACTGTCTGTACACAGTTTTCTGCAAGCCATATGGCTTGACACAGTGCTACCGTCATTCACTGATGAGATCACCTAATAGATTCCAAATGTTGGCATGTTCATATTTTTATACATGCAGGTGACAAAATATATCCAGGTATCAAAGTCTGTATAGATGGCCCCCTATTAAGGACACCCAACTCACAGATGACCAGTTACAGACGGACCCCTCTGCCCCCTGTGACCTCTGGTGAAGCTCTCTGGATGTTACTATAGTCCCAGGCTACAATGATCAGACTGTAAGGTGTCTGTAATGAAGCTTTACTGATAATCCTTGGTCCCATTACAGCAAAAAAAAGTTGAAAATCCATTGTCACTGGGGCAAAAACAATTTTTGTCTGGATCTACATATAAAATATACAGTCCCACTTACATACAAATTCACATACAAAGTACAAACCCAAGGAACCTATGTTGTACTGCCTATATTGTAAGAATAAAGTGTCCATACTCCAACATGATGATAGCAGACTCCAACCAAAATCCTGAATGTGATTTCCAGAGGCGAGATGTCACATTTTCCTTGCCCTCGTCCATCCCTCCTATAAAGGGCCTTCTAAAGTAAGTGGAAACGCTGACCTAACAAGTCCTGATCTATGTCTTGTTACATCTGCATTTCTTTGGACGGATATTCCTATAAGTGTTTTTTCAAGATTTTTGCAGGATAGAGTTCTAAAAGTTTTTCTTTTTTAGAATGTTGTTATCGGTTGTAAACTACCTTGTGGGTCCCATTCAGCTTCCTGTCTATCTCCATTGTTTCACCATTGTCACCCTGATTTGTTTCGGTTCCTGGAGTGAGAGTGAACAGACAGAAACCAAAAAAATGGAGCTGAGCAGCATTTAGGCCCATTGCCCACAAGTGAGTTTGTTCTCACACACTCAACATGCTGGATTCCAGGGAACCTACCACGACTGGATGAACTCCTAGTATTATAGTTTATAGGGTGAAAAAAGACACATGTCCATCAAGTTCACCCAAGTAAGGGAAGGGAATGGATGAGAAAGGGATTTATGGGAAACTTTCTATATAACATAACCATCAATGTTATTTAGGTGTAAAAAGGCATCTAGACCCTTCTTGAAGCTCTCTGCTGTCCCTGCTGTGACCAGCCGCTGAGGCAGGCTATTCCACAGATTGACAGTTCTCATAGCAAAAAAGCCCTGTCGCCTGGTGTTAAACCTTGATTTCTCCAAACGGAGACAGTGCCCCCTCGTCTTTGATTTGATTAATCTGAAACAACTTACCACCATATTTTTTTGTATGGATCATTCATATATTAATTAAATAATCATGTCCCCTCATATTCGTCTCTTTTCAGACTAAATAAATCTAGGTTTTTAATCTTTCCTCATAAACTAAGACCCTTCATACCCCTTTATCGTTGTGGCTCGGCATATAGTTCAGTTTAGTAGTTCTAGGGTTGGTATAGGACAGTGGTGGCGAACCTATGGAACGAGTGCCAGAGGTGGCACTCGGAGCATTTCTGTGGGCACTCAGAACATCACCCCAGGACAGAGTTCATCAAATAGGACCAAATCTTCCTGCAGTCACACGCAACTTAAACAACTTCTTTGGAACTGCGGGAAAAGTAGGAAGGTGTGACAGGCTTCATTATCTTTGAAGCTCATTCCTGCTGGACCCACATTCTTCCTCTACAGAGAGACCTGGAGAGAAGGACAACAAGAGTCTGAATTTGCCCTCCTTCTTTCAACTGTATTGGTTGCCTCAGGGGGGCGATACAGTTGAAAGATGTTGAAGAACAGGTAGCAATAAGTATACTGCTTAAAATGCCATGTTGGCACTTCACGGTAAATAAGTGGATTTTAGTTGTAGTTTGGGCAATCTGTCTCAAAGGTTCGCCATCATGGTCTAGGAGCTCTGCACTGGCATGAACAAACTCGAACCTACGCAATGGGCCTGAAGGGATCTCCTTACCCAACCTACAATTGCTGGAATTGACTCAGCATGTCAGCACAATCCATTGATCAGAGGTTCGGTCGGGGATTTCTTTAGCGCATTTTCACTGACTGCACTTGCTCGTGGGCGAGAGACCGTAGAGTACTTTTTTTTTCTTGGCCTCATGCACACACGATCATTGTTCTCATGCGGTGATACGGCTGAGGTTTTGAGGCTGTGTCACGGCTCCATGTATTTCATGGCCTCATACACACAACTGAGGATTCCTCTGTACCGTGTCTGAGCCTACTGGGCGCAAGTAAAAAAAACTCACAGCAGGTCCTATTCTTGGTCATGTTTGCGGCTCTGACATCCCTTAGAACTCAATAGAGCTGTGAAAAATAATCCTGAGGCACAGTGGCACGATTTAACAATGCAAGGCAGCTTTCTGTGTGCGCCAGATTATTGAATACTGGCATGTGGTCTTCAAATTCTGACACCCCTTGCAATGCTTGGGAGGTGTGCACCATTTTTTTAGGTTCACCTTAACAAAGAGTGTGCAACACAATTCTGTCGTGTCGCTGCATTATGTGTTGCAAATTCCGAATAGCACCAACGCATCCCTTTAGGTGCACATATTTCTGTCTTGTCGGACTCACTGCAGCCGTGACAAAAAAAGCCTTTCTTGGGCTGGAGGCAGCCGGCGCCAGATAACGGAGTGGCTGGCTATTGCGGGCCTTGGTATGCTGTGGTCATGGTGCTTGGTATGGGGACCGGAGGGCTGCTACAGCCTGAGGTCTGCAGCAGGTGGTGTGTGCAAGAAATTAAAGGGAGAGGCTCAAGTACTTGTTTCTCCCTGGTGCTGTAAGATGAGTCCCGGGAATGGATGGGGAAGCCCGTGGTGGTACAGCCGAATCCAGGGATTAGATGGAGGCAACGTTGTGCAAATCAACTCACGGTTCTCAATTGAAAACAGGTAGCAGGAACGGCCAAAACAGTCAAACAGCAAATTCGGATTCTGGTACTGGAGTGTTCGTGGAGAGGGTCTGCAGAAATTGTGCACCACCTGATGGTATATGCAGGCTGGGATAATTAAGATGGAGCTGTGTCCAAATGTGAAGCTGCAGCTCTGGGTTAGAGTCTCCTGACTCAGTCTTAGGATTGGTTTCTGTGACAGTCTCTCTCTTCACTCTGTAGTCTCCTGAGACAGACTCTGAAGACTGACTCTGAAGTACCATGTGCTCCCACTGCACAGGGTTTTATACTCCCCTGGTCAGGTGGTAGCACCTCTCTAATCACACTCCAGTTTACAATTCAGCCACATAATTGGATAACAACTTACACCCATTTAACTATTGCCTTTCCAGGCAGAATCTACAGCTGCTATACACAATGACCAGATTCTAGAACCTTCATAGAGGCTTCGCGATCCCCCTAACAGCCTGACTGGAGAGGGCGCTATTTGCAACTACCAGACTGCCTTTTTATTGGCAGGATTGTTGCACTTATAAATACATGTGCAAGATCCAAAGATTTCTAGTGCAAAGTTAGGCAAAAAACTGGCGCAACCAGATAATAGATCTGGCCCAGTGGTAATCTGTGTGGTCTGTATTTGCAATGGGTTGTGGGTAATAACCTCCATCCACAAAAACGGTGACACAAGGAATAACAGGGGCCTACTTTGCGGAGATACAGGGGGAAGTACTGTTGACACATGGTCCTAAAAAACAGCCAATACATGTGCTGTAGGGACCCTAAAACTGAAAATAAAAACTTTAAGGTGGCTTCACGTGGAGAAATTCAGTCTGGGAAATATGGATCATATGTTGACCTTATTTCTGGTCTGAAAACTACCCAGCACCCCAATAATTCACAGCATCATAATTTATGTACTATGACTTGTTTCCTACTGTCCTGTACTGAAAATTTTTGAGACATCCACAGAAAATGTATTGAAAATCATTTACTGTAAAAAGGCTAGGTCACACGAACAAATATCTTGTACTATTATTTTTTAAATGACGTACATGAACCCATACAAATCAATAGGGCTATTCACACATCAGCCTTTGTTCAATGGACTGTGTGTCTTTTCCGAGAAACCACTGCATGTCCTGTTCTGGTGAGTTTTCCCAGACCAGACATGAAGTTGTGGGTGTGATGATATCCATGTGCTATCCTTCTCTCACTGACCCGTTGCTAAGCAAAAGTGGAAAAACAAAGTGAAACCAGGAAGTGCGGAGAAAGACAAAGAATAGGATGTTAACAGCAAAAACATGAATCAAATTATGTATCACAAACATTATAATGGTAGGTCTGTTTTCTATTTAACCTGTGGGAGGCTAAAGGCATGTATAAAGTTACTTTGTGCATTTACGGGGGTTCATTGCCGCGCGCACACACAGTTAGGGAGTGTGTTTTTTAAACGCATCCGGGTTGCCCGTTTTCAATGCGTTTGGCTCTTTGAACTTGTTTATTTAATAGATAAATAGGATCAAAGCAGCCAAACGCATGGTAAACAGAAAAAAACAAAAACAGGACGTGTGGCATCACGCTGATTGATAGTGATTATTCCTGATTACTCCTCCCAACATTGGGGGTCATTTACTAAGGGCCCGATTCGCGTTTTCCCGACTATACCCGAATATTTCGATTAGCGGCGATTTTTCCTGAATTCCCCCGGGATTTTGGCGCACCGATCGGATTGTGGCGCATCGGCGCCGGCATGCCACGACGGAAATTGTGGGGATAGCCGTAAAAAAACGACGGATTCAGAAAAACCGCCGCATTTAAAAAAAAAAGTGTCGCTCAACACGCGCTACCTTACCTTACCTACCCGGTAGGACGGTGAACTCCGATTTAACCGCATGCAGTGGAGAAGCACCGGGGAGCGGAGGAACTGTTAGTGAATCCGGTGGACCCGAATCCACCGCGGAACGGAACGCCACTTCGCGATAAAGAATCCCAAGGACAAAGTAAACTGCAGCGGCAATTAAAAGAGTTGCGGGGAGAAGTCCTACGCTCGCCATGGAAGTGAGGAAGCGAATAACCTTGACCCGGGAAGGGGTAGAACGAGACAGGGAGGTACGGAAAAACCATACAGTAGGGGAACGTGAGGCGGAGTGCCTGATAATCCTCCCACATACAGTGATTTTCAGTGATTGTCCTGATCTCCTCCACATATAGTGAGACAGGAGTACGATGATTACCACCACACACAGTGATTGACAGTGAGAGTTCTGATTACCCCACCCACCACAGTGATTGACAGTGAGAGTTCTGATTACCCCACCCACACACAGTGATTGACAGTGAGAGTCCTGATTACCCCACCCACACACAGTGATTGACAGCCTTACTTGGATAATCAGGACTCTCTGTCTCTTAAGGTGTTCCACAGGTAATTACTATACTTTTTACTCCTGTTGTAAAACTATATAAAACTACTCACAAAATGTAAGAGATATTTGGCTTTAAAGTGAAATGTATGGAAATAACAAAAAGGTCACAATACGGTGATACTATAATATAAATATGAAAGTATAGATTTTAGTAGATGAATTGTGATTTCAATGAGAATTAGGTCCAGGTAGGGGAAGGTATAGGCCATTCAATTTGAGGTATCTTAGTCTCTGGACCCGTACGACCCCACGTATCAGTGTGAAATTAGGCCTGTGTCGTTCATGAGTCGGCCCCATGACTGAATTAATGACTTACTCAAGTAGTATGTGCTCGTCACAAAGTGTAGGGGTGTTAGGTATTGACTACGCACACCTGGCCACAATGTAACACACAGTGGCTGACCGTGGCCAACATTGTTGGCAGCCATCACTTCTCCTCAGTGTGAATTGGCACAATCATCAGTGAACAGCACTGAGGCCCACTGGCCCCTCATCCTGACCCACTGGTCCTCATCCTGGCCCACTGGTCCCTCATCCTGGCCTACTAGTCCCTCATCCTGGCCCACTGGTCCCTCATCCTGGCCCACTGGCCCCAGATCCTGGCCCACTGGTCCGTCATCCTGGCCCACTGGCCCCTCATCCTGGGCCCACTGGCCCCTCATCCTGGCCCACTGGCCCCTCATCCTGGCGCACTGGTCCCTTATCCTGGCCCACTGGCCCTTCATCCTGGCCCACTGGAGCGCTGCACAGAACTTGCCAAATCAGTCCCTGTTCCCAATGGGGCTTGCTATCTAATCAACCTACCAGTATGTTTGGGAGTGTGGGAGGAAACCAGAGGACCCGGTGGAAGCCCACGCAAACACAGAGAGAACATACAACTCTTTGCATTGCAGTTGTTGACTGCTACACCCCATGTCATAGTATAAGTTTGCTGATAACTCAAAGGGTTAGACCATGAGGTCAGGTGGTGCCACACATGACCAAAACCTACCAGCTTTGGCAAATGAGTGCAGAATTCTAAAGATAGTTATGTACAAAATGATGCAGCCATTGGCCACCACTGATCCCTCCAGATACATTATGGAGTGGAGAGAAATACAAGACTGAGACTGGTCCCTCATCCTGGCCCACTGGCCCTTCATCCTGGCCCACTGGCCCCTCATCCTGGTCCACTGGCCCCTTATCCTAGTCCACTGCTCCCTCATCCTGCCCCACGAAGCCTGTGCCTGGTGATTTGGTTAGGTAACTTTAATGATGTAAATGGTTTTGAATGGTCTGATGTGACACTTGGAAACCTCTCACTTCCCTTAAATGTTGTGTAGGCATTCATCATCCATTTCCACAGTGCATTGTTCTCAATGAAACGGTCATCAGTGTGGGATATTTCTAAGGGATGTCCATTTCTATACCTTTCTGTGACTCTTCCAGTCTCTGCTGACAACACTCTGTGATGACCACTTCCATCCATCTGAGACCCCACAATGGTGCAGATCTGTTCATGGTCTCATGATGTCAAAATGTGAACAGCATGATGAGGAGGACTGTTTATGTGCCAATTCTAATGGATCCAGGAAATGTTTTGGATCAAACAGCTGTTGTGAATTTTGTCATTAAGCTCTTTGCGAGGAAACAAGCTGCGCAAAAAGTAATAAAAAACTGAACAAAAGAAGATGTGCATTTAGAAGTTTATTGAAGGTCACAATAAGTGCACTCGTAAGGTTAAGAGGGCATTTTAGCAAAATATCCCTACCTTTTTGTGAGTAGTGTATATGTCACAGAGCTTAGCTTCTTTTCCTCTCTATATACTGAAGGGCAGCGAAAATCATGCAATAGGTGACATTTTTACAATATTGCCACATTTATTATATGGTTTAAGCTAAGTAATTGCAAAAGCAATAGTGTTACATTTTATATTGCACGTCTTATGAGTTGATAAGACTAGTTAGGGTAACTACATGACATTACTAATCCTCGCTGTCAGTCACACCTGCTAATGTCACAAAGCAGGTTCTTCTTCTCCAGGGTAGCAGGGTCCAAGTTACACATTTCACAGGAGAACAATGAATCTACTGACCCCCTCCAGCAGCCAAGAATGGAGGCGGCAGAGCCAGTTGGCTCACATTCAGCATTGTTAACCATTAGTTTTGTGGATGGAATCAGGCAGAATTCCTATAAAAAGAGATTGCTCTCACTAAGTATATATATATACATGTTCTCTGATGTACATCCCACTAAACTACTAGTCCTCTCTAGAATTCCCTCTTTTATGTGAGATCTCACTTGTTTAACGATAAGAAAACACCCTCCCCAAAGGCAAATATGACTCTTTTCATCCGTATTTCACATGAGATGAGTCAAGTTTAGTGGTTGCAGGGCTAGTGCCACTTTAGAAGCCCCTATCTTTGGTTATATAGTACCTAGAAACATGCTTTTTATTTCATATTAAAGACAAGGATCTAATAGTTCAGATCACATCAAGATTACAGTAATGTGAGCTGCGAAAATGGAAATAAAGGCAGTTTATAAAATAGGTGGGAACTGGATGTTTATCTGCACCTTGCATCCCCTGCACCTATGCTGTATGTTTCTCTGGGTTAGTTGCTCACAGAACCATGAGTTTGATTATGATAGAAAGATTATATCAAGCATGTTTCTAGGCACTATGTTTCTAGGGTTTATAAAGTAACACTACCCTTGCAACTACAAACATGACTCATCTCATGTGAAAATGAGGGGAGACGAGTCATATTTGCCTGACTTTGGGAGAGGTTTTTTTTAAATAGATAAATGGGTGAGATTTCATATAAAAGAGGGAATACTAAAACTCTACTTTTGAGGGGGGCTGGTAGATTAGTGGGGTAAAATCTGGTGACAGGTTCCCTTTAAACATGAAGAGAAACTCTGCCACATCCTCTATTCCTATACCAGACTTCATGCTACAAATCATATATATACAGGCAGTCCCCTGGTTACGAACACGATAGGTTCTTTAGGTTTGTTGTTTTGTCCCAGTGACAATTAGATTTTCTAAATTTTGTGCTGTCATTGGAACAGGGATTATCAATAAAGCTTCATTACAGACACCTTACAGCTGATCATTGCAGTCTGGGACTATAGTAACATCCAGAGAGCTTCACCAGAGGTCACAGGGGGCAGAGAGGTCCTTGTGTAAGGGTAAATACCCATGGCCATCTGCGGGGACGTATATGTGTCCTCAGAGACGGCAATAGCGGCACACCGATCCGGGCCGCACACCGCAAAAAGATAGAGCTTGCTCTGCTGTTTTCTATGGAGGGAGGAATGAGCCCTAACTAGGGGTCGTCTGTAAGTTGAGTGTTCCTTAAGTCGGGTACTGCCCTTATATACTTGAGACTAAATTTTGTGTAGTAAAACCTAGTAGAAGTATAGTTGAAGACTGAGATGCATCTTCTGTCAAGCCTAGAAGGGCAAAAAAAAATGTAAGATGTAAAACACACATTTAGCAGAAGACGATTTTCTGTGCGTTTAGAATCCTACTATTCCTGTGGATTCAAGGTGCAGAATTCATCCAAACATAAAGGTTGAGCTCCACCCCCCATCGCACCAAAATTGGGTCTTAAAAGTCTTGTATAATATTTACAGGATAATGGATAACAATTGGATTTGGGATCCCCACCAATCACAAGAACAGGGGTCCCGCTCTCAATAACTGAGGCAGAGGTAAGTTGAGCATGTCCCACCACTCCGTTCAATACTGTAGGAACGTCGGAAATTGGTGAGCACAGCATTTGGTCCTCCTATAGGCAGTGAATAGCTCCGGTCATCAGTTCTGAGCCCTTTTGGGATTTTGTTTTCAAGGGGTTGTCGTTTCTTTCATTATTATCTTCCATGCATAGTACAGGGATAGTTAAGGTACATTCTCCCCCTACATGATTGAGCATCATGTTTAGTATAAGTCCACTCCATTGATGTCTAGCTATTTCTGGCAGCTCCATGGAACGTGTTTGACCTGCCTCCCCGTCAATTAGGAGGAACGTGACCCCCAGTTCTCAATTAGTCAGGCGATCAAATGCCCAAATGTCACTCCTATACAAATCTACAGACCCCCATAATAAATAAACCCATAGCAAATATTTGTAATTTGTAGTGAAATCCAACAGGCATACACTCAACTCTTATGGACATTAAAGTTTTGAGGTCCTTCAAAAAGAAAGATGATATTTTTGTAGTTCCTATATAGTTCCTATATAGCTATAGACCCCTATGGACCCCTTTAAAAGCCAGTCATACAGACGCACTGCAAAAGCATATAAAACCTTAATTGCTGCAAATAGATGATTGTGTGATGAGTGTATTCTGGAGAATTGTTAGTAATGTTACATGTGTGATATGAATGGGATTGCTGGACACCTCATAGTCTGTTTAGACTGCCATGCCATGAACTTCTGCGGAAGATCTAACATCCTTATTATTAGTCTCTTTTGTTCTGATAAACTCCTCAAACATTCGGGGTTTGTTCACTTTCATGCAATCAGACTTTTTTTTTCCCCACCCACATGAAATTCTGCACAGCTTACACACAGTGACTGGACCCAGTTCCCACATGGGGAATGGTGACAACAGATGGATTCATCTAAACAGTGCTCTACACAGCTATAAGGATGAGTAGTACATATGAATGTACAGATTTCTGTGAAAGTGAGGGAGGAAGAACACAAAAATGTTAACTTGAGACAACAGCTTGTTCCAAATTGGCACAAAATATCAGTATGGTAAAGGTAAAACTTGGCAGTGCAGGGTGACCAGGACTTATCTCTTTTACCAGTTATTTTCCCAGGTTAGTTTTTTGGGGAGACCAGAGCCTAACACATAAAGCCTATTTCTCTTTAGCCCATTTCTGAGGACCCCTTTTGCTCCTGTCGCTGTGACATAGCATGACCCCCCCATCGCATGTGGCCCTATTATATTAAACTCTTCCCCAAAATGTAAAACCCCAAAAAGCGGGTTGGGTGATGGCTGTGACACTTGTTGCCCTCAAGGAATGGCAATTAGCGATTTCTCTGGCCTTCTGTTTTTACTAACAAGCCCCCACCCCCCCACACACATACACTTACCAATTATATTCAGTCCCTCCATGTGGGCCTACCCTTAAATAAAATAAATAATTCCTTTATTTATATAGCGCACACAGAGTACGCAGCGCTGCACAGTTTGTCAAATCAGTCCCTGTCCCCAATGGGGCTCACAATGTAATCAGCCTATCAGTATGTTTTGGAGTGTGGGAGGAAACCAGAGGACCCGGAGGAAACCCACGCAAACACGGAGAGAACACACAAACTCTTTGCAGATGTTGACTGCTACGCCCCTTAGCTCAGCTGTTGTTGACATGGGATTGTCAATTCCTTCTTATAAGTTTGCTGATAACTCTAAGGCTACATTCACACGATGTATGCCCGCCATACCGTAGTACGGCGGGCATACATCGGCGCTGCGGAGAGGAGCAGGGGATGAGCGCTGCTCACCCCCGCCCCTCTCCATAGGAAGATACAGCGCACGGCGCCGTATCACGGGAAAAGATAGGACATGTCCTATCTTTTCCCGGGCTACAGAGCGGTACGGTGCCGCACGTGTACCATGCCGTGAGCCCATAGAAGTGTATGGGGGCCGTATATCGGCCGTATATACGTCCCCCATACATGTGTATGAATGTAGCCTTAGGGTTAGACCAAGAGGTCAGGTGGTGCCACACAAGACCAAAACCTACCAGCTTTGGCAAATGGGTGCATAATTCTAAAGATAGTTATGTACAAAATGATGCAGTCATTGGCCACCACTGATATACATCTGTTGGACCATGTGAGAACCCTAGAAGATGTAGCAGCTCCAGAAGCAATCAGCTCATGACCCCAGTGATCCCTCCAGATACATTATGGAGTGGAGAGAAATACAAGACTGAGCACGTGCGACCATCTTAACCTCTTTAACGAGGTGGACAAGGGCTATTAATAAAAACAGCAGAGGGGACAACGGTATGACTTTATTCCAGGAAATTTGGAGATGTAAACTATGAAATTTACAGTCCTGCATAGGATTCATGTTAGAGTGTGATGCTGCATTATAAATCTGCCGTAATTTAGAGGGGTATTCCCACAAAGACAAGTTTATTAAAAGTTTTTTTAGTGCAAATTACAACAGAATCCTGTCTTTAATAAATCTTCCCCGATATTCTTCATGAGAAAACCCCTGGCATATATGAATAATTGCTTGCTTTGAAGACTTCTCGTGCCGTAGAGAGATATTCCCATCTTGGTTATTTATGACATTATCATGTGGATGCCATAAATATCTGAAGGTTGTGGTTTACACCTCTCACAAGAGATGTCCTGAGGCTAGGCTGAATGAACAAATGAAAGCACATGGGTGTCAATCTCCATTCCAGTCTATAAAAGTGGCAAAAATAGTCTCATCTATTTTCAACGTTCCCATAGACTTGAATAAAGCACAGTGCGCATGCGAGGTCCAGTCTCTATTTGGAAGGCCACGGGTGAGATCCACAACTATCAGGGATTTATGACATGTCCTATGAATATGTCATTAATCCCTGAGATGAGAATAGCCTTTTAAAGATGTTGAGCATATTGATGTGATTTTAACTGCGCAACCTAAGCTGACTCCTAACGTGGCATACATGCGCATGCTCGGCTTGACTGAGTATGCAAGTGTTTTCAATTGAGGTTATTTCTAGGCACTTCTATCAGAGTTCACGATAATGCACTGTGCCGTTCTCTACTAAGATCATGCACCCGTTATCCTGCATGTGTCGTTTCCCTGCTCAGGTCCGCCAGAGTTCACCTTCTTCTTCCTGGTGCATGTAAGTGCATTGGATACAACGACCACCATGTTGCATGTAAGCCAGTGCAGCTGCGCCACAATGCCAGCGCAAACCCCTGTTAAATACCTGTCCGAGCTGTGCAAATCCCGAACTGTTAACAGTCTGACGAAAGTGCGATCTGCGACCCTTAGTAAATAAGCCCCAATATGTCAGAGCATATGTATTTCAATGGGCTCATTCCTCAGCCCCGTATCTCGGCCTAGTGCCCCTGAGAAAAAGCTCAAAGCAGGTCCTACAGGTACACACATGGGCCTACTGAACGGCCACACGGGGGAAATACTGTAGACAGGGTCCTAAAAAATGGGCAATATAGCCGTTTTGCCGGCCGTAGGGAAATAACTATGGTTAGCAGGAGGCCTAAGGAATATGAAGACTATAACAATTCATTGTTCTTGCAGACTGAAGGGAAAAAAAGGTCCTAGACACAAAGAGATGAACTTCACGGTTACAAAAAAGTGATAGATGATGCGCCAATTTGCCCAGTTGTCACTGTCCTTCCCCCAGTGTGTGGGCGTTGGAATGAGGGGGGTGGGGGGCATGTGGTGTGAAGGGCAGAGTAGGGGGTGGCGATGGTGCCCATAAAAGAACTTTCTGTATAATAAAATCCCGTAATCTGCCCTCCATAATCTGTTTTGGCATGCAAAGGAATGACAATTTCGGACTGGATATAAATAGAGAGCCTCCTCGTTTCAGACAGCCTGCAATGAGAAACAAAAAGGACATTATCCTCTTCTACTTTTCGGATGCATGAATTGAGTAGAGAAGAAAGAAGCTTCGTGACAGCGTCTCTCTGATGTATATCTGCGGCAAACTGGTGCCGTGTTATTTATAGTGCCTCTATAGTCACACAAAGTATTGATGTGACGACACTGGTTTTTATGAAAAAAAAAAAGATCAGATATGGTAAATTTCATGAATGAAAAAAATAAATAAATCACAAAATAGCTCAGGATCGCCCTCTGGTGACAGCAAGTGGAAGTACCTCTTTGTACAAGATAAACTATTTACTATAACAACAATATTTACAAGGTAGATTGAGTCACAAGGGTAAATTGTAAAAAAAAAATACAGCTTTCTGGTGGTGTAACGGCACTCCCATAATGCACCATGTTAGCCAATAAGAAACCTGGGTACATACAGGGCTCTCATGTGAATTGTCCGATATGTTCAATGTCACATTCATTACAAAATATTGAGCCTGGAGGACATTCATTTACATATGTTTGCCAGGTGTCCTACTTTTTTAGGAGAGAACAGATTTTCCTACAGGATAGGGGCCTCCTTTCAATGCCCACCACACGTATCATGCCATCTACCTATGGCTCCCTCACTATTGTTATATTACTCCCCCTTGGTGTGGACACCATTATAACCTGATGGAGTGACATGTATGTATACCTTTATGTGGACACCATTATAACCTGAAGGGCTCATGTCAATCACATGTGCAACACCCCTGCCAATACATGGCAGGTAGTTGCGAAGAACGCCCTCTCCAGGTCAGGAGCTGTCAGAGGGAGTCGTGAACCCTATAGTAAGGTTCCAGAACATGGTCATTAGGTAAAAGCAGCTGTAGATCCTGCCTGAACAGGAGATAATTAAATGGGTGATACTGCTGTATTGTAAACTGGAGTGTGATTGGAGATGTGCTACCACCTGACCAGGAGAATAAAACCCCTGGACAGGGAGGAGCACATGGTCTTTGAGTATGCTCTTACTACAAGACCCAGACCTCATGGTTTTTACACAGAGACAAAGTGAACAGAAAGAGACAGTGTTCAGTACACCTTCAGTGCTGACACTTAACCTAATCCCAGGACCAGAGTCAGGAGACTCAGAGCTGCAGCTTCCACAGTTTGGACACAGCTCCATCCCAGCCTGTATCTACTACCAGGCTGGAGCTCTATTCCTGAGGACCACTCTCCATGACCACTCCAGTAATCCAAATTAAAGAACTGTGAGTTTATTTGCACAACGTTGCCTCAGTCTGATCCCTGGATACGGCTGTCTATCACCACGGGCTTCCCTATCCATTACCCAGGGACCTATCTTACAGACACTCAGGGGCTGCCCCAGGGAGAACCAGTACATCAGCCTCTCCCTTCATACTTCTTGCACACCTGCGGGAGACCTGCCAGGCTGTAGGACAGCCCTCCGGTCCCCATACCAAGCACCGTGACACAAGCGTGCCCCACGCCGCAACCGCCAGCCACTCCGGTATTCTGGGCCCCAGCTGCCTCCAGGCCCCAAGAAAAGGCTAGGCCCCGATGGGGGATGTTGCACATGGCCATCGGAATACACTGGTGAACAAATAGAAAAATGTTTTGGTTGGGCCGGAGTTTACACCTGATTCTGTGTATTTTTGAGCTGATGATTGTGAAAATAACTATCATCTCTCTCTAACAGCTGTAGTTTCTGAGATGTTGATGTAATAAGTACCTTGGGCTTATGACCATGTCTCTTATGGGTGATAACTGTTGGAGCATCCAGTACAAATGTCCACGAACATCTCATCCCAGGAAATCACAGAAACAGAGTTTTTAGCGACATGATGGAAAATCTCTGGTATACAGCCACAAAATATGACATTCCTTTTCAAAATGTCTCTAGTACAATACTGAGTGACGACTAGTGTGAGCAGCAATATGACATTTATTAATTATTAAGTAGTTAGTTATTAAGTAGAGCTGAAATGTCACTGAAAATGGGTAACATTTCCAGAATCAGGGACTCAAACAGTTCCAACTTTTAGGCACCAAAATGAGTGTTCCCCAATGTTATAAATCAAGGAGCAGGGGAACAGATAGCGTTGCAAACGTAAAAGAAAATTACAGCTTACTGTACCACCATCTTGATAATTGGAGCTTCGTAATACATTTAACATGACTTAGTTTTTGGGTGGTAAAATTCATGTCAAAACTGGGAGCTATGGTGATTATAATCCAATGAACATCCCTCCATAAGTCTTTCCAGGATCCTTACATTACTCTTACCATCTTTGCTTTCTCTGTAAACCATAGACAATAAAAATGGCGTGCAGGATTTCTCACAATGACCATGTAACTCTGAAAGTAAAAGTAATAAAATAACTCCCTGGTGTACAGATTAGGGGAACTGTTTGGTTCCTATGGAAGATGGAAGTCTTCTGACTGCCCCAAGGCACGCAGATCACTCTTTGTTATTGAACACTGTTTAAAGGGATATATTTTAATAAATTGTTATATAAATAAATAATATTTTCCCCATTTGCATTGCAGTCTAGGGTACAAGACATCCAAGGCTAGATACATATCTCGCTTTATACCCACTGTTGTAAGGATTCCCACTGTGTCTTTACAACACAGGGCAGCAGCATATCCCACTGCTCATGCCATGTGACGCATAAAGAGCAGACGTTGCCAAAAAGGATGCCTCTGGCTGTACAACTCTATGGACACATTTAGCGTGTATGTTAGGACCTTCCCTGGTGTGCAATCTAAACCTCTCTAAAAGACACAAAGTGGCACATTTACTAAGGGACCTGCGGGCACGATTGCGTCGTTTTTTCCCGAATATTTCCGATTTGCGCTGAATTGCCCCGGGTTTTGGCGCACGCGATCAGATTGTGGCACATGAGCGCTGCGTCAGGAATCGGGGGGCGTGGCCGCCGGACAACCAGTGGAATTTAAAAAAAGAATTGTGTCACAAGATCAGCACTTACATGCACCGGGAAGAAGAAGGTGAATTCCGGCGGACCTCGGCGCAGCAGCGATGGGCACACGACCTCAGTGAATCCCAGCAGACCCAAAACCTCGTCGGCAAACGCACTGTGCAATGTAGCCTAACAATCATGGCTTATGTGGGCTTAGTTAAAAAAAAAAAAAGGTAAGAAAATTGTAATTTAAAAAAATCTAAATGTTTCATCACCCACAAAAATTATAATTAAAACTGATCAAAAGGTCATACATTTCCCCAGATAGCATCATTATAAACTACAGGCCCTCCAGTGAAAAATTATCATGAACAGATGAGCGTAGAAAATACTGTCCTAAGACTGGTCGCAGCCTACTGTAAGACTAATCCTGCTCTCAAGCTTGGAGCCAGCTAGTGACGTCAGAGCAGGGGTGTGGAGAGATTGGAACGTGTACTCTCTCCTAGCTTCTCTGGGCCAGGAGTAGGCTTACAGCAAAGAGGGTGGGGTAAAGTAAAACCCAGGGAAGCCAAAAGTTTATTGAAACAGGTGATGTTGTACAGTGATGTCTCCGTGTGCCACTCAGACCCGATTATCCAAATCAGGTCCCATGACTTCCCCCACCACCACTTCTGGGTCAGATGATGGTACAAAATAACCGAAAACAGACACAGTGGGGGCAGATTTACTTACCCGGTCCTGTTGCGATCCCGCGGTGCCTTATCCGACGTGGATTGGGGTCCGGCGCGATTCACTATGCGTGTCTTGCGAAACAATTCCGTTTTTAAATTCCGCGCTCTGTCCGAATCCATCGGGTTGTCCCCCCCATCTCCATCCCATGCAAGCCGCGCCGAAGCGCCACAATCCGATCGCGCACCACAAACCTGGGGAAATTCGGCACACAATGGAAATATTCGGGAAACCCGACGGACCCTTAGTAAATAAGCTGAAATGTTGGAATCAGGAACGAAGTAAACTTTTTTTTTTGTTTGTTTGACCAACATTGGCTCCAACCTCCATTAAATTGGCAGGTCACTGTACTGCTGGGGCACGCCCAGATTTTCATAATCAGACCCATTATAGGCTTTTTTTGCACAGGCAAATAGAGGAATTCAGGGCTCATGCTACCCTACCTCTACCATCACCATTTTGTGTGAAAATTATACATTACCAAAGCAATACAAAGCAACCTTGTTATAGTTCCATGCATATAAAGTATATACAAATTATTACTTATATAGGAGGTATCCCTATTGTATAGCGGTTCTCTCTAACAACCAATCACATCACGTCTTTCATGTTCTAATATGTGTTGGGAGCGTGAAACAAGGAAACTGATTGGGCGCCTATAGAGAATCGAGCTACATAGATTACAATCTCCTCTAATAGCTGCTGCGGCGAATAATTCTATTACTGTCCGCGTGACCCTTCATAATTACACAGTGGCGGCACTGTGACCGGAAGTTCCGTTTCAGCACGGGCGAGTTATAGCGCTGCACCGGAAGCGGCCGGGAAACACGCTCCTGACAGAAGCTGGCGCCTAGTATTGTATTGGCCTCAGTAGTGGAGGGTTTTTAGCGCTAGAACTGATGGAATCCGATTTATTGGACACGTTAGAGGCTTTAGGGTAAGTGCAATGTATAGACTTGGCATAAAGAAGCGGGAAGAGGCTGCAGAACAGCAACATGGTAGTGATAACACATGTACTGACACTGAGGTGCTCCATGCACTGTGCACGACCCACTGTATATATTGTGCACAAGTAGTTATAGGTGATAGTACAGTATATATAGGTGATAGTACAGCATGTATCCTGTACACTACATGACATTGGATGTAGTTATAGATGACAGTACTGTGTATATATATATCCTGTGCATGTAGTTATAGGCGATGGGACAGTGTATATCCTGTGCATGTAGTTGAAGGCGATGGGACAGTGCAGATCCTGTGCATGTAGTTATAGGCGATGGGACAGTGCAGATCCTGCGCATGTAGTTATAGGCGATGGGACAGTGTATATCCTGTGCATGTAGTTATGGGCGATGGGACAGTGTATATCCTGCGCATGTAGTTATAGGCGATGGGACAGTGTATATCCTGCGCATGTAGTTATAGGCGATGGGACAGTGTATATCCTGTGCATGTAGTTATAGGCGATGGGAAAGTGTATATCCTGTGCATGTAGTTATAGGCGATGGGACAGTGCAGATCCTGTACAGCACGGTTGCTGAGTGGGTAGCACTTCTGCCTTGCAGCGCTGGGGTCCTGGGTTCTAGTCCCACCCAAGTCAACATCTGCAAAGAGTTTGTATGTTCTCTCCGTGTTTGCGTGGGTACTCCGGTTTACTCACACACTCCAAAATATACTGGTAGGTTGTTTATGTTTATATTGTGAGCCCCATGGGGACAGGGACCAATTTGACATGCTTTGTGCAGCGCTGCGTAATCTGTAGGTGCTATATAAATAAAGAATTATTATTATCCTCCTGTACATGACACTGGCTGTAGTTATAGGTGACTGGACAGCATAGATCCTGTACATGACACTGGTTGTAGTTATAGGTGACTGGACAGCATAGATCCTGTACATGACACTGGTTGTAGTTATAGGTGACTGGACAGCATAGTCCTGTACATGACACTGGTTGTAGGTATAGGGAATCAGCCGTATGATCCGGTAAAACACTGGTTGTAGCTATAGGTAAAAGTACAGTATGTAACCCTTACACTACATGACACTGGCTGTAGTTATAGATGCAGGTACAGTGTATATCATGTACATGAACCTTTAATAACCTGCAACACAAGAAATAACACATATCAACAATGCAATGGTTTTTAAAATAAACTTTTGTAGAACAAAACTTTTTATTAATTTTTAAATGCTATGTCTTTTTCTAGGTACCAGGGTCCCTTGTTGGAGGAGAACACCCTGGGTCCAGCCCTTGAAGGTGGTTTGTCATCTCCAGACTATTTTCAGGTCTTGAAATGGCTTGCATCTCAGATTAAGTTATTGGATAACTTAGAAGAAAGTGTTAGCTCTGAAGGTAAACGCCACTTTGTATCTTCTGCTGCCTTAGTCACTTTGGATCCCGGGCATAGCACAAAGAAGGAAGGGGGTTGCACTCTTCACCCCTTCCTTTTCCATAGAAAGCTAAGTGGCTGCAATCTGGCAAAAGATAGGACATGTCCTCATGGTCCCCTGGAATGGTCAAGGTGCCATGAGACACGGTGCACTCGCTGCATGGAGACTGGCCACAATGCTGGCCGTGATCTGGTGCGGTCAGATCAGGGCCACCATTACGGTTGTGTGCATGAGGCCTAAATCTGAACCAGACACGGAAGTGGATATAAAAGAGAAGTATCGGTATTTTCCCAATACATTTTCTTACATTTGGACCCACTTCTGGTTATATGTCAAATACAGGCGGCCCCCTACTTAAGAACACCCGACTTGCATACGACCTGTAGTTACAAACGGACCTCTGGATATTGGTAATTTAGTGTACTTTAGCTCCAGGCTACAATAAACAGCTATAACAGTTTTCACTGGTGTCTACAATGAAGCTTTATTGTTAATCCTGGTTCTTATGACAACCCAATATTTTTAAAAACCAATTGTCACAGAGACCACAAAAAATTTGGCTGGGATTACAATTATAAAATATACAGTTCTGATTTGCATACAAATTCAACTTAAGAACAAGACCTTATCTAGTATGTAACCTGGGGACTGCCTGTACTGTATGAAGTGTATTATTTTAGCCTAGATCAACTATAAATCTGTAGGATGGGAGAATATTTCATAGACTCTAGTCCACTGTTTCCCTGTACTAGGGTATCCTTCTGCTGTCCTGTACAGAAACTACATAAAGGGCATTCAGCTTGATAGTAGTAGCATTGAGTTAATTTATGTTACTTGGATAAAATTAGTAGAAAACATTGAATATGTTACTGCTCTATAACTATCCTGCTTTCTTCCAGGTGGTGACATAGAAAGCGTGCAGTTGGAGATAAGTGGATTCTTAAAGGAGCTCTCCTGCCCTTATCCTACCCTGGTTTCTGGAGACATTAAAGACAGATTAAAAAAGAAAGAGGACTGTCTGAAGCTGCTATGTGAGTACACAGAAACAAATGTGTCAAAGAGCAAAATGCTGATGATGCCCAGCTATATACTTCTGCATGTAACATCACCCCTGCCTTACTGCAGAACACTAATGATTGTCTCTCTGCTGTCTCTGACATCATGTCCTCTCTCTTCTTGAAACTTAATCCAAGACTAAACTTCTTGATTTTTCAACCTCTACTAACCTACCAAACCTCTAAAATTGTAATTGTCTCACTGATTCATTCTCTACAAGACTACTGTAACTTTCTACTAATTGATCTTCTACTCACTAAAATCTCTCCTCTATCATCTATTCTTAATGCAGCTGCCAGGCTCGTCTTTCAGACCAAACACTACACAAATAACTCTAGTTTGTGCCAGTCACTGCGCTGGCTGCCTGTCTCCTTCCGAATATGGTTTAAAATAAAACCCCTTATCCACAAAGCTCTGCATAATGCTGCACCTCCTTATCTCTCTTCTCATCTCAGTCTATCAACCAACCTGTGCTCTTTTATCTGCCAGTGATCTTGAATTAATATAGATATCAATCTAAACATCTCACTCGTCTCTAGGACTTCCCTCAGCTGCACCAGTTCTCTGGAATGCCCTTCTCTGGACTATCAGACTAATACCCAACCTCTAAAGTTTCAAATGTGCCCTTAAAACCCATCTCTTTAGGACAGCCATTCACACTCCCTAATGCATGAAATTTCTCTCGCTACTAACCCATCCTGTGTCCTCCTCCCGTCTGTTATCTGGCAAATACCAGATGCCAAGTTTCAGGCTTCTCTGCAGTCACATTCACGTTGTATATAAGATGATGACTGGTTCAAGCAGCAGCATCTTTATTTATTAAATTACTTTATTCTGTTCCCTTATAAACAATGGCTAGACCATTATACAAACTCTTATATCCCCTATTATTTGTAAAGGGCTATGGAATATGAAGATTATTATTATTGGATATGGTTGTCCTAGGGATTGGTCATCAATATCATAGTTTCTTTAATTTAGGGCAGTCTTTGCCATACTGTTTTGCTATAGAATTTCTTTGGTAAAAACATGACTACCGTACATTCACATTGTCAGGCTATTTACTAGCGCCTGATATTTTTGAGCTTATTTTAAGAATATTTTCTATAGTACAGTCTAGCTTCTGGCTTTTATCTCATTCTTCTATTTTTTCCTTTTTGCAGTGTTTTTAGGTTCAGAACTTCAGGCTTTGCAAATACTACAGAACAACAAGCAGAAGGACCCCAGCTCAGGTGATGAGGTGTATAAGGAAGTCAGAACAATCTGTGCAGCTCTTCGACTCCCTGAACAGTCGTCTTCAAATGTTTCCTCTATGTTAAAAAGTGTGGAGGAAAAGGTGAGGACATTGCTTTACATTTACTGTACATTTTTCACCACCTCACACATGTGGAGGGTCACATACTGTGCTGTAGGGACTGTTACAGAGATTCAAGGGCACTTTTGGCACTTTTTCTTTCTAGCCCCCACGGCTACTGAGATATCAGTCACAGTATCAGTCAGAGAGGTGGTACTGGGAGGGGGCATGTGTTATGCTATTGTTTTTTAACAAGTAGAATATTATCATAGCACATTCTCCTCTGCTCCAGCACCTCCTCCCTGACAGTGGAGAGGATTATAATTGTCCGATACTGGGACCAATATCTCAGCAACTGTGGGGCCTAGAAACAAAACTGAAAGTGTCCCTGAATTTCTGTAGCAGCCCCTAGAGAATGATGTGTTCATCTTCACATGTGTGAGGTGTTCGGATGTCCTCTTTGGCTTTGGTGTGCTCGGACTGCAAACAAAGTCCCTGGTTTAGTGTCTGTCTTCCATGAGACATTGAAACAATGGCTGGCACACAGTTTAAAACCATGTTTGTGTGGATGAGACCTTATAAATTGGCCATTTTCACAACAGGACTGTAGTCTATTCAAGTTTCCATTAACTCTAGATTGTTTACTATTGGCTTATCGGACTTCATTGTTGTTCTCCATGTGGTGAAGTTCATGATATTACAGCTTGTTACTTTATGCTCTCTGTTTCTATGCCGTGTACATGCTGATGACCTCATTACACCTCTGTTAACCTCGTCTTTAGTTCGGCCTGTGGAAACTGACCTGTGTGCTGGTTGGATCCTGTAGCACGAACAGTGGACGAGAGTCCCTGCATTATACAGAAATTTGTAGCAAGGACTTCCTGCCTAAGGGCTGAACTGTAAGAAATGTTGGTGTCTGTGCTGAAGTTCAGCCGCCAGACAGGAAGTCCTTGCATCATATTTCTGTATACTGCAGAGACTCCCATCGACTGCATGGGATGAAACCAGAACAGGGCTCCTTTTCCGCAGGCCATACACTTTTGTGTGTAGCCGGTCTTGGGCTAAACAAAACTTATTGCCAAATTGCAGCTGAAGTTAGAGACGCAGTGCAGTATTCAACTGTGTGATTAAGGCCTCATGCATGAGGCCTTAATCGCACATGAACGTGTGAAAAAACTTGCTGCAAACAGAGTAATGTTTGTGGCCCGTTTTGGCCAGGTGGATGCAATGTGTTGCTGCCCGACTCTGTCACTGCACTGTGCACAATATACCTTGCGGACGTGGCCATGAAGCCTAACGCATAGCAATTCATGACTTCTGTGTTCACAATTACAGGAACAGCAATCAATCACTGTGTCAGCAGGTTCACTAGGATGCTGAATGTCTTCCAGAAGTCCTGTTATGATGGTCTTGGAAATCCTCTTACAAATCATACTCATACTTTCTTTTGTTCTACTATCGGATTAGGGACGCAGAAGTCATATGATCATCTTGTAGGGCTGTAGTTTCACTAAGCTGCGATTTCTCATACCTCCACAATCTTTATCTTCCAAACTCTGTTTGTATTTTATAAAGCCCAATGTTTTCATTGTTGACAGGTTACTGAACTATTACCAAAGGCCAAGTCTACAAACATTGATCAGGCGCTGCTCGATGTGGATCTGAATGCACAGCAGCTGGTGAGGAAGCTGTGAAATATTTTCTTGATTCTAGTGGTGTGTATGTAATTATAAAAAATATATGATCTGTATCTCGCACGACAAAAAGGAAGTGTCCCATGGATAAGACCCCCCACCAGATACAGATACAACAGATACAGATACAATGTTTCAGTTTCTTCGGTTGTGACCATTGGTGAATTGAGTGAAGAGCATCTCATTCAGGCTTGATAACTCCTATGCTTCCCTGTAATATGTATCTGCTCTCTACTGAAACATAAAAATCAATTGCAAGTTATATAGTTGATCATTATTTCCCTTATAGGATCGTCTGGAGAAAATCAATGAAGCTCTCTGTAAAGAATACGAGTGTCGGCGCAGAATGTTAATAAAACGTTTGGATGTCACCGTACAGTCATTTGGTTGGTCTGACAAAGCAAAGGTTAGTGATGTATAGGTAGGCTGGGTTATCGCATATGCACAATCTCATGTTAGGACTGTCAGATTGACTCCAAAGCCCTGTTCTCCTGATACATAATCTGCTTCTGTAGGAAAATATGTCTCTTTGTTCTTATTACCTGTTGTTCATGTACATCTTTCTTTATACGTGGCGGGGAATGGTAGCTTGCCCCTACACAGTGTGCATTTGTTAGCATCACATGCCTCATTTACATACAGGCTTGTACTTCTTAACAAGAAATCTGCTTCCTAAGAGACGCACGCTGTGTCTCTGTTGTCTATTGATATGTAATTAAGGAGTCACAGAATTATACCGGGTAGAAAAAAGTAATATCTCACTACAATATATCTGCTCGATATGTAAAACATGTGCTTACTGAATGTTGTATTTCCAATGTTGACTGTATAACATTTCTTCTACCAAATAAATATCTTTTTCAAAAAAAGAAGAAGAAATCTGCATATACCTAACATGTGGCATTGATAGGGAATGAACATTTCCTACAGATGTTTGCCCAATCATCATGAATGTGAAAAGATGTAGTGTAAGGAATACCGAGAGTTTGAGCACTACTGGTAATAATGCAGAAAATAGTGCAGTGGGTTATATAGAGAAAGGACACATAAGTTCTACAATCGCCTAGCGTTGTGTGTCCCTCTCCTTACAAATGTGTAATCCCACATGAGAATTACAGACAATTATACTGTAACCTTGTCCATCTCTTACTCCTCTACACTTGGCTTCTCGTATACATACAAGACAAGCAATCTTGATTTTCTACAATCTATATCTATAGATTTATATATTTCTATACATACCCCCATAAATCGATGACCACCTTCACATTGGGAGACAAAGTAGAGCATAAGAACATTTATTAAAGGGCCAAGGCCACTTTAATGAATCTGACAGGCAGTAAAGCTCCAAAGACAGACCTAGAACTGTCCCAAGTAGCCGCCTAATGATAAATAACCCCCATTATTTTCCAATATACTTTCTGTATAAACTCCTCACGGTGTTCTGGATCTCTGCTTGCTGTAGGAAGCTTCTCTGTTTTTACTGACCATGGTCACACAGGTGCACAGCTCGTTATATCATAGAGAGTAATCAGAGCCGTGTGATATAACGAGCCGTGCACCTGTGTGACCATGGTCGGATATCTGTACATTAGTAGTAAACCTAGAAGCTTTCTATAGAAGGACAGCAAGCAGAGAGCTAGAAAACCATGAGGAATTGATACAGAATGTGTATTGGAAATTTGTATAGTCTTTCATTGTTCAAACAATATCCATTACGACTGAAATGGGAAAAACCCCTTTAATGGACATTTGAGACTAAGAAAGGTGGATTAGTTCTTCACTCCCTGTAACCACAGCTCCATACAGATGGTAACTTGGTAACCAGTTCCTGCAATACTACGTTTGTAGGCCAAATTCCTTTAAGATTTAATGTATTATGCCCCCCCCCCCCTCCCCATTACCGCATTTACTAGCAATACACGAATGTGTGATCACCTTGTGATGCCTGTACGGTTTCTTTGGTTTCCTCCTACACTTTCCTTACATAAGGTGGGTTAATTTACTTCCGGTGACGTTGGCTCCAGCGCTCGGGTGGGGACAGGGACTCGTGTCAGTGCATATATTCTCTGTACCATGCCGTGTAAGACAATAAAAATGAGTGGGTGGCATCGCATGCAGTGACACTGAAGACCACATGAGGGCAGCATATCCGTACTGAGAATCTCCTTGTATATAGGTATAAGATCCCCAGTTACAGGGGAGGTCTAATCATTCTGATGTTATGTGATAAGACAAGTAGCTGCAAAGTGACCCTGTACGCTGGCCAGTATCACAGGCCAGCCTCAGCGCAGAGGATCGGGACTCCGTACATTATAGTGATATATAATATCATTATGTAATCATGATTATAGCACAGCGTTGCTCTTCCACAGCTAAGAAGGGGACTCCTTGCATCATATCACTATAGGTTCTGTCCCTGGCGCTGTGGTCAGTTCGTGAAATCCCGCCAGCGCATAATACGTCTTTTATAGACTGACCACTGTGGTTTTCAGCCAGATTAACCTCTCATAGCCTGGGAGTAACAAGCGTGTCGTGTCACAGTGGACCTGCCTGTGTATTACATAAGTGTCCACAATAGCACATGAACGGGTTTCCCATATTTAGAAACTGATATTAGTCCTAACAATACGTTTTAAGGGCCCGTCTCCTATCCAGTATTCTTGGCTCTTAATTCAATTGTGACTGTGATCATAATATTGAACAGGTTTATCAGGCCCTGGAGATGGTGACGCCTCCCAAATACTTGTATAGTGACTGCTCCACATAGACAAACGATATGTACCACAAGTAATTGGTGGTTTCGGCTTCTCCATACCTTGCGAGGAATATTTACCTGGCACACCCAGAGCACGGAGGCCATTAATATTGCATTTCTCTTATTGCTCCTATGTAGGTCTATCAGGGTTTTGGAGCATGCTGAGCGGGTACATAGGTGGGTTGGTGTGAGGCTGATGTAGAGGAGACGCAATCCTTAGCACCCATTTTGGTCTTGCATTATTTACAGGACAACTATCACCCCATCAAGGATTGTACACTGATTGTGCCCCCTCTGGCAGGATCTGCTTTTCTTTTATCTTCTTGTGCCCTGGTTTTTACAAAATAGGCTTTTAAAATTCTGCAAATTGGTTTGAGGGGCTCCAGGCTCCATAGGAGTTAATGGAGCCTGGAGCCCCTTAGGCTCATTTGCATAATTTTAAAGCCCTTTTGGCATAAAAATCTAAAAGAAGAGCAGATCCTGCTATGTCGGTGTGCTTGGTGTACAATCCTTGATATGGTGATGATGTCCTTTAAGCTGTAGTTTCGGTGAACAAATCCAAATACTAGTTTATGGGCAACCTGTGTGTCTGTTTATCATGTGGTTTATATACACCTATAAAAATTATTATTATAAATTTACTTTTTTTAGGCAAAAATGGATGAAATTGCAAGAGCTTATCAACCAATCCGTTACTCCCTGTCACCAAAAACGGGAATCAGTGTGTCTCATCTATTGGCTGCCAGGCGGGATCTCTCCAGGATAGTTCGCACCAGCAGTGGGTCAGTCCGGGAGAAGATGGTGTGTCCTGTCAATAAGGTAAGTTGTGCTGCAGATCTGTTTTTCAAGTTTTTGTTCTCTTTTATACCCCGGTGTATAGTTGTGAACACTGCTGGTGATTACCTGCAGAGCTCTATTGCATCTGAGGGGGAGGGGGCTCTGAGGAGGAGGGGGGTCTGGAGGAGTTAAGTGGTTCACAGGCTGTTACCTTGTACAGGTGCACTTCTTTCTCCCACGGTGTTAGATTATATCAAGATAATCCTGAAGGGTTCCAGAAGATGTTACCAGAGCCCCTCTGTCCTTCAGATTCACAGGCTGTTACACTGTGCCCCATTGTGGGCTGAAGCTTCCTCTGCTGCAGTGAGATTACATCAGGAAGAGGGACGGTGGAACTTCTGAGTGAGGAGGGGAGACAGTATAACAGGCTGTGAATATGCAGCTTGGAGGGGCTCTGGTAACACCCCCTGGAATCCCCCAGGCTGATTATCCTGATGTAATCTCACACAGTGGAAGTGCTCCTGCACTAACAGCCTGTGAAGCTACAGCATGGAGCCCTTCTAGTTCATTAGAATCATCCTTTAAAAGTTTGAGAAAAATCAAGATGATGAAGGGTAGAAGTTTCAGACTCGTTATAGAGCCACATAATATGGCAAGTCGCAGGCATCATGGCCGCCGGACGTCCCTTTATGCTCTGCACTTTAATGATAATAATCTATTTATATAGCGCCATCATATTCCGTAGCGCCTTACAAATCATAGTGGACATATACAATTATAATATGACATTGCAGAGTACATACAGTCATATCCTACATATAAGACATATTTCCCTACACCATGCAATGTCCTCTGCTGCTCCTACCCTGAGGACAAGTCTCTTTAGCGCGTACGTACGTGGGGCGCCTCCATTGTGTTGCGATTTTATAGGCGTTTCTCACCCAGACAGAACAATAAGCCGCTGGTCGTCAGGTCTCACTTTTCAGTCTCTATGGAGACCCAGCGGCCGGGATTTGCCGAGCTCTGATTTACAGTCATGTTTTCTGTGTGCGATCTGACGTCGCCATATGCTGGATATTCGTTCTGGGCACATCGTGGTTGGCACCGCAGTGCACTTTTCTGCTTCTTAATAGGACACCAAGGAAACTGAGCGCTCTGTACTGACTGTCCTGGTCCCTGAGCCAGCGCGCAGCACTTCTTGGAAATGGATTTATTCTCCTGTGTTGTTTCCATTATTAAATGCTTTGATATTTAAAGGGGTTGTCCAGGAGTAGTTACACATAGGGACTGCGGAATTTAGATGAACGATACTGGGAAAGCTTTAGGCAGCCGATCGAGGGGGAGGTGCGTTTTGTACACCTGGTGATCATTTATTGTGCAGGAAGTTCATATATTTCTAAACCCTGGAGTAACCCTATAAGTGCTTTTCCCACAAACACAATATTCTTAAATATACTCAGGATAACAACATAACACATTCTCTAATTCACTGTTATTAACTAAAATACAGCATTTCACAGATATAATTCCAACCTGTCTCTTATCAGTCCTGGTGTTTACAATTCTCGTTGTCCCTGCATATATCCATAAATCTTCTAACTATGAATAGCTTCTTTAGTCTGCACTGCATTACATGACCAGTACAGACACTTCCTGCCGACAAGCAGCATGCAGAGACTTGCTCTACAAGCTACAGACAGATAAGGTTTTTATAGCGGGGGAGGGAGGCATATAGCAGAGCTGACTGTGTTTTATTGATTAGGTGAGTTAGCAGAGCTGAGAGTCATTGTGTGTTATATCCATCTCATGGATCTCCTTATTTCTCATATCTTTTTCTATGTGCCAGATACTAGTACAATGTTCAGAAGGTAAATAAAAGTGTAGATAAACATGTACCCTTATAATCTGAGCACATTGTCAGCACACAGTATCTCATAGCACAGAGGAATCGTGAAGTGTCTGCTTAGAGAGTCCCCGCCACACCCTGGAATATTACACTGACCATCACTGAGTGACAGGAGCTTAAACGGCAATAAAATTTAGTAATGTTGTAAAGTAAAGGGTTACATGATTTTGGAGTCATCAATATGTATGGTTTGCCAAGTCTTCAAGTTTTCTCCTATCAAGGGTAGGGGATACCCAGTTGATCGGTAAGGGTCCAAGTGCCAGAACTCCCACCGATCAGGAACCTGCAGCCATCTGGAGAGTGAAGGTCCTGTTCTTAGTAATTGATGGAGCTACAGCTTGCGCAGGTGCCTTACCATCCCATTCAGTACTATGGAGGTGTTGTAAATCGCTGAGCACAGCTTGGGGTATCTCCAGTTATGTCTATAGGAATCCCAGAGATACCTACACTGTGCTCAGCAATTTCTGAAACCCCCATAGAATAGAATGGAGCAGCAGCAACCATGCCGCACGCACTAGTGAGAACAGGATGGCTCTCCAGATGGCTGAGGGTTCTTGTGATTGGTGGGGGTTAGTAGTCGGATTCACTGTAAATACTTTAGTTGTGTATGAATAGTGAGTTGTGGTGTTTCTTCATTCCTTTTTATGCAGATTCTGATGGGCAGGGTGCCAGATCGGGGAGGAAGACCTTCAGAGATTGAGCCCCCACCCCCTGAGATGCCCCCATGGCAGAAGAGAAGGGACGATGGAGGAAGAGGAGGAGGCTGGAGAGGAGGCGGAGGACGCGGCGGTGGAGGAAGAGGAGGGTATAATGCAGGTGCAAGGGATTTCAATCGGGGCGGACGAGGAGGCTACCAGGGCAGAGGAGGATATGGTGACGGAGGCTACGGAGGAAGAGGGAACTATAGAAGATACTGAATGGACATGTTGGAAGAATCATTTCTCTCCACTATCAGAGCGGCAGCATCCAGCGTTTTTTCACCATCACTTATTTATTTTTTTATTATCGTCGTCTCAGACCTCATGGAGACCACATGGACGTTGATAACAGGACATGTATGCCCAGGGATATCGTATCCTATACACCATCCACTGTCAGAGTAATGACCTGGACTTGCAATAACTTTTATACATTTTATATGTCAGAATGAATTAATAATTTTGTTCTAGTGTCTGCAGCATAGACAGAGCAGCTCCTGCCCCAGTCATGTGTCCCAGGGGAACCTTATTATTCCTTGTATAACCATGGGACTGTGCATACAACTTGCATGTTGCTTTATGTGCATGTGCAGTTTGGTCACATGACAGCAGTGACCTCACAGTGTAAGAGCATGCTGATTGGACATTACTTGTGTGTATCTCCAATCCCTTTCCTTGTGGATGCGATATCTTCAATGACCTGAATACCCCTTTAAAGGAAACTTACAAACAGGAAGCTCCTTATTAAGGTGAATCTGATGGTAGGTTCCTAGTAATATTCTAAGCCCTAAAGTGTTTTTCCCTAATCCTATATCACTTACTAACCTTATCTACACTGTAATATGTACATTTCTGGCAGAGGCTACTGGGGTGGAGGGAGTAGCCTCTCCGGGGCACGGGAGCAAAGCCTACTCCACGCCCCAGTAGCCTTTACTGTCCCTCCGTGCGTCCTAGTGGCAATTCTGTCTCTCACCAACTCCTTCAGGTGCTCTGCACATGCGCCTACTGCCACCGGACTCCCACCGGAACTGCAACCGGAGCCACTGTGCATGTGCGGAGCTCCAAAGGGAGCAAGGGAAATGCCACTAGGACTCGCAGGTAGGAGGGATAACAGAGGCTACTCCAAGCCCCAGTCGTGTCTGCTGAAAATTAGCATATTAAAGTGTAGATGAGGTTAGGGAGTGTCATAGGATTAGGGAAAGACGGTTTAGGGCTTGGAATGTTATTAGGAACCTGCCATCAGATCTCACTTAATAGGTAATTACTTTATGGCAGGTTTCTTTTAAGTTTAGATGCGTCTCTCTGAGATCACGTGGGCTCAATAGTTACTGACGCACTCCATATACGTAGCCGACCTTGACGTCTCTGCTCCCATTCATCGCTGACTCACGCAGGATTGTAGCAGAAATCCATGCGCTTTCCCCCATCGTGTACATGAACACAACTCATTTTTAGTGGCAGAAATTTAGGGCATTGTTATAAGCTGTATGATCCGGGTCACAGGTGAGAGGCTTCTTTTTTTACATTAGTGACTGGTGCCAGTCAATGACGCACAATAATTGCTGATTTCTTAATTAAAGAGAACCTGATGACGGGTTTCCTTTTGAGGTACAAGAGCTCAAAGATGTCTGAGAGTGAACTGAAGGGAGTGGAGCAGGTTAGTTCGCTTCACTTGATTTGGGGTTTAGGGTGGAGCCGGTTTTATGAAGTACAATCTGCCTAAGGTTATACATATATAACTAGTTCTATCATTGTAGGCAGAGGTCTTCCAGTGCAGGCAGTGGGTGGATCAGTATCATGACATGAATACTGGGTAAGGCTGCATTCACATGTATGTATGTATTTCCTGCTTTATGAATCTATATACGTGATGATTTTCATCCGCATGTCACTGTATCCGTATAAAATGCGGTGGGCTGGCAGATGATTGATGGCTGACTATTGGCTGGCTGACAGAAAGCACCGCCCACTGGTTCTGGATGCGACACGTATATACAGCAGTATAGGGTGCACAACCGTATGTAGCACATATACAACACATTTTCTACGTTCCCATAGACTTCTATGGGGCGTACAGCATGAAAATACATGAGAAAATAGGACATGCTCTATATTTTGATATGGCTGCTTACGGTATGGTGCGCAATAGGCCAAGTAAATAAACAGGGCTGTATGCTACCCGTGTATACGGCCGTTTTCATATGTCCGGTGCTCACCCTCCGCCCCTCTCCATAGAAATACACAGCACCGTATTCCGGCGAAAGATGGAACACGACCTATCTTTCTACGGAACAGTACGGTGCACCCATTGCGGTGTATAGGGAAGGAAAAACGTCCCCCATACGTCGGTGTGAATGCAGCCTAAGATCTATATGTCCTGGCACAAAGGTGTTTGTCTTGATGGTTGCTGTTATATTAACCTCCATTTACTAGAACTCAGACAATTCCCCTAATTATCAAATGCTAAATGGGGAACTCTGCTCTAATTATGGCGCTGACATATTTTTTACTATTGTGTGCTCTGTGTACATGGGTAGTTTGGTTCAGTGTGACATACAAACCTTGTCTCCTGTTACTTTATTACAAACGTGTCCTACATTTCTGGTCTCCAGTATGAATGTAAGGGTCCGGTCCTGCTACAGAATCACCTTGCAGTATTTTATAGCATGGGTAACAAGGAGGACATTGTGAGAACACTTGTCCACACACAGAGGAAATAAAATCTCCCCGGAATCTGTGCGGAAAGTCTCATGCAGTGCAGGTTTTGTATAATCCATAACCGAATAGTAAAAGTGATTGCTATAAATATGTAATATGTCAGAGGAAATGCTTCTTTCTCCATTTACTTTGACTCTTATTCCCCCTCCTATCTGAGTTCCTCTTTCATTCTAAAATCTCTGCTGAATTCTCTCTTGCTTGCAAGATGAAACTCGCTAAGATCTCAGGTTACCTAGAAATCTATGGAGACAATTCCATCCTCTGGCTACATCCATAACACATGGAAATGCTGTGGGTAATTTCTTATATACATTTTAAACCCCTTTTACTGTAGATTTTACCACTTATTGGGGTGCAATCTGCAGGTAACTTTAGTAGATGATCTTCATGTTTGCCCCCTATAGGGCCGCACTCTACAATTCCTGATGTAAAGAGGTCACTTCACAGGACGCACATCACCACTGAAGGCTCAGAGACGTCACGGCTTGTAGATGGAAAGATCAATACAAGATAATGAATGCAGTGTATTTATAGCATTGCTCACCCTGTTATGCAGATGTAAGAGGTGAGGATGAAACACAGGAGGAGTGTGAACATGTTTGTGCTTCTATTCACTTGTTATGTATGGTTAAAGGGACCTTTCAGATTCACTACTCCACACTGACTAAACATATCTTTGAAGTCTATTATACAGCAGTACAACTATCCCTATATTGTTCCTCTACATGCCTGTCAAGTTCCACAGTCAATTCATTGAGTTAACTGACTACTAGAGATGAGTTGACTGACAACTAGGATCTGTCCGGCCACGAGGGGCTGGAGAGCCAATCCAGTAAATTGACGCCTCTATTAACTAGATTCATGAAAATTATGCAAGAAGGATCCACAAGGGCAGCGCATCTTCCGATTCCAAAGTTTATCAGGTTCATCTAGTTATATTCAATCTGATGAAGGCTCCGGTATAGGGCCGAAACATGTAGTTTTTACACGTTACATAAAACTTTGAAATCGGAAGATGCGCTAGCTCCTGGATCCTTTTTGCATCATTTCCATTAAAGGGGTTTTCCCACAAATTCAAGTTAGGCTCTATCCACAGGATAGGGCCTAACTTGATGATTGGTGGGGGGCTCAGTGATGAGACTGCCAGAGATCATGAAATCATAGGGTCCCAGGTACCCTTGTCGATCCGGGAGATTAATGGAGCAGGCGGAAATGGCCGAGCACATTACCACATATGTGTAAAATGATTGTGCCACTTGAATTTTGCGCTTTTTTTCTCCTTTAAATGCTGGCAATTGTCCACCATACTGTAATAGCTCCTAGACACTAGCCATGGCTATGATTGTTGTCCCCCCTCCCTAGCCAATCATATCCTTGGCTAGTTGCTAGGGCCACCAATTCGACAATATGTCCGGATCCGGTAGCTTAACCTGACCGGAGGGTCCGCTCATCTCTACTTACCATCTATGGAAGTGACCCCATGTACATCTGATCATCATCTTTCCTCTGACTTGAGTCCTTTATATTCATGTCCTTCCTGCTCAGCCATGTCTCTAGGTCAGAATTGAAGGAGACGCTGGCTGTGTAACTGGCTGAAGAGAACTCCAGAGGAGGAAGGGGGAAATGAGGGAGCTGATATCTCTTCAGCGAGTCACACAACTCCTGTTCTTGAGCCAGGCAGGGATGTGGAACGGCTGAGTTGGCTCAGGTAAAGAGAAGACTGGCCTCTTGTCAAACTGGAAGCTGGATGTGAGGCTAAGCTACAAGAACTAGAATATGCATAGATGGTGAGGTAACTTTACAAACAGTTCCAGGCATGGGGAGGAACAGTATAGGGATAGCTGACCTGCTGTAGAATAGCAGTTTTCATAGATATGTTTAGTTAGAGTGGAGTAGTTTATCTGACAGGTTCCTTGAAAAATAACTTAGTATGTAGTGACCCCATAAGGGGCTCAGGAACCTTTAGTGCTTCTTGTGTCGTAACCTAAGACTACCAGCACACAGGACTGGAACTCCAATAGAAGAAATCAGTCAATATCACATTCCCATACACTGTGTCGCTAGGTAACACTGGCGCTATAACACTGGTCGCATTGACTAGCCCAACTCTCAGTGGAATTGCCACCTCTAGTTGGAAACTCCGGTGACATCATAGCTCTACTTTCCTGTCCTCTCTTTATTGCTGCGGAAAAATGAATTCCTAGAGCTATTATTATGGTTTGTATAGTCGTATGAGTCAAGCGACAGACAAGAAATACACAGCGAGTCCACACTTGTGCTATGGAAGGAGAAGAAGATGTCATGTAAAGGGAGTGATTGTGTCTGAGCTGAGCAGAGAGACCACAGTGCAGGGAAGTGTGTCCCTCACATATTGCACAGGGGGCGATATAATGATATCCCAGGAGGGACTCCTAAAACTAGCAGCCCCCTCAGGTAGGGGATGAAATGTGCTTTTGAGAATTCCCTCTTTTTATGTAAAATTTCACCAAGTTATCTATTAAAAAAATCTCCAAAGCCTTGTGAAAATGAGCAGAGAAGAGTCATATTTTGCTTAAACTTTAGAGACTATGGAGAGGAGTGTCCCCATATTTATGGTTATATAGCACCTAGAAATATGCTTTAGGTGTCCTATTAAAGATAAGAATCTCATCTTTCCTATCGCTAGTGGCTCTTTGAGTTACAGAACAAGACATATAGTTTTATCTGCAGTTCGCATTTGCAACTTTGTTTTTAATTGCCTGTATCTTTTGGCTCACAGAACCGCAGGCCTGATGTGATCTACTGGATGAGATTTGTAACTTTTTAATGTAGTTTTTAGATACTACATAAACGAAGCTAGGAGCGTCTGAAGTGATGCACCCCTGCAGCCTCTAAACTTGACTCATTTCAAGCAAATATGACTCTTCTTTGCTCACATGACTTTGGAGGAGATGGTTTATACGTAGAGGGGTGAGAATTCACATAAAAAAGGGACATTTAGCCCATACCTAGTAGTTTAAAGGACGGTTGTCATCAAGCAACTTTGTTCCGACAAACTAACCTTGCACTTGCCTGTTATGGACTCTCAAACCCATTCAAACTTCTGATTAGCAGAAGGGTTGGGGCGACGGACACTCACCGATAATTGAAACCTATCATAAGGATACACCATAGTCCTGGAAAACCAGATGTCTGGTCTCATTGGCCTAAACAAACCTCATCATGGTTGGGGCTATTAGATTTCGCATCATTTCACAGCCACAATATATTTACAGTAAGACATGACCCCCAATGTGCTAAAGGAAATTTACCATCAAAATCCATAATTACCACAACTGTGGTAATCGTCTTTTATTTGTTACCCATGGTCTCCTTTTTAAAATCAACTGCAGATTCAAAGGCTGTTACACTGTGCAGTAGCAAACTGCCCCCCCCCCATCCCACCGTGTGCTCACTGCAGCCACGATTACAGGAAGTGCAGAGGGAAAGGGCGAGACTGAGATGAGCTGCACAGTGTAACAGTCTGTGAAGCTAGAGCACAGAGCCATTCTGGCTCATTAGCATAATTTTAAAATTTTATTTTTGAAGGAAGGAGACAATGGATAACAAATATATAAGATTGCCTGGATCTATGAGTAAGTGTCCCTGGTTTATCATGATAGGTTTTGATGGTAGATTTCCTTCAATACATAGATGTATTTATACACTATATATCGGATATAAAACAAGTCATAAATTTCTTCCTTTTTTCTACTTTCTTTTATTACCATAACCTCGACATCTCATGTTCCCTCCCAAAGCCCAGAATAACAACGACAGAAGTCCTAAAAACTAGAACCATCACCTCTTAGTCTTTCTGGACCGAGAAGTGACACGAAAATCCAACTGTATTTAAATAACAGACACAGAAAAAACAACAATAATAACAAATAAAAAAATGCCTGTACAACATTTACATAAAAAGGTTAAAAGTTCGTAGCTGAGAAAGACCCGGGATTGGCACGAGTTCTTGTAACTAATACAGAGAGAGTGTAGCAGCAACGGATCCAGCGCCTAACGACCCGGTCACTCCGCCATCTCAGCTCCAGCTATTCACATACAGTAATAATACATAGTAAGGGCTCGTGTCACCTGACCGTAAGGTGACCCGAACGCACATAGAACGCAAGGACGTCCCGTCTGCCAGGTGAAACCAGAACTGTAATTGTTAATATATACAGTATTTTTCGGATTATAAGGCGCACCATCAATAAATGCCTGCTAAAACGTCTAGGTTCATATATAAGGCGCACTGGATTATAAGGCGCACCTGATTATAAGGATGAATGACCAGCAGGTGGCAGACTTGGCACAGTTCAAGGCAGCTGTTGTCTGTAAGTACGGTTCATATATAAGGCGCACCTTTGATTTCTGAGAAAAGCAAAGGATTTTTTGTGCGCCTTATAGTCTGAAAAATACGGTAAGTATTATATTTCTATATAATGCAGGGATTCCCGCCCACTGCGCTGTCTGTGGGATTGGGCCTCCATACGGCCCATTGACACGGGCTGCATGTATCCGTGTGAAGGAGCCCTAACACTGACGTCAGTAAGGAGACCTGAATCTATACCGGGACCCCTGGTAGGTGATACATGTATAATATAATTGCAATATATGGCTTTTTACTTTATTGCTTAGTAACGACCTACTGTCACTGGAGAGTAACTACAAGTCCCAGCCCAATCTCCTGCACTGGGAGGGTTTGCTTACCCTCGCTCCATTCACCCTATCTCAGATATTACATGACAGTGATGACCCTTCCACATCTGCAGCACCCCACCTCCCCGATTCCTGCCCTAAATCCATTTGTGGGTTGAATACATTATCCTATTGTGATAAACTAGACGTTCAGTACTGCTTTGTTTTCAGACCTACCTAGTAATGATGTGGGAGCTGTACAGGTGTGCGCGGTGCCACCCTCTGTGTGTGATGCCAGCAGGGCAGGGATAGACAACACACACATCTCCTGTAAGTCAAGGCCTCCTTATTTTCAAAACCCCAAAAACCTGTGCACGAGGGAGGGCAATGTGCAGGGGGAGGCCTCCTACTACCACATATACTGAGAACTATCGGATTTGTCAGCTGCCCCCTTGTGGGGACGGTGTGAATACTGAGCATACGAGTCTATACACCGCTAAGGGATGTATCGCACTGGACTCCATCCGCAGGGAGCATCGTCAGGGTCCACTGTGGTAGCGGAGGAGCCGGTCACTATACAATAGGTGCAGCTCTCCAGTCTCTAAGGCTACGATCCCTTCCCCGCAGGATCACTATCCAGAATGTATTTTCGCAGTTCTGCCCTCAAGGCTTCGATTCGTCGCTGGGCATCTTTCAGCTGGATCCTCAGACTTGTGTTTTCCTCCTTCAGGTAGGATCTCTCCTAGGGGGAAACATAGAGTTAGGGCTTCTATGGTGACTTCATCTACTCCCTCCTTTTCCAATTTATATTGTGGAATTTCCGTTGCAGATTTTCCAATCCCTGACGCTCCCCCATGGTCTTGTGCAGACCCCCGCTTTCCAGCCTCCAGCCATTGCATGGAAACCATGCGACTGCTGTGAGGCGTTATCACAGAAACCAGCGGGGAACCATGGAAATGTCAAGGAAATTTGATTTTGGTCCATTCCCACGCGTGTTGTGAATGGACACAAACTTTCCATTCGGATGCGCCTTTAGCAACTAGCCTCGTCTTTTGATTGGCCAGGGGTTTTCCCCTGGCCAATTACAGCCATGACTATTAGCTAGGGGAATTCATTTGCAGCCGCCAATCTGGTAATATGTCCAGGACATGTGGGCCGCACCAGAACCCAATTGGAAAGTTCGGGTTAGCTCATCTCTACATGGTACCATTACAGTTACATTAAAGGGGTTTACATACGAACTAAAGTTAGGCCCTATCCATGGAAAGATCACGGCTCCCATAGACTCCTATGGCTCCACGGTGAACACATAGCCAGGAAGCGGTAGACTCAGTCCAATATGTACTCCCATAAAGTAAATACATCGTATTGGTGACCATTGGTAGTGACTAGAAATGAGCGGACCCGATTTTTAGGTTCGGCAGCTCCACCTAACCCAGACATGTTGCTGGATGGGTTGCAGAGCAGTCAATCAGGCATCTTTATGCCCCTAGCAACTAGGTATAGCTGTGATTGGCCAGGTGGACATCTGTTCGACATTTCTGACCGATCACAGCCAGCGTAAAGCTGCTCTGCAGTCCATCAAACAACATGTCCGGGTTAGGCGGAGTTGCCAAATGGAGAAAGCCGGACCTAAGAATTGGGACCGCTCATCTCTAGTGGTGACCATTATTCATTCACATATATTAGCCGTATTGTATAGAACTTACTTTTTCTAGTTCCTGGGTGGTGGGTTTAATCCCCCTCCTCTCCTCTCGTGCTTTGCGGACAGAGTCTTTATTGTCCCACTTGGCATACGCCCGCTTCCTCATTAGCAATGGGCTGGGGCAGGGAGATGGCTTGCGGTTTAATAAGGGATCTGGTGTCCGGCTGCGGTGCATGGAGGGCACCTGTAAGGAGGGGCTGGGGGGGCCGTCTTCTGTCTGTGTGGAGCGATGTTTCACAGCTGGTTGTAGCCGTACAGAGATCTTCTGGGCCGAGCTGCCCATCAGCATGATTGTTCTGTCTTTGCTGATTTCTGTATGTTCATTTACTTCCCCATTTGTATAAGGAAAAGGGTCCTCGTCTGTGGCAATAGAACAGAGAATGTACATCACAAACCAGCAACCTTTTTGTGTGTGAGGGCTTGTTTTTTTGTGGTAGGGGTTTATATTTGTACTATTATTGTTGTAATTTTTTAGCATGGTGATTTTTCTTATATCTATAGTGCAGATTTACAGAATAGATAATGTGAAATAATCTTTTTCTGTGTAAGGGCTTGTGTTTTGTAGTGGGGGAGCAAGCTGCAATTTATTTTTGAAAATTTTTTATTTTAATCTTTTGCCATTGTGACTTTTTAAAATATCTATGGTGCGGATTTACAAAATAGATATTGTGATATCATACTTTTGTGTATCAGGGCTTGAGTTATCTGGTGGGGGCAAAAGCAGCAGTTTATAATTGTACTACTTTTATTGTAATTTTTTAGAATTGTGATTTTTCTTATATCTATTTGTCCAGATTTACAGAAGAGATATTGTGAAATAATCTTTTTGTGTAGGAGGGCTTGTGTTTTGTGGTAGGGGGAGCAAGCTGTAGTTTATATTTGTACAATTTTTGGATGTGATGATATTATGATTGGTTTTTTGTTAAGGTTTGAACTTTTTAAAATTTCTACTATATTTAGGGATCTGACTGCTATGATGACCATTCATCACATTGACTTCCCCAAATAGGGAATAGAAGTGAGGCCCCTCCCTATGTCTAACTACCATATGCCAAGGTCCCTATTAGGCCAGCTGTACACATTGCACAGATTAGGAGTCCTTGCACCATCCATAATGCAACTTCACTCAAGCCAATTCAACAAATGCATTGGGGCATCAGTACAGGGAGTCCTTGCATCATATTTCTGTATGATGCAAGGACTCCCATGCTGTGCAATGTGTGCAGTCTTGAGATTGGACAAGAATACAAGCTAGCTTTACTGCAGTGTGTTTTTAGGGCTAAATATCTTGGATTAGGTGCAATCTCTAAATTGCAAAAAGTAGGAACAGCATCTAAGTATGTAATAAACATAAACATGCTAAAAGGACTAAAATCAGAAATACTGATCCGATACTGAATTGTGAATAAGATAAGATTTTGAAAGGTCTCCCTCAGAAGACCCCTCTCTTATATTTAAACTTGTTCTTTCTTCTCTATAGGACAGACACTCACCATTAGTCACCATCCCCTTGCCGCTGGCCAGTGAAATGTCAGTCTGTCCGGAGTCCAGTGACAATGTACTGTCGCCCGTGGGGCACTTTGACCTTTTCTTACACTCAAACACAACCAGCTCTTTACATTGCTTGTGGCAGTTCATCCCGCAGTCTGTGGCACAAACACAAAGAACAATAATAAGTCTAATATTAGAGCTGCGGAGCGGGCCCAGCACCCAGAACAATGCATGTCTACACTGGTAAATGGGCAGCGCACAGAGATGTAGGTGTGGTGACACTTCCTTGTTGCTTTTCCCGCATTGATAATTATAGTATCACACACGTCTCTCATGTCTCCACAACTGCAGGGACTTTGCAGAACTTTTTAAAAAAGCTGCGGCATGTGAACATAACCCAACAAAATTCTTACAATTATGAAGTGAGAAGGAATAGGGTTTACCTTTGCAGCGGTATCCTTGTTTTATTACACCCCAAAGCTGAAAAATATACAAAAAATTGAGGTCATTCTAAGATGTTATATACAGAACATACACATCATCCTGCTTCATATTGTGTATGACATGTGGTATCATAGCAGAGAAATAGAAAAGGAACACAATTTAGACTTTGGCCATACATTTTCACGAAAAATATTTCACCCCCTGGTGAATGGAGCATGAAAAACAACTGCTCCATTTTAACAAAATTGGGCCCCCTGTTCTTAAAGGAAATCTGTCAGCAGTTCTGACCATAAAGAGCTGCAGACAGTGTTAGGTAGCAGTCCTGGAGAGCTGTGTAATCATACCTTTGTGTGGTGTTAGTAGAGATAACTTATCTCTGCAGCTCTTGCAAGGGCTCTGGGCAGGTCTTTCATCCTGAAGAGCTTTCTGCTCTCTGCACTGTGCTGCACCACAACCCCTCCCCTCTGCCTGGAGTATCAGGATTTTGGTTGGATACTTACAACAGTCACTCAAAGTAGAAGGGCGGGTCTGTAGAACAGTTCATTGCAAAGAGTAGAAAGCTCTTCAGGCTGATAGACCCGACCATAGCACCTGCAGTTGATGCAAACCTAGTTTGAAGTTCACAGTCCTGCTACTACTTACTACACACGTGAAGGCATTGTTAGACAGAAATTCAGGGCCTATACCTATCACCGTCTGCAGTTTATTATGGACCAAACTGATGACGGATTCCCTAAGTTTGACAGCAGTCACTTCTCACCTGCCAGATGATAAATATTGTTCCATAGCCAAGCCTCCTACACATAATGATCGCCAATTATTAACTTTACAAGGTCACCCATTTACCGTCTTCCCATCAGACACACCCAAGGTTATTGTGCAACATCCAAAAATCCCATAAAGTGATAGTACAATGATGTCAATGTGTTATAATACGATACTATTTCTGGTGTGAAGTTAAATCCCAGCAGATCTGATCATGTACTTACAAATCCAGCACAGTTGTCACAAAACGTGGGGCGGAGGTAGGTGGTCTCCTGGAAGTTATGTAGGAAACCTAAGCCAAGTTTTGAACAGATTGAGCTGGCTCGCATGAAGTAGGCTGTGATTTCGTGTCTGCTGATCTGACCTTCCCTATAAGAGATGGCAATGGATGGATGAAGACAATACAACAATAGTCTACAATAATCATCAACTTTATGGTATGCTTTAAATTTTTGGCTCCATTAGAGAAACTGATCATTGGGGGATCTGACCTTGAGGAGCCCAATGATCATCAGTATAGGAGCCTATATGCACCAGCGCTCCATTCACCTCTATGGGGCATGCCGTCCCATATAAGTGAATGACACGCTGATCGGGTGTACGCTCCAGTGCGCCATTCACATTGGGGGCCCCTTGTTGTCATCATAAAGTTATATTATGTTATATATTATAAATGCTCCCTACCTGTCCTTATCCATGATGCAGAAAGAAAAGGGGAAACTGGCTGCAATTTTCTCAAATTCCTCCTGGGATATATATCCATCTTGATCCAGATCATAGTTTTTAAATACAGACTATAAATAAAAAAAAAACACTTGTTATACTAAAATACAACGATATAAGATAAGGAGACGTCAGCAAATTGTACTTACATCTACCATCCTCTGCACGTGTTTGCTGATAGTTTTTGGATCTGGTTTAGGGGAGACGCCGGATGCCCAATCTGCAACAACCGGGGGTTTAGATGGGGTGACGGGCTGTGGGAAGAGACATGTATTACATTCTACATCCAACTAATAGACCCGCTGCCTGTCCCCATCTCATATTCTGTGAAGGTCTCAAAATTCCTGTATATTATAGCACCAGCAGTCAGATCCACCCTCAGTTTTATCACGTATAATACGTGTTTGTGCGCGGATAAAAGTGTCATTATTCCTCTGCTATTTATATCATAGTTCACACAATTTTCAGGAATAACACAATCATTTCTGGCTACATCGAAGAGCGTTGTGGCTCGCGGACAAGTACATACACGGACATATATACGACCATCAGCCAATATGGGATATACAAAAATCCTTTCACCAAAGGGGTTTATAAGCTTCTAGATAGCGATAGAGTTGGAGTCCGACAATCAAGACCCCCAGTGATCAGCTAAGTCCAGAAGCTTCTCGTGAATCAACATCGAAAATAGAAACAAAAGAATAGCTCCGTTCTGTGAGTAGTGGCCGAGCTTCAGCTTAGCACCTGAGACCTCTCAGCTCCATTCCCTGTGTTGATTCAATGGCTGAAAGCTGCTGGTATAAGCTGATTTGTGTAAGTCCCCTATGTCAGACCCCCACAATCTGAGGTTTGGGAATAGGTCACCAAATTCTAGAAGCCTGAAATCGCATTGAAGTTGGAAGAAGAAAAACATGGCAAGCATAAAAATCTACATGAACAAATTTAGATTCTTCTGCCACTTTGTTATTAAAGCCAGCAAACTTTTTCAGCAATTTTGCTGGAGACTGGCGAGTCAACTTGCACCAATGATCCCACGGCAAGCCAGTTTATGGCGTTTTGAACCCGTTTTTAGTCACGAGTGTTCAGTCCTTGACTGTTTTTAACAGAGGCAGACTAACACTGCCATGGATACTGGGCTGTATGAATATTATAGCCCCTGGAATCACTAGTCTGGAATCACTTCCTACATATGGTACTAGGATCAGCTTCTTGGAGAATGAAGGATGAGTCCCTTCTGTCTGCTTTCAATCTGTGGTTTCAGGACCTTGAAAGTTCCTGAAAGGGCTGTTGTCTACATGTGTATTGAGAGCAGGAACAGATGTATAAGGATTCATGGATGAAGGTCTTTCTCTTTATAAAATTTGGCGGGTGGTTTGGGTGGCCATGGGCCCCAGGCAACCGCCTATATTATAATCCACTACTGGTCACTAAATAGGAACACCCCACATGCCCGGTCTGGTTGGAGATGCTCTGACCCCGCTATCTAGCCACCACCATCTGGCTCCCATCATAGCCACTCAACTGTGATAATTTGGGGAACCATTGTGTTTGGAGGCCTCTCGTTTCAGATCTGGGGAGAAATAAGGATCGGGATGTTGCATTTCAGCTGCTCGATCCTTTTCTTGTCTGGGCGATGAGCCACCACCAGAGTCTCCTCTCTCGAGTTTACTTAAGATGGTTGAATGCATCTGAATATGGGGACGCTGGTTCAGATGGCTGATATCTATCACCAGAGAAAATCCTGATCCAATTCCATGATAGAGACTGAATGGAGTGGGCACGGACGTTGTTCCAAGGTGGCCAGGAAATCCCTTCTCATACATTAGATAGAGCAGCGCTCCACTGTATATTGCAGTAATAGTTACTCTATATTGTACTTAGTCCCCATTCTTGTAAATGCTCCCCACATTACATATTAAAGCGGCACGGTGGATGAGTGGGTAGCACTTCTGCCTTGCAGCACTGGAGTCCTGGGTTCAAATCCCACCCAGGTCAACATCTGCAAAGAGTTTGTATGTTCTCTCCGTGTTTGCGTGGGTTTCCTCCGGGTCCTCCGGTTTCCTCCCACACTCCAAAACATACTGTTAGGTTGTTTAGATTGTGAGCCCCATTGGGGACAGGGACCGATTGGACATGCTTTGTGCAGCACTGCTTAATCTGTGTGCGCTATATAAATAAAGAATTATTATTATTATTATATTAACACCTCTAGCAGCCATGAATATGTAGGCCGTGCTATGATAGCGTGAATCATATATCAGTAATGAGTGTTATATAAGTGATAGCTCTAATGTATGTACCGACATCTTCCCATCTTCATTTCCAGCTGACCTGGATAGGAATATCATTGCTCTAATCCCAGGCTCAATCTTGTCCTGACAAAGTACTTTACTCACTGTGGTGGCTTATGGCTCCCAGGTCAAGTTACCTATCAGAAGCCCCGTCTACCAATGTCACACGAGCAGCATGTTATTGTGCTGTTTAATACCCCAACCCGGCTTCAAGGGCTGCAACATCCAACTAAGAAGAACATCTAATACACATCACATAATCCACTGACTCCGCAGCTTCCGATGTCCTTGGCTCTAAATACTCCAAAACCTTGTAGTCTATGCTAGCTATTGGTGTTGTTACCTGTATGTAACCCTCTAGAACTAGCAAAATTAAGATGAAACGAGACAATGTATAGATAATCGCTGGTTCCACTTACTGGAGCCCGGTGATTCCTTGGTTCCCTAGCATAGGACAGCTCATACATTTCATCTTCTGTGTAATACAGGTCCAAGGAAAGCTGGAAAACACACAATGAAAGCAGAACAATGAAACCAGTGCAAACAAATATGCCCAGGACATCACATGAAATGCAATTTTCGAGGTTACACAATGAAAGTAGACATCTGTTTACCAAGGCCAACTCCAACACCGGCCGGTTATTATGTAACTGGAGAAGTTATCACAGATTATCTGCGATGTTCCTTCCAGAACATGGAAAAAACAGGAGTGTGTGATCACAGGTAATACAACTATGGGTGGGGGCCTGATTACATGGCTCTATGAGGGTCACCAGCAGTGTAGGGTTAGGGCGATGTGAGGACTATATTAGCAGCTGGAGTCATGGCTGTCAGGACTACCTAAGTTGCTGGATGTTCAGGCTACCTTGGGTGATGATGACAATCTTGTTTGTCTGAAGACTCGCTTGACTGCTGGCTGTGTAAGGACAACATTAGTGTCTGCTGGATTTATGCTTATCTTGGTTCTACCTTGGTTACTCCTGCTTTATAACATGCTGCCCGTAGATTAGATAGATCACTATGTACAATCTTATCAGCTCCTCCTGCTCTATGACATGCTGCCCGTAGATAGGACACTATGTACAATCTGCTCAACTCCTCCTGCTCTATAAAATGCTGCCTGCAGATGGGACACAAGCTTCTCAGCTCCTCCTACTCTATAACATTCTGCCTAGAAAAATGACACTAAGGACAATCTGCTCAGCTGCTCCTGCTCTATAAGATGCTTCCTGCATATAGGAGACGATATACAAACTGCTCAGCTCTCCCTGCTCTATAACATGTTGGCTGCTGATAGGACACTGTGTACATTCTGCTCCTCGGCTCCACCTGGTTAATAACATGCTTCCTGCAGATAGGGCACCATGTATAATCTGCTTTGTTCCTCCTGCTCTATAACCTACTGCCTGGAGTTAGAACACTATGTACAATCTGCTAAGCTCCTCCTGCTCTATAACACGCTGCCTGCAGATAGGACACTACACTCAATCGGCTGAGTTCCTTCTGCTCTATAATATGCTGTCTGCAGATAGGACACTATATTCAATCTGCTCAGCTCTTCCTGCTCTATAACATGCTGCCTGCAGATAGAACACTATGCACATTCTGCTAATGTCTTCCTGCTCTATAACATGGTGCTTAGTCAGACAGTGCACCACAATCCTGCGCCACAAATCTACACCATGAACAAAGTGCACCAAAAAAAAATGGTGCATTGTGCCAGGGCAGTACAGGGGGCGCCAGATACATGAAGACCATGCGACACATTTCATGAATCTGTTGCACACTGCACCCTCTACAGGCAAACTGCACTATTTTTGCTAATTGTGGGCCTATGTACAACCTGCTCAGCTCCTCCTTTATAACATGCTGCCTGCACAGAAGGAAGCTATATACAGTTCGCTCAGCAACTCTTACTCTATAACTCTCCCAGAAGGGCACTGTGTACAAACTTCTTAGCTCCTCCTGCTCTATAACATTCTGCCTGGAGATATGACACTATGGACAATCTACTCAGCTCCCTATTGTGTATATTCTTATTTTGCTCTAACATGCTTCTTGCAGATAGGACACTATGTACAATCTGCTCAGCTCCTCCTGCTCTATAACATGCTTCTTGCAGATAGGACACTATGTACAATCTGCACAGCTCCTCCTGCTCTATAACATACTGCCTGCAGATATGACACTATGTACAATCTGCACAGCTCCTCCTGCTCTATAACATGCTGCCTGCAGATAGGGCACTATGTACTATCTGCACAGCTCCTCTTGCTCTATACACATATAGGCTGAAGGCTATACTCACTGTAAGGAGATGCACCAGATCCATATTGGCATCCAGTGGGGGTGCTATGTTTTGCAGCTGGATGAGCTCATTGATATGGTTGTACATGGAATGCAGCTTCGGCACATTGATTTTCTTCTCCTCCAGAAAGTCAGGCATGGCCTCATAAAGAGAAATAAGATCTTTCAGGTGCACCCCGAGGATGGGAATCTTGAAGTTGCTGCATTCGTTGTACACTCTCCGGTAATTATCATAGTTTCTACAGGATGACAGGAGTTCTGTCATTTCATTTAGGACCTGCAAAAGAATCCACCATTTTTATCAAATCTCAGATCATGTTCAACAATCCCATCAAAAATATTAGGTTATAACATGAACTCTTGTATAAGGCAAGTATTAAAGGTACTACAAACCTTGTGCACGTCATGAGAAACATGAGAACTGGTCTCCTTAAGCCTAGATATGGAACTATGACAAAGACCTCCAATGACGGCCATCAACGTATTAAAATTCTGCAGCTGCTGAAGTTTCTGTAAGAAGAACCAGAACCAGGTGATGATGATGTGGATATATGTGTACTTCCTTTCTTCACCATGTAGGACACAAGTCACTGCTTACCTGAGCCACATGGATAAACTTGGTGAGAACCTCAGCTCGTAACTGGGGAGTTGGTCTGCTCAGGACCATGAGCTGAACCCACTGAGAAATCCCATTGCAGAGGGCTATTGAACGCTCCATCGTTGGGTTGTCTTTCACGCAACCGTTCACAATGTAGTTCTGATAGTCTGAAAACTGAGGGAAAGAAATAAAGATTACAAGAACCCACCTCAAGTTTGGTACTCTACACGTCATATCTCATAGCTTCCAACGCACTAGACCATAAGGCCTGAAACATTACAGCTATATAAGCTAGAAACTTGCCTATCCTCCACATGACCTTCATCTTCTAACAAAAGATGTTCAGTCTCATAACATTCCATTTATCTAGACCTAAGTTTTATGTTTAGGGTAGATCTACGACTGTATGATGCTGAATGATGGGAACAGGCAGCTAGCTACAGCGAATGGGTCAGAGCTTCAGATATTATCTTAAAGACAAAGAATTTCTTCAGATTAAAGGGGTTTTCCCACAACAAAAGTTAGGCCCTATCCACGGGATAGGGCCTGACTTGCTGATCAGTGGGGTTCTCACTTCGCCGTGCTCACCGATCTCCGTCAGCTCCATAGAGATTAATGGAGCAGAACGGTCATGCGCGGACGTTTGCTCCATTAGTATGACGGAGCGACGAGGGGTCTGACAGAGGTACAAGGGACCCCACTGATCAGCAAGTTAGGCTCTATCCCGTGGATAGGGCCTGACTTTTGTTCAAGGGAAAACCCCTTTAATCACTCGTGGGGAGGAATATAGAGGTGTACTTTAAATGACTGATGTAGATTCTTTATAGTTCAATCAATTTTTGATGGTTTACAGTCTGAATAAAACGCAAAGTACAATCCATTTTAATAAAACTATAGTTCAAGAGAATGGAGGCCACCAGGACAGACAACTGTGCCCTGTCAAAGAGCATTTTGGGGGGGCCATGCTTATAGCTCCAAACTCTAGAAACTTGAGGGCTCTCCCCTTTACCGAGTCTAAATGTAGCTTCACCCATTTGGCCATGGTTGTGGGCACTACTCTACCCCCTTTAGCTTAGCCCTTATCTTCTTAAAGTTTCTGTATTTCATACTCACAGATATTCTGCGGAAGGATTTGAACTCAAGATACGTCAAGTGTTCTGCAAGTTCTTGTGGTTCCAGGTGGTCAAATAGAAGGGAAACCTTCCTCTTCTTACTGCAGTTGGGCTTTATTCTTTGTGTTAGTTTTCTTGACCACTCCCGAGAGTTACTAAAATAAGAAACACAGATAAAAGATAGATAAACAGATAGCAAATTAAGTGGATATAAAATGATATATATGAGATGAACGATGAAGATAAATGATAGAGAGATATGAGATTATGAACATAAATGATAGATATGAGATTATGGAGATATATGATAAATAGATGAGCTTCACAAGTCTATCTACTTACATTTGAGCAGTGTCGAGGAGGCGCCAATGTGATTCTTCACCTTCCGCCCGCACCATCTCTTGGAACTCTTCCATGGTCTGAGTTAGTCGCTGGTCCATTTTAAACATTGTCCAAAGTTCTGTGATCCAATACCTAGTGTGAATAATGACCTCATTACATTGAGTACAAGGCTGGACCTGTCATCCACCATCCATCTTGTCGGTCACAACCGTCGTACAGCCGCTCACCTAACAAAGTAGCAGACTTTGAGGCAGAAGATCAGGGATCTCTTCTCCAATGCCTCCTCATATGTTTGGAATTTCAGTCAAGGTAAAACATCTCATGATCAATACAAAGTCATAGAAGAAAAAAAAGAAGAGCAAAGTTCTTGATATTCCTGAATGGTGTCTAGTATATTTATGTAACACAGAGGGTTTTCTAGTCTCCGGATAAGGGATGAGGTGTAAGTAAGTTATAGAATAAACAAGCGTTGGACGTAATCTCTCTGTTGCCAGGTTATGGCTCCCCCATGAGAATCCTCATTAGCTGAAGCCTCATGAGCCTCTCAATACCAGCACACAAGATCAGGTCCTCATCACCTGGATATTTATGGATCTTTTACTCTACTTAAGAGGTTATGATATTATTGATCTATCACAACAACTTCAGCCATATGTCTGCATCCATTTTGTAGACGGACCACTGGTGGTTCTTCTGAACTGAATTTAGACTATCATTGTTTTAAGTTTGACTTGATGGACTGAAGTCTTTCTTCAATCTTATTTACTATGATAGTTGTTAATTTCACTCCAGTAGGAATATAGGAAACCTACTTAGGGTGCTTAGAGGAGTAGTTCAAGCCTGAAAAACGACTAAGATCCTTACGCACCTCTGATGAACATTTCATCTACTTCTAAGAGGCCACCAGATCTTACATGAGGTGATCAAAGACCTCAGTATTTGTGATAGGTTGGGCAACTAGAGATCAGATGCTTATCCCCCTACCCAGTCCTTAGTTCTGATTCCACTCAAGATACGGACTAGAACATAGAGAGCTAGGCAATGTGAGGGAACCCTTAAATGGGAAGTACTTGACAAAACAAATATTAATACATATTCTAAAATAAATTTTCAGTCCATACACCAGACTACTTTGTTAAAATTATACCAAATCCTCCCAGCGGTGGTGCTTTTAGGTCACCCCTGTAGCCACTCACCTGCCTAAGTGGTGACCTGAAGACAAATTTGAGGCCACCACTTGTGGATGTGACTGAACATACACAACTCGGAGTACATGCATCTAGTCAATACCCAACGCCATCTCTCGTTTTATTCATGTAGTCAAACTCCATTAGTGCAGACCCCAGACCAGACAAAACACAAATTCAGACCCCCAGACCAAACTTTATGGTTACCCTCTAGGCGTTCAGTGTCAAGATGTTGGATTTAGTGCCATGTACAACATCTTGAAGCTACATGGCATCCGAGCCTATTGCAGTGGTGCTCAAGCTGTACAAGACCCCGAAGTATTAGGGTGGATTCACACCTGGTCTATGTATGCACCAGAATTTTCTGATGTATATAGCAATGTGCTCAAAAGTATACCAAAATTATATAACTATATGTATATAACAGTTATCAATGATGACACAGGGAGCTTGCATGATGTTATATATATAAAGGATATAGTGTCCTGAGTTTGTTGAGCAGGTCTGCGGAGGGGATCAGGAACCCATGCATTGTCAGCATGATTTGTACCAGCTCGCTGCCCTGGCAAACATTCCCTTCAGAATCTGGAAAAAGATAAGGGTCATAAAGATTACAACAGATGAATAATCCGAGTAAAAATCAACAGAAACTACTTTACTACGCCCTGACCAGGAATACTGGTAATACTGAGGCTGCGGTCACACGTAACACGGGGTATGCTGGTAATACTGAGGCTGCAGTCACATGTAACGCGGGGTATGCTGGTAATACGGAGGCTGCGGTCACATGTAACGCGGGGTATGCTGGTAATACTGAGGCTGCGGTCACATGTTACGCGGGTTATGCTGGTAATACAGAGGCTGCGGTCACATGTAACGCGGGGTATGCTGGTAATACTGAGGCTGCAGTCACAAGTAACGCTTCCCCCAGCCCTAGCATTTGGACAATACAAGACACCGGGTGCGGGTTACCTATCGCATGCGTTTGCATAGAAGCACATCCCGCCCCAGTGCGCTTTGATTCCAATTCTAAACAGAGTCAGCGCATTACGTGTGACAGCACTCCTTATTCTATAGCATTACTTAAAGGGAACCACCACCACAAATCTACCTATAAAGGTAGATCGGGTGGTAGGTGGATCAATAGGACGTGAGGATAGCCCTTTTAAGGACTAATCCTCACGTCCTCGCACTTTTTTGGAAACTTTTATTCGGCATATATGTAAATTTTTTTATGCGGCTACTGGGCGTGGAGTAGCCGCATCTGAGGTTACACGAGGCGGCTACTCCACGCCGCAGTAGCCTCTTTTCTCCTCCTACTTACAATCTTCGACGCGTAGCTACGAGGAAGCTGCGCGCCCTCGTCCGGGGATCCTGCCGTCTGCGCATGCGCAGAACAGCAGGCCCGTGCCTGTGCAGCTCCGGCTTCGCATGTATGAATAGTACATGCAAGCAGAGTGCATGTAAACGTAGTACGTGTAAGCAAAGTGCATGTAAGCATAGTGCATGTAAGCAGAGTGCATGTAAGCATAGGGCATGTAAGCAGAGTGCATGTAAGAATAGTACATGTAAGCAGAGTGCATGTAAGCATAGGGCATGTAAGCAGAGTGCATGTAAGAATAGTGCATGTAAGAATAGTGCATGTAAGAATAGTGCATGTAAGCATAGTGAATGTAAGAATAGTACATGTAAGCAGAGTGCATGTAAGCAGAGTGCATGTAAGCAGAGGGCATGTAAACATAGTGCATGTAAGCATAGTACATGAAAGCAGAGGGCATGTAAGCAGAGTGCATGTAAGCAGAGTGCATGTAAGAATAGTACATGTAAGCAGAGTGCATGTAAGCACAGTGCATGTAAGAATAGTGCATGTAAGCATAGTGCATGTAAGCAGAGGGCATGTAAGCAGAGTGCATGTAAGAATAGTGCATGTAAGCATAGGGCATGTAAGCATAGTACATGTAAGCAGAGGGCATGTAAGCAGAGTGCATGTAAGAATAGTACATGTAAGCACAGTGCATGTAAGCACAGTGCATGTAAGAATAGTACATGTAAGCAGAGGGCATGTAAGCATAGTGCATGTAAGCATAGAGCATGTAAGCCCGTGCCTGTGCAGCTCCGGCTTCGCATGTATGAATAGTACATGCAAGCAGAGTGCATGTAAGCGTAGTACGTGTAAGCAAAGTGCATGTAAGCATAGTGCATGTAAGCAGAGTGCATGTAAGCATAGTGCATCTAAGCATAGGGCATGTAAGCAGAGTGCATGTAAGAATAGTACATGTAAGCAGAGTGCATGTAAGCAGAGTGCATGTAAGAATAGTACATGTAAGAATAGTGCATGTAAGCATAGTGAATGTAAGAATAGTGCATGTAAGCAGAGTGCATGTAAGCAGAGTGCATGTAAGCATAGTACATGTAAGAATAGTACATGTAAGCAGAGTGCATGTAAGCATAGGGCATGTAAGCAGAGGGCATGTAAGCAGAGTGCATGTAAGAATAGTACATGTAAGCAGAGTGCATGTAAGAATAGTGCATGTAAGCAGAGGGCATGTAAGCATAGTACATGTAAGCAGAGGGCATGTAAGCAGAGTGCATGTAAGAATAGTACATGTAAGCAGAGTGCATGTAAGAATAGTGCATGTAAGCAGAGGGCATGTAAGCATAGTGCATGTAAGCAGAGGGCATGTAAGCATAGTGCATGTAAGCATAGGGCATATAAGCCCGTGCCTGTGCAGCTCCGGCTTCGCATGTATGAATAGAACATGCAAGCAGAGTGCATGTAAGAATAGTACATGTAAGCAGAGTGCATGTAAGCACAGTGCATGTAAGCAGAGTGCATGTAAGCAGAGGGCATGTAAGCATAGCTGCGCATGCGCAAACGGCAGGATCGTCGGACGAGGGCCGAAGATTGTAAGTAGAAGGAGAAAAGAGGCTACCGGGGCGTGGAGTAGCCGCCTCGTGTAACCTCAGATACGTTAGTTTCAGTGATAAGTCAGACAGAAAACTACCGCAAACACTTAAATAAATGTGGCCCTACAGTATGTGCAATTTGAACAGCTCCTATTGCAACAGCTCCACTTGCTCTATAACATGCTGCCTGCAGATAGGGCACGAAGAACAACCTGCTCAGCTCCTCCTGCTCTATAACATGCTACCTGCAGTTGGACCTATGGTACCCTCTGCGTTCCGCTCCTCCTGCTCTATAACATGCTGCCTGCAGATAGGACACTACGTACAATCTGCACAGCTCCTCTGCTCTATAACATGCTGCCTGCAGATATGGTTACATTAGCAACACAAAGGGTTACCCTCAAACACCGTTGCTTTCCAGCAATTGTAATGTGGCTGCCCAGCTAATCCTGGCACTGCTCTGGCATACCAGACGTGCGCCCTGGGGAAAATCATGAATCATATTTGTATTGCTGTATGAGTAAGTAGGTCATCATTTTATGGTTCCCTATGTGTGAAGGCATAGGGGTTATGTTGGTGGGACAAGTACGGAGGGGCTATTTGTCAAGGGCATTTACGGTATTACTCTGCCAAGATTTTAACACAGAAATCTAGGAATGTAAAGGGGATATATTCGCCTCTCTATGAACAAAATCACAGCTCTCCAAATAGTTCTGCATGTTTAGGTAGCACTCGTCCCCAAAGTGGAGACTGCTGACTGCTTTACAGTTTTACAGAATTAAAGGAGAATTTAAAGGGATATATAAAAAAAAAAGTAAAATAACATCCATAGGAAACTGCATGTAAAGCAGATTTTGCAGCTGGTTATATATTAGTATATAGAGCACAAAAATAACATAAATTAGAAATCTACCATCAAAATCCATCATGAAAAACCAGGGGCACTTATTCATGAATCCTGGCACCCGGACTGTGGTAATATGCTTATATTTGTTATCCATGGCTTCCTGCCTTCTGAAATAACATTACATTATGGTAATGGGACAGACGGGCAATGGGTTGGTGCTAACAGAGTCCCTACTTGCTGTAGTTTCACAGTGCGGAGGGAAGTGCTGAGAGAGCAGGGTGGAGGGTTAGTGTAACAGTCTGTGAATCGTCAGCACAGGGGGAAGGGGGCTCTGGTAATGACTCCAAGATCACTTAAGTCTCATTACCATAATTTCAAAAGTTGATGTTAGAAGGAAGGAGGCCATGGATAACAAATATAAGAAGATTACCACAGTCACAGTGCCTGGATCTATGAGTAAGTGTCCCTCGTTCATCATGATTAATTTTGATAGTAGATTTCCTTTAACATTTTGATCTCTGCCAAGTTGGGATCAGATATTATATGCCAGCCAGACTACATGGGATTTGTCTGCAGTCTGTTGTCAAGGAGATATATAGAGCTACAGGGCAGCTGTAAAAAAAATATTTTTTAAAGACTACCTGCAAGTTTTCTTAATTTTTTTGTTTAAGAAACAATAAACAAAATGTGATTATTATGCTCAGCATGGCCTTTAAAGGGGTTGTCCATTGAAAAGAACCTTGTCCTTGCTCAGCCATAGAGACATTAGAGTTGGGGTTTGAAACTGTACACAGGACCCCTAGTAAATGAGCCCCAATGCCTTAGGTTTCCTCAATTTTTTGGGATACAATTTTGTTTGGGCCATTACAAGTTTAGCCAAATTCCCAGATGTGATTTTTGGATGTAGAAATAATATGTAGAATACTAAATAGTACACTATATGGTCACGCTTGCTTGGTGTGGTAGACCGTGTCCACAGCTTGGTTATCTAACACCTATAGATGTTTACCATCTTTGCAGGTCAAGATCTCAGAAAAAAAAAGCCAAATGGTTAAAAGCTTCAAAGAAACAACAACAAAGTATCCTGATGTAATTCACTATTGACTGGACACAGCTTGAGGTCCTCACATCAAACACCTATTGACTGGTGGCAGAGAGGTGACATTTCAGCTCTGTGCTCTGGGGAGACAACAAAGCTGGAAACTTACAAAACCACGGCCCCAAAACCTACATTTTATATGTCTTTTCAACTTTTATATGTCAGGTCTCCCGCAAGATTTACAGACAGTCAATATTGTGAGAAGTAATACACATAGTAAACTCCACAGTAAAGGGAATGCTATGGATTTACACTCTAATGCAATGTCATGCAGAAACCTTCCGCACAATATATAGTGCACACAGATTACACAGCGCTGTACAGAGTTTGCCAAATCAGTCCCTGTCCCCAATGGGGCTCACAATCTAATCAACCTACCAGTATGTTTTGGAGTGTGGGAGGAAACCGGGGGACCCAGAGGAAACCCACACAAAAACGGAAAGAACATATTTTAAATCTATGTACAGCCAAATATGCGCTGTATATATTATGACATATAGTCAGTGATTGTTTTAACTAGTATATGTATATATATATTTTTTTATTTTAGTATAAAAAGGCTCTTTCTGATGTGTCGTGTGACCACATTATACCTCGTGCTTCAAGACAAGAAGCCAACTGTGCATAATAATATGTCTTGTGCCCTTCCCACGATAACAAGAAAATTACATTAGCAAATCCTATAAAAACACATTTGATTTTAGGCTGCAATGTCCTCTGGGAATAGAAAATATGTCACTAATTGTTCCAACATTGGAACCCCACCATTCATAAGAATGGGGGTCTTGTGCCCCATTTTGGAATGCGGTACCAGTCACAAATCACTGCGGCCACTCCATTCCACATTTATAAGATATATAGGCAGTGTTATACTCGGATGCCTAGAGCCCACCATTAAAATTTGATCTTGGGACCCCCCTCTGTACAGTTTGTTACATAATCTACCCATATAATTAGTTCTATGCTGAGTATATGTATGAAGAAAAGTAAGGGATACCTTAAAGCAAAACAAATGCAAGGTCCAGGGGCCCACTGGTTGACCGCCTGTTCCCCTGTGGAGCAGTCACAGCCTGTGTATAGGTAAGTGAATAGCTGCGTTCCAGAGGTTCCGTTCTCCCTTCTGTTTTGCAGAACAATTAGGGGAGAAGTCCACATCTTTATCCACTATTTATAACGCAGGATAACCTCCCATAGATTGTAGATTCTGTTTACCTTCTGTTTTTAGTTTTCATTACACTCTAAATTGGAGAAGCTCGGACACAGGTGGGAACCGGGCCTAATAATTGCAGAAGTATGTCTAAAGGAAATACAAGTGGATACAAAATGTACATCTGTGTAATAAGATGAAGTTATATGGTGACACTGTGTCCCATCACGCTGGTCGGTAATCTCAGGGATGGAGGATACAGATTTGCTGTAATCTACTCTCATTAGTCTCAGGAACCAGTGACAATCGGCAGCTCCGGCACCAGACATTGTGACATCCGACAGACCACCTCCGTGTTATCTTACGAAGATAAGGAGGGTTAGTTTAGTTTAATTAACATCTTCATAGGTTTTCTCCGTGATGAGGGGGATGGAGTCTTCCCCAGTGATGGGAAAAAGTATAAGTCTTCATATCAAGTTAAATGGAACCCGTCTCGTAGGGTGAATAACCTCCAAAAGTTGTAAATGGTGATTTAATGGACACGACTTTCTTAGCCTGTTCTTCAGGTCCATATTTAGCATCTGTACTTCAACCCAAAAACATGGAGCTTAAGGTAATTTTAATTTGGTTAAGCAGAACAGTACAAGGATCAAGTCTTATGTAATATAAAACCTTAACAATGTTCACTCCATGACAACTCTGCAGACACAGGGGGTCATTTATCTTAACATTTCCCTTTATTTCTCTTATACAGGCAGTCCCCGGGTTACGTACAGGATAGGTTCTGTAGGTTTGTTCTTAACACGAATTTGTATGTACGTTGGAACTGTATACTTTATCATTGTAACCCCAACCAAATTTTTTTTGGTCTCTGTGACAATTGGATTTTAAAAATGTTGGGTTGTCATAAGAACCAGGATTAACAATAAATATTAACTACAGACACTTTTAATAAACTGTTACACCTGTTTATTGTAGCCTAAGGCTAAAGTACAGTAAATTACCATCATCCAGAGGTTTGTTCGTAACTAGGGGTCGTCTGTAAATCGGGTGTTCTTAAGTGGGGGACCGCCTGTATTGGCCACTTTTTTCACAAATTTTTGACTTTTCCACTCCCCAAGAAAAGTTAGCTGCTCAAGAGTTTTTCAATGCTGCATCTGATATATCTGAAAAATCCAGACGTGGACGTATGAAAAGTGACAATTTTGGTGCAAATTGTGGTTAAAAAGTCATAAATAAACTCCAGTCCTGATCAGGGGTAGAAAATTTTTTGAAGGGGTTGCAGAAGAGTTTGCGACTTTAAATAAAAAGTCGTAACTCCCCCCTCCCCCTCGTCCAAAACCTGGAAAAACCTAAACAAGACAAATGTCCTGACTAAAGACAAATGGCCCCCACGGGGTGTCTAAACCCCATCTACAGTGCGAAGATCTGATCATATTGGATAAGGATAAAAAACTATCCATAAGGTCCAGCTTCTAATACTACAGTGTAGGTGCAGATGAACCTCATATTGGATGAAGAAAACCAACTGTCCCGTTTTAGGATTTTAAAATTCCTTCCAGAATAATTCATGCATCAATCCATCCCCTGCAGAAGTCTGAAGATCTCACCTTTCCAAATTCTATAGAGGTCTAATTTGCCCCGAGAGACTCTTGGTATTCGATAACCAGGTGTCCTAGGGTTTGGTGGGGGTGTAATTACAATATCAGGCTAGAAACGCACATCCAGTATTTGATGCAATTGTAGCCAGGAGCAGATCCGTCCTTTATATTTCCAGCTTCAATCCCATCAACTTTTGGGGTTAAAAAACTGTCCCTTTATCATTAAGGTTCCTTTAACCAATACTATAAATAAAGCTGGGGACTGTGTTACTGAGAAAGCTTCAATGTCTACCTTAAGGATTTGTTAGATCTAACATTTCTTAAAAAAACATAGAAATTCCACTAAATATAAAAAATACAATATACAATATTTTTAATCTTAGACTATACACAGTGGCTTTAGATTGTACAGGTAGATTAGGATAGACGGTTCTAGTTCCTTTAACACCGGACAGGTCACTTTGTCCCTTTGTATTCCAGACGCTGATAACAGGTTACCGCATGGACAACTCACCGGAAAAACATTCTGTGTACAGTGTAACATTACATACACCTACGCTCTATATATATAGTTATCACTAAACTGGAAATGACTACTATGGAAAATCACAGCTCAAGAGTAAAATAACGTTTCACGTTAATGAAGGGATTGTGTGGATGTAGCAGTGCTGAGTCGTTGTGTTGTCTATAACCAAGTAAACAAAAAGTTGTAAAAACTCACCAAAAGTTTGGATACACATCTGTATCAGTTCATCCAAGCTGGCTCCCTTGATGAGCTGTCCGAGAGGCATCATCACCCGGATGGGAGTGACCTGCGGAAGTTTGGGATGCGAGGTGCAATGGATGATTTGCTTTAATTCCAGCGCCAGTCTGGGTATAGTGGTACAGCCATGGGCAGGTCTACTGGGAGAGAAAGAGACAGAAGATGAAATGTCAGGATCTCCACAGCCCAGGGCTGGTGAGGGATGTTACCTCCCCTCCTAGCCCTCCCCCTCCACCCCAAATCATTAGTGTTCCACTCTCCTTCCAGGAAAAGTGATAATCAAGAACAGTTTTCCTGAGGCTACACTCACACCGCATTAGTAGCGTCCATCTGTAATAGACGTCGGATAGATTTCCGAACACACAAGAGCTACGCACAATCCCATCCACTGTCCATAGGCTTCAACTAGGAAACATATGTAGCATCTGTTGTGTTTTGTGCCAAAAAATATGTCCAAAATTCTGTTTTTAGACACTTTTATGACATGAGGGGCGAGTATTCAAACTTATGGCACATATTTGCAGGGTAAAGGGAGGTACATCTTATCATATAGTTTTAGGAAATATGCAAATATGTCTTCCAGGATGGGACAAGGAAAACCATTCCTCGTTTTGCTACCTTGTAAGACAGGTCCTATTACCATCAAGCATGACACGTAGGAAGCCTAAAGACATAATGCATGCTAGAACCAAACCAGTCTATCTATTCCAGAAGGAACAGACTCCCAGCTGTATACAGCACTGTTTCAAGTTGTTTTCATCTCATCAGAACAGCGTAGGGAACTGGTTTAGCTGAGTGAGACGGCTAGGGTAAGGAAGTAAGAGTTCTTCTTACGGAGACGGTCTCCACAAGGCGGCTTTAATTGGCAAAGTCTCTGTACGGATAACTCTTACTTCCAACTCTAGTCAAACGCCTCTCACTCAGCTAAACTATATCCCTACACTGTGCTGAAGAGATGCAACCACATCAAAACAGCGAAGTCTATAGTTGCGAGTCAGTTCCTTCTGGAATAGATATACTAGTTTAGCTTTAATCCCACATCGTGTCATTAGGCTTCCTGAAAGTCATGATTGATGTTAAGGTGGCTGCCTTACAAGGTAGATAAAGAGGCAATGTTTTCCTTATCATAACCTGAAAAACAGTTTTTCATATTTCCCAGAATTCCCCAGTGAAGCATCAATGGCTATAAGTCTCCAGACACCTGCAAGGCTGCCTTAATTGGCAAAGTCTCCAAAAGAACTCTTAATTCTCAGTTTTAGACACTGATAAACCCCTTATCGATCTGCGTATTTTGGGCCTTAATGACCAAGCCATTTTTAGCAAATTTTCCATTGCCACGTGCCAAGAGTGATAACTTTTCTATATAGGACTTATTTTTGTGGACAATTCATAGATTTTTTGCAACATTTTCTATGTCTGTCCATTATGCCCTTTTAATGCACATGCTAATGCTATTTTCCAATATCCTGAAACAATAAAGGTGTTATTAAAACAATTGAGCATTTATTTACATGCATGCTGAAGCTGCAGGTCCAATCTTTACTGAACCCCACTGCTGTCTACTTCTGCCTACATCCAGGAAATTTATGGAAAGATAATTAGCCAATCTTTGGGTGAGGTGGGTCATCACTGTGGAGTGAACATACTCTGGAAATCCATGAGTGTCTAGATGGGATTAGGAGATAGAGACCACTTGGACCTGACATTTAATCTTAAAAGTAGGGTCAAACCCTTAGTGGGGCATTTATTTTTGACTTTCCAAAAGTTTTTATGGGTGGCTTTGTGGCTGAGTGGGTAGCACTTCTGCCTTGCAGCTCTGGGTTCAAATCCCACCCAGGTCAACATCTGCAAGGAGTTTGTATGTTCTCTCCGTGTTTGCGTGGTTTTCCTCCGGGTCCTCCGATTTCCTCCCACACTCCAAAACATACTAGTAGGTTGATTAGATTGTGAGCCCAATTTGACAAGCTCTGTGCAGCGCTCCGTAATCTGTGTGCGCTATATAAAATAAAGAATTATTATTATTATTGTCATTTTTTTCCCTAGCAGCACCTTATTTATGTCGGTGCCACGATATTTGTTCTTTTCTGACACCTGCGCCTTTTTTGTGCACACAATTTGGACACAGCTTTGAAATCCCCAAACTTTGCCTGTGCTTCTAGTTTCCTGACACTTTTTTTGGTGCATTTTTTGCGGACACTTATGGTGCGGTCACATGTACCGCTCTGACACATTGTAGAAGCGGAATCAAAGCACACAGGGGCGTACTATGGTCCGATTGCATAAGTGCATGCAATCAGTAACCAGCACCCAGGTGTCTTGCTTTTAGACAAGACTCCGGGTGCTGGTTACCAATTGCATATGCGATCAGGCCCCCCGGGCATCAAAGGGGTATGTGTGACCGCACCCTTAGATCTGCAGAAAGCTGGTCTACTGAGTTCTATTTGAGTTCATCATGCATGTGGAGCTAGTTCAGACCATTTTTGGTCGTGCGACAATTCATTAATCCCCTGTACACAAATATTCCACCCCAGTCTAAATTACTGCACAATTCATGTACCAAACAAAATGGACCCTGTGCCAAAATTAACTAATGCACAGTATTTTAAAGCTAGGGCCAAACCGTATTCTGCTAATCCATGACTGTCTAGATGGGATTAGGAGATAGAGACGACATTGATTATAACGGGAATATAGCCTTCACACGGCCACCTTTTTTTTTTTTAATAAGTCTCAGACAACCCCTTTAAGAACAAACCTACAGAACCTATCCCGTACGTAACCCGGGGACTGCCTCTACTTGATGTTTGATGCTGCTTTTAAGATCTCAGCTTCACGATTGTGAATATTCATATCTAGGTCCACATGATGAAAAAGACATTGACACCTAAAACGTCGAAGCAAATATTGTTTCAAGTCCAAGCTAAACTCTTTCTGCTGATAGATTGTAACAATGTGTGTAGCACAGATCAGCTATATGAGGTCTAGATGACTTCTGGTCATGACTATGGGGTTTTTCCGTAGTACACCTCTACTTGCAGGGTCTGGTATCACTTCCTTGTAGGTGAATCATGTTCAGGAAGTCTGAGACTGCGAGTCTTTAAAACCGGGTGACCGGCTGACTATTCTACAGAATAACTTCTCATCTTCACATCACCTTGGAGACAAGTAACCAGGTGATACTGTGTGAATGGCCTATTTAACCTGTTCACATCATGACATTAATGTGCTCTTACTAGTATGGACTTAAGGTGTTTATTAAAGGGGTTGTCCACTTTCAGATAATAATTGATTTGGTTTGTGTCAGGGAAAGTTAGACAATTTTCCAATACACTTTCTGTATCATTTCCTCATGGTTTTCTAGATCTCTGCTTGCTGTCATTCTACAGAAAGTTTAGATATTTATTTCCAGTGGTCATGTCCCTGGTCATGTGATGTCACACAGGTGCACGGCGCGTTATATCCCTGGTCATGTGATGTCACACAGGTGCACGGCTCGTTATATCCCTGGTCATGTGATGTCCACAGTGCGATCTTGTTTAAATCTCCTGGTCATGTGATGTCACACAGGTGCACGGCTCGTTATATCCCTGGTCATGTGATGTCACACAGGTGCAGAGCTTGTTAAATATCCCTGGTCATGTGATGTCACACAGGTTCATGGCTCGTTCTATTCCTGGTCATGTGATGTCACACAAGTGCAGAGCTTGTTAAATACCCCTGGTCATGTGTGTCACACAGGGTGCACGGCATCGTTATATCGCTATGAGGTACATGATGTAAGACCCCTGCCATCAGTCACAAAGGTGCAGAGCTTGTTAAATATCCCTGGTCATGTGATGTCACACAGGTTCATGGCTCGTTCTAATCCTGGTCAAGTGATGTCACACAAGTGCACGGCTCGTTATATCCCTGGTCATGTGATGTCACACAGGTGGAAGGCTCATAATATCACTGGTCATGCGATGTCACACAGGTGCACGGCTCATTATATCACACAGCTCTGTGACCATGGACAGCTCTAGAAAACCATAAAGAATTGATACAAAAAGTATATTGGAAAATTGTATAACTTTGCATTACACAAACAATATCAGTTATTGGCTGAAGATGGACAACCAATAAAGGGAGATATTCAGCTATTAGAGTAAGTAGATTCTGTATCAGCAGAATACAGGCTACTGTAAATGGCAGCCTACATTTCGCTGAGGGATTCTATCTTACTGTAGTATCAGATAATTCACAAAAAAGTTTCCAGCAACAGGGGATCTTGTTGTGTTTTAAGAAAATCCAGTATTTTCTATAAAACTTAATGTGAAAACGTCTCAATAGAGAGACCTAAGGCTCCACCCAGACAGGGCTTATTGGTGACTAGTACAGGACTTGAGCCCCCAAGTTTCAGCAAGTTATTCCCTATACTTTTTATTTTAAGGGAGTGTCAAAAAATGTCAGCTTCCTTCCAGAAATAGCTCCACCCATGACCATGCGTAGGAAGCAGACACTTTTTTTCAAACCCCTTTAATCATAAAAAATTGGGCCAAACCCTTCTTAGTGGTTGTTCCATAAAACTAACTCACCCCTTATCCACAGAATAAAGATCCAGTTAAGTCATGTTCAGAACCAGCTAGAGCAGTGATGGCGAACCTTTTAGAGGCCGAGTGCCCAAACTACAACCATGACCCACTTATTTAAGTGCCAACACAGAAATTTAATTAGTGGTTTATACTCCCTGTTCTGTCACTGCTCACATTCATACCAGCAGCCTTAGGACACCAATAAACCAGAAAATAGAAGAAATTTGGATGATCATTGTAGCTTCCCTCTAGGGTCCCATAAACAGGAAGAATTGTCAGGGCCGGAGCAGGAGCTCCAATAATAATCCAGATCTGTCCACACCTTCCCACTCCTCCAGTAGTCCCAGGTAGCGCTGTCACTTTAAAATAGCTCTGTGCACAGCAAGTCCTGGGCTGTCTGGGATTGCAGGAAGATACCTGGAGTCCTCTCTGGTGATGGCCTGGGTGCCCACAGAAAGGGCTCTGAGTGCCACCTCTGGCACCCGTGCCATAGGTTCGCCACCACTGAGCTAGGGGGTAATATGTACAGATGCTAACATATAGCAACAGAAGCAGCACTGGGACCCATTAGCTTAGGAGGTAGAAGACTGAATAGTTTACTGGGTTATAAATAGGAAAATCAAACTTTCGAGTAATTTGGTTGAAAGGGGGGCAAGATTGTATATATGGCCTGCAGCATGAGGCAGAATTAAAGGCAATAGTCTATGGCATAACTGTTAAATGGGTTGTAAAAACCTTAAAAGCTATCCCCTTTTCACAGCATAGGCATCGGTTGGAGTCCAACCTCTGGGCCCACCACGGAGCACAACAAAAGGGACCCTATATTGATGAATAATCCCTTCTAGCATGGGATATGGGATTATCCAAGAGTGACACGTTCGGCACTTGGCTCCAGTGATCCAATAGAGTGTAGAGAGTGGAAGTATGTACATGCGACCATCTGCTCCACTCAGAGTCCAGGACCCCTTTTCTCATGATCAGTTATAGTCCCAGAAGTCTGACTACACCAACTACATCATCACTATCTGTTCTAGAATGAGGTACTGAATTTGGATAGCCTAAAGCAGTGATGGCGAACCTATTGCAGGGGTGCCAGAGGTGGCACTCAGAGCCCTTTCTGTGGGCACTCAGGCCATCAGCCCAGGACAGAGTTCACCAAACAGGAACAAATCCATTAAATCTTCCTGCAGTCCCAGGCAACTTATGAGATGCTGCGCTCAGCAATATTTTACAGCAACACGCCATTGGCTGTTTGAAACTGCTTGAAAATTGAGATGGTGTTGAAAGAACTGCATCATCTTTGGAGGTCCTCCTGCTGGACCCACCATTCTTCCTAAACAGAGAGACCCTGGAGAGAAGCTACAATGATGGTCTGAATTTGCCCACCTTCTTTCAACTGTTTTGGTGGCCTCAGGCGGCCGATACAATTAAAGAAGTGGAAGAACAGGGAGAAATAAGTTACTGCTTAAAATGGCACATCAGGGTAAATAAGTGGGTTTTGGTTGTAGTTTGGGCACTCGGTCTATAAAAGGTTCACCATCACTGGCCTAAAGCCCCAACCAACAGTCCAGTATGGTGGGCATGAAAGCATGGCCAAGCTGGCACGGCCAGTGGCCAGGTGGCAGTCATGGTCTGGCTAACCAGGGAGTAACGTTAGACACAGACCCCTTGATATTTTTGTTGAATGGCATGGCGTTTTCCGGAGGACCATATCTGTAGTAGATTGTTGTGTTTTATATATAGCAGCAAAGGAGAAGGTCGAGTCGGAGGAGACAATGGTGAACAGCAGTCAGATCCTGCTGCTAATACAATACCAAAGGGAAATCTGCCAGGAAGGGCAACACAGACACAATCCTTATCATGGAAAGCAGCTCCAAATAGACACAACATATACACCAACTCCTGGTCATTGTGCAGTGAGATGGCTCTCTGATACTGTACACTCGTAATGTTACCAGATAGCACTAATCCACATAAGGACCCAATGTCCTCCACATCCATTGTCCTCCACATCTACTACACCATACAGCAGTGATGGCGAACCTTTTAGAGACCGAGTGCCTGAACTACAACCAAAATCCACTTATTTACTGTGAAGTGCCAACATGGCATTTTAAGCAGTAACTTATTGCTATCTGTTCTTCCACATCTCTAAATCGTATTAGCACCTGAGGCCACAAATACAGTTGAAAGAAGGAGGGCAAATTCAGACTCTTATTGTAGCTTTTCTCTAGTGTCTCTCTGTAGAGGAAGAATGAAGGGTCCAGCAGGATGAGCTTCAAAGATACTGCAGCCCTGTCCGCATCTTCTGCAGGAAGATTTGGTGGATTTGTTCCTGTCTGTTGAGTGCCCACAGAAATGGTTCCAAGTGCCACCTCTGGCACCCGTGCCATAGGTTCGCCACCACTGCCATACAGGAACATATACACAACTACCTGGTGTCCTACACATCTTATACATCATACAGGAACATATACACAACTACCTGGTGTCCTACACATCGTATACATCATACAGGAAAATATACACAACTACCTGGTGTCCTACACATCTTATACATCATACAGGAACATATACACAACTAACTGGTGTCCTACACCTCTAATACATCATACAGGAACATATACACAACTACCTGGTGTCCTACACCTCTAATACATCATACAGGAACATATACACAACTACCTGGTGTCCTACACATCTTATACATCATACAGGAACATATACACAACTACCTGGTGTCCTACACATCTTATACATCATACAGGAACATACACACAACTACCTGGTGTCCTACACATCTTATACATCATACAGGAACATGCACACAACTAACTGGTGTCCTACACATCTTATACATCATACAGGAACATGCACACAACTACCTGGTGTCCTACACATCTTATACATCATACAGGAACATACACACAACTAACTGGTGTCCTACACATCTTATACATCATACAGGAACATACACACAACTACCCGGTGTCCTACACCTCTAATACATCATACAGGAACATTTACACAACTACCTGGTGTCCTACACATCTTATACATCATACAGGAACATGCACACAACTACCTGGTGTCCTACACATCTTATACATCATACAGGAACATATACACAACTACCTGGTGTCCTACACATCTTATACATCATACAGGAACATATACACAACTACCTGGTGTCCTACACATCCACTACACCATACAGGAACATATACACAACTACCTGGTGTCCTACACATCTACTACACCATACAGGAACATGCACACAACTACCTGGTGCCCTCCACATCTACTACACCATACAGCAGTGATGGCGAACCTTTTAGAGACCGGGTGCCCAAATTACAGCCGAATCCTTCTTATTTACCATGAAGAGCCAACATGGCAACTTAAACAGTAACTTATTGATCCTTGTTCTTCCACAGCATTCAATCGTATTGGCCCCCTGAGGCCACCAATATAGTTGAAAGCAGGAGGACAAATTCGGACATCATTGTAGCTTCTCTCCAGTGTCTCTCTGTACAAGAAGAATCATGTGGCCAGAAAGCGGACCTCAAAAGATAATCTTGACCTCCTCACTCTTCCTGCATTTCCAATCAGTCAAGGATGTGTCACCTTAAAATAGCATTAAGAACTGCAGGAATATTCTGGTCCTGTCTGATGAATCTATCCTGGGGTGACAGCCTGGGTGCCAACAGAAGGGGTTCAGAGTGCCACCTCTGGCACCCGTGCCAAAGGTTCGCCATCACTGCCATACAGGAACATATACACAACTACCTGGTGTCCTACACATCTTATACATCATACAGGAACATACACACAACTACTTGATGTCCTACACCTCTAATACATCATAGAGGAACATATACACAACTACCTGGTGTCCTACACATCCACTACAGGAACATACACACAACTACCTGGTGTCCTACATCTCTAATACATCATACAGGAACATATACACAACTACCTGGTGTCCTACACATCCACTACAGGAACATACACACTACTACCTGGTGTCCTACACATCCACTACATCATACAGGATCATGCACACAACTACCTGTGTCTGACACATCCATTATGTCATACATAATATATGCTTGAGCCATCATTTCCTTTTTATTGGAGACTACAGGCTACTATTAGACACTTAGCTCCAGATATTAAAGATGTTGTCTAAATGGTTGTCCAGATCTATTGTTTGGGGGCAAGTCAATCACAGCCAATCACAGACCTCTATATAAACGTCATGTCACCGATGAGTCCAGTCAGTCGTATAGCGTGTATATGTAATAATCACCGCTGAGGCCTATGACAATCCCTTTAGTATTATATGAGCAACATAGAGTAATATGAAGAGCACAGGATTCCTACATAGGATATATGTACTTCTCTATGTGTGTGTGCAGCACAAAGGTCTCCTAATAACACAAGAGGAACATTGCTACTTGTGTATAAGGTATGTATTTATACATACATGGAGTATAAAAGGTGTAATAAAACACAGAACACAGCATTACCATGTGTATATGTATAGTAACATATACATGTAATATAAAGGTCTCATAATACACAACATCACTATATGCATGATCTACATTAGTGACATTATATGTATAATGTACAAAAAGTAACCTGCCTGTAATATCACAGTACCAGAGCACATACCTGTCAAATACATATACTAACGTGAGTAAGATATCAATCCATATATCATGTATGTACAGTAACAGGTCTCTTAATACTCAGCTTGAACATCACTACAAGTATCATATGTACAGTAACATAAAAGTCTCATTATGGACAACTGGGACCTCACTACATTGGTAATAATAATAATAACAATAAAAATATGTATCATATATGTATTGCAACCTGTGTAGTATAAAAGCCTAAAAGACACACCACTAGGACATCCGCACATGTATATTTACAGTAATATGTACAATACACATATGTTATATAAGGTATGTAATGTACATCACTGCTTGTATCATGTACAGTGTAATATATAGGACTCACAGCTGCAATATTACTACATGTATCATATATGTGTTGTATGAATCACATGTGTGCAACATAAACATATGCCGGGACATAGCATGTATGATATAATAACTAGTGTATAATCATCATACACAGCTGTGACAATATAATATGTAGCATACATGTACAGTGTAATATATAGGACTCATAGCTGAAATATTACTACATGTATCATATATGTGTTGTATCACATGTATACATCATAAAGATCAAATAATACACTGCCAGGACAAAGCATGTATGTATGTAGTATAGCATGATCATTATACACAGCTGTGATAATATTATATACATGTAGCATATTTGTACAGTAACATATATTTAATATAAAACCCTCAATATACAGAGCTGGACTATATGCATCATATGTGTAAAGTAACATGTGTCATACACACTTCTCACACCTGGATCATAACTACATGTATGATGTGTGTACAGTGACATAAGTGTCATAATAAAAGCTATCATGGATCATGTATGTACAGTAACGTGTGTGTAATGTGAATTTCATCTGGAGCATAACTATATGTATCTACACAGTAACAAGTGTGTAATATAAAAGTATCATAATAAAAGTAATCAGTACATGTATCATGTGTGTAGAGTAATGTGTGTAATGTGACTTTCTGAAGCATAACTACATGTATGATATATGTGCAAGTAACAAGTGAGTAATATGAAAGTATCATAATAAAAGTGCTCATGTATGTAGAGTAATGTGTGTAATGTGAATGTTATCTGGAGTATAACCACATGTATGATATGTGTGCAGTAACATGTGTGTACTATGTCACTATACACAGACACATGTGACTTACTGGGTGCCCTTCTTCTTGCCGATGGTCCCCATGATGCAGCTGGCAGTGTGGTGAGGGTGCTGTGCTGTCCCAGTACTCCTCCTGTATCCCATACTGGAATGGGGCTGCTCACTGGTCTCCTCCCCAGCCCGCAGCCCTGCCAGCACCTGTGCCCTGTGCCGCACACATGGCGGGAAGCCGCACACCTCCGTACACACTGCTCCTCCTGCTACTGGCGACAAGTGTTGTGCGGCTCCTCTGTGTCCGCCTCACATCTCCTCCTCCTCCCGCCTCTAGATTAACCCTCAGGTAGTGCACGACCTGCTGCAGCCCTGCCCTGCTACAGGGGGCACTGCCAGGGGGTGTATGGGGGCATAGTGTTACTCTCCATGTCATGAGGGAGGCAGCCATGGGCTGAGTTTGTTCTTACAGATTTCTGACCGAAATTGTTGACAATATAACAAGCCATGTGCCACAATTTTCATTTACATGCAGGGGTCAGGGAAATACGGAAGCATAACGTATACTTGCCCTCCTCCAGCGTTAGTCACCAGTGCGTAGCCATTACCTGTTGGCCCTCGGGTGACGGAGTCGCTGTAGACAAATAGCGCCATTCTGTGATGATTTGTCTGGGAATTTTGCCTCAAAAAAGTATGCATGAATAAATATACCCCCCCAACCATCCCCGCAGGAGAGTCATGGGGTAATTTATCATTAGAGCGGCTCCCTACGACGGTTCTATGTCTGTCTTTGGAGATCCGCTGCGGTCAGATCCATTAAAGTGGCTTTGGCCCTTGATACCTCTGCTTGTGGTGTTTTTTTGCTGTCTGGGTTGTTTGCGACAGACGCAAAAAAAACATCAAATGTCGCAACATAGACTAGGGCAGGGACTGGTGTAAATTTATACCAAACCTTGCACCTAAATTAAAATTTGCGCCAAATTGCAAATCATGAATTCAGTCGTATTGTAAAAACTAGTCTATGCAAATAATGACTTTGCACTTTCCTATGTTCATTTGGCGCAATGGAAAGTCACAAAACAGGATTTGTACCACAACTGCGCCAAAACAACGCCAAACAAAAAAAAAAACAGTGATAAAATGGAATTTTAGGTCTTTTCCCGAATTTACTACTTTATCCGAATCCTCCAGGCGCAGAGTTCGATGGAATGGTGAAGCAAGGAGCCGTCAGATCTCAGCTCCACCATTGAGCCTCTGCCACTGCCGGGTTCAGTAGAAATCTAGAGGCGTGATGTGATGCCGTCATCTCGCTTACCATCTTCAGAGTCGCACAAAACTGGGAAAGAAAAGAGGACTTCTGCAGGGCAACAGGGAAAGGTGAGTATCTGAGAAAAGGGGGCATCATGAACATGAGGGAAGGCTACAAGAATGGGGACATTATAGAAATAGAAGGGGTACTGCAGTAAAGGGGGTTTATTCGAGGGGGCTATAGAAAGAGGGGATTATAATTTGGTGGCAAGGGAGATGGTTGGGGCAACAGAAAAGGGGCTATTCTACAGTGTGAGGGGCACAGGAAGGTATCAGTACAATACTTTGGGCACACTAAGGGAGGGGTCAGGAAATTCGAAAATTTCCACTTTTGTCCTTCTCTGTCCATCACAAAAGTTATCTTGTACGACCCTCTATGATGCCAGACAGGGGCTTGAAGGGGGCACTTTGGCTTGTAATATTGAGTGCATTTGAGTGTACCAGACATGGCTGTAATGATATTGAACACCCATGGCTGGCACTACAGGGGTCTTTTCTGCCCTGCAGTACATGGGGCATCTATGACATCTGCATGTGAGGCATCTGTGGCAGCCACTGTGTCCATCTCCCATACTCCCATCTCAAGCAGCTTTGGCTAGTGCCGGCTCCCTGACTATATTTAGTGGCCTTGATCTGTCCAACCACTGCATTTTTCCGGGAAGTCAGTAGACCTCCATTCCCAAATAAATGCAGGTCCAAAAGGTGGGAGCCGACATGTCAAGTATTTATGACGTAGCCTATGGATATGTCATAAATTCCTGAGATGGGAGTAGACCTTGGGAAGCATCTGTGGCTGGAAGTCAGGTCGTAAAGGGAAGGTGCTGACATGTTGTGGATGTAGTCCCCCATTATTATAGAACATGCTTCCCATCATTTTATACTTTTAGTATAAAGGGCAATGTATGTGTCCTCAGTAATATGTATCTTGCACTCCAGGTCAGGTGACGTTCTTCTGCTTTGCATCACTACAACTTTTTGATAGTCCCAGAATTTTTGGCTACACAGTTTTATAGCAAAGATTTCAAGCAGTTCCTTCCTCTTTCTTGTTTATTGTGAAGTAGATATTGAGTAGTTACTTCTAAGAACATAATTTTGGGAAACACAGTTTAACCCTTTCAGGATGCATTTCCATTTTTTTTTTACTTCCCACATTACAAAAGCCAGTCAAGTCATTCTAGTGGGCTTGGTTTTTACAGCTTTCAATATGCAATCCAAATGACACCTCCCCTTTATTCTATAGGTCAGTCCCATTACTGAGATATCACATTATATACTGTAGCTTTGTTTTGTTTTCATACCTATAAAACATATTTAGAACCACAACAAAAAGTCTTTGCATCACCATATTCTGACACCTGTAACTTCTTCATACTTCAGCACGGAGGGGCTGTTTTTTGCCGAATGAGCTAATGTTTTTATTGATCCAATGTACAACCATTATGTAACTTTTTATTTAAGTTTATTTGGTTGGCAAAATGGAGAAAAAGTGGTGATTTGGACATTCGGAGGGTATATTCCATCACAGCATTTACCATGTTAAATAATTATTGTTATATTTTTATAGAAGAGACTTTTTTGGTTGTGGGGATATGATTAGAATGTTTCCTTTTTTTTTGCATTTATTTCTATATTTTTTAAAACTTTTAAAAAATGTTATACTACATTTTAGGTAGTTTGTGCCCTAGGGGGTCTGATCAATCATACAATATAATGCAATACTACTGTGAATATACTGCTCTTCTATTACATCCGCCAGACTGTCAAATGACAACCATGGGAGCCTCTGAGGAGCAAAGGATTGGCACCCTCGGATGACATCAATATAGCAGCATCCATGCAGTGCCACCATTTGAAGGAATTCTTTCATCAAAATGCAGCATGATAAATCTGGTGAACTTCTTATAGTTATTATTCATGCTCTCCTTTCCTTTTAAAATGAACTTATTACGATTATTTAAAAATATGCTAGTGAGACAGAAGAGCTCTGGGAGTAGCGGCACCAGAGCCCCTCCATGGTGCAGATTCTGGGGGTCATTTACTAAGGGCCCGATTCGCGTTTTCCCAACGTGTTACCCGAATATTTCCAATTTGCGCCGATTTTTCCTGAATTGCCCCGGGTTTTTGGCACACGCGAATGGATTGTGTCGCATCGGCGCCGGCATGTACGCGACGGAAATGGGGGGGGGGGGGGGGGGCTGACGAAAATTCGTAAAAACCGCTGCATTTAAAAAAAAAAAAAACTGGTGGACGTCGGAGGAACTGCCTTAGTGAATCGCCAGAAGACCCGAATCCACCGCAGAGAACACGCCGCTGGATCGCGAATGGATCGGGTAAGTAAATCTGCCACATTGTTACACTTTGCAGGAGCACCTCTCCTTCTTACTGTGTGGATTACAGTAGGCAGAGGAAGGGGGAAGTGCCTCTGCACAGTGTAACAAACTGTGAAGCTAAAGAACAGATGGCCCCTGGTAACGTCCCAGAGCATAATTTTAAAGGTGATTTTAGAAGGCAGGAGGCCATGGATAACATGGATAAATGGCTTGGTTGAGCTTGAATGAGGCAACTAACATGGTTCACTACTTTTTCAGGTGTTTGGGTTTGAAGTTTTTAGACTTGAGTGCAACTTCACTTACAGAAATGAGTAATGGTTGCGGCTTAGAATATCTTCTATTAACTGAAACAAATGTTATCATTAGTATAGACATCGCAATTCCATTAAATCTGCTTCTTGGGCTTAAATTACATACAAACGTGTTACAAACATTGCTGATGCATAGCAACTATAAAATCACAATAATCACTTAAAAATTGTTTATAGGCTACAATTTCTTTCCAAGAAGGATAACATGTATTTGGGCCAAGCTGTTTTATGAGATCAAAAATTACTGCGTCATCTTGGACATTTCAATAATCAAAACTTAGGATTTGTCTTAAGTTAAAGGACACCTGTCATCAGGTCTCTGTCACTATTTCTGTCACCTCTACCTGTTGGAGCAGCTCACAAGGATCCCATCCCAGCCTTTATCTAGTCAATTCATACATTAATCACTGCAAAATCATCTATTCTTTATTATGTAAATGAGGCTGGTCACATGGTCAGAGGCAGTGATGTCACCCCTGTTACCCCTCCCCTCTTCTCCCCCTGCACTGGGGGTGTGGCTGTGCCTTCCACTCATGCATAAACAGCTTGAATATGCTAATGCTTCATTGGACATTTCACAGGTCATTTGCATACAGCTTTAGGACCTCATTGCTTAGGTTTACAGGCATGTAGAGGGACAATGAAGGGATAGAGGCAATGCTCTCTAATGGCAGTTTATGAAAATAAATTTAGTTTAGGGGGCTTATTTTGCCTGACGGGTTCTCTTTAATGTTATTGTAATGCAGGCACAGGTAATGGACAGATGACACAGACAGAGACAGTAGGCCCTGCGACTTAACTCCATCCCAGTTACCTATACCTACAAGCCTCACCTTAGGCGGTAAGGGTCAACTTGCCGATTTTCCCTCACTGCTCCAAAGTGCAAAACACAGAAACAAAGACAAGACAATAGAGAAACAGAAGAATAGTCTCCAGAGCCAGGTCACAACAAGAGGGCAAAAGCAGAGCAAAATCACAAGACAGAAGAATAGTCTCCAGAGCTAGGGCACAACAAGAGGTAGAGAAAAAACTGGATAATGGGAGCTTATTACAAACTGTCTATAGCAGGAATACAGCCATGAAAGGCTTATTACAGAATCATAGTCACAGTCTGGAAGATGATCGGAAAAGAATATTGTCAATCACTGTGGGTTAACTAATGAAGAACCAGTGCATAGCTGCACAAGACTGACAGGTGTGATGCAAAATCAGTTAAGGTAACCATGAAGCATACACCAGTGTTCACACTAGCTATGTCAGAGAGAAACCTAATACCACAATCAGTGGATCCTCTGCCATACTTTATGACAGAGGAATGACACACACTTTACAATCATGTTCCAAGGCAGATAAGTTCTCACAGACTGAAGTCTTTTGAAGTCTATTTTATGTTCATTCATTTCCTCCATCCAATCCTCTGAGGCAGGTTGCCCATCCTGACCTGAATAACAAATCTAAAGAATATAGGAGAAGACATGCAGCCGCACACAATTTACCACTTCAGTCAGTCGTGGGCTTCTGGGCAGGGGATGGCAGGACCAGGTCTCCTGACGTCTATTTCTTACATGTGGTTCCAGCATGTGGCTGCACAGCAGTTATCTCTGTGGCCTTCTGATCACATTGAAAGTGAGAAGACTGCTGGAGAGATCTTCCATGGCAATATTCTGTGTGTCTGTATATGGATGTATAATGTACTGTATGTGTGTATATGGGTATATAATGTACTGTATGCATATATATATATATATGGGTGTATAATGTACTGTATGCATGTATATGGGTGTATAATGTACCATATGCATATATATGGGTGTATAATGTACTATATGTGTGTATATAGGTGTATAATGTACTGTATGCATTTATATGTTTGTATAATGTACTGTATGTGTGTATATAGGTGTATAATGTACTGTTTGCCTGAATATAGGTGTATAATGGACTGTATGCGTGTATATGGGTGTATAATGTACTGTATGTGTATATAGGTGTATAATGTACTGTATGTGTATATAGGTGTATAATGTACTATATGTGTGTATATAGGTGTATAATGTACTGTATGCGTGTACAGTGGTTGTATAATGTACTGTATGTGTGTATATAGGTGTATAATGTACTGTTTGCATGTATATAGGTGTATAATGGACTGTATGCGTGTATATGGGTTTATTATGTACTGTAAGTGTGTATATAGGTGTATAATGTACTCTATGTATGTATATGGGTGTATAATGGACTGTATGTATATATATGGGTGTATAATTTTCTGTATGCATTTATATGTCTGTTTAATATATCCTTTGCGTGTATAAGAGGCCCAGCCTCTCCTAGTTACACCCCTGGCATGTATGATACATCAGCCCCTCAAACTTTACAGTGCAATAGGCATGGTGTTAGATAGTAGAGATGATCTAAATGAAGGACCTGGCTTAAAGGGGTTGGCCACAAATAAACTGTACCAGGATAAATACGAGAGCCTAATATGGTATATTGTACTTAAGCTGGTAAAGTTTGTTTGTAGTCCACATGACCCGCCGTCATCAGACCTCAGGACTTCCTGTGACGTCCGTTGTCATACTGGCTTCCAGCAGATGGCTCCTCTTACCACTGAAATGACAGTAGTTATCATGGAGGGGCGTGCATACGGTAACGCACAGCCTACTCCATCCACCAGAAGCCAGCAGAACACAGGAAATTACAGGAAGTCCTGAGTCCTGCTACCTGGGGGTCATGTGACCAATATCGGTGATACTGTTAGCGTTTCATACTTACCTTGGTAAAGTTTGTTATTCGTGCCCATCCCCATATATAAAGAATTTGAACTAAAACTTAAACATGTGCCCAATTTATCAGCCAGAATCAGATACTGTGATAAATCTGCTGCATTAAGCCTAATATACTATAATTGTAACTCCCCACCATTGATCCCCTGGTACAGAGCATTAAAAGATATTTCATTAACCTATAAGAGTTTTTTAATTGTCCTAAAACTGAGTATAACGCCTCTCCTATATGCAAATCTGCAGTGTCTTCAGCACTATCTCACATACATTTCACAGCAGCTGCACAGGTGGGAAGTGAGTGGAGATTTATATCAGCAGGAAGAGCGAATGAAGCTTCACGTGTGCATTTCGCGAACTGGATAGACAAAAATAACTGTGAACTTAATTCTCAAGAATCAACCAAAGAAGCTCGAAGCAATACAAATCAGCAGCCACAATACCATATACACAAAGATATCCTCTAACACAGATACACAGATATCCTCTACTAACACAGATACACACAGATATCCTCTACTAATATAGATACACACAGATATCCTCTACTAATATAGATACACACAGATATCCTCTACTAATATAGATACCACAGATATCTCTACTAGCAGTATACACTAACAAGATATCCTCTACTAATATAGATACACCGACGCTACATATCACACATCCTCTTACTAATATAGATACACACACATGATATCTCTACTAGCACAGATACACAAGTATCCTCTACTAATATAGATACACACAGATATCCTACTAATATAGATACACACAGAATCCTCTACTAATATAAGATTACCACAGATATCCTTACTAATAGATCACACAGATATCTTACTATATAGATAACACCAGATATCTTCTAAATAGATACACCCATATCTTACTAATATAGATACACACAGATATCCTCTACTAATATAGCTACACACAGATATCTCTACTAAACAGATACACACAGATATCCTACTAACTACAGAATACACCACAGATATCTCTACTAGCACGATACAAACAGTATCCTTTACGATATATGATACACACACATATCCTCACTAATATAGATACACACAGATATCCTCTATATAGCAGATACACACAGATATCCTCTACAATATTAGAGATCACACAGTATCCTCTACTAATCATAGATAACACAAGATATCCTCTACTAATAAGATACACACAGATCTCTATCTAATATATACTATACAAGATACACAAAGATACATCTCTACTAATAGATACACACAGTATCACTCTAATAATATAGATACACACAGATATCTACCCTACTAATACTAGATACACACAGATATCCTCTACTATATAGATACACACAGAATCCTCCTACTATATAGATACACACGATATCCTCTACTAATATAGATACACACAGATATCTCCACTACTATAGATACACACGATATCCTCTACTAATAACAGATACACACAGATATCATCTACTAATATAGATACAACCAGATATCTCTACTAATACAGATCACACAGATATCCTCTACTAATAAGATACACACAGATATCCTTCTACTAAACAGATACACACGAGATCCTCTACTAATATAGATACACACAGATATCTCTACATAGATCAACAGATACTACAACATATACTATACTCTACTAAAACATGATAACACAGATATTCCTCTACTAATATAGATACACACACATATCCTCTACTAGATACAGATAGAAACAAGATACCTCTACTAATACGAACACCTACCAAGGATACTCCTCATACTATATACACAGATACACACAGATATCCTCTACTAATATAGATACACACAAGTCCTACATAAAGCATACACACAGATATCCTCTACTAAACGATACACACGATATCCTCTACTAATAGATAACAACAGATATCCTATTAACTATCATATAGATACACACAGATATCCTCTACTAATATAGATACACAACCAGATATCCTCTTACTAAATAGATACACACGATATCCTACTACAAATAGAACACACAGATATCCTCTACTAATATAGATACACACAGCTATCCTTACTGAATATAGATACACACAGATATCCTCTAAAATAGAAACACAGAAATCCTCTACTAATATAGATACAACAACATATCCTTACTAATATAGATACACACAAGATATCCCTACTAATATAGATACACACAGATATCCTCTACTTGAATATAGATACAACAGATATCCTCTACTACAGATAACACAGATATCCTCTACTAATATAGATACACACAGTATCCTCTACTACTATTAGATACACACAGATATCCTCTACTAATAACAGATACCACACAGATATCCTCTACTATATATACAGCTACACACAGATATCCTCTACTAATATAGATACACACAGTATCCTCTACTAATATAGATACACACAGATACCTCTACTAATATAGATACACACAAGATACTCTCTACTATAGAAACACACAGATATCCTCTACTAATATAGATACACACACAGATATCCTCTACTAATAGATACACACAGATATCCTCACTAATATCGATACACACAGATATCCTCTACTACCAGATACACACAGATATCCTTCTACAATATAGATAACACACAGATATCCTCTACTAAACAGATACACAGATATCCTCTACTAATATAGATACACACAGATATCCTCACTTAACAAGATACACACAGATATCCTACTAATATAGATACCACACAGAGATCTTACTAATACAGATAACACATATCCCTACTAACACAGATACACACAGATATCCTTACTAATATAGATACACACAGATATCCTCTTACTAATACAGATACACACAGATATCCTCTACTATAAGATACACACAGATATCCTCTACTAAACAGACCACAGATATCCTATACTAATAGATACACACACAATCCTTCCTAATAGACACCACACAGATCCTCTACTAACACAGATACACACAGATCCTTACTAATATAGATACACACAGATATCCTCTACACACAGATACACACAGATATCCTCTACTAATATAGATACACACAGATATCTCTACTACTATAGATACACACGATATCCTCTACTAATATACGATACACACACAGATATCTCTACTAACATAGATACACACAGATATCCTCTACTAATATAGATACACACAGAATCTTCTACTACTATAGATACACCAGATATCCTTCTAAATAGTACACACAGATACCTCTACTAATATAGATACACACAGATCTCTTACAATTAGATAACACAATCCTCTACTAAACAGAATACACAAGATATCCTTCTACTAAACAGATACACACAGATATCTCCTACTAACACAGATACACACATATCCTCTACTAATAAATACAACAGATTCCTCTACTAACTAGATACACACAGATATCCTCTACTAATAAGTACACAACATATCCTCTTATAATATAGGTACACACAGATATCCTCTACTAATATAGATACACACAAGATATCCTCTACTAATATAGATACACACAGATATCCTTACTAATATAAGATACACACCAGAATCCTTCTACAATAAGTACACACAGAATCCTCTACTAAACACAGAACACCGATAATCCTCTACTAAAATACTACACAGATATCCTCTACTAATATAGATACACACAGATACCCTCTACTAATATGATACACACAGATATCCTCTACTAATATAGTACACACAGATATCCTCTACTAATATAGTACACAAGATATCCTCTACTAATATAGATACAACAGATATCCTCTTACACATAGATAACACAGATATCCTCTACTAATATAGAGACACACACATATCTCTACTAATATAGATACACACAGATATCCTCACTAATACAGATACACACAGATATCCTCTACTAATATAGATACACACACTATTCTCTACTAATATAGATACACACAGATATCCTCTACAATAAGATACACACAGATATCCTCTACTAACAAGATAACACAGATATCCTCTACTAACACAGATAACACACATATCCTTACTAACACAGATACACAGATATCCTCTACTAACAGATACACACAGATTCCTCGTTACTAATATAGATACACACAGATATCCTCACTAATATAGATACCAGATATCTTACTAATAACAGATACACACAGATATCCTCTACTAACACGATAAAGATACCACACAGATATCTCTCTACTACTAAGATACACACAGATATCCTCTACTAATATAGATACCACACAAGATATCCTCTACTAATATAGATACCACACAGATATCCTCTATATATGATACACACAGATATCCTCTACTAATATAGAGACACACAGATATCCTCTACTACTACTGATCACACAAGATATCCTCTACTAATATAGATACACACAGAATATCCTTACTACACAGTACAACAGATATCCTCTACTAATATAGAACAACAGAGATACTCTACTAAAATAGAACACAAGCATATACTCTACTACAGATACCAAGAATCTCTACTAATATCAGATACACACGAAGAGCCTCACTAAAAGAACACACAGATATCCTCTACAATAATACAGATACACACAGGAATCCTCTACTAATAAGATACACACAGATATCCTCTATATATGATACACACAGGGTATCCTACTTACGACTATAGATACACCACGATATCCCTGACTATTACAAGAGATAACAACAAGATATACGGCAGTGCTGAGCTTATAGAACACACAAGATACCTCGATAGATAGAGATACACACGATATCCTCTACTTAATAAGACTACCACAGATCTATCTCTACTAATATAGATACACACAGATATCCTCTACTAATATAGATACACACAGATATCCTCTACTAATATAGATACACACAGATATCCTCTACTAATATAGATACACACAGATATCCTCTACTAACATAGATACACACAGATATCCTCTACCTGGGACAAAATAAAATTTGGTCTGGAGCTACAATTATAAAATATACAGTTTCGACTTGCATACAAATTCAACTTAAGAATAAACCTATGGAACCTATCTTGTATGTAACCTGGGGACTGCCTGTATCGTGGTAGGTGTGCTTCCGGAATCTATTTCATTGGTGGGACTTGGGCCCCACAGTCTGACACTGAATGTGGTTTTCTAAAGAAGGTTTGTAAGATACTGTACATGTAAATTTAATACTGCAGATTTTCTTGAATAATTGTAAAAAAAAAATTGCTATTCAATTTGGAAGCCTTCTAAATTCCTTTTAGAAAAGTGTAATGCTGCTGTTTGGGAGCAGACAATAAGTTGTTAAAGGAAAGGCGAGATACAGACAGCGAGGCCTAAAGCTAGACTCGCCCTGCTGTCCCTTCCTACTTGCAGAACCTACCCTAGGCTGAAGGTGATAACTTGTCGACGTCCCCTTCCTACCCAAAGTGAAAAATGGAGACAAACACAAAAGAATGGTCGTAAATATAAGGGTCAAAACCAAGAGGATAATGCAGTACTGACAATCAGAGGGTCAAAAGACAAACAAGAGTCAGAAAATCAAAAATATGGAAGTCTAGAAAACACTAGCAAGCTCCAAAGAAGACTTCTAGCAAGCACTGGGAAGTGGGCAGAGAGTGATTGGACTGACATCTGGACAAACCAGACAAACCATGGGAGGAATGTGAGTAGAGCAAGGATCTGTCCACCACAGCTTAACTGTCTACAGCCCAGAACAAAGGCAACAGGAGAAAGACCGATGTGGTGGAAATCAATTAAGACACCCAGGAGTGAAATAAGGCAGTGTTCAGACTAGTGAAAAACAAAATGCAAACTAAGTGCAAAATCACAGTCAGCAGCACATCTTCTGCCATACTTCGGGGCCGTAGGATGACAATGAAGCACAGATGTTACGAGAACATTAAGAAATGATGGCAACCTTATAAAGTGGGGGATGTGAATGGAACCAGAGGATCTCAGGTGAGCTGAACAATCATTTTTCACACAAAGACAAGATATGGTGGAAAGACTTTTTCTTGTTCTGTGTGTTCCATCAATCCTGGTTTTTGCTCACAATACCTGATGCAAAAGCTAAGATGTGAACTGGCCCTTAAAGGGAACCTGTCAGTCGAAAATTAATTTTAGTAACTACTACCAGTACTTTATTAAGCAGATTAACACTTCTAGATAATGTTCCTTTAATAGCCTAACTTGATCATGTACAACGAGGCCTAATCGGAGGTAGCCAGGCCCAGAATACTGGAGTGGCTGTGGTCACGGTGCTTGGTATGGGGACCGGAGGGCTGTCCTACAGCTTGGTAGGTCTCCAGCAGGTGGTGTATGCTAAAATATGGAGGAGGAGGCTGACGTAATGGTTCTTCCTGGGGCAACCCCTGAGTTTCTGTAAGACAGATCCCTGGTTAATAGATGGGGAGCCCGTGGTCGTAAGCAGCAGTATCCAGGGATCAGACGGATGCAACGTTGTGCAAATTAACTCACGGTTCTTTATTGAACAACAGGTAGCAGGCAACGGGCCTAAAGGGTAAACAATAGAGTCTTGTACTGGAGTGGTCGTGGAGAGTGGTCTTTAGGAATAATACACCAGCCTGGTAGTAGATGCAGGCTGGGGGAATTTGGATGGAGCTGTGTCCAAACTGTGGAAGCTGCAGCTCTGGATTTGAGTCTCCTGACTCTGGTCTTGGGATAAGGTTAAGTGTCAGCACTGAAGGTGTACTGTACACTGTTTCTCTATTCACTCTGTCTCTGCCGATTACAATACAGTTTACAATACAGTCATATCATTGGGAAACAACTTACACCCACTTAACTATTGCCTGTTCAGGCAGAATCCACCGCTGCTATTACCAGAGATCTCCCTGCATTATCCCTTGGGTGAGTTGATCAGACTCACTAGATGGATCCTGACAGGTAGAGGGCCTTATTCGCAACTACTCCCTTGCCTATACATTGGCAGGGGTGTTGCAATAGAATCTAGAAACGATGAAGAATATGCAATTAAACAGTATAAATCGGAGAGAAAGAGAGATCAGATAAAGTCAAACTCTCCGTGCCGAAGACACACTGTGATTGACAGCCATGTTTCACCTCAAAGTATTGTTTTTGGATGATGTCACACTGCTGGGTCATAAAAGACTACGATATGGAAGATAATAATCATGTTGATAAAGGCAATGTAAATAAAGGGTAAGGTTGATGTCTGCTGACAGGTTCACTTTAAGTCTGTCTAAATAGAACCCGATTTTAGCCAATCAATCAACACAAAATATATTGACAGAAATGTACCACTAATATGTAAAACAGTCTATGGAGGATGTCCATAGGCTGTAGGGGGACTTGGTCGTCCACTTGGCAAATGAGGTTCAATGTGGATAAATGTAAGGTTATGCACCTGGGGGCTAATAATCCAAAGGCAGAATATGTCCTTGGGGGAGTAAATCTCGGAGAGTCCCTTGTTGAGAAGGACCTGGGTGTACTAGTAGATCATAAATTGAATAACAGCATGCAATGTCAATCAGCTGCCTCTAAAGCCAGTAGGATCTTGTCCTTGTATCAAAAGTGGTATGGACTCTCGTGATAGGGATGTAATATTACCACTGTACAAGGCATTGGTTTGGCCTCACCTGGAATATGCTGTCCAGTTCTGGGCAACAGTCCATAAAAAGGATGCCCTGGAGCTGGAGAGGGTTCAGCGTAGAGCCACAAAAATGATAAGGGGTATGGAGGGTCTTAATTATGAGGAAAGATTAAAACAACTAGATATATTTAGTCTGGAAAAGAGACGACTACGAGGGGACATGATTAATTTATATAAATATATGAATGATCCATACAAAAAATATGGAGGCAAGTTTCAGATTAAATCAAATCAAAAGACGAGGGGGCACTGTCTCTGTCTGGAGAAAACAAGGTTTAATCACCAGAGGCGACAGGGCTTTTTTACTATGAGAACTGTCAATCTGTGGAATAGCCTGCCTCAGGCGCTGGTCACAGCAGGGACAGCAGGGAGCTTCAAGAAGGGTCTAGATGCCTTTTTACACCTAAATAACATTGATGGTTATGCTATATAGAATTGTTTCCCCTAAATCCCTTCCTCATCCAATCCCTTCCCTTCCTTGGTTGAACTTGATAGACTTGTGTCTTTTTTCAACCATATAAACTATGATACTATGAAATCCCGTAAAACATGAACGGACCCTTAGTAAATAAGCCCCAATATGTTTATAAATCTAGATATAGATACGTTTTTAGGCATAAAAGTTATTCAGGGCGATGCTATGATTCATAAAGCAAGATAACTATTTCCGCCCCTTATTGTATTGTGTCACTTTGCAGCTTTCTAAATTACCAAATGATACAGCAAGGTAAATACATGAGAGCTGCGCCTAAATGTTATCATAGCATAAGGGTATGTGTAGCTATTAATACATGCACGCTGTGCTAGGCTGCACTCCAATAGAGAGAGTCTAAGATAGTCAATAAGTAACAAACTAAGTTACTAAGTTAATTAAATATATATATATATGTATATAAAGGCAGTAGGTTTCTTAGTTTTGTTCTTAAGTTGAATTTGTATGTAAGTTAGAACTGATATATTTTATAATTGTAGTTCCAGACACATTTATGTTTTTTTGTCCCAGTGACAATTGGATTTTCAAAATTTTTAATTCTTAAATCCAGACACCTTACAGCTGATCATTGCAGCCTGGGACGATAGTAACATCCGAAGGGGTCAGAGGGGTCCGTCTGTAACTAGGGGTCGTCTGTTAGTCGGGTGTCCTTAAGTAGAGGACCGCCTGTATGTTAAAGTTCATCAGTATTTTACAAAATAAAATAAAATTTGATTCCCTCAATAAAGAAACAGCTGATCTTTCCATGTTCTACCTGAATGATTTACATTACTGTGCAAAAGTTGTAGGCAGATGTGAAAGCAATTATTGCTATAAGAAAATTATTAATATTATAACCACCTGACTTCTCAGTTATTTCATAAGTTATTGCATCAGTTATTGTCCGCCAAAAATAGTAGTGGTGGAACAGACAGAACAGGAGCAAGGTGTTTTTTGTAATTACCGTATAGCTCATCTCTCTGAAGTGTCCACTCTTGGTTTTTGGCTCACAACAACTATAATAATAATAATAATAATAATCTTTATTTTTATAGCGTTATCATTTTCTGTAGCTCTTTACATGGGGGACATATAGAAATAAAACAATTCATGACAGATTACAAATAGTCACATGGAACAATAGGAGTGAGGGCCCTGCTCACAAGAGCTTACAGTCTATGAGGATGAGGAGGTGACACAAGAGCTTACAGTCTATGAGGATGAGGGGGTGATACAAGAGCTTACAGTCTATGAGGATGAGGGGGTGACACAAGAGCTTATAGTCTATGAGGATGAGGGGATGACACAAGAGATTACAGTCTATGAGGATGAGGGGGTGACACAAGAGCTTACAGTCTATGAGGATGAGGGGTGACACAAGAGCTTACAGTCTATGAGGCTGCGGGGGTGACACAAGAGCTTACAGTCTATGAGGATGAGGGGGAACACAAGAGCTTGCAGTCTATGAGGATGAGGAGGTGACACAAGAGCTTACAGTCTATGAGGATGAGGGGGTGATACAAGAGCTTACAGTCTATGAGGATGAGGGGGTGACACAAGAGCTTATGAATATTTTTAGATGCAGACACATGAAATATTTGAAGGAAAAAAAAACAGGAAGTCATTTGCTTTTACTTCTGTGCTAAAAAAAAAAAAAAAAACAGGAAGTCATTTGCTTTTACTTCTGTGCTAAAAAAAAACTTTATAGACCTGGGGATAGATCAGACACGTGCCTGGGGTTTTCCTATTTTGTACGGCAGGAATTTTAGAGTAGTATAGAATGCCTTTTAGTTATATATATTATATGCTGTGTAACTTCAGGGAGTACAGAGATGGTGCAGTTGCTCCCAAGCCCGGGAACATTAGGGGGTCTATAAGGTGTCTTTGGGCCATGCAATCACACCACTAATACTATGGTTAGGGATGTGGCATATGTATTACATGGGGGCACAGCAGCTTCATGTTACACCATAACCTCTTGTATATGATTGCTACAATGGCAAAGAAGAGTAGTGACAACCACTGCTGTTATAACAATGGCAGCCAAAGTGTTCCTAAGATAGGGCCAGTCATAGTTCCATTGGTAAAAGTGCCATCCACATTAATACTTCTCCAACCTCAGATAAATGGAAGGTCGGTCAATGTCCCAACATGATAGTTTAGTGATGTAGTGGATGTATACTTTAGCACAAACCTTGTGAATGTTCAGTTTAAGCAGAAGTAACAAATTCCTGCTTCTGTTGCCATCATCCATGTTGTCTATAATAATGTGGAGAATGTAGTGACCCAGAGAATGGTGGAGAAAGGTGTAATGATGGAAGGAGGTGATGGGCGAAGGGGAGTGGTAAGTAAAAAACGTGGCAGGGGTAAAAGAAGATAAGGTAGGGGAAGGCCTACAAGCTGGGAAAGGGGGACCAGCAGGTACGCAGGACATGGGAGGTCTAGAGAAAGGTCGCCTTCTTTCTCTTTTCCTCGCTCGGGGTGTTGGGGGAGATGCCCTGATCAACCCACTCCTGCCATTAACCATTAGCACATTCAGTATATTTCTGCACTAATTCCACCACAACCTACAGGCCATTGTTAGCATTGTATATTATTATAATGTATTATTATTCATGTTTACTGATTAATATGTAGCCCTGTCACGTGGTAGCAGGTGGCCTTCCTGATTAGTAGGCCACCCAGAACCTTCTAGAAGCGAAAAACTAAAGTTAATAAGAGGGGTTACACCCTAGGTCTGGGACTGGGTAGATAAGTGTAGTCAAAAAGTGGAGAGTTAATGGAAACTTAGCGTGCCTAGGCCACCACCGCCAGCCACTCCGGTATTCTGTGCCCCGGCTGAGTGTGTTGTAAGTGAGTGAGCTGAATGTGAGTAAATGTGTAGAGCAGACCTGAGCCAGTGAATGTCACAAGAGGTGCGTGAGTGAATGGTTGTAGCATAGCTGTGTGTGAAAGAATGGTTGTAGTAGAGTTGTGCGTGAGTCAATATATGTAGCAGTGTTGTCTGTGTAAATTGATGTAGCAGTGCTGTGTGCGAATGAATGGATGTAGCAAAGCTGTCTGTGAGTGTATTGATGTACCAGAGCTGTGTGTGAGTGAACAAATGTAGCTGTGCTGTGGGATTGAGTAGATGTAGCAGAGTTGTGTGCGAATGAGCACATGTAGCAGAACGGTGTGTGAGTGAACATATGTAGCAGTTCTGTGTGTGATTTAGTAGATGTAGCAGAGCTGTATGTTATTGAATAGATGTAGCAGAGCTGTGTGTTATTGAGTAGATGTAGCAGAGCTGTGTGTGATTGAGTAGATGTAGCAGAGCTGTGTGTTATTGAGTAGATGTAGCAGAGAGCTGTGTGTGATTGCGTAGATGTAGCAGAGCTGTGTGTGCTATGTTTGTATGTGACCAACAGGGAATTTTTAATTAGTGTGAAATATTTTTTCTTTTTTGGATGACTAAATCTGGGGTGCGTCTTATAGTAAGGTGCATCTTCTAGTCTGAAAAATATGGTATAAAAAGACTCTGGTGGGAAGGGGGTTAAAGGGGTGTTTGTGTATAATTGACTCATATCTATGACATAGGAGGCACAAGCCGTGTTATTGTTGCACATGATCCTAGCGTGTTTCCTGTGTGTTTTATTCACCGCGCAGGGAACCAAGGCTTATATACAAAGCTGCCAGATGAGATAAGGTGGACAAACATGCCACGCTACCACCCAGCATTCCTTCAATAACAGCCTAATCTAGTAACTCCCAGCAACCAGGAGAATGGGAAGTGATACAATAAGGCTCAGCACATAGTGGGTGTATATGGGCAGTCCTGCTGCTGTCATCTCAATTGGACCCAAAGTGGTGGCACTAAGTGACCCAGCAGTAGATGAGCTAAAACGTCTAAATCTATTCAGGAATGGGAAATGCAGTATGTAACATGAGTGCGGGAAAGAGATGAGCCACAGGGGGTGCAGATCCCTGCTACTTGATGGTGCACGCTGAATCAGTGCCGATGCCAGGATGCTGTGTGGGTATGTGTGGGTGCTATCAGCATGTGATTCCCACATCTATACAGTGAGTACTGCCAGCACCCGCTCCAAAACAAGTCGCTGAACTGGAAATGCTGGAGAAGCACAGAGACACTGCTGTCCAATTCCCACTCATACGCTCTGTGTGTATTATCTCCATGCAGCCGCTTCTTTTAACTATTAAAATGCAGGTCGCATACATGTAGAAATCCGGTTTTAGGGTACTTTTCCTGCCATTTGGTCATTAAAGATAATAATAATTTTAAAGTAACCTATAACAACCTCCCTGTGTTCCTATGGACAAAATGGGTGTCAAATATAGTCCTTATAAGATACTATTTTAGTACAGGCGGTCCCCCTACTTAAAGGGCACCTACCACCACGAATCTACCTATAAAGGTAGATCGGGTGGTAGGTGGATGTATGGGACGTGAGGATAGCCCTTTTTAGAGCTAATCCTCACGTCCCCGCTAGCCTAGCATAAACTTTATTGCCCTAATATGTTAATTTAATTAAGCGGCTACCGGGGCGTGGAGTAGCCGGACACGAGGCTACACGGCGCGGCTACTCCACGCCCCAGTAGCTGCTTTCCCCCGCCTACCCTGTGATCTTCGGCGCGCAGCTGCCAGGAGCCCTCGTCCGAGAAGCCGGAGTTCTGCGCATGCGCAGTAACTCCGGCCTCGTTCCCGAGATCGCGCATCTTGGCCGGAGTTACTGCGCATGCGCAGAACTCCGTCTCCTCGGACGAGGGCGCGCAGCTGCCAGGAGGGCGGCAAAGTATTCACAAGGGTAGCGGGGAAAGCAGCTATGGGGCGTGGAGTAGCCGGACACGAGGCTACACGGCGCGGCTACTCCACGCCCCAGTAGCTGCTTAATTAAATTAACATATTAGGGCAATAAAGTTTATGCTAGGCTAGCGGGGACGTGAGGATTAGCTCTAAAAAGGGCTATCCTCACGTCCCATACATCCACCTACCACCCGATCTACCTTTATAGGTAGATTCGTGGTGGTAGGTTCCCTTTAAGGACACCAACTTTTGAATGCTTTACTATAGTCCCAGACTGTAATAATCAGCTGTAAGGTGTCTGTAATGAAGCTTTATTGATAATCATTGGTCCCATTAAAGCAAAAAATGTTTAAACTCCAATTGTCACTGGGGCACAAAAAAATTTGTCTGGATCTACAATGATAAAATATACAGTTCAGACTTACATACAAATTCGACTTAAGAACAAACCTATGGAACCTATCTTGTACGTAACCCGGGGACTGCCTGTACATGTATAAGGTGTATAGAGCAGGATTAGCTGAGGAGATTGCACACAGTTTCCTATCTGCAGGCAGCATATTATAGAGCAGGAGAAGCTTAGCAAGTTATAAATAATTTTCAGTCTGCAGGCAGAATGTTATAGCTCAAGAGGAGCAGAGTAGATTTTACATAGTGTCCTATCTGCAGAGAGAAAGTTATAGAGCAGGAGGAGCTGAACAAAATGTAAATAATTTCTTATCTGCAGCATGTTAGAGAGCAGGAGAGGCTAAATGAATATGCAAGAAGCATATTATAGAACAGGAGGAGCTGAGGAGATTGTACATAGTGTCCTATCTACCCCAGCATGTTATAGAGCAGGAGGGGAGGGAGGAGCGGCAAATACCGTACGTGGTATGAATGTAGCCTATGAAGTTGTGACCTTTTATCAGAACCCAATGTGGATGAGTAAGAGTTGGCACAATGCTATCTAAAGCCACCAATTTAATAATTAGTATTTTTCCAAAGTTCAATTTACTGAGCAAATGGCAGTGTGTTAATTCTTCTTTATTTTTTCAAGGTGAACCAAAGAAGAAACTGTAACGTTATCTGCCAGGTGATGTATAGCACAATGTATGACAGTATTCTCTGTACACACCATCAGCAGCCGAAGCACTTCCTGTAATAGGAAAACCACAGAGACCACAACGAGCATAAAGCATTGCAATTTGTGACTTGCAGTTTTCTGCCACTATGAAGTTAGTATTAGCTGTCAGATATTTTATTTTGCCCACCTTTACCATTAGAGGCAATTGCAACAGCAATTGGAATGGTGTAATAGGCAGCATGTTATAGAGCAGGACGAGCTGTGCAGGTTGTCCATAGTTTCCTGTCTGCAGGTAGCATGTTATAGAGCAGGACGAGCTGTGCAGGTTGTCCATAGTTTCCTGTCTGCAGGTAGCATGTTATAGAACAGGAGGAGCTGAGCAGATTGTACATAGTGTCCTATCTGTATGCAGCATGTTATAGAGCAGGAGGAGCTGAGCAGATTGTACATAGTGTACTTTCCATTTAGCGGGCAGCAAGTTATCCAGCAGGAGGAGCAGTGGAGATCATGTTTGTTATTCTATATGCAGGTAGTATGTTATAGAGCAGAAGAAGCCAAGCAGATTATCCACAGGCAGCATGTTAAAGAGCAGGAGGAGCTCAGAAGATTGTACGTAGTGTCCGATCTTCAGCCAGCATGTTATAGAGCAAGAGGAGCAGGGAAGATTAAACACAGTGTCCGATTTTCAGGTGACATCTTAGGAGTAGGAGGAGCTGAGAAGATTTCCTATCTGCAGTCAGCATGTTATATAGCAGGAGGAGCTGAACAGATTGTATAAAGTGTCCTTTCTGCAGGCAGCATGTTATAGAGCAGGAGGGGCTGAGAAGATTGTGTACAGTGTCCACCTGCAAACAGCATGTTATAGTGCAGGAGGAGCCGAGGAGGTTGTATACAGTGTCCTATCTGCAGACAGCATGTTATAAAGCATGATGGGCTGAGAAGATTGTACATAGTGTCCTATCTGCAGGCAGCATGTTATAGAGCAGGAGGAGTTGAGGAGATTGTACATAGTGTCCTATTTGCAGACAGCATGTTATAGAGCAGGAGGAGTAGAGCAGAATGAACATAGTGAGGCACATTTACTTAGCCGTCCACTGGAGTTCACCGACGTTAATGCATTGTCGAGCGTTAATGCGCTGTGCCACGATTCACTAACATCATTTGTCCGAAATCCTGCATGTGTCGCTTCCCCGCTCAGGTCCGACAGAGTTCACCTTCTTCTTCCTGGTGCATTTAAGTGCTTGGTCTTGTGACACAATTTGAAAGTTAAATCAGTCAGATCGTCCGACAGCCTGCCCCTCCACTTTGTGTCACATGGAAGCCAGCGCAGCTGCGCCAAAAACGGATACCGTGCAACACAATCCTAGAGCAGACACCTGTTAAATACCCGTCCAAGCCGTACAATCCCCGAAAGCGGCGAACAGTCCGAAGAAAGTGCGATCTGCGACCCTTTGTAAATGAGCCCCAATGAGCCCTTATATTCAGGCAGCATGTTATACAGCAGGAGGAGCTAATCCGATTGTACATAGTGTCCTATCTGCAGGCAGCAGGTTATAGAGCAGGAGGAGCTAATATGACTGTACATAGTGTCCTATCTGCAGGCAGCAGGTTATAGAGCAGTAGTAGCTGAACCGATTATATATAGCGTCTGTGGGCAGCATGTTATAGAGCAGGGACAAAATAGCTTAAATATAGTGTTTTGGGGAAATATTCAGTGTTTCTTGCTACTTATTGCCTTAAACCTCTGGTCTCTTCCTTTAAAATTAAGCCTTGTGATTGTGTTTAGAGGGTGGAATCCGGATATGGAGGCCCCTCATGCTCTCTATCTGTATAGTTGATTAAAAGTGTAGGAGAGCAGATAGGGTAGCAGATATAGGTTGTTCTTTACCATAAGATTATTGTGTACTGGCATGTACTGAGGTGTAACACATAACAACATGATAAAAGATCTTCCATTATCAGCCTGTCATGACCTGTTCTATGAATGCAAACACAAGAGAAATATTGAGCAACATAAAATTGTGGATTTTGAAGAATTGTACCCGGTAAACAACAGAGCGTACACACAGGGAACTCAATGAACCTTTGTCATAACAAACATATCAACAATATCGGGGGAGATTTGTCAGAAGTGTCTGAAGTAAAACATTTGAAGTTTCCCAAGGAAACCAATCAGAGCTCAGCTTTCATTTTATAAACAACTGTGAAAAAATGAAAGCTGAGCTCTGATTGGTTACCATGGCCAACCAGAACACTTCTGCTCCCAGACACATCTGATAAATCTCCCCACTGTATCCACAATGTGGTTTTTTTTTGGAAATTTTAACATTGTAATAAGTTAAATGTAGTGAGGCTCCTTTATGGAAGTTTTATTATTGTGACTGGAATAGTTCTTGTGTGGTAGTAGGTACATTACATTATTTGCTTCATAAAATGGTTCTGTTATGTTATTTTCTCTGTGTACTGTTATATTTAAGTAAATCCTTAAAGAAAATCTACAAAATCAAGCATTTAAACCAGGGACACTTACTCCTAGATCCAGGCACAGTGACTGTGGTAATCTCCTTATATTTATTATCCATATCCTCTTTCCTTCTAAAATCAACTTTTATAATGTTGCTTATGAGCCTGTAGGGCTATAGTGTGTGTCTCCAGAGCCCCTCTGTGCTGTATTTTCACACGCTGTAGTAATGGGTCGTTCGCAAACGAGCCGGGACAAAGAGCCAGCTCTTTCGAGAGAACGATAGGAGTTGGTTCACCTCAGTGAGCTTAACCCAGCCTCTAATTAGCTCACCACGCCCCCTTTTACCCGATAAAAAGCTGTATTAAAGTGTAGTGGTGTGGGGTGACTGACAGGCCTGAGGTTCTCTATTATATATTTAATAGGGAGCCATTCAGGAGCCAGAAGAGCCGGCTCTTCTTAGTTAGCGGAGCCTAATGATCCAGCTCACTAAGAAGAGCCAGACTTCCCATCACTATCCCACAGTGTGACAGCCTGTGAAGGTACAACACGTGGGACTCAGAGAACAGCGCCCATACCCTTTCTGGCTCATTAGCATAATTTAAAGCGTTACGGAAAATGATGGCTTTATATAAAGAATTATTATTATTAAGATTATTATTTTTAAGATTATTAAGATTATTATTATTTTAAATTTGATTTAAGAAGGAAGGAGGCCATGGATAACACATATAAGACGATGACCACAGTCACAGTGCCTGGATCTATGAGTAATGTCCCTGGTTTATCATGATGGATTTTGATGGAAGATTTCCTTTGCAAAGTTTCATATGTTAAGCTTCCTTTAAAATCCTGCATTAAATGTTCTGTCCTCAGGTCAGTGTCAGGTATATGGAAGGGCTTGTATTTCTCATCCAAACTTGTCAGGACGTGTGTACAAATATCTGGTATGAGAAAAATCTACTGCACTATAAAGCAGTGCGTTATCAAGGATTTCATATGCCACAGGAGAAGTTTGACTATTTTTAGGGCTTTTTAATCAATTTTCATAAACGTTTGTATTATTGTATGCTTTTCTCAAATTTTAAATTCATATCATACATTATTTTGGTATTTTTGGACAGGGCAGCATTCTACAGTCGATATGTTCTTGCAGGAAATCATTGTATGAAGTTTGCAAACATGGTTTGAAAGGTATATTGCTATTTTTTGCTCGTTATTGGCCCATTACTGTGTGTCTCCACGGTTACAGACTACAAACAAACTCGGAATGTAGTCACATGCCATTTTTTGTAGAGCTTCAATGTACACTGGCAGACGGAGGCATCCGATTTTCCTATGACCGGGATACATCACGTGCTGTGGGTAACACATGATCAAAGGCGCATTAAAGGGAACCTGTCATCAGGAGGTCTTTTTCTGGCTCCCCATAGAGAATAGTGTGCACATTGCCAAAGAGCTTTTATAGTTAACTGGTTCACGACCGCCCGCCGTTTATTCGCGGCGGCGGTCAGGTCCCGCTGCATGGAGAGGGCTCAAGGGCTGTGCCCTGTCCATAGCAATATGCAGCAAAGACTTACCGGTAACACCGATCGCAGGTGTGATCACAGCAATCACTGCCGGGCGCCGCCATCTTGCCTAGGATCGTCGTTCCCCGTGATGTCATCGGGGAGCGGCGATTCGCCTGAAGACACGAGGCTATTTCGTTTTAGCCCCTTCATTACAATGTGCTGATAGCACATTGTAATGAATAGGGAGTAAAATCCCCATATACTGCCATAATGGAGTATGGCAGTATATGGTAGGATCGATCAGACAACCTAGGGTTAAAGTACCCTAGGGAGTCTGAAAAATAGTAAAAATAAAAATAAAAAAAAGTTTAAAAAAAAATTATAATAAAAAAACCCTAAAAATTCAAATCACCCCCCCTTTCCCTAGAACTGACATAAATATAAATAAACAATAAATATCATAGACACATTAGGTATCGACGTGTCCGAAAATGCCCGATCTATCAAAATATATTAAGCGCCCAAAGTCGAAAATGGCACTTTTTGCCATTTTAAAAAATATAAAAAAAATCTATAAAAAGTGATCAAAAGGTCGTACAGTCCTAAAAATGATATCATTGAAAATATTATCAAATGTCGCAAAAAATGACACCACCCACAGCTCCGTACACCAAAGTATAAAAAAGTTATTAGCGCCAGAAGACGGCAAAATAAAAATAAAAATTTGTACAGGAGGTTTTAATTTTTGTAAATGTATGAAAACATTATAAAACCTATACAAATTTGTTATCCCCGTGACCGTACCGACCCAGAGAATAAATTAGACATGTCATGTGGGGCGCAAAGTGAAAGCCGTAAAATCCAAGCCCACAAGAAAACGTCTCAAATGCGTTTTTTCACCATTTTCACTGCATTTGGAATTTTTTTTCCCGCTTCCCCGTACATGGCATGGAATATTCAATAACATCACTATGAAGTGCAATTTGTTACGCAGGAAACAAGCCAACACACAGCTCTTTACGTGTAAAAATAAAAAAGTGATAGATTTTTGAAGGTGGGGAGTGAAAAATGGAAATGAAAAACCAGGAAAGGGCTCGGTCCTTAAAAACCAGTGATTTTAAACGCCGACCCCCCCCCCCCCCCTCCAAAAAAAAGATAAGTTACATCAAAGTTCACCTTTCTGTATGCAGAGCAGTGCCCCTAGTCCCATGGGAGGGGCTAGTGATAAGTGATTTCCTCCCATACTCGGTAAACCGCTCTGTCATGCATCAATTTCAAATAAGAAAAAACCTCCCATGTCCCCCACATCTCAGCCGCCCCCCCCCCTCGGACGTCATACATGTCTGCCCCACTTCTTACTGGCCCCTCCCATGGGACTAGGGTCACAGCTCTGAATTGGCCCCGCCCATGGGACTAGGGACACATATATGTTATATACATATTATACTGTACAATGTGCAACATAATATGTATATAATGGTTCATTCCTTAGTATCAGGTAAGATGATGGGGCCCCCTGACACTACAGGCCCCATAGCGACTGCTGTGGCTGCTACCACTGACTACTGACGTGACCCCAGCCTTTCGTGCATGGAAGGTACAATTTTCCTAAATAATGATATAGAGTCAATTTGCTATAAGATCCTATGGGATAAAGTTGTATCATATTGAGAAACACTCCCCTGCAGGCCATTACGTTATTATGAGAAGAGCATATATAAAGGTTGGCCCTGTCTCTTCTGGGCTTTTGTTACAATGTGTCAGTTGCCTCCCTTTCTGACAAATTATGTGGATACTTGAAGCCTGCCACATCTGGCTCATTGTATCTAGGGCTATAAGTAGCCCTAGATCCCATTACCCATTGCTGTTCATTAGATAATTACATGTATCTCCTTCTCCTCAGCTCTTGAAGCCGTAGCAATCATTCCACAAACAGGTTTGGTTGTTTTTTCCAAGTCATAAAGAAAAATAATCCTTCTCATAATAACAAGACATATCGCACATGAACCGACAAGGAAATTTCATCTTTTAGTGAATCATCCCTTTAAAGTAACGCAAGCTACAACTAATGTGGGTGATGTTGTGGATTGTGAATTACTACATCTGGGTGCCAAGGTTTGCTAAAACACAGGCTTTTTTTTAATTTGTCTTCTGCCTATTTGGCAACAGAATGAAAACAATATAGAACAAATTATACATCATTTCTCAATGTGTCCCTTACCTCACTGGGTCAGATCAGTGCATTATTCAGTCAAATATAAATACATAAACACATTCATTTAACCCCTTAAAGAGAAGCTCCTCATTGAGACCCCACCAATCAGCAATTTAGGCCCTATTCTGTGGATAGGGCCTAACTTGCTTGGTAGGAAAACTCCATTACAGTACCCTAGGGCAGTGATGGCGAACCTTTTAGAGACTGAGTGCCCAAACTACAACCAAAAAAATTAAGCAGTTACTAATTTCTATGTTTTCTTCAACATATTTCAGTTACATCGGCCACCTAAGGCCACCAATACAGTTGAAAGAAAGAGGGCAAATAGCTGCTCAGTATCTCATAAGTTGCCTGCAACTGCAGGAAGATTTGGTGGATTTGGTCCTGTTTGTTGAACTCTGTCCTACAGTGATGGTCTGAGTGCCCACAAAAAGGGCTCTGAGTGCCACCTCTGGCACCCCTGCCATAGGTTCACCACCACTGCCCTAGGGGGTCTGAAAAATATTTAAAAAATCAAAGTTAAAATAATGTGAAAAAAATGTGAAAACCCTAAAAGATTAAATCACTCCCTTTTTTCTTAGAAAACATAAACATGTCAGCTATTTCATCCCAAAAATCCTCATCTATAATAATGGTTATTTACAGCGTTGAACCCTGTCACATAAAATATTGCCCAAATGTCTGAAACGCAATTTTTTGGCCTTTTTGCAACATATAAAAAAAAATAATGAATAAATAGTGATCAAAAGGTCATACAGTCTTCAAAATGGAGAAAACTTCAGCTCGTACTACAAAAAATGACACTTCACACAGCGGAGTAAAACGAAGTATGAAAAGTTGTTAGCAACAGAAGATGGCGAAACAGAAAACAATTTTTTGCACAGAAGGTTTCTACGTACTATAGCACAATAAAACCTAGATAAATTTGGTATTGTACCGACTTAAAGAATAATGGAGACAGCATGGAATATTAAATACAATCGCTATAAAGTACAATTTGTTACGTAGAAAACAAGCCCACACACAGCTCTGTACATGGAAAAATAAAAAGGTTATAGAATTTTTAAGATGGGAAGTGAAAAATGAAAACACAAAAACAAAAAAGGGCAAAGTTGTATAATAGAGGGAAAATTTGTGCCTGTCTTTATTAATCTCTCTCTTTTGGGATAGATTGGGGTCTATCACATCCTCCGTTCCCCAAGAAGCTGATTCTAGTACCATGTGTAAGAAGTGATTCTGGACTTGTAGGGGCTGTAATATTCATACAGTCCAGGGCCCATGGCAGTCTTAATCTTCCCTTGGGTAGAGGCCCTTCTCAATATAAAATTGAGACAGTGTTCACACACAGATGACAGATGGGTCGCAAACAGTGCCCCACAAAGAGCCTCACAAGGTATATATGCATTTGGCCTTAAAGGGGTATTCTCATTTCAGCAAATTATTGTTATTATTTGTAAGATGAAAAATTATACATTTTTCCAATATACCTCCTGTATCAATTCCTCACGGTTTTCTAGATCTCTGCTTGCTGTCATTCTATAGAAAGCTTCTATGTTTACTTCCGGTGGACAGAAATCTCACCATGGTCACACAGGTGCACGGCTCGTTAGTATCAGAGAGTAATCAGAGCTGTGGGTTATAACGTGCACCTGTGTGACCATGGTCAGATTTCTATCGGCTGTAAGTAAACCAACATGATTTCTATAGAATGACAGCAAGCAGAGAGCTCGAAAACCGTGAGGAATTGATACAGAAAGTATATTGGAAAATTGTATAACTTTTCATTATACAAACAACATTTATTTCCTAAAATGGTAACACCCCTTTAAAGTGACTGGACTGTACACTGGTGCAGGTTCAATATGTATAGTATTCAGTGCTGGGCTATTTCTTGGTGCAGAACTGATACTTCTGTAACCAGTCCCAATGAACATTAGTCGCTAGCTACGAGGTAGTCACTGTACTCTTGGTTTCGCGGTATGTACGTGGAAAACGTTGATAAACACAACATAGTGTTATGGTCTGTTGTGAAAAGGTTGATACATGAACTGAACTGTCCTCAAGTATCCTTCAATCATCAAACCACAAGAATAACATACGCATGTAATTTGCATAGAAATGTAACCTTTACTAAATCAACTACCATTCCAGGCATGCAGGGAAAGTATCTCCTATATCGTCTGATCAGATTCACACTAGGTGTAAGAATAACCCTAAAGTATCGAGGAAAAAAAATCCACGGCTGTAATGGCAATAAGATAATTTTAGAATGGAATGTACCAAATACTATTGTTATGATTGTATTTGTATGTGTCACACATCTGAAAAGAGCTTCCAACAAAAGCTGAAAATTCCTGAAGTTCATATATTCAGGGAAACTCCAGGATTCTTATTGAACTATTAGACTGTGAATAAATCAGGCTGCAGGGGTGTATGATGCCAATTATTTATCCAGGATCCAGGTCTGGTCACAATGGCTGACTATGTGATGAGTAAGAGCCGATCTGGTCACTCATGGCTGATTATGGGTTAATTATCAAGCAGCGAATTCCATGCAGAACTTGATATGACTGTCCTATTGATTTGAATAGAGCTTGCTGAAAAGCATGTGCTTTCTGCCCAAAAACTCTTTTCAGACTAATGGAACAGAATTCAAAGAAGAATTTCCTGTAACAAGTCAATATACCCTTGAAGGGGTTTTCCAGGATTGGCAATGGATGGGCTCTTCAGACCACAGAACATAACGTCATAGTCCACAGAAAAGCGGGAACCAGTAGCCAGAGCAGAATACAGGCGGTCCCCTACTTAAGAACACTCGACTTACATACGACCCATAGTTATAAACGGACCTCTGGATATTGGTAATTTATTGTACTTTAGTCCTAGGCTACAATAAACAGCTATAATAAAATTCTGGATCCTATGATGAAGGAAACCAGACTATAAATGGTTTCCATGTGTTATATTATAAGCTGCGTTCTTGTACATCAATTTGGAGAAAATTATTGCCAGGACACGATTACAAGAAAGTGGTCACGTTCTAAGACAATGAATGACATCACCTCTCCCCAAAAATAGACGGCAAACTATTTACTTATAAGGAAAGTGAATTTATGACAAAGAATAGAAAACAGAGATTGTACAGACGTAACTATACTTGTAGTTATAGCAGCTGTACAGGTAGTTTGCACCAAAAGATCGGTGCCCCATCAGCTAATGAAATTATAGAACCTATATTACCCCTACAAAATAGGGGAGAGGCTATGAGGCAATGACAGATTCCAGAAATAGTAAAAGTAACAAAGTTTTATTGTGTATCAGATAAAAACACGTAAACATAAATAACCAATTAAAAGGAATAGTATGACAGGGTTACAGGGTGAATATACAGCAGAAAAAGAAAGCAGTCATACCCGGACATAGCAAATTGCACAAAGGTTAAGCCAATTTAGACGGGCTGGTATATGAAAATTTGTGAGCCTATTCTTATAAGGAAAGTGGTAAGGGCAACTTTTTGTAGAAAAATAGAACCACTGTGTAAAAATAGAGATGCCCGTGCTGCATTCACAAAATACTGTGACGCCATATCGTCAAACATCTCTGCACTCATTGCTGTAAACAAAATACGAAATCACAATCAAAAAGTTACAAGACTCCTACACAATATCTACCTTTACTGGGTGTAGTCATATACATGCAGGGGCGTAACTACAGAGGTAGCAGCCATAGCAGCTGCTATGGGGCCCACAGTGTCAAGGGGTCCCAGCATCTGGGGTATCGGATGTGTATATGCTGTATGTCTATATACGGTATTGTATGTATCTTTGTATTTTATGTATGTGTGCCTATATGTTCTATATGTGATGTGCATATGCTGTGTATATGATGCATGGGTGTATATAGTACTGTGTATGATGTATGTATATACTGTGTGTGATTGTATCTCACATGTGTGAGTATACAAATATGTATATTTTCTTATGGGGGAAGGGAGACCCCATTCAGAAGTCAGCTATGGGGCCCTGCATCTCCTAGTTACTTCCCTGTGTACATGATAATCTTCTAGTATATAGGATGCAAAAAATTGTAAAGGGATAATGTAAAGCTGAAATAATATGAAATCTGTAGGCAGCATGTCTCAGGCCAAGAGGAGCTGAGCAGATTGTATATAGCGGCACATGTACTTTTGTTTTGGTTTGTTTTTTTCTTCTATTTTTGCCACTTTTTGTGGAGCATGTGCACTTTTGCAGAGTTAGCCATGGGCAAGTTTTCTGCCACCCAATTCCAGACGCAGAGGTTTCACCTTTTTGCAACTGCCTGCAATCTGTATAAGGGTGTAGCAGGTGTGCGCTGTCAATGTGATGTCATTTCTGAGCCTCTGGGAGCCTCTAAGGATTTAGGCCAAAGTTTTATTGGTCCAAGGGCTATATTGTCATACTGCTCGACTTTAGGGGGCCGCACTAGTAACCAGCACCCTAGATGCACCAAAAACCACAGTACAGCACAAAATGGCACCACAGTAATTATAGATACCACAGTACAGCAACTAAATGCTGCATTCTGAGCAGACAATAATACTGGAGACCCCACATCAGATAATAATAATACTGGAGAACCCAGAGCAGATACTAATAATACCGGAGATCCCAGAGTAAGCAATAATAATACCGGAGACCCCAGGGCAGATACTAATAATACTGGAGAACCCAGAAAAAACAATAATAATACTGGAGACCCCAGGGCAGATACTGTACTAATAATACTGGAGACCCCAGAGCAGATAATAATACCGGAGACCCCAGAGAAAACAATAATAATACTGGAGACCCCAGGGCAGATACTAATAATACTGGAGACCCCAGGGCAGATAATAATAATACTGGAGACCCAAGAGAAAACAATAATACTGGAGACCCCAGAGCAGATAATAATACTAGGGAGCAGTAAGGACTTCTCAGCTGCACTCACCGCTACCCAACCTCTTTCACGACTCAATGCTTCCATCAGTTATGGAAGTGCTCATTGGACATTTGACAGCAGGGAGGGTACGCTGCAACCCAAGGCTGCCTGTGGCCTGTCAGGTGCGGGTTGTACACGCCTTATCTAAGCTTTTAGTTGAAGAATGTGTAGTGCAATTTATGTACGTGCTCAGTAGTGAAGTTCCAATGCTACAGATCAGAGTAAAAGGGCACTGGGAACTAACGCCTGCACTAACTGCCACAGTGACCAAGGGTGTCGGAGTTAGGGAAATTGAGGAGTCAGAGTTGGAAGTTTGGTTTACCAACTCCTCAGCCCTAGAGATAAGAATAACTTCTTTATTATTTTTACACCACTTGGGATCAACTGCCAAAAACTTCATGAACCCAGACAAGCCCTTAAAAAAGAAGTAAAAAAAAAGCGGTAGAATTTTGGAGCCTCCTGTAAGTCTCTGGTGTCTGGAAGCCTTTGCCCTTTAATGCTACTTGAGTGAATCAGAAATTTACACTTGAAAAGCGCACATTCGACAACATCATAGTTGCTAAGAAACCCTATTATCTGTCACAGTAAAAAGACCTGAATCGCGTAAAAAAAAAAAAGAGAAAAGAAACAAAGATTGATTTGCAGCATTATAACACCAAGAATAGGTGTCTGTAAAGACGAGTGTTAGAAGTCTTTCTCGTCTCTTTTCTTTCTTACTGCTTTTTTTTTTTTTTAGGTAAATCAGTGTTTTTATTACATAATAAAATGGTAAACAGCTGGTAAAATCATACAAAACAAAGTATGTCATAGAAACGTCAAAAGGTAAATATAGCACATCCACCTCGGGTAACGCGTCAAACATTTTATGGGTGGGGGGGCTGCATTCAGGGACCCCCACCAATTATTAAAACTAAGGGGCGGAAGCTCTCGGCTGAGTGCAGGGCTTCTTTGTTTCTGAAGAGCTGCGCTCAACTGGAGAGTGGGACAAAGAGACTAAAACTCAGATTGGAATTTTAAAGCCAGTTCTTCTTAAAGGGGTCGTCCACTTTCAGCAAATAATTGATATTGTTTGTATAAGCAAAAGTTATACAGTTTTTCAATATACTTTCTGCATCAGTTCCTTGCCGTTTTCTAGATCTCTGCTTGCTGTCATTTCATAGAAAGCTTTAAAGTTGACTTCAAGTGGATATAATGGAGCACATTTACTTACCTGGTCCAGTCGCGATCCCGCGGCGCGTTGTCCGACGAGGATTCGGGTCTGCTGGGATTCACTAAGGTCGTGCGCCTGATATCCAGCAGGTGTCTCTGCTGCGCCGAGGTTCGCTGGAGTTCACCTTCTTCTTCCTGGTGCATGTAAGTGTGTGATCTTGCGACACAATTCTGCGGTTTTTCCAAATCCGTCGGGTTGTCCGACGCCCCCGATTTCTGTCGCGTGAAAGCCAGTGCCGATGCACCACAATCCGATGGTGTGCGCCATTCAGCGCAAAACGGAAATATTCGGGAAACCCAACGAAAATGCGCCGTTCGGACCCTTAGTAAATGAGCCACTATAACTCAGAGGGGAATTTTAAAGCAAGTTCTGCTTAAAGGGGTTGTCCACTTTCAGAAATAATTGATATTGTTTGTATAAGGAAAAGTTATACAGTTTTTCAATATACTTTCTGTATCAGTTCCTCGCCATTTTCTATATCTCTGCTTGCTGTCCTTGGTGATGTGATGGACACGTGGGGTGCATGAGCCGCTATTATTACACAACTCCTATTACTCTCGGTGATAATAATGGCTCCTGCACATGTCTATCACATCACCCTGGACAGATTCTTACCATTGGAAGTAAATAGAGAAGCTTTCTATAGAAGTACAGCAAGCAGAGTTGGAGAAAAGCATGAGGAATTGATACAGAAAGTATATTGAAAAATTGTATAACTTTTCCTTACACAAATAATATCAATTATTTACTGAAAGTGGACGACCCCTTGAAATCTTCCTTGTTTATAATTTGCACCTTATTTATCAAAAATGTTGTGCATTTGGTACATTTTGACACAACATTTGTTTCTTGGGAGGTTACTTTGCTTTTTGTCTCATCCTTGAGTTCATGGTGTAAAAATAGACGAGCTCTGACAGCAACCCATGGCAATGTTTTTAAGAAAAAAAACTAAATAATAACTTTCATTTTTATTTTTTATATAATTTAATATTAAAAGTCATTTTTGTACTTGGGTCTTAAAGTAAACCATGTCATAAATTTGAACAGGATTTACAGAGGAGTAAAATTGCACACCTAACCATGATCCCCAAAAGACAACCTGTCAGTAGAAATTGACAAAATAAACCACTACAGGGGGTCCCCTACTTAAGAACACCTGACTTACATACGACCCCTAGTTACAAACGGACCTCTGGATTTTGGTAATTTGCTGTACTTTAGTCCCAGGCTACAATAATCAGCTGGAACAGTTATCACAGGTGTCTGTAATTAAGTTAATCCAACATATGACAACCCAACATTTTTAAAATCCAATTGTCACAGAGACCAAAAAAAGTTTGACTGGGGTTACAATAATAAAATATACAGTCCCGACTTACATACAAACTCAAATTAAGAACAAACCTACAGAACCTATCTTGTACGTAACCCGGGACTGCCTGCACTTGTATGTTGCCAAGCAGATCAATATCTTACTGATACCTTTCATGACCCAGTGTGGTGGCATCATCCAGAAAATAAACTTTGAAATGACATGTAAAATTGCTGTATGTCTGACATGTATAAAGTTGTGTAGGTTAGAGGGTGTCCCCTTCTAAGTAACTGAATGCCCTGCATCCAGGACATCACAGCCATATTTCCTAATATTTCCTAAAGTCTGGACAGTGCACATCTTCCCCAGTACAAAGCTGTGCCTGGAGCTCACATAAGACATGTCGGGGGAGAGGAAGGGGACAGCAGGACTAGGGTTCTCTCATTTCATAATTTCATAGTTTATACGGTTGAAAAAAGACACTTGTCCATCAAGTTCAACCAAGGAAGGGAAGGGATTGGATGAGGAAGGGATTTAGGGGAAACAATTCTATATAACATAACCATCAATGTTATTTATGTGTAAAAAGGCATCTAGACCCTTCTTAAAGCTCTCTGCTGTCCCTGCTGTGACCAGCGCCTGAGGCAGGCTATTCCACAGAGTGACAGTTCTCATAGTAAAAAAGCCCTGTCGCCTCCGGTGATTAAACCTTGTTTTCTCCAGACGGAGACAGTGCCCCCTCGTCTTTTGATTTGATCTAATCTGAAACAACTTACCACCATATTTTTTGTATGGACCATTCATATATTTAAATAAATTAATCATGTCCCCTCGTAGTCGTCTCTTTTCCAGACTAAATAAATCTAGTTGTTTTAATCTTTCCTCATAACTAAGACCCTCCATACCCCTTATCATTTTTGTGGCTCTTCGTTGAACCCTCTCCAGCTCCAGGGCATCCTTTTTATGGACCGGTGCCCAGAACTGGACAGCATATTCCAGGTGAGGCCGAACCAGTGCCTTGTACAGGGGTAATATTACATCCCTATCACGAGAGTCCATACCACTTTTGATACACGACAAGATCCTACTAGCTTTAGAGGCAGCTGATTGACATTGCATGCTGTTATTCAATTTATGATCTACTAGTACCCCCAGGTCCTTCTCAACAAGGGACTCTCCCAGATTTACTCCCCCAAGGACATATTTTGCCTTTGGATTATTGGCCCCCAGGTGCATAACCTTACATTTATCCACATTAAACCTCATTTGCCAAGTGGATGACCAAACATTCAGTTTGTCCAAGTCACCCTGCAGCCTATGAACATCCTCCATAGACTGTATTACACTACACAGCTTGGTGTCATCTGCAAAAATAGACACAGTGCTATTAATTCCTACCTCTATATCATTAATAAATATATTAAATAGTAGTGGGCCAAGCACAGAACCCTGAGGTACACCACTCATAACTGGTGACCATTCCGAGTAGGAATCATTGACCACAACTCTCTGGATACGATCCTTCAGCCAGTTTTCAATCCAATTGCAAATGATTTCTGCCAAAGCAATAGCCCTAATTTTACCCATCAGGCGTCTATGAGGAACAGTGTCAAATGCCTTTGCAAAGTCCAAGAACACAATATCCACAGCTGCTCCTCCATCCAGGCATCTGCTCACCTCTTCATAGATTTGATGTCACATACTCCAGTATATAGTCTTTTACTAACCCTTCCAATACTTTCCCCACAATGGAAGTTAAGCTTACAGGTCTGTAATTGCCTGGCGAAGTTCTAGAGCCCTTTTTATATATTGGCACCACATTTGCCTTGCGCCAGTCCCTTGGCACCACACCAGACATTACGGAATCCCTGAAGATTTTAGACAGTGGTACAGCAATAACAGAACTGAGTTCTTTAAGAACTCTGGGGTGTAACCCATCTGGTCCAGGAGCTTTGTACACATTGATTTTATTGAGCTTAGATTGGATAATGTCTACATTTAGCCAGTCTAGTATATTACAGGGTGCATGACCCGCACTGGCACCACCCAAGTCAGAAGTTCTCTCTTCTATTGTATAAACGGAGCTAAAAAACCTATTAAGTATCTTGGTCTCCAGTCACCGGTGCCCCATTTTCTTCCCCCATGTGGTCAGCAGCTCCTGGGACAGATCTATGTATAAATGTGTGAGCATACAAATATTTTCTGAGGGGTAGGGGGCCCATTCAGAAGTATGCTATGTGGCCCTGCCTCTCCTAGCTACAACCCTGACGGCCACTAGGCTGGGCCATGAAAGAAACATGATCTGGAAGGTGTTTAGCTGCTTGACAACATACTTGTAGTGGGTTATTAGGTCAATTTCTGCTGACAGGTTCCCTCTAAGGCTAGATGTTTTTTACTACAAACCGTTCCTAGGCATCTCCTAACAAAAGGAAAATGCTTAGAAGTACTTGCTCAGTCAATCACTGGCTTGGTCATGTAAAACAGCAACCCTATCTTTGTATGTGTAAATAGAGCAGAACTATAAAAAATTATTTTATTCTCCTGGATTGTAGCTGGACTTGCAGCCAGGAGATATGTCCTCAGACTGCTCCACTGTTACCCGAATATTTCCAATTTGCGCCGATTTCCCCTGAATTGCCCCGGGATTTTGGCGCACGCGATCGGATTGTGGCGCATCGGCACTGGCATGCACACGACGGAAATCGGGGGGCGTGGCCGAACGAAAACCCGACGGATTTAGAAAAACCGCTGCATTTAAAAAAAAAAAAAAATCTGTTGCGGAGCTTGCATTTACCTTCACTCAGCCCGGCTCGGTGAACTCCAGCTCGTTCCGATGCTTTTCAGCGCAGCAGCGCCACCTGGTGGACGGCGGAGGAACTACCTTAATGAATCCCGGCCGGACCCGAATCCAGCGCAGAGAACCCGCCGCTGGATCGCAAATGGACCGGTAAGTAAATCTGCCCATTTGTGTCCAGGTACAATTCTGGAATATAAATCTATTCACAGTTCTGGTTCAACTAATATACAGAAAAATATAATTAGAAGCTTTCAGCTTTCAAGTCACATGTTAACTCAACATACCGTCCTTATAGGTGTAAATGTCCTACATCATACTTTTCTGGAAAAAAATCTTCCTTTATATTTCTACACAATTGACTATTTTCCTAAACACATTCGTGGCATATTCCGAGTTATTCTCAGAGAGCAAATGATCCTGATTTTGTCCTGAATTGTGAACCAAAATGTGGATATCAGAGGGCACGACCACCATGTGTGCTCAAAAGAGCCCTTTGCTGTGATACCACCTTGCCAGTCATTTGAAACAGTTCTCCTGCGATCGGACACATCTGGAAAACCCATAAGAGTGCCAAAGAATCCACATATTGGGGCACATTTACCCTTACAAAAGGGTCATTTGCGACACAACAGTGGCACAGACACTTCTTAAATACCTGTGCGAGCCATTTAGCCATGAAAAACGTGCACTATTCGACAAAAGTGCAGCGTAAAGCCCTTAGTAAATGTGATTGGATTGTGGTGCAGCTGCGTTGGCTTTCATGCGACAGAAATCGGGGGCTGGGCTGTCGGACGATCCAACAGATTTGGACTGAACGCAGGATTTAACATTCAAATTGTTTCACAAGATCAAGCACTTACATGCACCAGGAAGAACAAGATGTCGGACCTGAGCGGTCATGCAGGATATCGGGCGCAAGATCTTAATGAGTTGCGGCGCAGTACATTATCATCTGTGAACTCCAAGGAATGGGTAAGTAAATGGGGCTTATTTACTAAGGGTCTGCGGATCGTGGATTCGTCGAATTTTCATGATTTTCGGGATTTGCGCTGCTGTGACAGGTATTTAACTGGGGATTGTGTCGCACGCAATCGGATTGTGGTGCAGCTGCGCTGGCTTTCTTGCGTCAGAAATCGGAGGGCGGGCCGTCGGACGATCCAACTGATTCAGACTCCCAGCGGGAGTGCATTAAGACAATGCACTTACATGCACCAGGAAGAAGATGATGAACTCTGTCGGACGTGAGCGGGGAAGTGACACATTCAGGATATCGGGCGTATGATCTAAGTGCATCGCAGCAGATGTGCATTCCGGTCAGACAATGCACTTTTGGGGAACGCGCAGGACGGGTAAGTAAATGTGCCCCAATAATGTGGCTTCTCTTCTCTGCTCATTTGCATATGGCTTTGAGGTGTTTATCGATAAAAGGTCATCTAAGGTGATGACAAGTTCCCGATAAATGCCCTCTCCTTCTTAATTTCTCTTGCATGCAGATTTCATATGACTAATATTAATTAAATATCCCAAATAATTAAATAATTGCATGTGGGCAAAGTTTATGGAACATTGGCACTAGAACTCATCATTTAGCTAAAAACTCCCTAACGGGCATAAGAACTGGCATACAATAGAACAGCGTGCCGCTCCCCCTGCATTGTTTCCACTGTGTGTCTATAGGTGCACAGTATATACCACGACATTGCACATAATCCCCACTTTTTATCCTGTGCCAGGAGTCAGAGTGACATTTGGGAGAGATTAATTCTTCAAACAAGCTTCTCATTCATTAGCCCAGCTGTCCTTGCTGATAATAAGAGTGTGACGCTGACTTTCCACGTCTAATGAAAGCTCCGCTCTCCGGCTGCTGATACAACTAAATTGTTTTTTCCTCTTCCCCACCCAATCAATAGATGATTACCTATAAATAACACGTTTGGGCTGTAAATAGCTGTCTGGCGGAGTACCACTTAATTAGTGACTGTGGATTTTGCGATATAGCGGTGTAAAATAGAAGCCGAACAGTAATAATATGGAAATAATTTTGCATTTCTAAGTGCCTACAATTGATTAAACCAGTCTAAGAAATACGCTGATTATGATACATAAAGACTGAACAGCTGAAGCCGCATCACAGTGATCAATTACACATCTCTGGAAATAGCTTAGCCTTGGTGATAAGGACAAAAATCATTGTTATATCATTAGGGATAATGAAATAACAAGTTGTACGGAATTAAAATTTGTCATCCATAGAAAACGAGGGGGCTATACCCCTATATCTATATCTTCTACTGGAAAATGCTTTAATATATAAAGCAAAGAATTTTATAGCTATAGCTAGTATACACATTGGCCCCATAAACCATGAGGGGGCCCTCTCATAACACTGTGATCTCCTTAAAGCAATTCATATTGAAATTATCCCCTATATACAGGATCATCCTGACGCACCACCCATTAATGAGAATGGGACTCAGAGTCCCGTTCTTGTGATCGGTGGGAGTCCCAGGAGTCAGATCTTAACCTAACTTTCCCCCCTTTAGGGGATAACTTAAAGGAAATCTACCAACAACATCAAGCGTGATAAACCAGGGACATTACTCATGGATCCAGGCACTGTGACTGTGGTAATCTACTTATATTTGTTATCCATGGTTTCATTCCTTCTAAAATCAACTTTTATAAATATGCTACTGAGCTTGAAGGCCCTGGAGGTGTCTCTAGAGACTCTCAGTGCTGTAACTTTGCAGGCTGTTACAATGAGCAGAGCAGGTCTCCCCTCCCCCTGCACTTTCTGGTGCTTCTAGATTACCCAGGAAGAGGGAGGAGGAAGAGAGCATGGGGTTGGGTGAGACATGTTTTGCACAGTGCAACAGCCTGTGAAGCTACAGCATGGAGGGGCTCTGAAATTGCCCTCTGAAGGCCTTATGGCTCATTAGAATAATTTTAAAAGTTTATTTTAAAAGGATAACAAAGGAAATCTACCAGAAAAAATTGCCATTCCAAACCAGACAAACGTGCTTGTTGGTTTATGCCCTGTTTTTCAGGATCCAGTCTTGCTATGCTTTTCTGTGTTCTGGTCTTCTAAAAAAAAAATCGGTTAAAAATATGGGTTAAAAAGCTACGTCATTAGGGTCCCTTCGGACTCCGCTCTCTTTTAATTATGCACACCTACGTTTCGCTTCTTGCCCACCGCATTCCTCTTCTCAACAGCCAAAGAGGTGGGGATGTCAGCTGACCCTGAAGTATCCAGTGACACCGGAGGGTGGGGACTAAATGTCCCCCAAAGTGTAAGAATTAGCCAACTGCCATGAATAGTGTACGACAGGGCAAATCCAAGGTGATCTAGTCTAATACTATGAAGATTAGGCAGAAATAATGATGGTTGGAATATGAGGTACAGCTCCAAGTATATAACAGAAATGTGTGACCCTAACAATAGAACAAAATTCCGGGAGGAGAAAATGACATTTAGCTCTGGCAATGACACATTCTATCGCACAAAAGTCTCAATATAAAGTGTCTGTAACAGAAAAATAATCTGAACATTTCCCATGCAGAGCATTATACAATGCACTGTGTGAAGTGTTCAGCACCTTGTGAAGAAACTGTAGTCTCCCACTGGTTTATACTTGTCTGCCCTCTGCAGGACTCAATAATTGTGTTCTAGTCTGAGCAGAACACATAGACTACAATTACTTATATAAAATGGAGAAAGGAAGAGCTATCCTTTGCCAATAAAGGTTGACTTGCAGGCATGTGGAGACTTATAGCCATTGATGCTCTGCTGGGAGATTCTTGGAAATATGCAAATACATTTTCCAGGATGGGATAAGGAAAAAATGCCTCTTAGCTATCTTGCAAGGCAGCCCCCTTACCATCAAGCATGACTTTCAGAGTTACATTGATTGATCTTTCACTAGGGGGTTCTGGGAAATATGAAAATACTTTTTCCAGGATGGGCTCTTAGCTTCCTTGTAAGGCAGCCCCCTTACCATCAAGCATGACATTCAGAAACCCTAATGACATGATGTGTGATAAAAGCCAAACCGGTATATCTATTCCAGAAGGAACAGATTCCTAACTGAAGACAGATCTGTTTTGACGAGTTTGTATCTCTTCAGTACGGCGCAGGGAACTGCTTTAGCTGAGTGAGAGGCTTTTCACTGGGGTCAGGTGATAAGAGTTCTCTTTACAGAACGTTGCTAGTGAAGGCCGCCTTGTAGGTGTGTGGAGAGTTACATTCATTGATGTTTCACTAGGGAGTTCTGGGAAATATGCAAATACTTTTTTCCAGGATGGGCTCTTAGCTACCTTGTAAGGCAGTCCCCTTGACATCATGCATGACTTTCAGAAAGCCTAATAACATCATGCAGGATGAAATCCAAACCAGTATATATATATTCCAAAAGGAGCTGATTCCCAACTGCACTGTTTCTGTGTGTTTGTATCTCTTTAATACAGTGTAGGGAACTGGTTAGATTTTTTTCTAGTTTTCCTTATGCCTCCCTGGAAAATGTATTTGCATTTTATATAAAGTGAGTATATGTGATATTCTGTTCTTATAACCTTCACAGCAATGTAAACTGCTAATTTATAGCCAAACCAATATGTCTTTACCAAAAGGAATAGACCCCTATCTCCAGAGAGCACTGTTACCATGCCATTGCATCTCGTCAGCACAATGTAAGAAACTGGTTTCTCTAAACAAGAGGCCACTGATGTAGGTCAGGGAAGAAACTAAACTCCTTATGGAGTTTTTTGCCTTTACAGGCCACTTTTATAGGTGCACAGAGTTTTAAAGGCCATGAAAGTCAGACACCAATGTTTAGGGAGCTACCTTTTTTAAGGTAGCACTGAGGCATTGTTTTTCATTTTTTCTCCCCCTGAAAAAGTTATTTTCATATTCTCAGAATCCCTATTGGTTGCACATTGGCAAATATAGCCGGCAAAGGCAAAATCTCCATAAATTAGTAGAAATAACACAGATTATGGAGCCGGAAGCAAAGCTCTTTTCTTTTCAATGGCTGGTTGGCTGAAATGGGAGAAGTGCTTCAGTAACCCAACTTTGCCACCTCAGAGAATGGGGCTATGCTTCAGACTCCATGTTGCTCCTGCCATCCATATGGGTGGGGACTTCAGCCAGCCTCATTCACTTACCGGGGTTGTTGTCCAGTCACAATGGGAACCACCATGGATCACAAGAATGGGGTCTGTTGAACCCCCAAATAAACAGTGCAGGTAATCACACATGCGCCTGCTGCTCTATTCATCTATATGGCACTGCTGGAGATTTCTAAGCAGAAGTCCTTCACTACCACTAAGTGCCACAGACTGTGAATGGAGCTGCAACGCTCATGTCCGACCTGCCGCTCCATTAATTTCCTCATTCTCATGATCCTTGGGGGTCCCACTACTGGAACACTCACCAATCAGAAAGGTATAAATATTGATCATAAGTGATGGGAAAACTCCTTTAACGTGACCGATCCTACTTCACACCAGTACAACCTCATGTACTTAGTGCCAATGTTTGTGTGGGTATTTTCCCATAAAGTTTCTTAGTTTCCATTCTCAATGTCTGTTTTAACAGACACCTCCCTCCCCCGACTTTGACAATTCTTAGTTCTGGAAAAAAATGAAATCAACCCTAGGACACGGCTGGTTAATGTTTACATGGGAAAGTGTGTGGAGTAGGAATTTACTGGGTAGTTTCCGAACTTACTTTGCCATGAAAACAAAGTTAATCATTAAAGGAGTTGTACCAGAAATTTAAATTTCCCCTATACACAGCATAAGGGATAACAAGCTGAATAGTGAGGGTCCGACTGCTGAGACACCCAACGATCATGAGAGTGGGAACCCCAGAAATCATCCCACCGCTTCACTCAGTAGAATGGTACTGAGCACTATGCTGTGCAATTTCTGGTACTTCCATGCAATTGAAGGTAGTGGCAGGACACATGCTCGACCTGCTGCTCCACCCATTAGTGAGAACGGGACCCTGATTTCTTAATTGCTGGGCGTCCCTTCTTTATGATTGATGGGGATCCCAGCAGTTGGACCCTCACCCATCAGCTTGTTATCACCCTTCTTGTGGTTAGGCGATTACTTAGCCCCTTAACGACCAGGCGCCGTTTTCTTGTGGGCTTGGATTTTACGGTTTTCACTGAGCGTTTCAAACGACATGTCTGAATTATTCTTTGGGTCGGTGTGATCACGGGGATACCACATTAATACAGGTTTTATAATGTTTTCATACATTAAAAAATTAGAACCTCCTGTACAAAAAATAAATTCTTCGTTTTGCCATCTTCTGGTGCTAATAACTTTTTCATACCTCGGTGTACAGAGCTGTGTGTGGTGTAATTTTTGCGACTTTTGATGACGTTTTCAACGCTACCATTTTAGCACTGTACAGCCTTTTGATCACTTTATATAAATTTTTTAAATATTTTTCGAAATGGCCAAAAACTTTTGGCGCTATTTTTTCTGTTACGGGTTAAACGCTGGAAAACAGCGATACCCAACATGTTTATGATTTTTATGGTTTATTTATATTTATATCAGTTCTAGGAAAAGGAGGGGTGATTTGAATTTTTAGATTTTTTTTAAAATTTAACATACATTTTTTACTATTTTTCAGACCCCCTAGGGTACTTTAACCCTAGGTTGTCTGATTGATCGTACCATATACTGCCTACCATATACTACAGTACATGGGGATTTTACACATCATTTATTACAATGTGCAAATTGCATAAAAAGTATTTCCAGTTTGTAACTCCCCCCCTCCTCGAAAAAAAATAAACTTAAAATAGCTCCTTTAACATTTTTTAAGGTATTGCACAAAAACAGAAGTTATGGCCCTTAGGCCAATTGAAAATTTGCTAAAAATATCCCCAGTCATTAAAGCCTTTTAAAGCCTGGACAGAAAGGGGTTTACATTAGTTATGAAAATTTGGTAGATTTTGGTAAACACTCTCCACATAGTCTAAGCGACTTTGAGTACACATCTGTGAGAAAAGCTAAATTTGCTGTACAGGACCTCTCACAATACAGGCAGTCCCCAGGTTACATACAAGATAGGGTCTGTAGATTTGTTCTTAAGTTGAATTTGTATGTAAGTCGGAACTGTATACTTTATCATTGTAACCCCAGCCAAATTTTTTTCAGTCTCTGTGACAAATGGATTTTAAAAATGTTGGATTGTCATTAGAACCAGGATTAACAAAGCTTCATTACAGACACCTGTGATAACTGTTACAGCTGTTTATTGTAGCCTGGGACTAAAATACAGTAAATTACCAATTACCAGAGGTCTGTTTGTAACTAGGGGTCGTATGTAAGTTAGGTGTTCTTAAGTAGGGGACCGCCTGTATATCAAAAATGTACACCACAACAGAAATGTGTCAATGTGAGAGTGAACAGTGCTACGCCAACTAAAAACAAACTTTTCCAGAGAAGCCGTATTCTTCCCCAAGGATCCATATGCTTTCTATGAAAATCCCTATCCCGCGCATACATATAATATAACAATCTTTGAATATTACTTGATATAACAATGGTGAATAAAATTTTTGTGTGCAGAGTTTTTATCTGAACAATATGTTGCTATAGCTCTTTATCTATTTGTCTACTGGAGAGAAACAAAGACGTTTCACAAGTTTCCAGACACTGAATTACAATGGTTCAGACTTACATAATGCGTCTGAAAACAAAAGCCTAGTTTTATACCACAAAGAAGGATATAATAATAGTCAACAAAATAGCCAGAAAAACCGACCAGTCCATAGTGGCCATTTACACCCCAAGCACCTGCTAAACAAATATTGAATTGGACACAGTTGTCATCTGATGGCTTTTAGGCTCCTGTCAAGGATTTTGTGGAAGAGCAACATTATTTATATTATTTTTCTACCTTTCTTGGAGTCATTGTGACTTCCTATCTCACCATTGGATAGACTGCTGCTCTCTTCATTCCCCTGCAGCTTTGCCACTGAACACGTCCCTGCAACTCACTGGTTTCTCTTTACCTGCATGTGTAATGTCCCGCTGGATGGGTCATTACTAGAGTTAGCTTCAGTTAGCCTTCTGGTCAGCTACCTTTTGGATGGTGATTGGTTAGTGCCATGAAAATATCCAAAACAGATAGTTTATAAATGCTTTCTCTGACTGGATTTCTAGGTCTTTCTGCTGGGTTTGCTTTCACTGAACTCCTGTCTGTGGGCTAATACCACAGAGACTGCCTGTTAACCAGCCCTCCAACGACTGAACTAGGGCTGAGGTACTTGACTAATTCTGGATCCACAGGCAACAAACCACCGCCTAGTGTGTGCCTGTAAAAAGGAATGTCTACAGCCTGCTGCTGTTTTGGACTGTGAGCCATTAAAGGGGTTCTCTGGAGGTGGAAAAACATAGCTGCAGTCTTCCAAACACAGCACCACACCTGACCATGGTTACTGCCAGTACTGCAGCTCAGCTGTATAGAAATGAATGGAGCTTAGTTGCAATACCACACACTACCCATGGTCAGGTGAGGCGCTGTTTTTGGAAGACTGCAGCCATGTTTTTCCACCTCCAGAGAACCCCTTTAAGGAGATTGTAAGTTATAGTTCAAGATTTCTGGCCTGCCGTTAACACCACGGACCTCTGCTTTACCATCTGCCTGGGGATCTATTAACACACACCGGGAGTGCCCCAGGGGAATCCCTCATCTATACTTCAGCCTCCTCTTCTTGCATCTCCCCGCTGGCTTTCACAGGCCTGGACAAGGCCTGTTCTACTGAACAAAGCCACCATGCACTAAAAACCAGCCACTCCGGTCCCTGGCAATTCAGCTGCCCCCACAATGAGGTCAGGCCTGTTGGAGTAATGTTCCACCCGTATCCGCACAACTAAACTGGGTTTAGTCCTTGGATAGCAACTCGTTGGTCCCCTGCTGTGAAGACCACATCGTTTTAAGGAAGTTAAAGGTTGAAACCTGGTGCCTTGCTGTGGCTTTACAATGCATCCCTCCCAACCATCTGTAAGATGGGTGGAACTTTAGGGGCTACATACAATATGGAGGCCACAAAAAGGAGCACTATACAGTAAGGGGGCTTTAACCAGTTTTTGGCCCACTAAGGGACACTTAGTGAGATCAATATATTTATTGATACTTATTGTGGTGCCAGGGCTATCATAGCATGCATCACAAGTTTTGTCACTCTTTCCATAATCAGGGAAAGCTGACAGCTTTCTAGACCCATGCCACCTGGCCGGACAAAACTGCAGCCAAGCTTTAGTAGCAGCATGTGTGCTGTCATCTGCAGAGTACATCTGCATGTTGCCGGAGTAATGGAGATAAGGAAGGGACAGTGGGAGGAGGAAATGGTGGAGGAGCAATAGGAGGGTGGAATAGGAGGGTAGTGACGGTGCAGGTATGGAAGGACAGGAGCAAGCAGTGATAGTGGAGGCATTGGGAGAAGGAGCAGGCAGTAATAAAGGAGGCATAAGGAGGATAAGGAGGCACTCATAGAAGAGGTGTAGGGAGTGGGCGCGGGGAGTAGTGGAGGAGGTAAAAGGAGAAGGAGCAGGCAGCAATAGTGGAGGCATAGGGAGGAGAAGCAGGCAGCAGTAGAGGAGGTTTAGGGAGGAGAAGCAGCAGGAAATAGAGTAGGTATAAGGAGGAGCAGGCAGTAATAGAGTAGGTATAAGGAGGAGCAGCAGGTAGCAATAGAGTAGGTATAAGGAGGGAAGGAGCAGGCAGAATAGAGGAGGATAAGGAGGAGGAGCAGGGGAGGAGGAGCGCAGAATAGAGTAGGTATAAGGAGGAGGAGCAGGGAGCAGTAATAGAGTAGGTATAAGGAGGAGGAGCAGGCAGGAGATAAAGAGTAGGTATAGGAGGAGGAGCAGGCAGTAATAGAGTAGGTATAAGGAGGAGGGAGCAGGCAGTATAGAGTAACAAGAGGAGTAGGTATAAGGAGGAGGAGCAGGCAGTAGTAACAGAGTAGGTATAAGGAGGAGGAGCAGGCAGTAAGAGATGAGGTATAGGGAGGAGGAGCAGGCAGTAATAGAGTAGGTATAAGGAGGAGGAGCAGGCAGAGTAATAAGTAGGTATAAGGAGGAGGAGCAGGCAGTAAAGAGATAGGTATAAGGAGGGAGGAGCAGGCAGATAGAGTGGTATAAGGAGAGGAGCAGGCAGAGAGTAACAGAGTAGTATAAGGAGGAGGAGCAGGCAGTACAGAGTAGGTATATAGGAGGAGAGCAGGCAGTAAGAGATGAGGTATAGGGAGGAGGAGCAGGCAGTAGTAATAGAGTAGGTATAAGGAGGAGGAGCAGGCAGTAATAGAGTAGGATAAGGAAGGAGAGAGGCAGTAATAGAGTAGGTTAAGGAGGAGGAGCAGCAGTAAAAGAGTAGGATAAGAGGAGGAGAGCAGGCAGTAAGAGTAGAAGGTAAAGAGTAGGTATAAGGGGAGGAGCAGGCAGAATAGAGTAGGTATAAGGAGGAGGAGCAGGCAGTAACAGAGTAGGTATAAGGAGGAGGAGCAGGCAGTAATAGAGTAGGTATAAGGAGGAGGAGCAGGCAGTAAGAGATGAGGTATAGGGAGGAGGAGCAGGCAGTAATAGAGTAGGTAAAGGAGGAGGAGAGGCGTAATAGGTAGGTATAAGGAGGAGGGCAGGCAGTAATAGAGTAGGTATAAGGAGGAGGAGCAGGCAGTAATAGAGTAGGTATAAGGAGGAGGAGCAGGCAGTAACAGAGTAGGTATAAGGAGGAGGAGCAGGCAGTAATAGAGTAGGTATAAGGAGGAGGAGCAGGCAGTAACAGAGTAGGTATAAGGAGGAGGAGCAGGCAGTAAGGAGCTTGAGGTATAGGGAGGAGGAGCAGGCAGTAATAGAGTAGGTATAAGGAGGAGGAGCAAGGCAGTAATAGAGAGTAGGTATAAGGAGGAGGAGCAGGCAGTAAACAGAGTAGGTATAAGGAGGAGGAGCAGGCAGACGAAATAGAGTAGGTATAAGGAGGAGGAGCAGGCCGTAAAGAGTAGGTATAAGGAGGAGAGCAGGCAGTACAGAGTAGTATTAGGAGGGGAGCAGGCAGTAAGAGTGAGGTATAGGGGAGGAGGAGGCAGGCAGTAAGAGTAATAGAGTAGTATAAGAGAAGGAGGAGGCAGCAGAGTAATAGAGTAGGTATAAGGAGGAGGAGCAGGCAGTAATAGTAATAGAGTAGGTTAAGGAGGAGGAGCAGGCAGAAAGAGAAGGTAGGTATAAGGAGGAGGAGCAGGCAGTAACAGAGTAAGGTAGTATAGGAGGAGGAGCAGGCAGGCAATAGAATAGAGTAGGTGTATAGGAGGAGGAGAGGCAGAGAGTAAAGAGTAGGTATAAGGAGGAGGGAGAGGCAGAGTAACAGAGTTAGGTATAAGGAGGAGGAGCCAGGCAGTAAGAGATGAGGTGGTATGGAGGGAGAGAAGGCAGTAATAGAGTAGGTATAAGGAGAGGGCAGGCAGTAATAGAGTAGGTATAAGGAGGAGGAGCAGGCAGAGATGAGTAGATAAGGGAGAGGAGCAGCAGTAGTAATAGAGTAGGTATAAGGAGGAGGAGCAGGCAGAGTAGAGAGAGGTAGTAAAGAGTGGTTAAGGAGGAGGAAGCGGCAGCAATAGAGTAGGTATAAGGAGGAGGAGCAGGCAGTAACAGAGTAGGTATAAGGAGGAGGAGCAGCAGTAAGAGATGAGGTATAGGGAGGAGGAGCAGGCAGTGAGAGATAGAGGAAGTATAGGGAGAAAGGGCAAGCAGTGATTGAGGAGATATAGAGAGGAGGACCAGGGAGTAATACAGGAAGTATAAGTAGAAGCAGCATGTAGCAATATAGCTGTATAGGAAGGAGAAGGCAGTATTAGAGGACATATAGGGAGGAGGAGCACACAGAAATAGAGAAGATGGTGGAGATATAGGGGGAGCAGAGAGTAATAGAGGAGGAATAGGGAGGCTGAGCAGGCTATAATAATACTGATCAGAGCCTTTTTCCTCTGTCAGTGCTTTACAAGTGATGTTCAGCTCAGACCTTCACCCGGTGAAGAAAAACCTCTCATGCAATCTGCAATCATTCACATACAACAGTGAGAAGGGCTGTTGTGTATCTTAGCTTCCAAAGCCTTAGTATTGCCCCTATGATCAGATGGTACAAAGTTTGGACATAAAGAGGATCCTTTCTCTGTGCTGCATCGATGACATTTTTATATACTCATAAACAATATATAAGATACAATAGTTGTCTGAATTCAATTACAAAACTCCCAGTAGTTTGGTCGGAGAAGTTCATTCTGTGTGATTGCAGGTTTTCCTGGACCAAACCTCGAATCACTGGACTGAACAGACATGCTGAGTTCAGTCCAGTGATTTGAAGTTTGGTCCTGGAAATTCCAAAATCACATGAAGTGAGTTTTTCAGACTGAACTTGATCATATGCTTTATTTGTATGGGGAGAGGGCCCCAGTGGCACCCTTCCATCTTTTGTTGAAAATGTATGCATGGCTGAACCAAGCGTGTATGTGTGTCAGGAAGAAACAGTCAACAGCTATGAAAGTGTATGGGTTCTGTACTGTATATAAAGGCAGGAACCATACAGTGGTTACAGAAAGTATTCAGATCCATTAAATTTTTCAGAAGAATCTCTGCAGGATTCAAGGTTCCTAAGAGCACAGTGGCCTCCATAATCCTTAAATGGAAGAAGTTTGGGATGACCACAACTTTTCTTCGACCTAGCTATCCAGCCAAATAAAGCAATTGTGGCATTGGCCGCATTCATTGACCCCTGACCTAAACCCAATTGAGGTAAAGAAGAACCCCAAGATCACTGTGGCTGAGCTTCAGAGATGCAGAAGGTAGATGGGAGAAAGTTCCACAAAGTCGGGGCTTTATGGCAGAGTCTGCCGACAGAGGCCTCTACTCAGTGCAAGACATATGAAAGCGGCATACAGATAGCAAAAAACACATGAAGGACTCACAGACTATGAGAAATAAGATTCTCTAGTCTAATGAGACAACAATTAAATTTTTTGTTGTTAATTCTAAGTGATATGTGTGGAGAAAACCAGGCATTGCTCAACACCTGACAAATACAATCCCAACAGTGACACATGGTGGTGGCAGCATCATGCTATGGGGGGCAGGGACATGAAGATGAATGCGGCCAATACAGAGATATCCTGGATGAAAACCTCTTCCAGAGTGCTCTGGACCTCAGACTGGACCTTCCAACCAGACAATGACCATAAGCACATAAGCTAAAATCAGTGGCTTCAGAACATCCTGACCTGACCCATGACCTAAACCCAATTGAGCATCTCTGGAGAGACTTGGAAATGGCTTCCACCAGCGTTCACCATCCAACCTGCAAAACCTGGAGGGGAACAGCAAGGAAGAGGCAGATGATCCCCAAATCCAGGTGAGAAAAACTTGTAGTATCTTCCCAAAAAGACTCCTGGATGTACTAGCTCCAAAGCTGCTTCTACTCAACACTGAGCAGAGGGGCTGAATACTTATGACCATGTGATATTTCAGTTTTTCTTGTTTAATAAATTAGCAAAAATATCTACATTTCATTTTTTTCTGTCAAGATGGGGGCAGAGTGTACATAAATGAGCAAAAAAATAACTTTTTTGATCTTACCAATTGGCTTCGATGAAGCAAAGAGTGAAAAGTTAAAAGTGGTCTGAATACTTTCCATACCCACTGTACACTTGTCAGTCAAAAAAATCTGAAACGGTTATATAATAGTTATGTCATTGTATGTTTTCCTCTGTTGATTTCTAATCAGGGGCTTCTACCTCCTTGTGGAATGGGTTAAATGTTGGATTAGTGACGGCTCCTTGTAAGATCTCCAGATCCTACCTCTCTAGCTTTTTGTATTCTTGTCGCCCACAATCCGGAAAGGCGTTGGAGTTCCCATAATACATATAGCCACTTAGTAGTGTTCACTTGCCCACTTATCACTGTCGGGAGTAGGTGTTTCTCCTGCTTTGCCATCCTTTGCACACTCCACATGACTCACAGGTCGCTGGCTCATTTAGTTAAATGCGTGAATGATACGCACAAAGATTCAATTACATGGGAGCACTTTGACAAACTTACCATGGCAACACAGGCTTTATCTGCACACAATGAGCCTCAATGCTCTTCACTTCTTTTATTTGAAAAGCGGTTGTTTTTCTTTTTAGCTTTTTTTTTTCAGACTTTGAGGCTCGTAGTCATAATGCTTTGTGGGGCCTGAGTTTTGCTTAATAACAATAAGTACCATAAACTACCGCTAAAAGACATGAAAACATGACAATGACATAATATTCTCTTCCCTTACCAATGTATCATAAGAAAGTGGACTATGCAGAAGAATTACTATGTTATAGGACAGCGATGGCTAACCTATGGCACTGGTGCCAGAGGTGGCACTCAGAGCCCTTTCTGTGGGCACTCAGGCCATCACCAGAGATGACTCCAGGTATCCTCCTGCAGTCCCAGACAGCCCAGGACTTGCTGTGCACAGAGCTATTTTAAAGTGACAGCTCTACCTGGGACTATTTTCTGCTTTATTGGTGTCCTCAGGAGCTGGTATCAATGAAAACCGTGACAGAGAAGGGAGTATAAATCACAAATTAAATTTCTGTCTTGGCACTTTGCGATAAATAAGCGGGTCTTTGTTGTAGTTTGGGCACTCGGTCTCTAAAAGGTTCGCCATCACTGTTATAGGATGTCACTATATGTTGTTAATTTTTTTAATAAACTGGATTTTTTACTTGTTCAACATATTGGGGCACATTTACTTACCGGTCCGAGTCGCAATCCCCAAGGTGCGTTCCCCGATGTTGATGCACTGTGTCGCGATCCACGTAGATCCTGCGCCCGAGATCCTGCATGTGTGGCTCCCAGCTCAGGTCCGCCGGAGTTCACCTTCTTCTTCCCGATGTATGTAAGTGCTTGGTTTGCAACACAATTTTGAATGTTAAATCCCGTGCTTAGTCCGAATCCGTCGGATCATCCGACAGCCCCCCCCCCCCCCCCCCCTGATTTGTGTTGCGTGAAAGCCGGAGTGATTGTGACACAATCCCTGGTGCGATCCCCAAAAAGTCGGTAAACCTGATGAAAATGCGCCCGTGGGACCCTTAGTAAATAAGCCCCATTATTTTTTGCCTGGATTCTGGACCTCTACTCCTTTAGTATATGCAGAAGGACATTAGGACACATTTACTTACCCAGTCCTGTAGTGATCCCCGATCCGGACGGTCCGACGAAGATGAAGTCGGGCACGATTCACCAACATCGTGCGCCCGAGTTCCTGCATATGTCGCTTCCCCGCTCAGGTCCGCCAGAGTTCACCTTCTTCTTCCCGGTGATTGTAAGTGTGTGTCTTGCGACACAATTTACGATGTTAAATCCTGCGCATTGTCCGAATCCATCGGATTGTCCCCCGGCCCGCTCCCTGATTTGTGTCGCGTGAAAGCCGGTGCCGTTGCGCCAAAATCCGATCGCATGCACCAAAAACCCCTGTTAAATGTGGCGCTAATCGGAAATCGTTGGGAAACTCGACGAAAATGCACTCCGCGGACCCTTAGTAAATGAGCCCCATTGTATTGCATAAACAGTAGAAATGAACTTATTGAATTTTTGCGACAATTCTTTAAACTTTTTTTTTTAACCCAACTAAACATAAAACTTGCAACTAAAATAAAACAAAATCTCTTCTGCTGTGTCTAGAGCTACTCTGTGGTTTTACGTGTCTCCATGGTAACAGACTACAAACATACTTTGTGTGGGTTTGTCATTAGCGTGTAGCCAGTGAGATACCGGAAGGACAAGTGCCCCAGGTTATGGATGCCAGGGTGGAGGCCATCAGCCGATGCTGCATTAGTCAGTGCATTTAGATATAGAGCTGGGGCAGTGAATCATATCATTGTCTAGAGTGAAAGAAGACTCGCTATGGCTCTGTCTAATCCTGGAATTATATCGTGGTCATATATATTAAATGAAAATAGATGATTTCAACAATATAAAAATGTAAGTCAAGTGAAATTCGCAAACAAGCAATAAATTTAGCAATCAATGTCTGTACATTTTATTTGTTTTTCTACGGGTTATTTAGTGATTCCAAATTTATATATTGTAGTTACTTCTTTTCTTAAAGGGACATTACTCATCGATCCAGATACTGTGACTATGGTAATCGTCTTATATTTGTTATCCATGGCCGCCTTCTTTCTGAAATCAACTTTTAAAATGATGCTAAGGAACCATAGTATTATAGTATCATAGTTTATATGGTTGAAAAAAGACACTTGTCCATCAAGTTCAACCAAGGAAGGGAAGGGATTGGATGAGGAAGGGATTTACGGGAAACAATTCTATAAAACATAACCATCAATGTTATTTAGGTGTAAAAAGGCATCTAGACCCTTCTGGAAGCTCTCTGCTGTCCCTGCTGTGACCAGCGCCTGAGGCAGGCTATTCCACAGATTGATCGTTCTCATAGTAAAAAAGCCCTGTCGCCTCTGATGATTAAACCTTGATTTCTCCAGACAGAGGGCTTTGGCTTTACAGGGTTTTATACTGTGCAGGAGCATGCCCCCTCCCACTGTGTGAGAATACATCAGGCAGAGGGAGGGGAAGGGAGCAGGAGGAGGGCGAGACATCTTGTGAAGAAACATCACAGAGGGGCTCTAGTAAGGCCGGGCCAGAGCCCTTCCTCATTAGCATAACTTTAAAAGTTAATTTTAGTAGGAAGGAGGTCATAGATAACAAAGGTTACCACAGTCACGGTCCCTGGATCTATGAGTAAGTGCCCCAGGTTCATCATTCTTATTTTGATGGTAGATTTCCTAAAGCTTTAAGGTTAAGAATATTGTGTGGAGGCAATAGATTTTAACTTTTAAAATTCTTTTCTGTTAGTGGTGCTTTATCAGGACTAGTTTTTGTAGGATGAGCAGCACTTTGTACAACTCCTATTTGTGGGTAAAGTTTCTGCTTTTTTTTTTTTTAGATTACAAGATTATTGCAATTAGGCTGTTTTTTAAATGTATGTATTATTAATCGGTACATAGGCCTTGTTTTTTTCTGATCTTTATTATTGTTTTTCTGTTATGTTAACAAGAGGTCTCAATCGTACAATCAGTAGCTGGGTCTAATACTCAAGGAAAAGTTTCTGCAACCACTAATATTCCCTTATCAGTACTGACTATGGCATCTAAGGGCTAGACTAGGTGTTATCTTCAACGGTGGCCTATAATATACATCAATATTGCAGATGGTTATACTTTATTAAAGGAATATATAACTACCACCCCACAGTCATGGTGCAGGCACAACTTGAGTCGGTCCAATCTAAATTGTACTATAAAAATAAATGGAGAAGTAGTTAGAAAAAAGCTAAAAGCAGAAGATGGGATTGGAATTTCAGTTTAAAGCGTTACTAAACTTCTGATGAAATTACATCAATATTGCAGACGGTAATAGTAAACTTTGTATTATACTTTATTAAAGGAATCTGTTCCTATGTCCTTTTCCCTCTGCCTTTCTTCTATATTTAAACAGTTTGTGTACATCAGCTTTGTGTCCTGTATCCACTGACAGCTGATAAACTGATAAAGTATTAATAATATAACTCTTTATAGACAGTTTCTGTATAGTCTGATCAGTATACAGGCAGTCCCCTACTTAAGAACACTCGACTTACATACGACCCCTAGTTACAAACGGACCTCTGGATATTCGTAATTTATTGTACTTTAGTCCTAGGCAACAATGATCAGCTGTAACTGTTATCAGATGTGTCTGTAATGAAGCTTTAGTGTTAATATTGATTCTTATGACAACCCAACATTTTTAAAATGCAATTGTCACAGACACCAAAAAAGTTCTGGCTGGGATTACAATGATAAAATATACAGTTCCGACTTACATACAAACTCAACTTAAGAACAAACCTACAGACCCTATCTTGTATGTAACCCGGGGAATGCCTGTAGTCTGAGAGCTGAATTAGTAAGGTAAATACACTCAACTTATTGAAAGAGTAAATCATTAGCCTCTTCATTAAGTGGTCAAAAGGTTTTTCATACACTGCTCGCTACTGGAGAAAGCACAGAGAAAAGGCCCAAAGAAGCTGCTTTATTTAAAGGACATCTACCATTAGATTACCTGATTGTAGATGCTTAAATCTCACCTCCCTATCCTGTCCCATTCAACCTACCTAGAAATAAAGCTTTGCAAAAAACCAAGAGGGACTATCTACTTAGTGCCTCTAGCTTCCGCTGATAAGTAATTTATGCATGACCCTGTTCCCCTGTGTAAAGAGAGTCAGTGACGTCACTGGCTCTCGCTCTGCAAGCATCATGCATAGCGCAAGCATAGTAGTGGAAGACCAGGTGACGTCACTCTTAACACATCGCAGGCGTGCCAGTCTGACAAGGGGCATGCATAAATGACTTATCGCTGGAGCCAAGAGGCAGTCAGTAGAGCACCTCAGGCTCATTTACATGGTTTTAAAAACTTTATTTATACTAAATCCAGCACATGTGAAAGATACAAAATACTTGACTTACAAGTATTAGCTACATATGCAGAGTATATGGAATGGCATTATGCTTTCTCTAAGACCAATCATAGGTATATAATTATATATATTTATATATACAGGCGGTCCCATACTTAAGGACACCCGATTTACAGACGACCCCAGCTCTCTGGATGCTTGAATATTGTACCAGGGTGCAATGATCAGCTGTAAGGTGTCTGTAATGAAGCTTTATTGATAATCCTTGGTCCCATTACAGCAAAAAATTTTGAAACCCCAATTGTCACTGGGGCAAAAAATTATAAAATATACAGTTTCGACTTACATACAAATTCAACTTAAGAACAAACCTATGGAACCTATCTTGTATGTAACCCGGGGACTGCCTGTATTATAATTTAAAAAAATCTTTCAATTAACAAGAATTGGGGATGCTAAACCGGACATTTCTAGTCTTGTGTCTGTGGTTCCCCCTTTCATTTTGTAAGTTGATATACAGGCAGTGCCGACATAAAGGGAACCTGTCATCAGAAATTGGCCTCATAAACCACTACCAGTCAAGCAGCAGAGCAGCTTCTAGATCAGGTTTCTTTCATGATTCAGTGTGGTGGCATCATCCAGAATTTCTGATGACAGGTTCTCTTTAAGCACACCCGACTTACAGACACCCTACAGTTAAAGACGGACCCCTCTCCCCACCGTGACCTCTGGTGAATCTCTCTGGATGTTACTTTAGTCCCAGGCTGCAATGATCAGCTGTAAGGTGTCTGTAATGACATTTTATTGATAATCCTTGTTCTTATAATAGCACATAATTGTGAAAATCCAATTGTCACAGGGACAAAAACATTTTTTTAGTCACGAACTACAATTATAAAAATATACCAGTTCCAACTTACATACAAATTCAACTTAAGAACAAACCGAAAGAACTGATCTTGTACATAACCCGGGGAATGCCAGTACATGAAGAAGCTAAGGTTATATTTACATACAAAATATATGCTATGGATATTTTTATAACTTTTCTATGCATCTAAATAAGGTTTGCAAAAATCCATGTGCTTGCCACCTTAAGCATACCATTCCTACAGATGGAAGTCACAGGAACTTCTGTAACAAATCTGTTGTATGTGAATATATCTTGAGAGTGCATGTTAATGGAGTTGACAGTCGTCTGCTGAAACAACTTATTTCATTGCACCAGTGCCCTCTAGTGATAAATCATCAGAAGCTCAAAGTTTTTTGAAAAGTTTTAAATTCTGAAAAAAAGTTTCAATCCAGCTAAAAATAACATTTAAAATAAGGAGGACCAGAGAGCAGAATCGCATTGACACGATCACTGCCCGGCACACCGGTAGATCCACTCTTGGGACAAAAACGCCAGAGGGAGATGGGGGTATGTTGCTTTCCTGTTTTTTGGGGTACTCGGGTTCTGTTCCCGCCTCCTATCCCAGGTCATATTGTCTACTGGTTTATCATGATGGATTTTGATGGCAGATTTCCTTTGATCTGATCAATTATGAACCAAACATACCTTTAGAATGCTGTAGCTACACTGATGCAGAAAAAACTGAAAAACTGATTTCCTGAAAAAAAATAAAAAAAATTATAACATTCAGAACCTTGGGAAAGCTGGATTGCATGATTGCGCAAGTTACACAGAGCTTGTATTACACAGTGGGCTTAGTCCAGACAGGGCTAATCAACCTGAGCTGGATCACTCATACACAGCAGCTGGGGGATGTTGCAGCAATTGATTATTCTGCCTTCAGGCACAACCCAGGGATTACATCATCCTGTGAGCAGTGCATAAGTAATGTGCTTTGAACCAGCCACAGAAGCAACAGAGCTTCGTTATCATAATTTTATAATTCTTTTATCAGCAAAACCACTCAGCACAGGGATTAAACAAGATATATTTCTGCATCAGTGCAGCTACAGCATTCTCAAGTATGTTTGGTTCACAATGCATCAAATGATAGGTTTCCTTTAAGATAATACCTTGATACATTTTATATTTTAAACCCATTTGTCAGCACCTGTCCAGCAACCGCGCAACCACAACCAGGCTTGGTGCAAGCTGTCAGACTAGGTAAGTGGTGGCGAACTCACCCTGTGGAGTCCCTGCAGGCTAAGGCCCTGCATAAAGCAGATAAACCGCCCTGATAAGGGCGAACCCTCTATCAGGAACCAAACTGACGGTCCCTGAGTGACCCTACATGATGACAGGAAAACCTACTTTGTCTGGCAGCTGCTGGATGGTGGAGCGGACAGGTAACCGGAAAACAGATATAGGTCAGTGTTCACACTGGTAACAGAAACTGACACAAGACAGACAGGAAGGTGGGGTCACACTACGAGATAAACGGTACTGAGAGACAAGCAAAAGATACAGACAGACAAGCGGAGTCAAACAAACCGGGTCAAAACCAAGATGGCGGCAAAGGTACAGATTCGTATAGCAAATAGAATGGTCAGTAGGCAAAGCAGAAGTCAGTACACAGAATAGCAAGAAACGTAAGAGCACTAGAAACACAGGAGACTGAATAACCAGCACCCAATGCAGGGCTGGGCAGAATATAAGGCAGTAATGGACACTACCTCCAGCACTGACTGGCTCAGCCGTCCATCAATCAAACCGCAGCTGCAGGCAAAACGAGTTCAGAGGCACACCCAGCTTTCCCAGGATCAGAAATGCAGCTGTCAATCACAGGCAGCTCTGGGTGTGGCTTTCCAGCAAAAAGCCTGAAACCTGATCCCATCAGTACAATTTGCGAGTCCTGACACCATTACAATCATTTCCTTATAAGTAGGATTTAATAATTGAGGTTACAGGCCCAAAGCCAGAAGCTGCAGTCTTCCCCTATAACAACACTTTCTATTCCGTTTTTTCATTCACAATAACCATAGGGAAATTAACTAGTTTCAAGGAACTTCCAATTGATTGTGTTTATGTTGGATATCCCAAAAGTACAAAACATATACAGAACAGAAAGTGTTGTCATGGGGATACAGGAAAGGGTTTATACCAGTGAATTAACCACCTCAGCTACAGCACTGGTAACAGGGAAGCTAAAAATAAAATGAAACAGGTGTTTTTTTTTTAACTTGTAAAGAGCTTTTTATAGAGTAAAATTTGAACTTTTATTTTAAGTTAAAGAGATCTGCATCAGATTTATCAAAAGTGTATAACAGCAGAAGTGTTCTAGTTGCTCATGGCAACCAATCAAAGATCAGCTGTCATTTTCCCACAACCGTTTATAAAATAAAAGCAGAGATCTGATTGGTTGCCATGGGCAACTAGAACAGTTAAGCTCCCAGATAGTGTTTGATAAATGAGACCTATATCTTTTTTAAGAGCAGACAAAGTTGTACCGGTGGAACAACCTGGTGGTACCACACCGCTGTAAGTCCAACCCACTTTGCAGTGGGCTCTGGTGAAAACTGGTTGCCACTTAGATTCCGCTCCCAGGTGTCGGCTTACGTCATCGTCCGTGGTGGTCCAGTGGGTCCACTACCCCTGGAGCCTGACAATTTGTTTTATAAATCTGAAATTGGATAAATTTTAGTTTAAGCCCAAGATGTCATCTGTGCCGTATAAAGGCAACTTCAGATTCAGTTTGCAGATAGTTCCCACTCCAGCAGTTGGAGATCTCCATAGTTGGGCAGCTCCATAGCGAGTGAAATATATGTGCAGTACTCCGAATACATGGATTGTCAGAGCATGCTTCATATAATAAAGCTGGTGAGTAATAAGTTCTATATAAAATATTTAGTTGGACCACGCTGTGATTCATCTTTGTAACTGATGATAATTTGACATCTCTAAATATAGTATTCCAAAGAATTTGTTCAAATGAAACCACATCCCTTGACCATTTGTTTTGACTTGAATGGACCAAGTCCTCGCACACACATTCCATAATAAAATTTGATTTTAAAAAACGTTAAATCAAATTAATCAAATCAAACTAGGTGTAGAGGATGCCCCCTGTCTATGGTGACGGCAGAACCTCCTTTCCTCTAGGTGTAGAGGATGTCCCCTGTCTATGGTGATGATAGAACCACCTCTTCTCTAGATGTAGAGGATGCCCCCTGTCTATGGTGACGGCAGAACCTCCTCTCCTCTAGGTGTAGAGGATGCCCCCTGTCTATGGTGATGGTAGAACCACCTCTCCTCTAGGCATAGAGGATGCCCCCTGTCTATGATGATGGTAGAACCGTAGAGCAGTCCCCATCAGGTCTGTTACTACTACTCACTACTACCACCTGACCACATCTACTGCCACATATTATATTTCCTCATATAGTGGAGGACACACAATTCCTTAGACTCCACAACTCAGTTTTAGATGATGGTCAAACCTGTAGTACCTGCAGCATCTGCATGCAGGTAACGCCTCTTGTCAGTGTCATCTTCTGGTCACAGTAGTAGACACTACTTTGTCCATTGGCTCGCAGCCTTTACAGCTACCATAAAGCAAGGTGATACAAGTTATGTTTACCTTTATAATAATGAGGTAGATTTGTCTAAAACTAAATTTAAAACCCTGTAAACCAAGCACCCTTACATATTGGTATGTGCCCCCTCTGATGCGATCTTCTTTTAGCGTCTTATGGTCTTGTTAATACAAAAAAGGACCTAAAAATTAAGCAAATGAGCCTGAGGGGTTCAGGGCTCCAAAGCTGTTAATTGAGTCTGGAGCCCCTCAGGTTAATTTGCATAATTTTTAAAGCATTTTTTTTTTAAAAACAAGTACATAAATATCTAAAAGAAGATCGGATCCTCCCAGAGGGGGCCCACACTAGCGTGTAAATATGTTTGTTTTATAGTCCTTCATTCTGGTGGTAGATTTTCTTTAATTAAAAATGTTCACGGCTATACAATCCCATTAATCACATATTGTAAGAACCACACAATTTTCTTTTAATATTTGTCATATTACTTCCTGTATGCAACACCCCTTCTTCTGTCACTTACAATACAGATTCGTCTTAGGTTAATTAGAAGATCGGATGACTTCCTTTACAATACCATAAAGAGAATAAAGCCATCCTTATCATAAAATCTAGGTTTTATGCCAAATGTTCAAGATTTTGCAACAGCTGCTAATATTACTCATTGTAGTTGCAATATGTGACACATGAGATTTTCTATCGCTTGGCTTATAGTCTTACAGGATTCAATGGGCCTTAACGCTGGTCAATCCTATCACTTTTGGCGTATTGGGGTGGGCATTCAGAGGCATGAAAGTCCAGATTTACAGAAAAATGGTGGAGACTATAGCAGAAAGCTCCAGTTAAGCCCTGGTACAGGCAGTCCCCGGGTTACGTACAAGATAGGGTCTGGAGGTTTGTTCTTAAGTTGAATTTGTATTTAAGTCGAAACTGTATTTTATAATTGTAGATCCAGACAAAAAAATGTTTGGCCACAGTGATAATTGGAGTTTAAACATTTTTTGCTGTAATGGGACCAAGGATTATCAATAAAGCTTCATTACAGACACCTTACAGCTGATTATTGCAGTCTGGGACTATAGTAATGTATTCAGAAAGCTTCATCAGAGGTCAGAGGGGTCTGTCTGTAACTATGGGTTGTCTGTAAGTCGGGTGTTCTTAAGTAGGGGACCGCCTGTATTAGATACAAACTGGTTGAGGTTGCACCCATAATTAGATATGGGCACCAGAGCTCTAAAGGGGGGAATTTTAAGACTGACATTTAAAATGCAAGTATTAAAATATTCCCCCCAGTGTTTGTTGGGGAGGAACAATCTTTCCTGCACTGATGTTCTGCTGACAATGATGCATCTTTATCATCAGCTTACCAATGATTCTCTTGCACTTATTGGGCAGTTATATTGAACAAGTCTTGTAGCTCCAGAACAGTAGTTCTGCAGCTCTCACTCCCCTCCCGCAGTATACAGTCTCACAACGACACCAGGGAAACCACCTGGCCATCTAGTTATACTTTTAAACAACTTTATATGCGTATGATTAAACTATTTCAATATACACTCCACAAAAAAAATTAAGGGAGCACATCCTAGATCTGAATCAATTAAATATTCTCAATGAATACTTTGTTCTGTACAAAGTTGAATGTGTTGACAACAAAATCATAAAAAAACATCAATGAACAATATGAGGCTCAGTATTGTGTGTGGTCTCCACGTGCCTGTATGACCTCCCTACAAGGCCTCAGCATACTTCTGATGAGGTTACAGATGGTCTCCTTAGGGATCTTCTCTCAGACCTGAACCAAAGCATCCGCCAACTTCTGGATAGTCTGTGGTGCATCGAGACATTGGTGGACATGATGTCCCAGATGTGCTCAATCTGATTCAGGACTAGGAAACGAGCGGGCCAGTCCATAGCTTCAATGCCTTAATATTGGAGGAACTGCTGATACACTCCAGCCACCTGAGGTCTAGCACTGTCCTGCATTAGGAGGAACCCAGTGCCAACCGCACCAGTATCTGGTCTCACAATGGGTACGAGGATCTCATCTCGGTACCTAATGGCAGTCAGGGAACCTCTGGCAAGCACAAAAGAAATGCCACCCTACACCATTACTGCCAAACTGGTCACGCTGAAGGATATTAAGGGCAGCAGACCCCTCTCCATGGTGTCTTCAGACTCATGTCCTCAGTGTGAATCTGCTTTCATCTGTGAAGAGCACAGGGCACCAGTGGTGAATTTGCCAATCCTGGTGTTCTCTTGCGAATGCCAAACCTCCTGCATGGTGTTGGGCTGTGAGCACAACCCCCATCTGTGGATGTCAGGCCCTCAAACCATCCTCATGGAGTCGGTTTCTAACTGTTTGTGCCGACACATGCACATTTGTGGCTATTGGAGGACATTTTGCATGGCTCTGGCAGTGCTGCTCCTTTTCCTCCTTGCACATAGGTGGAGGTAGCAGTCCTCCTGCTGGGTTGTTGCCCTCCCATGGCCCCCTCCATATCTCCTGGTATACGGACCTGTCTCCTGGTAGCACCTGCACCCTCTGGATACTAACAGACACAGCAAACCTTCCATCCACAGCTCGCATTGCTGTGCCATCCTGGACGAGCTGCACCACCTGAGCCACTTGTGTGGGTTTCCGAGGTGTTGTAGGCCACACACAATACTGCGAGCTGCGAGCCACGGAGGAATAAGTATATATTCTTGTGTTTTCTTATCACAGACACCTGGGAGGTTTCCAGATTCATGGAGATTTTGGGAAAGTCAGAAAATTTGTTAACTATAGAAAGTGTCCCATGAAAACGAAAAAAAAAAATGTATAAATGTAAATTAGAAGCACTGTGACGTAAAGTAGGGGTAAGAAGACTGTCACTATTAAATGTAACTAAGCTGCCATCACCCATGTGAGATGTAATCTTATACAGATATTGTGCAGGCAAACAACCAGCCATAATAATATATAACTGTGGTTACTAATGAGCACAGGCTGCACACATTAGGAGCACATTTCTATTAAAAAATCGCAGTCATATTTACACACATGCTGACTTCCCAGTGGCTTTTTCAGATATTGACAGACGCTTGCGATGTAAATCCGGCACGTTGTAGCTATTTGATATTGTTATGAATAATTTGCAAGTGAAAACTCTGTGGTGAGAGTGAGCGCCCTTTGTGGCTAAACACGTTAGATTAGGTTACATCTTATCATAACAACTGTTTACGGCTACGTCTCTAGTGTTTACATGGCACCAAACTGCAGATTGTTATGGTTTGGGTGTTAGCCGCTATAGTCAACTATAGACAGAATATCCATTTATTTATTGACTTCATTCATAGTCACCTTCTAAATCTTCTTAATTTTTCCATTGGTATAGCTACATGTCAGGTCGTTAAATGGGAACCATTACGCGAACTCAATTCATTTTATTAACTCTTTTTTTATTTGCGATAGTAATGTCGTTTTCATAGGAAAAAATAAAGATTATTCAAATAAAAAAGATAAAAATTGGTCTTTTGTGCCCCTATATTCTGTGAACCATAACATAGGGGGGTTTATTTTTTGCAAAATGGGATGTAGGGTATGTAAAACGTATTGATAATCGTAAACTGGTTTTATGGCTTTTAAAGGAAATCTACCTTAAAAATCCATCCTGATAAACCAGGGACACTTACTGATAGATCCCGGCACCATGACTGTGGTAATCTTCTTATATCTGTTATCCAAATCAACTTTTAAAATTATGGTAAAGAGTCTGAAGGGCTCCAGTGGGCGTTACTAGAGCCATACTCTGTCTCCCCCTTCAGCACTTCCTCCCTCTGCCTGATGTAATCTCACTGCAGTAGATTACGTTTCAGCACACATTGGGAGGGAGGAATTGCTCCTGCACAGTGTAACAGCCTGTGAAGCTACAGCATGGAGGTAAAGCCCCCAGAGCCTATATGGTTCAGTTGATTTACGATTACCACACAAGAAGATTATCACAGTGCCTGGATCTATAAGTAAGTGTCCCTGGTTTATCATGCTGGGATTTGATGGTAGATTTCCTTTAAATAATGTTTTATCTTAAAGGGAACCCGTCACCACTATTTTCACAAATACAGGTAGTGGCAGGTTCCCATAGAGCTCTAATAACTATCTGACACCCTGCTTTTAGCTAAAAATTGTTCCCCTCAGATCCCCATAAAATCAGAGTTATAATCTTGCCTGGTATCTATGCAGCTTTGGAGCTAGTCCACGGGGGCGTGGCCTAATGTCATGTGACCAGGGTGACATCATCAAAGGTCCTTGAGCTACTTAATATGAAAACTATACCCCATGTACATATCTGACCACATAAAACCATCACAGCAGCCTCCATGGACTTCTACTCCTCTCCATGCAGGCTGCTGTGATTTCATGTGATAAAATATGCTGTGATTTCATGACATATATGCTTAGTGTACAGCTCCTAATGCTACAAAAGCTATAGGACCTGCGATGATGTCACCCTGGTCACATGACATTATAGCAGCATACAGAGATAGGGATGGGGAGGAGCTGCTGGATTCAGCCTGAAAAGGCCACGCCCACCTGGACTACATGTAGCCATGCTTAGTTACCAGATAAAACTATAAAGTTGAATATATGGGAATCTCAGGGGCATAATTTTTAGCTACAAGCAGGGTGTCAGATAGTTACTAGAGCTCTATAGGAACCTGTCACTAGCTGTATTTGTGAAAATAGTGGTGACGGGTTCCCTTTAAATTGTTCTAATTGTTCTAGTTATAATAATAATTTTTTATTTATATAGCGCAGACAGATTATGCAGCGCTGCACAGGGCTTGCCAAATCGGTCCCTGTCCTTATGGGGCTCAGAATCGAATCAACCTATATTTTGAAGTGTGGGAAGAAACCCATGCAAACATGGAGAGAACATACAAACTCTTTGCAGATGTTGACCCTGGGACTTGAAGCCAGGTCCCCAGCGCTGCAAGGCTGTAATGCTAACCACTGAGCCGCGGTGCTGCCCCATTGTTTTAGTTGATTGCACTATTGTATTTTTTTTCTCCAAAATTTTGATCATTTATATAATGCTTTTCTATTCTAAAAAGTATCTGTCTAGTAGATATTTAATCATGGTATGAATGTGGCCTTTGTGAGGACCATACCATGACAACCATTGAATATAGGATAAGGGTGCTGATGGAGAAGCAAAAAAAAAGCCCCTCCATGGGAAAACACCATTAATGCCACTGCCAGCAGCATCTAAGGGCTAAACAACCTCGATATTATGATTATAGCAGGAGATACGGCTGTTATTCACCACTGGGATGTTAAGATGATTGTAAAGGCCCAGCTTCGGTGTGCTATGCTGCTGCACATCTGGTTAAAACTTACAGGGGTTTTCCAGTCCCAGTCATCTGATGGAGAGGTCTCTGCACATATACTTGGCTGTGTTTGTGATTTCTATGGAAGTGAATGGAGAGAACTACACACATACATAGCCCATCTCTATTTACCTGCATGGAGGGAGTAGATGCACCAAAGCTATCATAGACATATCCTAGCATACCCATGTAAACCATCAAACTTCACCAATCCCCAAAACCATCATAGATTTTGAAAGCACTGTACATATTGAATATAAGATCCATATGCTGCTATGCGGATTCTCTCCACGGTCAGCCTATTAAAACACATATCTATACTAAGGTGTCCTGCATCTCTAATACTCGTGACTACTGTTATCTTTCCATTCATTGTTAAATCAAGCAACGTTGAAGTCAGATGTTTACATATTATCATATAATGCCTGTAAATTATCACTAAATCTGAGCTTACGAAATATCAAGCAGCGCAGAACAAATGACCATAAAATACCATAACACACATAGGGGGAGATTTATTGTGTATACTAGTGGCCACTCTCCACCACATCCCACCCCATACATCAAGAGGCTTAAGCAGGTTTTTCAAAATGACACTGGCATTGGGTAGTAATTCCCGTACCCATCTACTCCGCTGGCTGAGGCACCCTTCTATATAGTGTGGAGGCAGGGGCGTAACTTGAGGGGGTGCAGAGGTTGCAATCGCACCCGGGCCCAAGAGGCTTAGGGGGCCCTTATGTTGTCACTTTCCCATATGAGAAGACTAGTACTATAAACCATACATTATAGTCGGGGGCCTGGCTCAGACTTTGCACTGGGGCCCATCAGCTTCTAGTTATGCCATTGTGTGGAGAAGGCCTAGTCGCTGCCCGAAACGCTAATTCTTGCACCGTTTAAGAATTTCCAATTCTTTTACTGACAGAAGACTGGCGTAGAAGCAGTGATAAATCTTCTCTATAGAATACAATCACATTAAACTTAATGGGAAAGATTTATCCGAAGTGTCTGAGAGCACAGCTCTAGCTGCCCACGACAACCAATCAGAGCTCAGCTTTCATTCTCCCACAACAGTTAATAAAATGAAAGCTGAGCTCTAATTGGTCGACATGGGCAACTAGAACAGTTTAACCTCAGACACTTTTGATACATCTTTCCCATTAAGTTTAAAGGGAACCTGTCACCAGGAGACCCATTTTTAGCACTCCCCCAGTCCCCACAGAGCATAGTACATACACTGCCAAAGTGTTTTTGTATAAAAAATTGGTTTTACAGAAAAAAAGATGTTATATTGTACCTTTCATTAGCATCTGCTGTGTGACTAGGCAGTTGCCTTTTGGGAGGGGCTGGAAAGGAGCAGTCCCCCCCCCCCTTGGGAAACTTGTGACCTTTTCAAATATATGAATAACTCCCCTCACTTGGGATTGGCTGTAGAGGAGCAGGGGGCGTCGCTAAGCCAAGTGATGGGTGTTTTCATATATTTGAAAAGGTCACATGGAGAAGCTGTTCCCCAAGAGTGGGGGGAACTGCTCCTTTCCAGCTCCTCCCAAAAGGCAACTGCCTAGTCCAGTGATGGGCAACCTTTAGAAAAAAACCTAATTTTGTAATAACATGTCCAGCAGCGGCCTCCCCTTATTAATAACATGTCCAGCAGCGGCCTCCCCTTATTAATAACATGTCCTGCAGCGGCCTCCCCTTATTAATAACATGTCCAGCAGCGGCCTCCCCTTATTAATAACATGTCAAGCAGCGGCCTTCCTTTCCTAATAAAATGCCCCAGCTGCCTCCCTTTACTACTAAAATACCCCTAGCGGCCTCCCTTTACTACTAAAATACCCCTAGCGGCCTCCCTTTACTACTAAAATACCCCTAGCGGCCTCCCTTTACTACAAATACCCCTAGCGGCCTCCTTTACTATAAAATACCCCTAGCGGCCTCCCTTTACTACTACTAAATACCCTAGCGGCCTCCCTTTACTACTAAAATAACCCCTAGCGGCCTCCCTTTACTACTAAAATACCCCTAGTGCCTCCCTTTACTACTAAAATACCCCTAGCCACCTCCTTTTACTACTAAAATACCCCTAGCCACCTCCTTTTACTACTAAAATACCCCTAGTGACCTCCCTTTACTACTAAAATACCCCTAGCCGCCTCCCTTTAAATATAATATAATAATAAACTTATATACTTACCCAGTGATGTCTTCTTCCCTGTAGCTTAACTGCAGGTCTGACGATAATGGCGGCTCGGCTCCTGCAGGTTGATCCGCGCGCCTCGGGTCGCGTGACTGACGTAACCTGACATCAGGTCGCCTGAGTCACGTGACGAGCAGCGTGCATTGCAGCCTGGAGGAGTTGCAGACAGTGGGCGGACCAACGCAGCGCCGGACAGGTAAGCGGGGGGCAGAAACACAGGGATGGGGCGGGACACAGGGAGGGGGGCAGACCGCGGGCGCTGGGCGGCCGCGTGTCACCAAAAATGGCTACACGTGTCAGTGCTGACACGCGTGTCATAGGTTCGCCATCACTGGCCTAGTCACACAGCAGATGCTAATGAAAGGTACAATATAACATATCTTTTTTTCTGTAAAACCACTTTTAATACAAAAACACTTTGGCAATGTATGTACTATGCTCTGTGGGGACTCCTGGTGACAGGTTGCCTTTAACATGTCTATATCTCCCCCCAATACCTCTGTAACTGTAGTCCTACTTATGAATGATTATGTTTTGTGCCAAAAAAAAAAACTAAAACCATTTCTGTATCATTGTACGAGGTTGATTCTTATTTCTTCTCCACAGAATGAACATTTCATACAAAACCGCAGCTCACGTACGATTTTTAAAATCTAAGAATAGACAATTGTGAAGAAGCTGAACAGCTTATCAGATAAACTAGCATAGATAACACACACACACATGGAAAATGTTTCCTGCCCCACACCCTGTGTGTATACACACTTACCTCTCACGCCAGTGTACAGGCCTCAGAGGTCCTGATCCTTGCCAGGGGAGTCCATCAACATGGTGAACGTTACAGCTGTCTCACCATCAGTGAGCTGACTTTCACTGTGAGTGCATTTCTCTGCTGTAGTGTAGTAAAGGGAGGTTGTCTACTGGTCTGTGGTCGGGAAATTATAATATCCGTGGTTTCCACATGTATGAACGATGAGCTAGAGACTCTCAGTTCCTTCTTATGGGTGTTTTTTCTTACTTTTGAATTTTTTTTTTCCAATTGGTTATGGTCTTTGGGCATTTTTTTTAAGTTAGCAACCTAAAAAGTTTGGTAATTTACCGGTACCACCTTTTGTGACAGAAAGTTATGTCTTGTAAATTCTATATCTAATCCTGTTCTGTATTCTTATCAAGTAACAGCAAGAAGAGGGCTGTGCGGATGCCTTAAGGCCTGTGATGGAGAAGGAAGGAGAAGCACGAAAAACACAGGGGCAGATTTATCTTAGGCTACATTCACACTGCCGTATGGGGGACGTATAGACGGCAATGGGTGCACGGTGCCGTACGGAAGCGGAGCAGCACCGTACCGTTCCGCAGCCAGGAGAAAAATAGGGCATGTCCTATCTTTCCCAAAAATACAGCGCCTTGCCCCATGTTTCTCTATGGAGAGGAGCAGGGGGTGAGCGGCGCTCATCCCCTCCCCGGTGACGTCGTGTACCCGCCGCACTATGGTACGGAGGGCACATGTTAGTGTGAATATCGTCTTAGTTGGATGCCTGTTTTTTGGTTGCATTGTAATAACTTTTTGGGTGCATTGGGTTATTTGTGGGGGAAAAAAAAAACTCACTAGAGGCACAGAAAGAGCGCAGGGAAGGAAAGAAAAAGCATGTGGTCAGTACAGCTACCCCAATGGGGTACACATGCCAAGGTTGAGAACCTAAAAATCACTATCTTGCTCGTTGTGCAAGGGTCCACTGTAATAATAAAATTATGTTGTTCTATGCAAAACACAAAAAGTAGAAAAATAAAAAGTATTCATCAAGCCGTAAGTAAGGTGTCCAACAATGTAACAATGTTTCATAAATGAATATGCAGGGAAATATAAGAATGTGTGTAATATATCTTATACTGCTTGTATCTGCATTTATCAAGCTTCTTTGCCCTTTCAATCCATAAAAATCTATGGATCAGGAAGTGCCATGAGAACACGGAAGGCTGGAGGAGAGATCCACAATCTTTTATAGTCCACTATACTTAGGCTACATTCACACGACCGTTGGGGGAGGTATTTTCATCCGCAAGCTTGCGGGTGTATATACGTCCCCTATAGGCTGCCAATGGGCACACGGAGTGGTTACTTTTATAAAGCCTTCAGAAAAAAAAACATTTGCATAATTTTAGGTTCTTCTGAGCCAAGAATAAGCCTGATAACTTCATGACTTACTTCCCCTTCTATCTCCATATGAAGAAGTGTGATCAACCTAGGTTTTGACTTATGGAGCTATGTCGATTAACCCCTTCACGACTGATTTATGGCCAATGTTTCATTTGGTTTTCCATACTCTCCTCTAGGTGTAGAGGATGCCCCCTGTCTATGGTGATGGTAGAACCACCTCTTCTCTAAGTGTAGAGGATGCCCCCTGTCTATGATGATGGTAGAACCGTAGAGCAGGCCCCATCAGGTCCTATACAATCCCATTAATCACATATCGTAAGAACCATTCTGCACACAGAAAAAACAAGCAAACACGATTTTCTTTTGATATTTGTCATAATACTTCATTTATACAACACCCCTTCTTCTATCACTTACAATACAGATTCGTCTTAGGTTAATTAGAAGATCGGATGACTTCCTTTACAATACCATAAAGAGAATAAAGCGATCCTTATCATAAAATCTAGGTTTTATGCAAAATGTTCAAGATTTTGCAACAGCTGCTATTATTACTCATTGTAGTTGCAATATGTGACACATGAGATTTTCTATCGCTTGGCTTATAGTCTTACAGGATTCAATGTGCCTTAACGCTGGTCAATCCTATCACTTTTGGCGTATTGGGGTGGGCATTCAGAGGCATGAACATCCAGATTTACAGAAAAATGGTGCAGACTATAGCAGAAAGCTCAGGTTCAGCCCTGGTATTAGATACAAACTGGTTGAGGTTGCACCCATAATTAGATATGGGCACCAGAGCGCTCAAGGGGGCGAATTTTAAGACTGACATTTAAAATGCAAGTATTAAAATATTCCCCCCAGTGTTTGTTGGGGAGGAACAATTTTTCCTGCACTGATGTGCTGCTGATAATGATGCATCTTTATCATCAGCTTACCAATGATTCTCTTGTACTTATTGGGCAGTTATATTGAACAAGTCTTGTAGCTCCAGAACAGTAGTTCTGCAGCTCTCACTCCCCTCCCGCAGTATACAGTCTCACAACGACACAAGGGAAACCACCTTGCCATCTAGTTATACTTTTAAACAACTTTATATGCGTATGATTAAACTATTTCAATATACACTCCACAAAAAAATTAAAGGGAGCACATCCTAGATCTGAATCAATTAAATATTCTCAATGAATACTTTGTTCTGTACAAAGTTGAATGTGTTGACAACAAAATCACAAAAAAACATCAATGGACAATATGAGGCTCAGTATTGTGTGTGGTCTCCACGTGCCTGTATGACCTCCCTACAAGGCCTCAGCATACTTCTGATGAGGTTACAGATGGTCTCCTTAGGGATCTTCTCTCAGACCTGAACCAAAGCATCCGCCAACTTCTGGATAGTCTGTGGTGCATCGAGACATTGGTGGATGGAGCAAGACATGATGTCCCAGATGTGCTCAATCTGATTCAGGACTAGGAAACGAGCGGGCCAGTCCATAGCTTCAATGCCTTAATATTGGAGGAACTGCTGATACACTCCAGCCACCTGAGGTCTAGCATTGTCCTGCATTAGGAGGAACCCAGTGCCAACCGCACCAGTATATGATCTCACAATGGGTACGAGGATCTCATCTCGGTACCTAATGGCAGTCAGGGAACCTCTGGCAAGTACAAAAGAAATGCCACCCTACACCATTAATGACCCTTTGCCAAACTGGTCATGCTGAAGGATATTGAGGGCAGCAGACCCCTCTTCACAGTGTCTCCAGACATGTCCTCAGTGTGAATCTGCTTTCATCTGTGAAGAGCACAGGGCACCAGTGGTGAATTTGCCAATCCTGGTGTTCTCTTGCAAATGCCAAACCTCCTGCATGGTGTTGGGCTGTGAGCACAACCCCCATCTGTGGACGTCAGGCCCTCATACCATCCTCGTGGAGTCGGTTTCTAACTGTTTGTGCCGACACTTGCACATTTGTGGCTGTTGGAGGACATTTTGCAATGCTGCTCCTGTTCCTCCTTGCAGATAGGTGGAGGTAGAGGTCCTGCTGCTGGGTTGTTGCCCTCCCATGACCCCCTTCATGTCTCCTGGTAGCACCTCCAGCCTCTGGACACTACGCTGGCAGACATAGCAAACTTTCTGGTCACAACTTGCATTGATGTGCCATCCTGGATCTGAATCACTTGTGTGGGTTTCCGAGGCGTTGTAGGCCACACACAATACTGAGTCTCATATGTGCAAACCCATGAGCTGCGAGCCATGGAGGAATAAGTATATATTCTTGTGTTTTCTTATCACAGACCCCTGGGAGGTTTCCAGATTCATGGAGACTTTGGGAAAGTCAGAATATTTGTTAACTATAGAAAGTGTCCCATGAAAACGGAAAAAAAAAAATGTATAAATCTAAATTACTGTGACGTAAAGTAGGGGTAAGAAGACTGTCACTATTAAATGTAACTAAGCTGCCATCACCCATGTGAGATGTAATCTTATACAGATATTGTGCAGGCAAACAACCAGCCATAATAATATATAACTGTGGTTACTAATGAGCACAGGCTGCACACATTAGGAGCACATTTCTATTAAAAAATCGCAGTCATATTTACACACATGCTGACTTCCCAGTGGCTTTTTCAGATATTGACAGACGCTAGAGATGTAAATCCGGCACGTTGTAGCTATTTGATATTGTTATGAATAATTTGCAAGTGAAAACTCTGTGGTGAGAGTAAGCGCCCTTTGTGGCTAAACACGTTACATTAGGTTACATCTTATCATAACAACTGTTTACGGCTACGTCTCTAGTGTTTACATGGCACCAAACAGCAGATTTTTAAGGTTTGGGTGTTGGCCACCATAGTTAACCATAGACGGACTATCCATTTATTTATTGACTTCATTCATAGTCACCTTCTAAATCTTCTTAATTTTTCCATTGGTATAGCTACATGTCAGGTCGCTAAATGGGAACCATTACGCGAACTCAATTCATTTTATTACTGTAACTCTTTTTTTTATTTGCGATAGTAATGTCGTTTCCATAGGAAAAAATAAAGATTATTCAAATAAAAAAGCTAAAAATTGGTCTTTTGTGCCCCTATATTCTGTGAACTATAACATTGGGGTGTTTATTTTTTGCAAAACGGGATGTAGGGTATGTAAAACATATTGATAACCGTAAACCGTTTTTATGGTTTTTTAAAGGAAGTCTACCTTCAAAATCCATCATGACAAACCAGGGACACTTACTGATAGATCCCGTCACCGTGACTGTGGTAATCGTCTTATATCTGTTATCCAAATCACCTTTTAAAATTATGGTAAAGAGTCTGAAGGGCTCCGGTCGGCGTTACTAGAGCCATACCCTGTCTCCCCCTCCCGACTCCTCTTTCAGCACTTCCTCCCTCTGCCTGATGTAATCTCACTGCAGTAGATTACTTTTCAGCACACATTGGGAGGGAGGAATTGCTCCTGCACAGTGTAACAGCCTGTGAAGCTACAGCATGGAGGTAAAGCCCCCAGAGCCTATATGGTTCAGTTGATTTACGATTACCACAGAAGAAGATTACCACAGTCCCGGTGCCTGGATCTATAAGTAAGTGTCCCTGGTTTATCATGATGGATTCTGATGGTAGATTTCCTTTAAATAATGTTTTATCTTAAATTGTTCTAATTGTTCTAGTTATAATAATAATTTTCTATTTATATAGCACAGACAGATTATGTAGCGCTGCACAGAGCTTGCCAAATCGGTCCCTGTCCTTATGGGGCTCAGAATCGAATCAACCTATATTTTGAAGTGTGGGAAGAAACCCACGCAAACACAGATAGTACATACAAACTCTTTGCAGATGTTGACCCTGGGACTTGAAGCCAACGCTGCAAGGCTGTAATGCTAACCACTGAGCACTGATTGCACTATTGTATTTTTTTTCTCCAAAATCTTCCATTGCAAATTTTGATCATTTATATAATGCTTTGCTATTCTAAAAAGTATCTTCCTAGTAGATATTTAATGGTATGCCTGTGGCCTTTGTGAGGACCATACCATGACAACCATTGACACCTCCATGGGAAAACACCATTAATGCCACTGCCAGCAGCATCTAAGGGCTAAACAACCTCGATATTATGATTATAGCAGGAGATACGGCTGTTATTCACCACTGGGATGTTAAGATGATTGTAAAGGCCCAGCTTCGGTGTGCTATGCTGCTGCACATCCGGTTAAAACTTACAGGGGTTTTCCAGTCCCAGGCATCTGATGGAGAGGTCTCTGCACATATACTTGGCTGTGTTTGTGATTTCTATGGAAGTGAATGGAGAGAACTACACACATACATAGCCCATCTCTATCTACCTGCATGGAGGGAGTAGAGGCACCAAAGCTATCATAGACATATCCTAGCATACCCATGTAAACCATCAAACTTCACCAATCCCCAAAACGATCATAGATTTTGAAAGCACTGTACATATTGAATGTAAGATCCATATGCTGCTATGAGGATTCTCTCCACGGTCAGCCTATTAAAACACATCTATACTAAGGTGTCCTGCATCTCTAATACTCGTGACTACTGTTATCTTTCCATTCATTGTTAAATCAAGCAACGTTGAAGTCAGATGTTTACATATTATCATATAATGCCTGTAAATTATCACTAAATCTGAGCTTACGAAATATCAAGCAGCGCAGAACAAATGACCATAAAATACCATAACACACATAGGGGGAGATTTATTGTGTATAATAGTGGCCACTCTCCCCCACATCCCACCCCATACATCAAGAGGCTTAAGCAGGTTTTTCAAAATGACACTGGCACTGGGTAGTAATGCCCGTACCCATCTACTCCGCTGGCTGAGGCACCCTTCTATATAGTGTGGAGGCAGGGGCGTAACTTGAGGGGGTGCAGAGGTTTAGGCCCAAGAGGTTTAGGGGGTCCTTATGGTGTCACTTTCCCATATGAGAAGACTGGTACTATAAACCATACGTTATAGTCGGGGGCCTGGCACAGACTTTGCACTGGGGCCCATCAGCTTCTAGTTACGCCACTGTGTGGAGGAGGCCTAGTCGCTGCCCGAAACGCTAATTCTTGCACCGTTTAAGAATTTCCAATTCTTTTACTGACAGAAGACTGGCGTAGAAGCAGTGATAAATCTTCCCTATAGAATACGGACACATTAAACTTAATGGGAAAGATTTATCAGAAGTGTCTGAGAGCACCATGACAACCAATCAGAGCTCAGCTTTCATTATCCCACAACAGTTAAGAAAATGAAAGCTGAGCTCTAATTGGTCGACATGGGCAACTAGAATTTTTTAACCTCAGACACCTCTGATAAATCTTTCCCATTAAGTTTAACGTGTCTATATCTCCCCCAGTACCTCTGTAACCATAGTCCTACTTATGAATGATTATGTTTTGTGCCAAATAAAAAACTAAAACCATTTCTGTATCATTGCACCAGGTTGATTCTTATTTCTTCTCCACAGAATCAACATTTCATAAAAACCTCAGCTCATGTAAGATTTTAAAATCTAAGAATAGACAATTGTGAAGAAGCTGAACTGCTTATCAGATAAACTAGCATAGATAACACACACACACATGGAAAATGTCCTAGCTCAGTACAGTTGCCCGAGGCGTTTCCTGCCCCACACCCTCCGTGTATACACACTTACCTCTCACGCCGGTGTACAGGCCTCAGAGGTCCTGATCCTTGCCAGGGGAGTCCATCAACATGGTGAACGTTACAGCTGTCTCACCATCAGTAAGCTGACTTTCACTTTGTGAGTGCATTTCTCTGCTGTAGTGTAGTAAAGGGAGGTTGTCTACTGGTCTGTGGTCGGGAAATTATAATATCCGTGGTTTCCACGTGTATGAACGATGAGCTAGAGACTCTCAGTTCCTTCTTATGGGTGATTTTTCTTACTTTTGAATTTTTTTTTCCAATTGGTTATGGTCTTTGGGCTTATTTTCTTAAGTTAGCAACCTAAAAAGTTGGTAATTTACCGGTACCACCTTTTGTGACAGAAAGATATGTCTTGTCAACTCTATATCTTATCCTGTTCTGTATTCTTATCAAGTAACATCAAGAAGAGGGCTGTGCGGATACGTTAAGGCCTGTGATGAAGGAAGGAGAAGCACGAAAAACACAGGGGCAGATTATGTTAGGCTACATTCACACTGCCGTATGGGGGACATATATACGGCCAATGTATATATGCTGTATATGCGTCCCCCATAGACGGCAATGGGTGCACGGTGCCGTACGGAAGTGGTGCGGCACAGTACCGTTCCGTAGCCGGGAGAAAGATAGGACATGCCCTATCTTTCCCCAAAATACGCCGTCTTACCCCATGTTTCTCTATGGAGAGGGGCTCATCCCCTCCTCCTCTTCCTGGTGGTGACGTATGCCCTCTGCGCTACGGTACGGAGGGCACACGTTAGTGTGAATATAACCTTAGTTGGATGCCTGTTCTTTGGTTGCATTTTAATAACTTTTTGGGTGCATTGGGGTATTTGTGGGGGAAAAAAACTCACTAGAGGCACAGAAAAAGCACAGGGAAGGAAAGAAAAAGAGAAATGATCCGCATAGTATTCCAAATTTCCGTAACAGTTGTGATTTAAAGCAGTGTTTTTTTTTTAACATGTTTAAACTGTACACACTCTTGCCCCATGGCTATGATCATACACTTTGGTCCAACCGAATAGGAGCAGAGCATGTGGACAGTACAGCTACCCCAATGGGGTACACATGCCGAGGTTGAGAACCTCAAAATCACTATCTATCTTGCTCGACGTGCAAGGGTCCACTGTAACAATAAAATGATATGTTGTTGTAGGCAAAAAACAAAAGGTATAAAAATACAAAGTATTCATCAAGCTGTACATAAAGTGTCCAACAATGTAACAATGTTTCATAAATGAATATGCGGGGAAATATAAGAATTTGTGTAATATATCTTATTATACTGCTTGTATCTGCATTTATCAAGCTTCTTTGCCCTTTCACTCCATAAATATCTGTGGATCAGGAAGTGCCATGAGAACAGGGATGCTGAAAGAGAGATCCACAATCTTTTATACTTAGGCTACATTTACACGACCGTTGGGGGACGTATATACATCTGCAAGCTTGCAGGCGTATATACGTCCCCTATAGGCCGCCAATGGGCGCATGGAGTGGTTACTTTTATAAAGCCTTCAGAAAAAAAATATTTGCATAATTTTAGGTTCCTCTGAGCCAAGAATAAGCCCCATAACTTCATTACTTACTTCCCCTTCTATCTTCATATGAAGAAGTGTGATCAACCTAGGTTTTGACTTAAGGAGCTATGTTTATTAACTCCTTCACGACTGATTTATGGCCAATGTTTCATTTGGTTTTCCATACTCCTGTGTATTAGTAGAGGTTTACTATTTTGTTATTCGTACATTGTCCATTCTGAATTATCTGGGTTTACTGGGAATATGAAGAGGCCCTAGACAAAAAAAATCTGGCACAATCTGGCAAAATCTGGCACAAAACTACTATAATACTGCTCCTATGTACAACAATATATCTAGTACAATACTGCCCCCTATGAATAAAGTACCAGAATATCGTTCTCTATGAAGAAGACTATAAGCACGTTAATATTACACCGGTCATTATAGCCAATGAGATATCTGCAGCAGTCCTGTGTAAGGATTATTCACACCCCAATTGCTTATCTTCGTAAGAAGGAACATACTATAAAGTCAGATTACAAGTTGTGAGAGATATATTTCTCTACAGACACAATTTTTTCCAACCGGATGCTGGTCACGTTGTCCAGTCAGAAGCCATATTGTTAATCTTATCTCTTATCTCCCTTTCATCCTATAAACCAGGGCTCGGGAGCCAGATGCAGCTCTTTTGATGGCTACATCTGGCTCATATAGCGATTGGCGCTGTGTATGTCTAAGGCATACACACACCGCTGATCACTGGACGCTTGTTATCACTGCTCACATCCTTGGTCCGATCCAGGTGAGTCAGAGAGAGGAGTGCACGCTTGCATCCTGGGTCATAGAGAAGAGGGCAGAGGCAACAAGGAGCACAAGTGGCTGCGGAGGGGTGTGGGTGTGAAGGTGCTGTGGCTATCTATCTACTGGGGTACATATGCATAGTGTATGGCTCTCACCTAATTACATTTTAAAATGTGGCGTTTATGGCTCCCTGTCAAAAAGGTTTAACCCCTGCTCTAAACTTAACCCCTCTTGGGGTGAGATTTCACATAAATAAAGGGATTCTAGATACCCTACCTGAGGGGGTTGGTGGTTTAATGTGGTAAAATCTGTAATCTATAGAAACACCACAACTGTATTGCTGTGGTGCTGTTACGTCTCTACGGTGAAGACTCGTGTGCCGAGTTCTCTCAATACAGGGCCGGCTGACAGTGGATTACCCACTTGGACCACACAGTGAAAGCTATAAACTCAAAGCACATAAGAAACCGGTTAAATTGCAGTTTTTTGTCCATTCCACTGCATATGAAAATTTGTTGCCAGCTCCCCAGTACACGGCACCAAATATTTACCCCTTGCTGCAAATAGAGGTACTATTGAACTGTCCTGCAGCAAGGAGGGAATGGAAAGAGCTCAAAGGTGAAGCCTTGGGTAAGTATTGGGTCATTTACACGGTGGCTGAGTGGGTAGCACTTCTGCCTTGCAGCGCTGGGGTCCTGGGTTCTAATCCCACCCAGGTCAACATCTGCAAAGAGTTTGTATGTTCTCTCCGTGTTTGCGTGGGTTTCCTCTGGGTACTCCGGTTCCCTCCCACACTCCAAAACATACTGTTAGGTTGTTTAGATTGTGAGCCCTATGGGGACAGGGACCAATTTGACATGCCTGTGCAGCGCTGCGTAATCTGTAGCACTATATAAAATAAAGAATTATTATTTACAAAAAGTAAACTCTTGCCTGACAGCTCACTTAATAATAGAACCCCTTATCTTGTGATCCCATACCCTAAAACCCCCAAAATTTAGGGTTAAAAGTGGAATGGGGACGAGTGGCTGACTAACATCCCGTATGTAATTATTACTTTTATAGTGAGCTGAGCCAAATGATATGGCTCACTATAAACAGCCAGACTCCGCATCACTAGAGAACCCACCATACTCAGTGGGTGATTGCTGAATAATGCAGCAAACACCTACAGCTATTGCACCGATCATAGGTTTTAACCAGCTAAATGCCGCCAGCAAAGCATGCATGCTGCCATTAACATTTTCCGCTGTGAGTTCATTGGGTTAGATGTGTCGTTGGCACATTGTAACAGATCATGTTCAAAATGCACATTTACTACCATACTGTAGTACAGCAGTATATGGCGGGTCAGATCAGACAACCAAGGGGTTAAAAGTACCCTAGGGGTTCTGTAAAAGAGCAAAAATAAATAAAGTTAAAAAAAACTTTAAAGTTCAAATCACTTCCCTTGAACTGATATAAAAACAAGTAAAGACATAAACATGTAAGTTATCGCCATGTCCAAATATCACTTTCTTGCCATTTTTTTTTTCTAAAAAGTGATCAAAAGGTCATATAGGTTTCAAAATAGTAGGAAAGAAAATGTAAACTTGTCCCTCAAAAAAACAACACTTTACAAAGCATCATACACCGAGGTATGAAAAAGTCATCAGCGTCAAAATATAGCAAAACTAAAATTGTAAAAGAGGAGGTGGAAAAATGGAAACGCAAAAGCTGTACTGTACACATTGTGGTCAATTCACAAATGAGTGTCTGCGTTTCTTGTTACCTCAGACTGACTGAGGGCAGAGCAGATTATGCAGTGACACTGCTGACCAGCACACGACATAATAGGATAACCTCATCTGCTCTATTTACTTTCACCCCCTCAGAGACCACCACAACCCTCCCCCTCTTCCCGCCGAGCGCTGTGACTGATTGACTGACAGACTGAACGGCGCTTTTGTATTCAGCGACACTGCGTCACGTGACCGGCAGCGCCAATCAGCGTCCGGCACGGTTTTGTTTTGTCCGATCAGGCACAAGACGCGACAGCCCTGAGGAGGTGGGGGCCTGAGATTTGAACTAGCGCTGACCAATCAAAACGAAGCAGCCAGTAGCGGGTAGAGAGAGAGAGAGAGAGGAAACGGAGCAAAGGCGAGAGAGAGAAGTTTGTGAGAGGGTAAAGCAAGTGATATGGACGGTGTAGGTGGACAGGGCAGAGGGCACCCTACACATGGTACTCAGTGGGTGATCAGCGTGTAGTGCAGGGTGCCATAGGTGCGGTACACAGAGGCTGGTGACTATAGAAGGTGAGGGAGGTTATAGAAGATGAAGCAGAGCCCGGACTACCACAGCCTGGCACGGCTGGCAGTCATACAACATCTGCGCTCTCATGGCATCAAGATCAAACACTGGAACAGCAAGACGCGCAGTGACCAAGCTAAGGGTGCAGTTCACACTGTGAGTATAACGCGTTACCTGTCAGATAATGGCTATGACGCCCCCACCTGTTGTAAATGACTGTATGTACTGGTGATCGGGGCGCCACATTGAGGAATGTGTTTTTGTTTATTGGGGAGAAAAAAAAATCTGTCCCCGAAGGAACCTACATGGTTACGTCCCTGGAATGTGTAGCATGCGGTACGACCTGTGGCGCTGTATATACATCAGGCCCCGGCATGTAGATGTATATACAGATCTGCACCGTCAGCAGTTATTACTATCTGGGGCAAAAAGGAAATTACAGTAACTTGTGTTCATGTCCAAGACAGTCCTGGATCTGGAAACTTCCATACATTTATGGGACTGATGAAGGGCTGTATGTGTCTCTGCGCCTGAAGAAGTGAATGGAGTAGTGATCTGGTAGAACCCTGCGCACAGAGGGGGCTTGGATAACGATTGGGTGCTTTATCGTAATTTCAGTGTTGGAGTATATTCACAAAGTCGGGATCTGCTGCCCATTGACTGTATGAGGTAACGGGGAAACGCCATGCCTTGTGTCACCAGACTCAAAATGAGGTTCAGGCAACTCTGTCAAAGTGCCTTTACTGCTCTGTGCAAAATAGAGCTCTAATGTGTCTGTGTGCATGAACTTTGAATCCAAAAGCCTGTGTCTCCTTATGGCATTATAGGTACAATACAGAGGGGCAGTATGTGGCCATAGATGTTTATGGGTAGTGCATGTACAGAGGTATAACATGCTGTTATACATGACTAGGGATAAGCGGACTGAATCTTCAGCAGCCTGGCCCGGATGTATTGGTGGCCGAACAGCCAATCTGGCAAATAAACGCCCTAGTTACTAGCCATGGCTATGATTGGACAGGGGGCACTAGCTAGGGGTGTTCATTTGCCAGATTGACACTTCAGCCGGTAATAAGCCTGAGTGGAGCTGCTGAACACAAACATAGCCTGCTCGTCTCTATACCTGACCCCTAAAACCTACTCTTCAATGGTGGCTTGACTGGGGCTAAACATTGACATCGACTGCAACTTCTATCACTTGACCAAAAGTTGGCTTATTGCCCTGCAACTCTAAGTAAATAGTCACGTTGTAAAATGTTGCAACAGCAATATCTAGTTAAAATAAAATGAAGCGCTGCTGGATTTTTGAAGTGCAATCGGAGTCATGACAAGAAGTTTACAGGCATAGAGAAAGCTTGTGACTACACTTATTCCATGTCAGCAGAAGGCCAATGGTGCACCAGTGTGAAAACAAGGACTTGCTAGTCATGTTATGAGTCTAAAGGGGAAATGCAGATACAAGTTGGACAGATGACCTGTTGTGTTTCCATGAGATCCAGCACATGCGCTAGAAGAGGTGTCATGTCTACAAAGATGTATAGTATGTTTCCTGTTACAGGAAGTGTCAGAGGAACTATCAAGTCAAGTGAATAGACAAAGGATGGAAACACATGTCCCTTTACATGGCTGACAAGTTACTGTGTATTCGCAGTACTTAAAGGGGCTGTCTACATGACCTGTGGGTATATGCATGTAATATGGGGAGTTCCCTCTTTTGAAAATGACTATTATTGTTATGTATATATTTTAATATTTTCGTTTGTACCGTCTTCAGATAGTTTGGGTCCCACATTTTATTGGGCACTAAATTTAAAGCCTTGCTAATGGAAGCTTTAGATAAAGGTTTATGGTCTGCAGATGAATGTGGTCTGCAGAAATGGGGGGAAAATAAAGTCTGTCTTTTGCCTTTAAAACCGTGTGTGTCTTGTGTGCTGCCCGTGTTTGGTTTTTAATCTCCATAGTCCGATACCAGAGAGTTTAAAGAGCTTTTATAGTCTTTGTACATTTGTACATATGATATGTGACTGCTGCGGCCACATCTGACGGCGAGGTAGGATGACTTCTCAGTTATGTTCCTTTCAGTTACCAGGGTCACTAGGGACCTTCTCCTTGAACTAAGTGAAAGCCAATACAACTTTATAAACAAGCGCTTCCTTTTAGTTACTTTTCTTCACTTTTTATGCATTATTTGTTCTTTCTCATAGACGTTTTGTAAATTATACTCTGTGAAACCTTCATTAATGTGCCCAAATGCACAGAGGTGTAATGTACCTGTCCCTTTGTCTCCAGTTGTGTTTTCCATTACAGTTAGGCTAAATGGTTTGTGTATTGGGCACATTACTGCTAGTTTCACCCTCTTTGTGCCTGGAGATGGTTTACAAGAGAGGACGTCTAGCACCTCTCAATGCAGATTTTGGCACACAATAGAAATTCTTTAATGGGCTTCATTAAGGTGAAATTACCTTCAGCCATTGTCTTGTTGTGATTTTGTAAACACTGGGTTGACTTTTTACTTGTTAAGTGACTCTTGTGTTAAAGGGAACCTGTCACCAGATTTTATCCCAATTAAGTGGTTGTCCAGGCTTTAAAAATCTTTATATCCAGTTTAGGGTTGCCGTAAAAACAATGACAAAAAACATATCCTTACCTCATCCAGAGCATGCCCCTGTTTGTTTAGATGCAGGCGCTCCCGTCCAACTACTTCCACACACCCAATACAAATTGAAAGTGATCAGACATCAGGTATTGGGCGTGCGTCAGAGGACATAAGGCTGCATTTACACAAATGTATGCGGGCCTACGTCTGGCGCCATGGAGAGGAGGAGGGGTGACCCCTCTCCATAGCCATCCACAGCCCATTGGGGACGTATGTACGGCCGCAACAGCACAAATATAGAGTCCATTATATCCTGAGATCTAGTCTTGGGTTTATATCCCTGAAACTTTGGAAATCTGGCCTTTGTTTAGTATAACTATAATAACTTTGTTTTTTTTGTTTTTTTAGGGTAAGGTCTTTGGGGCGCCCCTTCATACCCTGCCACAACTGAACATACCGGTGTATGGAAACATACCATCGTAAGTATGAATTATAGACTTATAGATAAGTTGGGTTATTTTGTTTTTCCCTGATTTTAGGATTTGCTACTTTCTGTACCTTGTGTAGGTGTGCCGGTGCCGCTTTGGTAAAAATACTTTCTGTTCCTGGTTTTTAATGGACATTGAGTAAAAAAAAAATCAAGTGATACTAACCTTATTACAATGTACTTCTTCCCAAAGTGTCTGACTAAGACTGACTAAGTAATCCTACTAAAACCTTAATGTTACCATAGACCTGCATAGGGAAAAACTGGCTTAGATATGAGTCTAGCACATGGAGGGCAGGTGACGCACCTAGTTTATACCTCTTACAGGAACCAGTCGCCAAACAAACCCCTTCTTCCCCCAAGCCCTCAAACAGCACCTTCTTCTGTAATATGTACATCCCCTGGAGGTCTTGTTAGTGTATTATTAGGTTGCAGCATGAATGAAAAATCACATCTTTTATCTTTTGTATGATGCAGTCAGGCAACTCCACCTCCTGCAATCAGTCTGCACTGCCCACTCTGTATATCTTGTGTCCCATCCTCCAGGATCTCCAGATAGCCGGAGGATGACATCACAATTGGGAGACCTGGCTTGGATGCCAGATGCATGGAGTGGGTGGGGTTACCTGACTGCAGGAGGTGGTGTTACCTGACTGCATATTACAAAAGAATAAAAGATGATTTTTTTCATTCTTGCTGAAACCTAGAACTCTGCTAAAAAAAAAAAAGACCTTCAGGGGACATAGATCTTCCAGAAGAACCGACTGTTTGTTGTCTTGGCCGGGAATTGTGTGGTGACAGGTACCCATAAAAATATGAAACTTATAACACATTGTACCTTAAAGATGCTGAAGATGATACTGTGGGAACAAAGTGATTTGCTAACAAGGTTATCTGCTTTTTACTTAAAAGGAACCTGTTTCCAGGGACATCGTTTTCAGAGACAGGTTGCAGAATCTTATTACACCTGCAGTGCATATCTGCCTTGTTGCCTTTTATAAGCATTTGCATTACAATATAATTGTGTTATAACTTACCCTGCACCCTGACAAAATCCTGGGGTAGTCACAGGGGTTGGGCTTTGGTTTGGATGCATTTCAAAAACATGTGGCTTGTCTGTGCTGCTCACTCCTCAGCTCTCAGCCCCCAACTTAGTGCTCCTGTACAGCTCCTCCACCTGCTCCTTCTCAGAGGTCACAGCCTGGTCAGCCTGACATCAGTGGGGGAGGGACAGAGCTGTACAGGAGCACAAAGATGGAGACAGCCTGCAGCTCAGACAAGTGTTGTTTGTTGAAATGCATCCAAACCAAAGCCCAACCCCTGTGACTATCCCAGGATTTTGTGAGGAAGCAAGGCAAGTTATAACACACAATTGTATTGTAATACAAATTCTTAGATGCAGATATGCACTGCAGGTGTCATAGGCGGTTACAATCTGTCTTGGATTGATTTGATGATTTTGAGCGCTTACTCCACACTTTATAGGTATATATTGGAAAGATGTGTTTTTGTTTTTGATTGTAACTGTGTTTTCTGTCTATACCAGGTTTCTTGTTGCGGCATGTAAGTATTTGGAGGAAAATGTAGACACTGAAGGACTTTTTAGGAAGTCGGGATCTGTTGCAAGGCAGAAACTTTTAAAGGTAAACTCCACCTTACTGGATGCAGTGTGGTCCACGTCTCCATTTCCTATGTAGCAGAGAATTCAGCTACAGTAAATATGGTGGGAAACCAACCAAAAATGTCAGAAATGGGTCTTTTAACATGCCTTGTCTGCCAGAAAACTTGCGGGCAAGGTATAGTAAATGTCCCCCACTGTGTACATAAAAATATGTTTAAAAATTGTTCATTGTTCATAAAAATAACATTAAATTGGTTACGATAGCATCATTTCGGAGAGTAGGGGAGATGTTTCAGAAATTGCTATATCCTTGATCTATACATTAAATGGGTTTTACCACAAAGACAAGATTCCTAAGATTTGGAAAATAACACATTCTCTAATTCACTGTTATTAACAAAAACAGTATTTCACAGATAAAATGCAAACTTGGGGTATACAATTTCTGTTGTCCCTGGATACAACCGTAAATTTTCTGACTGGTTCGAAAGGGCAGATTCTTTTTATGAATAGCTTCTCTCGTCTGCACACTGCAGTGCTCTCTACCTCCTACCCCTTCTTTCCATTACAAGACCAACTCAGACACAGGCACTTCCTGTCAGCAAGCATTGTGCAGAGACTTACTCTACTAACTACAGATAAGGTCTTTATCGTGTGTGTGTGTGTGTGTGTGTGTGTTAGTTATACATCTCATGGATCTCATAATCTCCCATCTCGGATCTGTATAATCTCTTTTTCTATGTGTCAGATACTAGTAGAATCTTCAGAAGCTAAATACAAGTGTAGATAAACCTTGTACCCTGATAATCTAAGCACATTGTCAGCACACGGCAGATCATAGCACAGATAATCTAAGCACATTGTCAGCACACGCCAGATCATAGCACAGATAATCTAAGCACATTGTCAGCACACGCCAGATCATAACACAGAGGGATTATGAAGTGCCTGCTTAGACCATCCCCGCCCCACAGAATATTACACTGATCATCACTGAGTGATAGGAGCTAAAACGGCAATAAAATATTAAAATTGTAAATTACAGTGGTTAAAAATGTTCTTTATTGTGTAAACATCACTAGGGGGTAAAAATTTGAGAACTTTCTTTCATGGACAAACCCTTAAAGGACAACAGTGCCCTAAATTGGTATTTTACCCATAAAACTAGTGATTTTTTTGTGATTTTTTTTTTTTTTTTTTTTTTTTTCTCTCCATAGACAAAACTGGAAAAAGGAGAGGATGCTCTTTGTGAAGCTCCCCCTTGCGATGTCGCTAGCATCCTCAAGCAATTTTTCAGGGAATTACCGGATGCGATACTGCCTGCCGATCTCCAGGATGCTTTGTGCAAAGCCCAGAATTTGGCAAGTGACGAGGAAAGGACTTCAGCAACTATTCTTATCTCCTGTCTTATGTCTGAGCAGACGTTATCCGTATTGCGATACTTCTTCAACTTTCTGCATTCTGTGTCTAAGAGGTGAGTAATGGCATTGAGTTAAAGGGGTTGTCAAGCCACGGACGTGAACAAATCAAGTTTACCTCTAGATAATTAAGGTGTGTCCTAAAAATGTCCAGTGAATAGGAGATAAGTGTCTGATTGGGACCCCGACCATCAAAAGCATAAAGAAGCTTATGACCTCTATGTGTGACTGGAATATGATAGATGATGCACGCTGTGCTACCTCCCACTACACATGATAAATCTTTATTTCTATGACGCTATCATATTTCGGAGCACTTTATAGATCATGGGGAACATAAACAAATAAAAAAAGACCTCACAGATCAATAACCCGGTCAGATGAAACAATAGGAATGAGGGTCCTGTTCACAAGAGCTTACATTCTATAACACAACTGTTTATGTAACTCTGGACACTGACTGTGACTTCTCTTCTGCAGATGTGACCTGAATAGAATGGACAGCAATAACCTGGCCGTGATCTTCGCTCCCAACCTGCTACATTCAGATGACAGCGAGAAGATCTCTCCCAGCACTGAGAAGAAATTACGTATCCAAGCAGCAATAGTGAAAACTCTAATAGATCATCCAACACAAATCGGTAATCTTTATGTTTCATGGTGGTCTCTTACAGCCACAAAGCATTTACATAACAGGGGTTTTCTAAGACTTTGATATTGATGACCTGTCCTTAGAAGAACTCCTCATTGTCCAATCTGCAGTGGTGTAAATGGAGATTTGAAGGATCTGCACCACGCCATGCACTGCATCATTGGAGGAAGGGCAGACCCCTCTGATATAAATGTACATTTGAGATGTTTGTAATTTTGCAGGATGTGTGCCTGATTTCCTTCTTGAGAAGATCCCGGGCATGCTGGGAGTGGATGTAGGTGCTGACACTCCTGGACCTGATGCATCTGAAGAAGATGTAGAGTCCCCTGGAGAGAGGAAGAAGAGGAGACGGAGGAGTGTCGGAGGTAATCTTCCCAAAATAACTGTATACTAGGAAAAAAAAATGCAATAATTCAGTTCAACATTACCAAAATGTCTTTATGTTGTCCTTGGATACCTATTTTTGGCACTTTATTTGCTTGTATTGTATGTGACGTCACATGTTTAGTTTTGTCCTAAGACATTACTTTGTATTTCATTTGCAAAATCACTTTATTATAGTAGATGTATAACTTTTTTATTGACCGCGCTTAAGCATAGCAGTGATCGCTAATAAGGTTTGCAGCCTCTGAATGAAAGCGAGAGAGATCTATTTGTTATAACTATTGAGAATGTTGAAGAATTGAATAAAAAAAGCCTGAAATTAAGAATTGAAGAAAGGTACACAGCTGTTTTAAAGGAACACTCCAGTCACAGCTGATTCATTGGATTATACCTTGTGCTGGGCTAGGTAATGAAAGCGAGTCCTGCTCCTCCTTCAGGCCCTGCACCATGTATTATTCCATGGATTAGCTTTGACTAGAGTGTTCCAATTTGCCTAATGATGATAATCTGAAGTATGGGTCCTCAATATCCCATAGCTAATAAACAAAGTTCTATAGGAGGTAAACGGCTCCGTTCTCTGTGTAGTGGCAGAACTGAGTCCCTGCTGGTGAGCTCTAATAAATATGAAATGATTTGCAGTGATCTGATCTGACCACTAGATGGAGAATGGAGCTGCCGTCTTCCAGTACCATTTTCTGTCAATGATTTGCAGATATCGTTGGTGATGGTTGTTTGACCCCCCACAAGCTGATATTGAGGGCCTATTTTATCGATTATCCTTATAGATGCAATAGAGAAGATATCAGGACCACGGAACTAAGGGTGATGCCACACATGGCGTTTTGAACCTGTTTTTTGGTCCGTTTTTAGGCAGTCTGTTAAACGCATGTGTTAACGCATCCGGTTTTTAAAAACTCATGTGTTTTTTGAAGACTCATCCAATTTTTTCCATTTTTAATTAAGATAAATGGTAAAACCTGCCAAAAACGGATGCGGTTTAAAAAAACGGACCAAAAATGGGTTCAAAACGCCATGTGTGGCATCACCCTAATAGTCTGAACATTTCTCTGAATGGACTGGATAACCTGCACTGTACGTGAAAGCCTGCAGAGTACAGGGGAAAAAAAGACCTGTTAGAAAAATAAACTAAACGGAATAAAATTCAATGATTCCATTTAGTGCGCAAAGGTCAGGTCTTTATGGGGTTTTTATGGACCGCTTATTAAAGTGAACCTCTCACCAGGAATATAATTTTTAGCTTGTGACAGGTTCCTATAGCCAACGCTATACTGTCATTGTCAGCAATACTGCCACTTTATATAACTTCATTTCACATTACCTGGCTTCCTGCAAGCAGCCTGTTGAGAGTCCCGGAGGAGGTGGGGCAGCTGTAGCCTGTGTCTGTCTCCAACACCATTCTCCTGCCTTATCAATGCACATGATCGGAAGACGGGAGGGAGACTGAGATACAGGGAGTCAGGTGATGTGAAATAAAGTTTTGTAAAGTAGTGACAGGATTCAGAATACTGACAATGGCATTTTAAAATCGGCATAGCATAGGATATTGGAACCCGTCACCAGCTAAAAATGACATTCCAAGTGACCGGATCGCTTTAACGCGCACTATTGCTTATATGTGACTGAAGAATGTTAGTTGGTCAAAACAAAGTATGTTCTATGATCAGATTTTATCAAATAATTTGCCTTTTGTTAGAGCCATCAGATCAGTCATTTTAATATGTCCAAATTCTGTTTGTATGAGCAGAATTTGGAAAATTAGTTGGCTGCATATTGTTCATCGTACATACAGGTCTAGATGCTGGTAAAACGCTCTTGTGCCAGAGCTTGGTATAGCTCATGCTAGTAGTGCGCTAACCCTTGCTGTGCGTATATATGGAAGAATACTTAGACTATATCTTGCATTTCAGATTTTGTTAGTGGAGCATTGAATAAGCTTAAAACTAATAGAACTCCTTCCTCTACTCCTCTGACAGACAGGACTGGTAGGTAACTGCTGGGAACCAGTACTTTTAGGATGTTGGCTGCTTGCATTGTAAAACTCACTATAAGAAATGAAAAGGTTTCAAATACATTTTCTTTTTCCATAATTATCTGCTATCGATGACCTGGCATGTAACAATGACGTGCCGAAATATCAAAACCTGACCATATTCCACTTTTTGTGTATATGAAACCTTTTTATCCTTTTGCTTATTAAAACCAAAGAGACCTTGAATGCATGGCGGTAGTGCGCACATGGTGCCTACAGCTTGGACTCCTTGCATAGAAGAAGCTTTCATTGACTTTCTAACCGCTTTTCGAGGAGGCGCCTTCTAACCCACGGCTAATATTTCTGTAACGTACAAATGCATGCAAACTGCCTTGGACCATATCTGACATATCTCTCCATTCTGTCCCTTCCAGTCCTGAGCTCCATGGTGACACCATTAATCCTTACACCAAGCGCCAAAAGAAAGCTGCCCCTAGACTCTGCACAGGGAATCTCTACCAAGAAGAGGAAATCCATCAAGCACAACCTGCCCTCTGAATTGCTACCAAGCAGTCTTTTTGGCGGAAGCTCCACTCCAGCATCTGGTAAGTACAATTGTCTTTGTCAAACTTGTTTTTCCTCAAAGTTGTTGTCCAGTGACAGATCCCGTGGATAAGAAAGAAACAATGCCGGTGTATCCGAAGTGCACCGATGCAGTAGTACAAGGCTCAAGTGGGAAGGGGAAGGGGGGGAAATGGGAGGAGTATATATACCAGAGAGGGGTTAATAGGGCAGTAACCAGAAAAGTAACCTTTAACAATGACCATAAAATGAATCCGATTAGAATGAGTGTACAATTGCCCCAATGAACTGTCCCAAGCCAGACATATGCACAGACTATCCTCAGTAAACCCAACCTTTGGCCTTTATTCCGACACTTTTTAACATAATATTAACATAATATTTCTGCGTTAAAGGGGTTGGTCACTTTACAATAAATCTTCCATTAGACATGTCTTTGCATGTGTTTGTCTTTTCCTCTTCTAAGAGCTTCAGCCTTTCCCCGTTCTCTAATTCTCATTCTCTTACACTAGTTTTATATAATATCTTTGTCTCTTGCACCTACAATAATTACGGCTTTTCTTATCCCTCCTGTTTTTTAGTTGCAAGTGACAGAAGCCCCTGTGTTACATTTGAAGCCTCCGAAACCTCTTTCTCACCATCCGTCAGCAATTTGAGGCGCAGTAAGAGGCGAGACCACAGAAAAGTGCAGAGGTAAGCCTTTGTCATGGCCATGTTGTTACTTGACACTTTTCAGTTTGCGTAAAGAAGAATTGTATTCTCTAATGTTCTTACAAAATAAATAATTTCCAGAGTGGAATCGGGAAAAACTGGCTGCTTCTCCCCTAAAATAAGTCGGACGGAGATGGTGCGTCGGTCGCTTCGTCTAAGATTCAGTCTAGGAAAAAGTAGCAAAGACGTGGTAAGTCTGCATGGGACAATGTTTACTTGTGTGGTTTCTTATCTGCAAATAGTATAAATTAATAAGATTTAAAATAAAGCTAACTTTCTGTTCCGGTCAGTACTATAGCCAATCATGGGGTCATTCAGTCACTTGCTGAGGTGCTGTCCTGACCCGACATGACACCTATGCTGAGGACCTCAGCCCTAGAGGCTATAGCATCCAGGCCGAGGCTGAATCATGATGGTGATGGCCTCACCAGATACGTTTAGGGCACCCACATAGGAGTAACCCACAAAATTATATTTTTATTTTATCCACCCAGAGCTCAGCGTTTCCTTCAAGTATCCGGTCCCAAAACATTGGTTGGAGGCTTGCAACCTCACAAGAATTTAATATTTCTGGGAGCAAGACTGATGTTGTTTCTTCACCGGCTGACAGTCCATTTGTAAGTACAGGTAAGGACACACAGGCCAGGTTTAGGAAAATCATCAAATTCAGGTTTGATAGGTAAATATATATGACATGCATATACTTGGGTTTGTTGCAAGTTTAGGTTAAAAATCTTATTACTGGGGGGTCCGAGCACTGGGACCCAGACTGATCAAAAGAATACAGGTCCCTTTCTTGATAGTGACAGGTCAGTGATACCTCCTGCTGCTACATTATTTCTTTATGATAAAGAAAATAGCAAAGTTTTTTGCAGTCTCTAGACCCCATCAAGATAGAAATTAATAAGGTATAATTGTTTGATTTCTGGTCTCACCAGTCATTCCCTATGTGTATGGAGTAGTTGAATGAAAAATTGAATGCATCCAACAAAGAGAGTGGAGTGGAAACCAAATATGTAGTTAGTCCCATAGAAATGAATAAGGTGGTCACACATGGATAGAGGGATGAGTGGTGTAGGGGGCAGCAAATACTTTCTGTCTATTCTAATGGTTATAACTTTTTTATCTCTTAAATGCTCCACTTTGCAATTATAAATCTTCTTTTTGATCTCCACAGGGTCAAAAAAAATAAGTAAATCAGAAGAAAACCTACTAACCCCCAAGAAATCTAATGACGCTAATCATCGCTTGTCCTGGACTGGACCTCCTCCTGCTCTGGAGTTTTGTGACAAGGACACTCCCATAAGTGGGTACCTCTATGCTGGAAACTGCTATTCTGAGCCTCCTCTTGTAGCTGGGAAGCCCCCAGCCATGCCCAAACAGCTGATATCTCTTGGAGTAAGTGCTATGGAGCATCCAAATTCCTCCCTCTGCGAGGAAGGAGAGAATCAAGTCCATAACACCGTACAGAAGATCACAAAGGCATTTACTGAATCGGGAAGCGATCTTCATAAGGTTGTTGAATGTTCTAAGTCTGCAGAAGTACAAGAGCTTCCTGATTGTGTTTCTGAGCCTCTCAGTAATTCTGGAATTCAGGATCTCAGCTTGGACAACGAACCTATTCCTGTCCAAGATGAGCTCTCCTCTGAAGAAGACTTGTATGTTGAAGAGAATTGCCATGTTGAAAAGGAGAGGAGTACACAAGACGTTGGCTTGGAAGGGATGGCACAAGCTGAAGCTTCTGAGATCGTATTGAAGATTGTGGAGGAAAACGACTGTATCGATGACATAGGAAGTGCAGAACTAAAAGAGGAAAGTATCATGGAAGAGCCTAGTGACAATAGTAAGGCCGTCTGTCCAGATACTAGCATACTGGCATCGGAGCCAGTACTGCATAAAGCAGCGTCCATCCCTAGTATGTTTCCGGGTCCACAAAACCCTAAGCCTAATCGTAGGACCAGCATGGTCTCTGACCACATTCAGCACTTCAATAAACTCTGCCTCAATGATCACAGCGTTATGCAGAAACTGAAGTCCCCCATTAAGCTTGAGCGCACACCCGTACGTCAGTCTGTGCGGCGCATAAACTCCATGTCTGGGGTAAAAAGACAAGAGAGCGATGGTCAGAAGAAGAAGAATCCTGCTGGCTCCCCTATGGTGAAAGCGGTTAGCTTTGATGGCTCATTGTCATCTGACGTGTTCTTAACCAATGGCAACAGGCGGGAATCCTCTGTGGATCATTCATCCATCTATTCCTTTAGGGGAAACTTTAGGATTCCAAAACATCCTGCACAGAATCTTGGAATCTCTTCTCATCCACAAAAAACTGCCTTGGAGGATGTTACCAATCAGAATGTCCCCCGATCCTCCTTTAAGAAACCTGATCTCAGTGCAACGACCCCCAGTAATAACGCAATGCGGATCCTATCGGGTAAGGAGCATGGTCGCTACAGAGGATCACCAAAGAACCCAATAGCGAGAGTTACTCCGAGAGTTACCAAGCCTTTAGACTTGTAAGCTTTGTTTACGTGCATGATAACATGCAAACCTATGGACCGGGACAATGTTATTTGCATGGTTTTGTCAGGAGCACCTTGCACGCTTGGAACGGTTTCAAAATCGTCAAAATTCGGGAGCTGGCAAAAACTGACTATTCTATTTTTGGTCATGTCGTATTTGAAGACAGATGAGAACTCATGTCCTTAATTTTGTTTCCATGCATCAGAGCCGGAAGCTTAATCCTTCTCTCACAGGTCTTATTGTATGACCGGACCATCTGTCTGCTTGTTCCAGAATACACACAAAGCTTGAAGATTGTTGTCGTCATGATCAACCTTTTATAGTTTACTGTATACACGGGTAACGCAGCTCACATTCTAATTTTTGGGAGACTGATCTTCTCAGTATTGAACTGAATCTTTAGTTTACTCAGTATATAGATGATGCGAGGTTTTATTCCTTCAATGGTTCGATTCAGGTCTTACGATTTTTTTGTTTTTTAAGTAATATTTTAATGAATGCTGGATAGAAAAGATTACACCAAATTGGGTTTTACATGGTTTCATTCATTGAATTGCACCTAGAGTAATTTTTTGGGGGATTTTGATGCTTTGAACGTTTTTAGATGTAAATTGAATATTTAATATGCGTAGGTGTAGACTGAATGGATGCTGGGTTATTGCAGATGATGGTAAGATTGTAATAGTCGCTTATTTATTGCTTATGGAAGTTATAAAGCAGCTTTAAAAAAGGGTCTCCTGGCGGTTTTGAACCTACTGCCCTGTGCACAACACAAGATAGATAGATACCTGTGAGGGGGTAGTCACTGGGCTACATTCTGATCTCGTCTTTTTGGAGTTATGCAGCAAACGCGACCGGAAAGCTACGGGTGTATGTTCTCATTGTATTTATAGGCGTATGCCCCCCCCCCCACATGTCTTCTCAGTATAATCCATTTACAGGAAGAAACTGGATTTAAAAAAAATACAGCGAGCTGAATTATAACTTATAGCATCCACATTGCTCTGCAGAAATAAGGGACCGATGCTACTGTATGGCATCCATCCCCTGCCTCTGCTGAGTGTCCGCTGTGGCTTTCCGAAGTGATATAATTGCCTAAACTTGGACAGTTATATCACTGGGGAGACAGACTGAACATCGTCCACAGTAAATCGCTGTTTGCTGATGATGTTTGCTCCTCCTCCCATTTTCAGAGGGGTGGAGCTAACCCGAAGGATGCATCTTTCTTTATGAGCATACAGCAGGATATGCTACGGTCGCACGTTCCCAACATAGAGACAGTGGGAGAAACCAGGTCTGAATGTGTAGCCTTATGTAGCAATCTAATGCATTTCTCACGAAAGCACCTGCAAAGATGAGGGACCGCCTTCTGGGCACTTACAGGAATGGCCATCCACGTCATCTTGCCTTAGTAATGCTGATACTACAACCACCCACCTAGTAATCTGCTCTCGGGGGGGCAGGTGTCTATTTGGTGCTGTCAGCAGTTCAGTAGGGGCCAAATTTACTGCCAAAGTTTTTTTAGTTTTTTTTTAAATATTGGCGACAGAGTTTTTAAATATTTATCTAATCAATGATCTAAAAGTGTCCCAGGACATGTGATCTTGACCATCCTAAATACACGACTCATGAGTGCCATCATAACGTTTGACACTTCACTGTCATGTACTGACTGTCACCTGTTTAGATCGAACTGTAAAATACATGCAAGCGCATCAAGGCTGAGCATGCATGTGTTTTCTCTGGGAAAAGGGAAATCAGCTGGTGTCATACACTTGTGATGGTGGCTTATTCCAAAGCAATGGACATGATGATATCCAGTTGCTTCTTTTTCCCCGTAATCTTCTGTTCAGTAGGGTCGTATGTGTCGGATGGCAGTCGCTTTTACGGAATTAAGCAGGTTCATCTGACGTCTGTGCCGCCATCTTTAGTGTCTGTCTGTCTGTAACTACTAATCTTTTATTGAATGGTTTTTGAGAGCACAGGTCATAACACCTAGAGGTTGCATATCAGTCTTAAAGGAAGAGGCAGCTACTCCTCCTTATGGGTTCAGGGTGAGCCCAGCCTTAGTTTTAGTAGCACATGTGTAATTATTTTAATGTTTTGTCTTACGAGATTTCAGATTTTTTTTTCTGTGCAGGACATTAACACATGTTGTACCAGGCACGGCTAACGCTTCTATTAATAGTCTGTACAATAGCGTCATCTTCAGTCTCTGTGAACTGGTACTGATCAGCTGTAACCGAGACTGAGGGTCAAATAAATTTTCTGCAGAAGATGTTTTAGTTGCTTTATTTACAGGGAAATGAATGCTCGGATTAGAATGTGTCTGATGTGTGTGTGTACATATATCTCCTCCTTGTACAATGACCTCTATATAGATAACACTGACCCATCATTACATCACTACTGACAATAGATGATGTCACAGCTTATCTCCTCCTCCTCCCTGTACAATGACCTCTATATTGATAACACTGACCCATCATTACATCACTACTGACAAAAGATGATGTCACAGCTTATCTCCTCCTCCTTCTCCCTGTACAATGACCTCTATATAAATAACACTGACCCATCATTACATCACTACTGACAATAGATGATGTCACAGCTTATCTCCTACTCCTCCCTGTACAATGACCTCTATATAGATAACACTGACCCATCATTACATCACTATTGACAATAGATGATGTCACAGCTTATCTCCTCCCCCTCCCTGTACAATGACCTCTATATAGATAACACTGACCCATCATTACATCACTAGTGACAATAAATGATGTCACAGCTTATCTCCCCCTCCCTGTACAATGACCTCTATATAGATAACACTGACACATCATTACAGCACTACTAACAATAGATGATGTCACAGCTTATCTCCTCACCTCTCTGTACAATGACCTCTATATAGATAACACTGACCCATCATTACATCACTACTGACAATAGATGATGTCACAGCTTATCTCCTCCCCCTCCCTGTACAATGACCTCTATATAGATAACACTGACCCATCATTACATCACTAGTGACAATAGATGTCACAGCTTATCTCCTCCCCCTCCCTGTACAATGACCTCTATATAGATAACACTGACCCATCATTACATTATTACTGACAATAGATGATGTCACAGCTTATCTCCTCCCCCTCCCTGTACAATGACCTCTATATAGATAACACTGACCCATCATTACATCACTACTGACAATAGATGATGTCACAGCTTATCTCCTCCTCCTCCCTGTACAATGACCTCGATATAGATAACACTGACCCATCATTACATCACTACTGAGAATAGATGATGTCACAGCTTATCTCCTCCCCCTCCCTGTACAATGACCTCTATATAGAGAACACTGACCCATCATTACATCACTAGTGACAATAAATGATGTCACAGCTTATCTCCTCCTGTCCAGAATATACCTAGAAATCTCTCTTCTGACCTCAAGTAGGTTCCAGCAAAAATACCTAGGCCAAGATGACATCCACCAAAAGTAAGGATGGACTGAAAAAAGAAATACATCTTGAATCTTGGGGATTAGAATAAAGTGGTTTACATGTTAAACAAAAAAAAAACACATTCACTTTTAAACAATGTTGTGTTAACAGCAGGAAAGCTGTTCCCATAAGGGCAGGATTACACAAACATGAAATAACCTTCCTTCTTTTCCTTTCAGCCGCTGGGACATTTTTTTTTTTTTTTTTTACTTCATTGGATCCATTAATATTGTTCCAATAATTTCTTAGTAAACGTTACTGCTGCCCATACCTCACGTGGTTACTTTTTACATTTTAATTCGAAAGTTCTATATGTATACAAAAATAAATATCTAGAATATATTGTTGTGAGACAGACCTAGGAGGGGATTAATCACTGTAATTGTGTATAAATGTGCCACAATTGTTTCATTTTAACGCCAGGTTTATGAAGTGCATCCAGATGTATTTATCAAAATGGTACAAATTTAGGCATAATTTTAGTACAGGGCCTGGTGTAACAAACGTAGGAGTCAATTGCATAAAAATGTATAAAAACAGTCTCGTATCCAACGCATAAAAATTTACACCTGCAGGAGAGGCAGGCTATCGATTAATTAAGAGGTCATGGGAGGGGTTGGTGCTCTGCGCTCTTCTAGGTCAGGTTTTTGTTCAATAATTACTGGAACAACTTATGTTCCCACACACAGTCCACCTCCCCCTTTGCAGCTACTTACTTTAAAGGATATCTACCACCAGGATGAAGGAATATGCAAATGAGCCTGAGGGGCTCCATGCACCATTAACACCTATGGATATATGTCGCTATAACGGCTCTGAATGCAGCCTAAGGCTATATTAGATTATATTAGAGTATTACACTCTATATCAGTGTATAGATATTTATGTAAGTTTATAATGATCTGTTTGCCAGACGTAGAGCTTAGCATTATGGGAATTGATGGAACCTACTCTGGCCTCAGTGCCCTTGGCTGATGTCACAACCAGGAAGTATCCACCCACTGAAGATGATTTTATTAGAAGAGCTGATGGATACTAGGATGGATCTCACGCTAGGAAGAAGCCAGCAGCATGATATAGGCATCAGAATATTTGTCAAGGGTCCTCTCCTGCTGTGCTTAAACTATTTTTGGCCCTGTAACTTCAGAGTTGCACTTTAATGACAAATACCTCTCACGAATATTGAGACAAAACAAATAGAAACCACTGAAGGGATATGCAGGCTTCTTAGAAGAAGTTATGTAGACGGTCTAATGCTCCATGCACATGACTGTATAATGCAGCTGTACGCTAGCTGTACAAATGGCCGCCATAGAAGTGCATTGTGCACAGCTCTACCTTTTACTGTAATCATGGCCCGGCTACATGGCTTCCTATGGAAAGAGGAGAGGCTAGGTATGTGAGTATGATTCACCTGAGCTCCGGCCCGGGCATAGCATGTTCATGTACATGAGGCTTTAAGCGCTTGTTGTAAGTCAGATTTATCGTGGTGTCTTAGACTGTTATGATAAATGTCACATGAGGTTTTCACGTTTGCAGATTTGAGACTTTTTAGCTGAAAGTCGCAATTTTGTGCAAATGATTCCTTAGTATTATCTATAACCATTAGGGGGCTGGAGTGAATTTTCGTCCCAAAAGTCACATGTCAATCTGTCTACTACATCTGCATTTGCTTAAAGGGGTATTCTCGCCTGGGCATTCACATTCAGTTTCACTAATCTTCCATTTATAAACATTTCTTCAATTGGATGTTATTAAAAAAAATGTTCCTGTGTGAAGATAATTTCTCATAAATGTAGTCATTCTGTCCCTTAGAAACGAGATAGCTTCCTTGGTTACGACCACGTCACACTCTGGCAGCGGTGGCCAGACATGAGCTATTGAGTCCTGTCTCACCTCCTGGATTCAGAAATCATTACCAGAGGACCGCTGTGGGTCATGTAGTAAATCCCGGACATTTCATATACAAAAACAATTTGTTTTTTTGTGCAATCCCTCCAGCAGAGGTGGCCGTATCCGAGGAAGCCATCTCGTTTCTAAGGGACAAAATGACTACATTTATGGGAAATTATCTTCACACAGGAACATTTTTTTTAATAACATCTAATTGAAGAAATGTTTATATATGGCAGATTTATCAAACTGAATGTGAGTGCCCAGATGAGAATACCCCTTTAATATATCAGGTGTATGTGGGCTTATGTGAAAAGTGGAGTAGGGCACAACAACAGGCAAACTTTCCCAATTTTTTTTTTTTTTTTTTAACATAGTTGCAATGACAAATTCCCCCCAATTTGCATAATCAATTCCCATATAGAGAAAGCTAGGAGCACACAACACAGATTTCACTCATGGTGACAACCGGACATCAATAATAAGTGATGTTTATGACTTTTCCATGTCAAACAAAAGGTACAATGTCACCTACTTAAGAACACAAGACTGACAGACGACCCCTAGTTACAAACGGACCTCTGGATTTTGGTAATTTACTGTACTTTAGCCTTAGGCTACAATAATCAGCTGTAACAGTTATCACAGGCGTCTATAATGAAGATTTATTATTAATCCTGATTCTTATGAGAACACAACATTTTTAAAACCCAATTGTCACAGAGACCAAAAAATTTTGGCTGGAATTCCAATTATAAAATATACAGTTCTGACTTCAACTTAAGAACAAGAATATTTATGAGAATGATGTGGATTTTGTTTTTTATCACTTTCCAATGTCTGATCAAATACGAATTTTAGTGTACAGGCAGTCCCTGGGTCACTTACAGGATAGGTTCTGTAGGTGTGTTCTTAAGTTGAATTTGTATGTAAGTCAGAACTGTGTAGCTCAAGACAAATTTTTTTTGGTCTCTGTGAGAATTGGAATTTAAACATGTTGGGTTCTCATAAAAACCAGGATTAATAATAAAGCTTCATTACAGACATCTTTAATAACTGTTATAGCTGATTATTGTAGCGTAAGGCTAAAGTTCAGAAAATTAGCAACAACTAGAGTTCTTCTTGTATCAAGGAATTGTCTGTAAGTCGGGTGTTCTTAAGTAGGGGACCGCCTGTAGCAGGGCTGTAATAATGATTCTAGAATGTTTATAACTGAGATGCTCAGAGCACGGAGACCAAGATTACATCAACCTAGAATCTCTATGTGTAAAGTTCATAGACAATCGATATTGGGGAGGCCACACAGCTCCAGGGCTAGAGGTTCCCTATCTATCCGGTTCTCCTCCCCCCTCACCTGTCCCTGTAGCTTCCCGCCCACATCTTTTCTCCATCTGCATCCCCCCCCTCCCCACCCCATCGCTGCTGCTGCTGCTTCCTCCTCTCCTCTCAGATCCTGCATCTCCCAGCTGTCGGCCTCCATGTTTGTAAGTCTCCTCATTCTCTTCCCGATGCATGAGATGATGTTTCTTGTCGTGATGGTCAGATTTGTAAATATCACATCCTCACGGCGATCTCCTTTTGTACCGGGGGGATTCTTGTAATGTAATGCAGGGGCTTTCTATGGTTGCATTTTCCCTTAGCTTTGCATGGAAATGTATTATAAAGATGATTACATGTGATGGTTATCAGATAGAATATCCAGAAGGAGATATATATACGATTCTACATCCATGTAATCTGATATGAATTTCATTATATCTATGAGCATCCTGATCCCTATTGAGCATCATCAGTGCTTTAATCTGATACATAAGCCCATTTTGGTTATTTGAATTCAATAAAATCTACCGAAAAGACACCCCCCCCCCTTATCCGGACACATTTCCTGTGGCAGATGTTTTCTGACTATTTTATTGAAAAGATGACTTTTTGCTGTAATTTTGGGTTGGTCACCTCGTAGACTCTTCACTGTATATTTGGCCTAATGTAATACATTTATGTCTGGCCTTGAAGCAGTACAGGGTCTGCTCTCCAGTGGAGAAACACAGAAACTACTGGTAGGTTACATCAATACTTGTTGCTTCCCCGATAATAATAATTCCTTTATTTATATAGCGCATACAGATTACGCAGCGCTGCACAGAGCTTGGCAAAGCAGTCCCTGTCCCCATGGGGCTCACAATCTAATCAACTTACTAGTATGTTTTGGAGTGTGGGAGGAAACCGAGGGACCTGGAGGAAACCCACGCAAACCCAGAGAAAACATACAAACTCTTTGTTGACCCGGGACATGAATCCCAGCACTGCAAGGCTGTAATGCTACTCACTCAGCCACTGTGCTGCCCTATGATGGATATGTACAATTTAACACTTTGGGAAGGAAACGGGAAATAAAGCTGAAACACATTTCTAAAGAAGTATAGTAAATATCCGAATAATTATAATATGTCAGATTATTTGCGAAAATGTACGCTCATCAGATTAAAGTTCTGAAGTCAAAACAACTCTAACCTAGTGTACAGCATAACTAAGCCTAACTAAAACAATAACTGAACCAGTAAGTAATAGTAAACAGCGCAATATAATTCATTATATCAAGCAGCTTCTCTGTCCCTCTTTTCTGCTTCTTTCTCCCATAGTGATCAGTGTATCTGAAAACCTTTAAAGATCCTGTCCCTGCCAGACAGATAAAAAAATCAAATGAATAACTCTTTCCATGACTAGAAAATATTTCAATTAAAGGACATCTACCAGCAGGATGAAAGACTTTATGCAAATGACTCTGAGGGGCTCCATGCTCCATTAACACCTATGGAGCCTGGAGCCCCTCAGGCTTATTTGCATACAGTTCTTCATCCTGGTGGTAGTTGCCCTTTAATGATTCAGCTATATGAGGAGATTAACTCCTTACAGACAGTCCCTGGATAGGCTAAAGAGGCATTCTCTTTTTGGCAAATTATAGTTATTGTTTGCATGATGAAAAGGTATACACTTTTCCAAAATACTTTCTGTATCAATTCCTCTCGGTTTTCTAGATCTCTGCTTGCTGTAATTCTATAAGAAGCTTCTATGTTTACTTCTAGTTTAAAGAAATCTGACCATGGCTACGAAGGTGCACCTGTGTGACTATTCTGTCCACTGGAAGTAAACAATAAAGCTTCCTATAGAAGGACAGCAAGCAGAGATCTAGAAAAAACTGAGGAATTGATACAGAAAGTATATTGGAAAATTGTTTGTATAATGAAAAGCTATACCATCACATTTATTTGCTGAAATTGGTATACCCTTTTAAGTCATTAGACACTTTATAAGTTTCCTTTAACTCTCAGCTGTCAGTGGTTAAAGGACAGAGAGCTGATTTACACAAACTGCTAAAATAAAGAAAGGAAGAGGAAATGAGTGTAACCACCACTATTGCAGGGGTTACGGGGAGGCTATAGCTTGTTAGTGAGGGGAGGCTGCTGCTGGACACTTCATTAGTGAGGGGAGGCTGTCCCTGGACACCTCATTAGTGAGGAGAGGCTGCTGCTGGACATTTCATTAATGAGGGGGGGCTGCTACTGGACACTACATAAGTGAGGAGAGGCTGCTGCTGGGCAGCTCGTTAGTGAGGGGAGGCTGCTGCTAGACACTTCATTAGAGGGGAGGCTGCTGCTGAACATTTCATTAGTGAGAGAAGGCTGCTGCTGGACTCTTCATTAGTGAGGGCAAGCTGCTGCTGGACATTTTATTAGTGAGGGAAGGCTGCTGCTGGACACTTCATTAGTGAGGAGAGGCTGCTGCTGGACATTTCATTAATGAGGGGAGGCTGCTGCTGGACAGCTCATTAGTGAGGGGAGGCTGCTGCTGGGCACTACATTAGTGGCGGGAGGCTGCTGCTGGACACTTCATTAGTGAGGAGAGGCTGCTGCTGGACAGCTCATTAGTGAGGGGAGGCTGCTGCTGGGCAGCTCATTAGTGAGGGGAGGCTGCTGCTGGGCACTACATTAGTGACAGGAGGCTGCTGCTGGACACTTCATTAGTGAGGGGAAGCTGCTATCTATCACAATGAGAGAATTAAGTGAAACACATAAAAAAATAAAACCAGAAAACACAAAAATTGTCTATCAAAATGAATAAAGATAAATCAGTTCTGTTATTGAGACCATTAGCAATTCGAGTATCCAGTAAGGTATTTATACCTATAAAAAATGTATAGAGAGAATGGATATATATTTGGTTTTCCTTGTTCTTCCAACTATATATTTCAAATATTGCATGATACTGGCAAAGTGCTGAATATTACTTATGGTACAACAGGCCAAGTAAACAACACATCTGCTCTTATAATTACCTTATATACTCGAGTATAAGCCTAGTTTTTCAGCACAAAAAATGTGCTGAAAAAATCCAAACTCGGCTTATACTCGAGTCAAAAAAATAAATAAATCAAAACTTGCCTTTCTGGCGGCACTCGTAGATCTTCTGTGCGATCAATCCGGTATTGTTGTGCTGCACAACGGGGAAAGGGGGGGCTATATACACTGGGGCAGGGGCTGGCAGGCTATATACACTGGGGCAGGGGCTGGCTGGCTATATACACTGGGGCAGGGGCTGGCTGGCTACATACTGGAGAGGCTGTGACCAATGCATTTCCCACCCTCGGCTTATACTCGAGTCAATAGGTTTTCCCAGTTTTTTGTGGTAAAATTAGGGGCCTCGGCTTATACTCGGGTCGGCTTATACTCAAGTATATACGGTAATCAGTGTTTTCATAAAAAGGATTTGTACACATGAAACAAAATCTTGCATGATAATATTAAAAACACCTCTTTAAGCTTAAAGAGGACCTGTCACCCAGAAAATAACCCCCATCAAATGTGCCCCCCATAATCCTCTCCCCAACCCCTTTCTCCCCAGTCAGTTTTAAAAAATTTTTATGTGTGGTAAATTGATTTAAACCGATCCGACCTCTTAAATAAGAAGTTGGATTCTCGTATCTTGTGTACGGGTGGTCAGCCTTATTCATAAGGGGGCCAGCCGGCATACCCCCTCCACGCCCCCTTTCTGCGGAGACCGGTAGGAGAAGTCGGCAGCATTGCATATATTGTGTAATCTCAGCCGGCTCTCTGCAATGCGGTCGCAGCGCACTTACAGCAGCTGCGGCCGCGCCAGGCTTACACGCAGCACTGAATCGCGGAGAGCCGGCAGCGATTGTGCAATATATGCGATGCTGCCGGCTTCTCCTACAGGTCCCCGCTGACAGGGGCGTGCTGGGGGTGTTTCGGCCGACCCCCTTATGAATAAGGCCGACCACCTGGACACTAGATACGAGAATCCGACCTCTTATTTAGTTTATCGGATCGGTTTAAATCAATTTATCACGCATAAATTTTTTTTTTAAAACTGGCTGGGGAGATAGGGTCTGGGGAGAGGATTATGGGGGGGGGGGCACATTTGGTGGTGGTCATTTTCTGGGTGACAGGTCCTCTTTAACATTCAAAAGAAAAAAATATGTAAGTCAAAAACCGGAGCATTTATGTGTTTTTAGCTTTACAGTTTGTTCTTACTCATGGTGTAACCGAGTGATGGCAAACCTTTGAGAGCGCAAGTACCCTAAATATAAGCAAATCCCACTTATTCATCACAAAGTGTCAACACAACAATTTGAGCAATAATTACTGACTGTTCTGTCACAGCTTTAAATCTTATAAGGGCAGGAGTGAATTATAACCCAAGCCCATGGCCACCCAAACCACCCATCAAATTTTATACTGAGAAGGATCTTCACCCAAGAATCCTTGAACATCTGCTCCTGCTTTCAATACACATGTACACAAGAGCCTTTTCAGAACCTTTGAGGGTCCTGAAACAGCCGATTGAAAGCAGGCAGAAGGGACACATCCTCCATTCTCCATATACCATATGTAGTACCATATAAGTGAATTCAGGTCTTGTACGGGCTATAATATTCATACAGCCCAGGGCCCATGGCAGTCTTAATCCGGCCCAGGTCCTGAGAACACTGATACATTGAAGGAGGGGATATGCGGGTGATCATTGTAGTTTCCCTCCAAGGACCCTCTGAACATGAATAATCATGGGGCATGGAGAACCAATAATAATCCAGGCCTGTCTGCATCTTCTTGCTTATCCTGCAACCAAGGAGGAGCAGTCATCTTGTCGGGGTAGGTCTCATTGCTGGGACCCCCACAGATTGCAAGAACCAAGGTCTGTTGTATCTCTATGGCTATGATGGGGATAGTTGCACTGCCCGTTGCATCTGTTTGGAGTACACTGACCACTGGTTTCTGTTGGAGTAGGGATAATACTTGTTGTAAGCAGGTAATCCCTATAAAATAAATACTTCCCTATATCAATAAAGCAAACAAGCACTTGTATATACATAGGACACAAATATCAGGCCCCACTTTGTCCCATCAACATCTTCTAATAAACACAGCAGTGAGTGGTACAACTAATATTAAAGGGGTTATCCAGAAAAATACATTGTAGTCGGGCGACCCAACCCTTCGTCACTGCACTGTTTCCTGTGATGACAAGCCGTGCATGTGTACCTATAGCAGATACAGTGACTGTGGGGCCTATATCTCTTCAGTACAGAAACTTGTAATCAGTTCCAATCAGTCACCTATGGGAAGGACATGCTGGTTCTTGATTATTAAGAAAAGGCTACATTTTATAATGTAAATTTTGGAGCTATGAATGTAAATATAATTTATGACCCATGTCAAAAGTAGATCAATGGTCAAAAGTAAAGTAAAGTTTTCTTAACAGGACCTTTTGTGTTTATAACTCAGGTTACGATGGAGACCAATGTGTTCAACTCCTTGGTCTATCCCATGCTGGGGATCATGCTCTGTCTGATGAATCCAGCTTATGGTCACAGTGTACGAAGTCCAGATCGTGTGTCCGAGGCAGATATCCAGAGGCTTCTTCATGGGGTGATGGAAGAGTTGGGTATCGCAAGACCAAGAGTGGAATACCCTGCACATCAGGCTGTGAACATTGTTGGGCCACAGAATATCGAAGGTAATCGACAATCTGCAAAGTTATGGAGTTTGCTGGGTTTCAGACAGATGCTTTGAAGTAAGTGGCAGGAGTAGGTTTCATTGGACACCATGGCAGCTAAAATTGCTGCAGTGGTCTTTGCTCCTTTGGCTCCCTGCAACATTGTCATGGGGAAATTCGGACCCATTGGGCCATTGGGTCCTCCTCGCTTACCAGTTTGTTACATGCTACCAAAGGATCTCATAGGTTACTAGCATGCTTAATACAACTCCTATTGCACCCTATGAGCCTTAACTTGGGGCCACAATAGGGTGCAATAAGCTTCACTCTGACCAGGGCATATTAGGGACAGCCTCCCCTGTCCCAGGGAGTGAACATTTATTTTAAGCGTTAAAAAACCCATTGCAACAGCTGAAGAGAGATTTGCCTGATTAAACCGCTGTTAACAATTGCGTTTACAAAATGCAACAGTTAACGCATTGTTAACACACACGTTAACATTGCATTAACGCATGCATTGTTACTGCAATGTTAAAACATACATTAACGTTTTCCTTTTGTAAATGCAAGTGTTTACAGTTGTTTAATAAGGCAAATCTCTCTTCAGCTGTTGCAATGGGTTTTTAAACAGATGTGTTAAATGCGACGTGTGACTGCACCCTAACACACACACATTTCATTAGTCGTGAACGGTCCGAAACGCGACAGTTTTTTCATGTTATAGGACGTCTCTATATGTTTTTAATGTATTTTTGAATAAAAGTGGATTTTTATATTTCAATTTTTGCCTGCATGCTGGACCTCTACTTTGTTAGTACTATGGAATATCTGACTGCTCCCCGCACAGCATGTCCGTGCACCGGTGGCATATCCAAGTCGGCATCGTGTGAACATTGGTTGGTGAGCTGAAAATCTGCATCAGAAAGAAAACACTGCTTAAATCTGCATTAGAGAGCAGTTTCTTTTGGCCGCACATGAAATGGTTGCGGAATTAGAGCTGCCTCCCATTTTTGTAATGATGTCTTTCTATACAAAGTTATCAGCTATGTATACAATATAGGAAATACCACATTCACATAAAGAGAAGAATAAGCTGAAGGGGAACCTGTCATCAGGAGCCCTTTTTCTGGCTCCCCAATAGATAATAGTGTGCACATTGCCAAAGTGCTTTTATAATAAAACTTTCTTTTTACAATAAAAAGTTAGTTGAAAGTTTACCTTTCTCTCTACAGAGCTGTGTCCCGTGTCCCATGGGAGTGGCCAGTGAGAAGCGGTGCCCCCCTCCCCCACTCTCAGTAAACCGCTCATGCATCTATTTCAAATAAAAAAAAAAAAATCCCTCCTATTTGAATTTACATGGATGACGGAGTGGTTTCCCGAGGATTGGGAGGGGGTGGGGGAGCGCTCCTCACTGGCCACTCCCATGGGACTCTTTTTAAATTTTATTATAAAAGCACTTTTGCAATGTGCACACTATTCTCTATGGGGAGATGGGGGAGCCACAAAAAGGGCTCCTGATGACAGGTTCCCATTACAGGCAGTCCCCTACTTAAGGACACCCGACTTACAGACAACCCCTATTTACAGACGGACCCGTCTGCCCACTGTGACCTCTGGTGAAGCTCTCTGGATGCTTTACTATAGTCCCAGACTGCAATGTTCAGCTGTAAGGTGTCTGTAATGAAGCTTTATTGATAATCCTTGGTCCCATTACAGCAAAAATTTTGAAACTCCAATTGTCACTGGGGCAAAAGAAAAAAAATTGTCTAGAACTTCCATTATAAAATATACAGTTTCGACTTACATACAAATTCAGCTTAAGAACAAACCTCCAGACCCTATCTTGTACGTAACCCGGGGACTGCCTGTAATTGTAAATAATCAGTACAATTCACTTTATTGTCCTTCCTCTAAATTTACATGGTCAACATCTTGTGGTCAGAGACTGGACCACGGAAGATCTAGATACACTCAGACTGATTTGTGCTTTCTTGTTTCTTTTGATCTCTTCTCCTTGTGGAGTGAGAATACAGTGACGTCAGATTCATTAGAGGAAACAGCAGAGAAAATTTTAATAATATAACAAGGTCTGAGTCGCCTTTTCCAGCATTAGATAGTTGGCCCTTACTACAAAGGAGAAATACTTGAATACCAATTTAGGTACTTGAGTAAATGGTAACTTCTCATGTACAGGGGATTCATGAGTGATCTTCAAAATAAATCAACCATCAATCCCACTTATAGTAAAGAGCTGTAGCCCAAGGATGGTAATTAGGGATGTCAGTCACTCTGGGCTTCAAATAAGGACTAATTATGGGGGATTATCAACCAATATTGTTCCCAAATACAACTGGCTAGCTTCATTATCAGAATATTGTGTTGTATGTAGTGTATGTCCATCATCAGGTCTCTTGCTATTGTGTATAAGTAATCATATATATTTATGTGAACGCATTGTTAGTATAACACAATGTGAAATCCACCATTGATTCACATTTAAAAGCACATACTACCAAAAATGACCTATTTTTAAACCAACAGCTCACCTCACGACCTACAATAGATGATGTCACAGATTACCCCCCCTCCCTGTACAATGATCTCTATATAGATAACACTGACCCATCATTACATCACTACTGACAATAGATGATGTCACAGCTTATCTCCTCCCCCTCCCTGTACAATGACCTCTATATAGATAACACTGACCCATCATTACATCACTACTGACAATAGATGATGTCACAGCTTATCTCCTCCTCCTCCCTGTACAATGACCTCTATATAGATAACACTGACCCATCATTACATCACTACTGACAATAGATGATGTCACAGCTTATCTCCTCTCCTTGTGCACCAGCTCTTACCCTTTTACGTAATCATGGTCCGGGTACACGGCTCCTCCTATGGAAAGAGAACGGCTAGGTAATAGGTGAGTGAGTATGATTCACCTGAGACTCCGGCCCGCGCATAGCATGTTAATGTACTGAGGCTTTAAGCGCTTGTTGTAAGTCAGATTTATCGTTGTGTCTGTAGACTGTTATGATAAATGTACATGAGGTTTTCACGTTTGCCAGATTGAGACTTTTAGCTGAAAGTCGCAATTTTGCTGCAAATGTTCCTTAGTATTATCTATAACCCGTTAGGGGCTGCGAGTGAATGTTTCGTCCCAAAAGTCACAGTGTCAATCTGTCTACTACATGCATTTGCTTTTAAAGCGGATATTCTCGCCTGGGCATTCACATTCGTTTCACTAATCTTCCATTTTTGATAAACATTTCTTCAATTGGGGTATTAAAAAAATGTCCTGTGTGAAAGATAATATTCTCTAATGTAGTATATTCTGTCCCTTAGAAACGACGATGGCTTCCTCGGTTACGACCAACGTCAAACATCTGGCAGCGAGTGGCTAGACATGAGCTATTGAGTCCTGTCTCACTTTGGATTTCAGCGATCATCACCACAGGACCGCGTGGGTCATGTAGTAAATCCCGGACATTTCATATACAAAAAACAATTTGTTTCTTTGTGCAATCCTCCAGCGAGGTGGCCGGATCGAGGAAGCCAATCTCGTTTCTAAGGACGACAAAATGACTACATTTATGGGAAATATCTTCACACAGAAACTTTTTTTTAATAACATCTAATTGAAGAAATGTTTATCATATGGAGATTTATCAAAGACAGTGTGAATGCCCAGGTGAGAATACCCTTTAATATATCAGGTTGTATGTGGGCTTATGTGTGAAAAAGTGGAGTAGGGCCACAACAAACAAGCAACTTTCCCAAATTTTTTTTTTTTTTTAACTAGTTGCAATGACAAATTCCCCCAATTTGCATAATCAAATTCCCCATATGAGAAAGCTAGGAGCACACAACACAGATTTCACTCATGGTGACAAAAACCGACATCAATATAGTGATGTATGATTGTTCCATGCAAAACAAAAGGTACAATGTCACCTACTTAAGAACACCCGACTGACAGACGACCCCTAGTTACAAACGGACCACATGGATTTTGGTAATTTACTGTACTTGGCCCATAGGCTACAATAATCAGCTGTAACAGTTTATCACAAGTGTCTGGATGAAGTTAGTGTTAATCCGATTCTTATGAGAACACAACATTTTAAAACCCAATGTCACAGAGACAAAAAATTTGGCTGGAATTCCAATTATAAAAATATCAGTTCTGACTTCAACCTAGAAACAAGAAGATATTTATGAGAATGATGTGGATTTTGTTTTTATCACTTCCAATGTCTGATCAAATACGAATTTAGTTGTACAGGCAGTCCCTGGGTCCACACAGGATAGGTTCTGTAGGTGTGTTCTTAAGTTGAATTGTATGTAAGTCAGAACTGGTGTAGCTCAAGAGCAAATTTTTTTTGGTCTCTGTGAGAATGGAATTTAAACATGTGGGTTCTCATAAAAACCAGGATAATAATAAAGCTTCATACAGACATCTTTAAATAAAGTTATAGCTGTTTATTGTAGCGTAAGGCTAAAGTTCAGAAATTAGCAACACTAGAGTTCTTCTTGTATCCAGGAATGTCTGTAAGTCGGGTGTCTTAAGTAGGGGACCGCCTGTAGCAGGGCTGCTAATAATGATTCTAGAATGTTTATAATGAGATGTCAGAGCACGAAGACCAGATTACATCAACCTAGAATCTCTATGTGTAAAGTTCATAGCTATCGATATTGGGGAGGCCACACAGCTCCAGGGCTAGAGGTCCAATCTATGACGGTTTCTCCTCCCCCCTCACCTGTCCCTTGTAGCTTCCCGCCCACATCTTTCTCCATCTGCATCCCCCCCCTCCCCACCCCATCGCTGCTGCTGCTGCTTCCTCCACGTCCTCTCAGATCCGCATCTCCCAGCAGTCGGCCTCCATGTTTGTAAGTCTCCTCGTTCTCTTCCGATGCATGAGATGATGTTTTGGTGATGGTCAGATTTGTAAATATCACATCCTCACGGCGATCCCTTTTGTACCGGGGGGATTCTTGTAATGTAAGCAGGGGCTTTTCTATGGTGCATTTTCCCTTAGCTTGCATGGGGAATGTATTATAAAGATGATACATGTGATGGTTATCAGATAGAATATAGAAGGAGATATATATACGATTCTACATCCATGTAATCTGATATGAATTTCATTATATCTATGAGCATCCTGATCCCTATTGGCATCATCAGTGTCTTAATCTGATACATAAGCCCCATTATTGTTATTTGAATTTCAATAAAATCTCCCGAAAAACACCCCCCCCCCCCTATCGGACACATTCCTGTGGCAATGTTTCTGACTATTTTATGAAAAGATGACTTTTTGCCTGAATTTTGGGTTGACACCTCGTAGACTCTTCACTGTCTATTTGGCATAATGTAATAACATTTATGTCTGGCCTTTGAAGCAGTACAGGGTCTGCCTCTCCAGTGGAGAAATACGGAAACTACGGTAGGTTACATCATACTATTGCTTCCCCGATAATAAGAATTCCTTTATTTATTAGCCATACAGATACGCAGCGTATGCACAGAGCTTGGCAAAGCAGTCCCTGCCCATGGGGCTCACAATCTAATCAACTTACTAGTATGTTTTGGAGTGTGGGAGGAAACCGAGGGACCTGGAGGAAAACCCACGCAAACCAGAGAAAACATACAAACTCTTGTTGACCCGGGACATGAATCCCAGCACTGCAAGGCTGTAATACATTTTAAAGAGTATAGTAAAATATCCGAATAATTATAATATGTCAGATTATTTGCGAAAATGTTACGTCATCAGATTAAAGTTCTGAAGTCAAAACAACTCTAACCTAGTGTACAGCATAAACCTAAGCCTAACTTAAACAATAATGAAACCAGTAAGTATAGTTAAAAGCGGCATATAATTATTATATCAAGCAGCTTCTCGTCCTCTTTATGCTTCTTTCTCCCATAGTGATCAGTGTTCTGAAACCTTTAAAGATCCTGTCCCTGCCAGACAGATAAAAAAATCAAATGAATAACTCCTTCATCTGACTAGAAAATATTCATTAAAGGACATCTACCAGCGGATGAAAGACTTTATGCAAATGACTCTGAGGGGCTCAATGCTCCATTAACACCATGAGCACTGGAGCCCCTCAGGCTTATTTGCATACAGTTCTTCATCCTGGTGTAGTTGCCTTAATGATTTCCAGCTATATGAGGAGATTAACTCCTTACAGACAGTCCCTGGATAGGCTAAAGAGGCATTTCTCTTTTTGGCAAATTATAGTTATTGTTTGCATGATGAAAAGGTATACACTTTCCAAAATACTTTCGTATCAATCCCCGGTTTTCCTAGATCTCTGCTTGCAGTAATTCTATAGAAGCTTCTTATGTGTACTTCTAGTTTAAAAGAAATGACCAGGGCTACGAAGGTGCACCTGTGTGACTATTTCTGTCCATGGGAAGTAAACAATAAAGCTTCCTATCGAGGACAGCAAGCAGAGATCTAGAAAAAAACTGAGGAATGATACAGAAAGTATATTGGAAAATGTTTGTATAATGAAAAGCTATACCATCACATTTATTTGCTGTGAAATGGTATACCCTTTTAAGTCATTAGACTTATAAGTTCCTTAAACTCTCAGCTGTCAGTGGTTAAAGGACAGGAGATGATTTACACAAACTGCTAAAATAAAGAAGGAAGAGGCAATGAGGTGTAACCCCCCTATGGCAGGGGGTTAGGGGAGCTATAGCTTGTAGTGAGGGGAGGTGCTGCGGACACTTCATAGTGAGGGGACTGTCCCTGACACATCTAGTGAGGAGAGGCTGCTTGCTGGAAATTTAATTAATGAGGGGGGATGTACTGGACACTACATAAGTGAGGAGAGCTGCTGCGTGGGCGCTCGTTAGTGAGGGGAGGGTTGCAGACATTCATTGGGGAGGCTGCTGCTGAACATGCATTGAGTGAGAGAGGCTGCTGCTGGACCTCAAGTGAGGGCGCGTGTAGACTGCTGGCTGGACATTTCTATAGTGAGGGAAGGCTGCTGCGGACCACTCAGTAGTGAGGAGAGGCTGCTGCTGGACATTTATCATTAATGAGGGGAGGCTGGCTGCTGCTACAGCTCATTATTAGTGCAGGGGAGGCTGCTGCTGGGGAGGCGACCCATTAGTGGCGGGAGGGCTGCTGCTGGACACTTCATTAGTGAGGAGGAGGCTGCTGCTGGACAGCTCATTAGTGAGGGGAGGGCTGCTGCTGGGCAGTCAATTAGTGAGGGGAGGTGCTGCTGGGCCATACATAGAGTGACAGGAGGCTGATGCTGGACACTCATTAGTGAGGGGAAGCGCTATCTATCACAATGAGAGAATTAAGTGAAACACATAAAAAAATAAAAACAGAAAACACAAAAAATTGTCTATCAAAATGAAAATAAAGATAAATCAGTTATGTTTTGAGACCATAAGCAATTAAGAGTATCCAGTAAAGTATTATACCTATAAAAAATGTATAGAGAGAATGGATTATTTGGTTTTCCTTGTTTTCCAACTACTATTTCAAATATTGCATGATACTGGCAAAGTGTGAATATGCTTATGGTACAAAGGCCAAGTAAACAACACTTGCTCTTATAATACCTTAGTACTCGAGTATAAGCCTAGTTTTTCAGGCACAAAAAATGTGCTGAAAAAAATCCAACGGCTATACTCGAGTCAAAAAAATAAATAAATCAAAACTGCCTTTCTGGCGGACCCGTAGCAGGGCCGATTCTAAGCATATTTGCTGCCTGAGGCGAATATTAAAAATGCTGCCCCCACCCCCCCCCGCTCACTAAGTAAATCCTTAAACTTTATTCAAGCAGACACATCCTCTACAGACAGCTCCACGACACTGTGTGACTGACTACAGGATCGAGAGGCATTAGTGACATCTAGTACCTTATAGATGCAATCCTCTTCCATCAGTAGGACTTTTATTCCGGGTTCTCCAATCCATGACGTATCACTGCTGAATTCTGCCGGATATCTTCAGCTCGTGCAGCATCTCCACCGGCGTCCCTAAAAATACCACAGTCACTTACAGTATAAAGTCTCCTGGATAACAACACTTGTGCTCCTAAATAATAATACTCCTCACAACACAAACTTACGCATGCTACCCCACAATAATTAAAAACATCCCTTCATTAAAGGGATAAAAATCTTTGCCCCACATATACAGCCCCCCCCAGCTTGAATATACTGTATCACCATATACCATCCCCCCATCTTAGTATTATACTGTATCCCTATATACAGGCCCCCAGCTTAGTAATATACTGTATCCATATACATCCCCCAGCTTAGTAATATACTGTACCTGATATAAATCCCCCAGCTTTAGTAATATACTGTATCCCATATACAGCCCCAGCTTAGTAAATACTGTATCCCATTATACTATCCCCCCAGTTAGTAATATACTGTACCTGATATACTCCCCCAGCTTAGTAATATACTGTATCCCATATACAGACCCCAGTTAGTAATATACTGTATCCCATACATATACAGCCTCCCAGCTTAGTAATATACTGTATCCACCAATACAGCCCATGCAGCTTAGTAATAATACTGTACCTGATATACAGCTCCCCAGCTTAGTGATATAGTGATGATAATATATACAGCACCCCCAGTATAAAATGATTATGGCCCCATATAATATATACTGAATACCCCCCCCCCCCAGTATAAATTAATTATGGCCCCAAATAATATTATAGCATCCCCCCAGTATAAAATAATTATAGCCCCAAATAATATCTATAGCATCCCCCCAGTATAAAATAATTATAGCCCCAAATAATATCTATAGCATCCCCCCCTAGTAGTATAAGATAATTATAGCCCCAAATAATATCTATAGATCCCCCCACAGTACTAAAATAATTATAGCCCACTAAATCTATAAGCATCCCCCCAGTATAAATATATAGCCCCAAATACATCTATAGCATCCCCCCCCCCAGTATAAAATAAGTATAGCCCCAAAAAAAATATATAGCATCCCCAGTATAAAATAAGTATAGCCCCAAATCCCCAAATAAAAATATACAGAACTTCCCCCTGCCCTAGTATAAAATAATTATGGACCCATAATATTCTATAGCATCCCCCAGTATAAAACAATCATTAGCCAAATAATATATATAGCCATTCCCCCCAGTATAAAAATAATCACGGTTATAGCCCCAAATAATATAAATAATATTGCACCCCCCCCCAGATATAAGAATTAATTATAGCCCCAAATAAAATACATAGCATTCCATCATCCCCCCCCCCCCAGGTAATATATCTGGCACCATATGATAATATAGCGCCCTCCCCCAAAGAAAATATTATAGCCCCAAATAAAATAAATAGCATTCCATCAAGCCCCCCCCCCAGTATAAAAATAATTCGCCCCGTATGATATATATATAGCGCCCCCCCCACTATTAATTATTAGCCACATTTAATTAATTTAAATACATGAAAAATAACTAAAATCATACTCACATGCAGGCAGCTGCTCCCTCGGCGCGCGGGTTCCGTCCTCACGCGGCGTTCCGGCAGCCACGGCTCCGCACAGTGACACAGGCGCGTGACGTCATGATCGCCTGTGTCAATGTTAGAAAGGAGCGACGCAGCTGCCGGAAAGGAGCTGCGTCGCTCCGCATATAAATCGGCGCTGTTGTTTAAAGAGACAGGCGCGATTATTAGATAGTGGGCGATTCGGGCGTTAATGGACGCCGAATCGCCCAATTAGAGCGCGAATTTCGCCGCCCTTTACAGGGACCCGCATTCTGCCGCCTGAAGCGAGATTTTCATCTCGCCTCATGGCAGATGCGGCCCTGCCCGTAGATCTTCTGTGCGATCAATACGGTATTGTTGTGCTGCACAACGGGAAGGGGGGGGGCTATATACACTGGGGCAGGGGCTGGCAGGCTATATACACTCGGGGCAGGGGCTGGCATGGCATTAACATGGGGGCAGGGGCTGGAGGCTACAAACGGAGAGGCTGTGACCAATGCATTTCCCACCCTCGGCTATACTCGAGTAGTCAATAGGTTTTCCCAGTTTTTTTGTGGTAAAATTAGGGGCTCGGCTTATACTCGGGCGGCTTATACTCAAGATATACTGGTAATCCGTGTTTTCATAAAAAGGATTTGTACACATGAAACAAAATCTTGCTATGATAATATTAAAACAACCTCTTAAGCTTAAAGAGGACCATGTCACCCAGAAAATAACCCCCATCAAATGTGCCCCCCATAATCCTCTCCCCAACCCCTTTCTCCCAGGTCAGTTTTAAAAATTTTTATGTGTGGTAAATGATTTAAAACGATCCGACCTCTTAAATAAGTTGGATTCTCGTATTTGTGTACGGGTGGTCAGCCTTATTCATAAGGGGGCCAGCCGGCATACCCCCTCCAGCCCCTGTCTGCGGAGACCTGTAGAGGAGAAGTCGGCAGCATGTGCATATATTGTGTAATCTCAGCCGGCTCTCTGCAATGCGGTCGCAAGCGCACTTACAGCAGCTGCGGCCAGCGCCGGTCTTACACGCAGAATGAATCGCGGAGAGACGCAGCGATTGTGCAATATATGCGATGCTGCGGGCTTCTCCTACAGGTCCACGCGACAGGGCGTGCCTGGGGGTGTTTCGGCCGACCCCCCCCTTATGAATAAGGCCGACCACCTGGACACTAGATACGAGAATCCGACCTCTTTATTTGTATCGGATCGGTTTAAATCAATTATCACGCATAAATTTTTTTTTAAACTGGTGGACGATAGGGTCTGGGGGAGAGGATTATGTGGGGGGGGGGGGCAACATTTGGTGGTGGTCATTTTCTGGGTGACAGGTCCTCTTAACATTCAAAAAAAAAAAATATGAAGTCAAAAACCGGGCACTTTATGTGTTTTAGCTTTACAGTTTGTTCTTACTCATGGGTGTAACCAGAGTGATGGCAAACCTTTGATGAGCGCAAGTACCCTAAATAAGCAATACCACGTATTTCATCACAAAGTGTCAACACAACAATTTGAGCAAGTAATTACTGACAGTTCTGTCACAGCTTTTTAAATCTTAAAGGGCAGGAGGTGAATTATAACCAAGCCCATGGCCGCCCAAACCACCATCAAATTTATAACTGAGAAGGATCTTCACCCAAGAATCCATGAACATCTGCTCCTGCTTTCAATACACATGTAAACAAGAGCCTTTCAGAACTTGAGGGTCCTTGAAACAGCCGATGAAAGCAGGCAGAGGGACACATCCTCCATTCTCCATATACATATGTAGTACCATATAATGGAATTCAGGTCTTGTACACGGGCTATAATATTCATACAGCCCAGGGCCCATGGCTGCAAGTCTTAATCCGGCCCCGGTCACTGAGAACACTATGAACATGAAGGAGGGGATATTCGGGTGATCATTGATCGTTTGTCCTCCAAGGACCCTAGAACATGAATAATCATGGGGCATGGAGCAACCAATAATAATACCGGCCTGTCTGCATACTTCCTGCTATATTCTTGCAACCAAGGAGAGAGCAGTCATCTTGCGGGGTAGGTCTCATTGCTGGGACCCCCCAGATTTGCAAGAACCAAGGTCTGTTGTATCTCTAGGGTATGATGGGGATAGGTGCACTGCCCGTTGCATCTGTTGAGTACACTGACCACTGGTTTTGTTGGAGTAGGGAAAAATTGTTTGTAAGCAGGTAATCCCATTAAAATAAATACACCTATATCAATAAAGCAAACAAGCATTGTATATACATAGGACACAAATATCAGGCCCCACTTTGTCCCCATCAACATATTCTAATAAAACACAGAGTGAGTGGTACAACTAATATAAGGGGTTATCCAGAAAAAATACATTGTAGTCGGGCGATCCACCCTTCGTCACTGCACTGTTCCTGGTGATGACAAGCCGTGCATGTGTAACCTATAGCAGATACAGTGACTGTGGGGCACTATCTCTTCAGTACAGAAACTGGAATCAGTTCCATCAGTCACTATGGGAAGGACATGCTGGTTCTTGGTTATTAAGAAAAGGCTACATTATAATGTAAATTTGGAGCTATGAAAGTAAATATTTATGACCATGTCAAAAAGTAGATCAATGTCAAAAGTAAAGTAAACTTGGACTTAACAGGACCTTTTGTGTTTATAACTCAGGTTAAGATGGAGACCAATGTGTTCAACTCCTTGGTCTATCCCATGTGGGGATCTTTCTCTGTCTGATGAATCCAGTTATGGTCACAGTTGTACGAAGTCCAAGTCGTTGTGTCCGAGGCAGAATCCAGAGGCTTATTCATGGGGTGATGGAGAGTGGGTATCGCAAGACCAAGAGTGGAATACCCTGCACATCAGGCTGTGAACATGGTGGCCACAGAATATCGAAGGTAATCGACAATCTGCAAGTTATGGAGAGTTTGCGGGGTTTCAGACAGATGCTTTGAAGTAAGTGGCAGAGTAGGTTTCATGGACACATGGCAGCTAAAATGGCGCAGTGGGGTCTTTGCTCCTTTGGCTCCCTGCAACTTGTCATGGGGAATTCGGACCCATGGGCCATTGGGTCCTACACGCTACCAGTTTGTTACATGACTACCAAAGGATCCATAGGTTATAGCATGCTTTAATTACCAACGCCTATTGCACCCTATGAGCCTAACTTGGCCACAATAGGGTGCAATAAGCTTCACTCTGACCAGGGCATATTAGGGACAGCCTCCCTGTCCAGGATGTGAACATTATTTAAACAAACCATTGCAAACAGCTGAAGAGAGATTGCCTGATTAAACCGTGTTAACAATTGCGTTTACAAAATGCAACAGTTAACGCCATTGTTAACACACACGTTAACATGCATTAACGCATGCATTGTTACTGCAATGTTATAAAACTACATAACATTTTCCTTTTGTAAAGCAAGTGTTTACAGTGTTTTTAATAAGGCAAATCTCTCTTCAGCTGTGCAATGGGTTTTTTAAAACGATGTGTTAAATGCGCGTGTGACTGCACATTAAACACACACACATTTCATTAGTCCGTGAACGGGTCCGAAACGCGACAGTTTTTTCAATGTCTATAGTGACGTCTCATAATGTTTTTAATGTATTTATTTGAATAAAAGTGGAGATTTTTATATTTCAATTTTTGCCTGCATGCTGGACCTTACTTTGTTAGTACTATGAATATCTGATGCTCCCCGCACAGCATGTCTGTGCACCGGTGGCATACCAAGTCGGCATCGTGTGAACATGGTGAGCTGAAAAATCTGATCAGAAAGAAAACACTGCCTTAAATCTGCTTAGAAAGCAGTTTCTTTTGGCCGACATGAAATGGTTTGCGGGAATTAGAGCTGCCTCCCATGTTTTGTAATGAGTCTTTCTATACAAAGTTATCAGCTATGTATACAAATAGGAAATACCACATTCACATAAAGAGAAGAAATAAGCCTAAAGAAACCCGTCATGCACAAATAACGCCCCTAAACTAAATATATTTCATAAACTGCCATTAGAGAGCATTGCCTCTATCCCTTCATTGTCCCTCACTACCAATGCCTGTAAACCTAAGCAATGAGGTCCTAAAGCTGTATGCAAATGACCTGTGAAATGTCCCATGAAGCATTAGACAATTCAAGCTGTCCATCTCATTCATGAGTGGGAGGCCACAGCCAATACCCCCAGTGCTTGACTGACAGCCTGTTTTAATGATGTGAGGCGTATAATGATGTGCTTCCTGGTGCTTGGTGGCCACGCCCCTGCAGCTGTGTGTGCATGTGTGTGTACGAGGAGGAGTACACAGCTCCAGGCAGCCATGTTCAAGACAGCAGAACATGTCAGGTAATGTGTAGCTGATGTCTGTGTCTCTCACCTGTATATTAGGAGGATGCAGCATGTCAGAGAGATGCAGCACACACACTAGCCATGCTTTACTATACATTACACACAGACATGAGCAGGGGGAGGAGAGGGGAGGGGGTGACATCACTGCCTCTGACCATGTGACCAGCCTCATTTAAATCATAAAGAAATGATGATTTTACAATGATTAATGTATGAATACTAGATAAAGGCTGGGAGGGATCCTTGTGAGCTGCTCCCAACAGGCAGAGGTGACAGGATCTAGTGAGACACAGACCTGATGACAGGTGTCCTTTAAGGGGAACCTGTAATCGGAGCCCTTTTTCGGCTCCCCAATAGATAATAGTGTGCACATTGCCAAAGTGCTTTTATATAATAAAACTTTCTTTTACAATAAAAAGTTTAGTTGAAAGTTTACTTTTCCTCTACAGAGCTGTGTCCCGTGTCCATGGGAGTGGCCAGTGAGAAGCGGTGCCCCCCTCCCCCCACTTCAGTAAACGCTCATGCATCTATTAAAAAAAAAAAAAAAAAATCCTCCTACTTTGAATTACATGGATGACGGATGTGGTTTCCCGAGGATGGGAGGGGGGATGGGGGAGATGAGCTCCTCACTGGCACTCCCATGGGACTCTTTTTAAATTTTATTATAAGCAATTTTGCAATGTGCACACTATTCTTATGGGGAGATGGGGGAGCAACAAAAAGGGCTCCTGATGACAGGTTCCCATGATTGTAAATAATCAGTAAAATTCACTTATTGTCCTTCCTCTAAATGTACATGGTCAACATCTTTGGTCAGCGACTCTGGACCACGGAAGATCTAGATACACTTCAGACTGATTTGTGCTTTCTTGTTTTTTGATCCTTCTCCTTGTGGAGTGAGAATACAGTGACGTACAGATTCAGATTAGAGGAAACCAGCCAGAGAAAATTTTAATTATATAACAAGGTCTGAGTCGCCTTTTCCAGCATAGATTGTTGGCCCTTACTACAAAGGAGAAATACTTGAATACCAATTTAGGTTACTGAGTAAATGGTAACACTTCTCATGTACAGGGGCATTCATGAGTGATCTTCATAAATAAATCAACCATCAATCCCACTTATAGTAAAGAGCTGTAGCCCAAGGATGGTAATTAGGGATGTCAGTCACTTGGGCTTCAAATAAGACTATTATGGGGATTATCAACCAATATTGTTCCCAAATAAAAACTGCTAGCTTCATATCAGAAATTGTGGTTTGATGATAGTTATGTCCATATAGTCTATCTTGCTATGGATAAGTAACTATTATCTATTTAGTGAACGCATTTAGTACAACACAACTGTGAAATCCACATGTGATCACATTAAAAAGAATACTACCAAAAGATGATCCTATTTTTAAACCAAACAGCTACTCAGACTCAATAGATATGTGCACAGTCACCGTCCTTACAATGATCGCTTATAGATAAAGACCCACATAATCATATGACAATAGATGATGTCACAGCTTATCTCCTCCCCCTCCCTGTACAATGACCACTATAATAGATAACAGACCCATCATACATCACTACTGACAATAGATGATGTCACAGCTTATCTCCTCACCCCTCCCTGTACAATGACTTATATAGATAAACTGACCCATTCATACATCACTACTGACAATAGATGATGTCACAGCTGATCCCCCCCCTCCCTGTACAATTGACCTATATAGAGATAAACACGACCATCATTACATCTACTGACCACTAGATGATGTCACAGCTTATCTCCTCCCCCCTGTACAATGACCTCTATATAGATCACACTGACCATCATTACATCACTACTGACAATAGATGATGTCACAGCTTATCTCTACCCTCCGTACAATGACCTCTATATAGATAACACTGACCCATCATTACACACTACGCAATAGTATGCATTGTCAGCTATATCCTCCCTCTCGTACAATGACCTCTTATAGAAGAACACTTGACCCATCAATACATACTACTGACAATAGATGATGTGTCACAGTTATCTCCTCCCCTCTCCTGCAAAAGACTCTCTCTATATAGATAATCACTGACATGCATTATCATATATGCCATAGATGATGTCACAGCTTATCTCCTCCCTCCCCCGTACAACATGGACCTCTATATAGGGGAACACAAGAGCTTCCAGTATTGAGGATGAGGGGGGGTCATGGTGATCACAGAGCCTTACAGTCTATGAGGATAAGTAGTGGACGAACATGAGCGCTATCAGTCTGATGACGGTGAGGGGGTGACAACACCGAGCTTACAGTCTATGAGGAGGAGGGTGTTGACACAAGAGCTTTCCGACTATGGAGGATGAAGGGTGACACAAGAGCTTACCAGTCTGTGAGGCGGGGAGGTGGGACCCAAGAGCTTACGTCTATGGAGAAGGGGTGACACAAGAGCCTAGTCTATGAGGCATGAGGGGGTGGTGGACACAGAGCATTACAGTCTGATGATGGATGAGGGGTGGCACACGAGCTTACCGACTATAGTGAGGAGATGTAAGGTCGTGTGATAACAAGATGCTTACCGTCTCGGACGGCTTCCCGCGGGCGCAGTGCGTGCACACCAAGTAGCTTACCACTAGTCTATGAGGCTGAGCGGGAGGGGTGCCCCCGCGCTCCGTCTCTGCGGATGAGGGGTGACCCCCGCCGCTTACCATGTCTCTGAGGCTGAGGGGGTGCCCCGATGTTTACCGGTCTCTGAGGCCTGGCACGACCCAAGGGGGGTCGGTAGGACCCCGCCCGGGGGGCATTTCACCCCCCCCCGTCTCAGCGGCTCGGGGGTTACCCCCGCGTCCCCATCATCTGCGGCTGCGGAGGGCCCCACCAACGCCCTTCCACGTCTCTGGGCCTGATATGGGGGCGACACAAAAGAACAGTCTATGAGGATGAGAGGGGGGTGACACAGCGCTTACAGTATGAGGATAAGGGGGTGCCAACAGACGTTACCGTCTATGAGGAACGGGGGGAGGTGACACAGAAGCTTACAGTCTATGAGGCTGCGGGGGTTGACACACGCGGCTTACAGTCCTGAGGGATGAGGGACGGTTGCAGACACAAGAGCTTACAGTCTATGAGGATGAGGGGGTGACACAAGAGCTTACAGTCTATGAGGATGAGGAGGTGACACAAGAGCTTACAGTCTATGAGGATGAGGGGGTGACACAAGAGCAGTATAAAAGCTTGTATATTGGTCCAGCCATTCTTTATAAGGGAACAAAATAAAATATTTTAATTAATATAAAATGCTGCTGCTTGAACCAGCCATCCGCCATCATCTTATATACAAAGTCTAAAGTCAATTGACTAGTAGTTTAATTGGGTAAAAGATGATGACAGGTTCCCTTAAAAAAAAAGTCAATGTTGAGGGTCTGGGGGATGAACCTCCTCAACCCACTAGATCAAAAGGTTCTAAAAGACCAAGTAGTCCTTAACATAGAAGAAGAAGCAGAAATTAAGTACAGGCAGTCCCCAGGTTACATACAAGATAGGTTCTGTAGGTTTGTTCTTAAATTGAATTTGTATGTAAGTCGGAACTGTATATTTTATCATTGTAATCTCAGCCAGAACTTTTTTGGTGTCTGTGACAATTGGATTTTAAAAATGTTGGGTTGTCATAAGAATAAATATTAACACTAAAGCTTCATTACAGACGCCTGTGATAACTGTTACAGCTGATCATTGTAGCCTAGGACTAAAGTACAATAAATGACCAATATCCAGAGGTCCGTTTGTAACTAGGGGTCGTATGTAAGTCGAGTGTTCTTAAGTAGGGGACCGCCTGTAATGGTGCTATTGTGATGTTTTAGGTCACTGAGATACTGGATTGTGAGTAACATCCCACACTAAAGACCAATTCAGATCTGCAGTCAGGATACCACGGGGGATTCTCAGATTCATAGATATGATGCAATGGACTTGATTTAGTCACATGGAGTTTGGTGCGGGAAACGCAGCATTACGGAGACGGCACATGGCCGACCCCCATTCTATACTTTATTTATTTTTGTCTGATTAAATTGGAACGCAATTCACCTAACTGAGATATTTCGCATTGTCTAGCCTCTTTTTATAGCCTGTAGGTACTGCAGTAATTGTACCGCCTTTGAAAGTCTAGGATGTTTAACTATGACATCCATACTGTAGACTTGAAATGTTAACATTAATGAGCTTTCCTGTGCTATGATCTTAGGGATGAAATCAAGAGGACCTGATGAATCGGATTCCTGGAAACCAGGCGACCTTGACTCTACTGTAAAAAATCCTGTGCGTGAGGGACCCTCTGATCCCTTCTTATCTCCTGGGGTCTGCAAATCATTGCAGACATGGGAGGGAAAGCTTTATATATACACAAGCCCCCACTTCTTACATGACATAGTGTTTTGATGAAATGCGTAGGAATAGGAACTCGTCTGCTTTGTATTATTCGCCATCACGCAGGGATGGCATTTGCATATGATCAACAAATGATATCTCATTAACTGTTATCATATGCATAGCTCAGATTGTAGTACTCAATTGCTAACACAAGGCGGCACTGCTGGATCTTCATAGGAATACAGTCCAAAAATTGGAGTGTCTAGGGTAACACATGTTGCCAATTGAGTTTTTTTGGGGTTTGTGTTTTTTTTATAGCTTGGAGCCTCAAATCCTGTGGCTACAGATACTTGTATCAGGGAAGGATTAATTACAAGGATATCCCTTGTCCTAAGCCACACTGTGGTTTATAGAATATAATGCTACATCAGTGCTGCTCACACAGGCATTAAAGAACAAGGTGTGAACCTGTCTCTATAAATCCCTTAAGCTCAGTAGACAGGTGGACGACTGATATTTACATGTCAACTTGTAAAGGGATGAATTGAACAATTCTGGTAAAACCAGATTTATTTTATCCCTGCACCTATTTTTTTTTTTTTTTCATTTTACAAGTCTTTTCCCATTCTGGCCATGTGTTATGTTAAAAAGCATCTTTTCTCCCCATGTTTTACTTTTACTTCATTGGCAAAGTTTCCATAAGGAGAACTTTTACTTCCTGACCCTAGTCCAAAGCCTCTCACTCAACTATACCAGTTCCCTACACTCTTCCATATATCACATGGCTTTAATCCCACATCACGTTATTAGGCTTCCTGAAAGGGGGCTGCCTTATAAAGTAGCTAAGAGGCATTGCTTTCCTTATCCCTTCCTGGAAAACATATTTGCATATTACTTTTCCTCTGTTATTCCTCCTAATTTAGGAGTACATAGAAACTTTCTTTTAGAAGTCCAGCATTGGAGCTGATTTGCATTCTTTGTCCTTGACAAAACTGTCACAATGTCACAATTTTTTTGTTTTACTATAAATTGGCCCTGAGAACTTTTTCAGGTTGAAATCTGTACCAGTGCATTGCTGCCATAGATTTCTATTTTGGTGCATGGACCCTGTCAACAGGGGCGTAACTTGAGGGGGAGCAAAGGGTGTGGTCGTAACCAGGCCTATGGGGCTTAGGGGGCCCATAAGGTGTCACTTTCCCATATGAGAAGACTATTACTATAAACCATAAATTATAGTTGGGGGTCTGGCACAGACTTTACAATGGGGCCCATCAGCCTAAAGTTACGCCATTGTCAAGATGCATCAGGTTTTATGGACATAACTACCACTGTAGCAGCCACTTTGGGCTGGCAGCCTCACTTCTTATTACTATCTGTTTTACAATTTGTTGGGTCAGTTAGGTGGCCATGGGCCCCCTACCAAATGGCCCATAATGTAATCCACTACTGTATGCAATTGAAACCCCAACCCCCTGTATAACCCTGGCTTCTTTAAAGCAAAGAGGTGGATACGTAGGTAGGTATTAATGAATTATGCATCTCACTTACACCTAAAATGTGTCTGTTTGGATTATGGGATGAAGATGAATGTCCCCATTAACTTAGCATCTTCATTAAAGGGAAACTTTATGGCCAGAAAAGCTTTTGCTCCTCAGTATCACAATATAACGAATACTAATGTTACTTATAAGAATGTAGGGGGACATTTTTCACGGCTTCCATGCCAAAAAACTGACGTAAAAGCCCTGAAGTAATCACAATTGCTGGTGAACCGCTAGCGTTAAGAGGAGTGAAGTGGGCGCACATGCTGTAGCTAGTGAACTTTCACAAAGTAAAAGTGAAAATATTTCTACACCAAGTAGGACCTGATGTAGAAATGTACACTGTCATGGATTAACTACTTTTTAACATGTGATTCTCATTTGAGACCATGCAGGTAGGGGCCAGCACTGGGTGCACCTGGGCATGAACCAAGGCCCAGAGCTGCTTGGGGGGCCCACAGAAGGTTGTACGTCAGAAATCCATCAGGGTGAGGAGGACTGTATCTAATGAATCTATAGTATGTGAGGGGGGGCTTATATAAAATAACCATGAGGGGCTGTTTGGGATGATAAACTAGAAAATATTTTAGGGAACCGGAGACTGTTTTGGTTTCTCAATTTTTAATGCCACCATGTGAAGCTCTGTCGCCCAGGGCCTACTGAAACCTGGAGCCGACCTTACATGCAGGTGTCGGAGGACCTATTTTCAGGGTGTGTTCCCACCCTCAGTTTTTCAGATGTAGTTTTTAATGTGTAAACCAGGGCCAGAGTGAAAATAGAGGATGAGTAACTCTTCTCAATGATATATTCTTATCAGTGGCATAACTAGGAAAAGCAGGGCCTGGGCCATGGATCAATTGTACCTGTATTGCTTTAAGTACATATGATCACTGGCTCCTCTTGCTTTCTGGCCCCATGCTGCTCTCATTGGGAGCGCAGCCTATGTGCACAATGCCAACCTCACCTTTCCCCTCACTCTCCAATATACGCAACGGCTCTGAAGCCACCACACATGCTGATATCATCACATCACATGTATTGGCTTCAGAGTACAGTACAGTACACGCTGATGAATGTGGCTTATGGGGGGACTGTGTGGCTACGGGGTGGACTGTGTGGCTTATGGGTGGGACATTGTGGCTTATGGGGGGACAGTGTGGCTATGGGGGTGGACAGTGTGGCTTATGGTGGGACATTGTGGCTTATGGGGGGACAGTAGGGCGACTGCGGGGGAGGACAGTGTGGCGACTGCGGGGGAGGTTGCAGTGTGGCGCTGAGATGAAAGTTTTCTTAAAAGGGGCCCACTAAGGCTCTCTCGCCCAGGGGCCTGCTTATACCTGGATCCGTCCCTGGCAGAGCCCCATAGCAGGCTGCTGCATTGGTGCCCCCCATTCCCACCTAAAAAACATACATATCTGTATACTCACACATGCAAGTTACAATCACACATTTATACACTAATGGACAAACATTTAGAGCATAGACACACACATACAATATATATATACTCATATACAGTATATACAGACACCATACACAGTAAACACATACGGCATATATATATCGCATACAGTATATGTCATATATATATATTATACTGTACAATATAATATGTATATAATGGTGCACATCCTCCTCTTTTTAGTTTCAGGTTATATGATGGGGCCCCCTGACACTGAGGGCCTCATAGCGGCTGCTATAGCTGCTACCGCTGTAGTTCCGCCACCTGATTCTTACCCTTTATCATTCATACCTGCTTTTAGCTTCGAAACTGAAAAACTGAACGGGACAACACACCCTCAGGGAAAGTATGCAAAATAAGTCATATGAGCCAAAAATCTCTGGGATAATTTGCATCTGGGTGAAAGTCCCAGGAGTGTGATCGCCACCAATCTGATCTGAGTGTCAAAGGCCCCTCTAATTAAAACAAGAGCATCTCTGACAATGGATGTCTTATACGTTGTCTATAGACCACCATCATCTCAGAACTGCTATCAAGACCATTTTCCTATTTGCAGACGGCGAGTAGAAATAAGCCGTGACATTGTAGCGGTTCCCTAGCTACAGCACAGAGAGCCGGCTCATCTAAGCCCTGCTGTCTTCTATTTCCAAGTGCTTTAGGAGATATGTGTTTTCTCAGTGGAAGGAATGCTGTCACTTGGTTAAACTTTAACTAGATATGTGTTAGCACCCTGGAGCCTGCTAAGTACCTCTGTTTTCTTTATGGGCAGCTCACGGTGCCACAGGGTCTGTGATGTGAGCATGAGGGGGATCCATGTATCAGAAATGACACATTGTAAAACAAACTGCTTACAAGTGGCGCGCTGCATATTGATCAGCAAGCATCGCTCATACAAGGAGACGCTTGCTTTTCTATTTATGGAATACTGATACTTTATCCTGACTTCCAAGGAACTTGTAGAGCCATAATGAGCAGCCATAGAGACTCCCTTTACTTCTCTGTATTCAGGACAGGAATTATTTGTCTGGTCCAGTCTAATTGTCACAAATTCTCTAATATATGTTAAAGGGAACCTGTCACCAGGGACCTCATTTTCACTAAAGACAGGCTGCAAAAGTCCATTACAGCTGAAGTGCAAATATGTCTCTCTGCCTTTTCTAAGTATTTGCATTGCAAAATAATTGTGTGTTATAACTTACCTTGCACCCTGACAGAATCCTCTGTTTAGTCCCAGGGGTTGGGCTTTGGTTTGGATGCATTTAAAAAAACAATACGTGACTTGTCTGTGCTGCAGACTCCTCAGTTCTCAGCCCCCACCTTTGTGCTTCTTTACAGCTCCTCCCTCCTGCTCCTTCACAGAGCACACAGCCTGGTGAGCTGACATCAGAAGGGTACAAGGGCAAAGGGATTGTCAGATTAAGGAAACCAATGTCCTTTATCCTATTAGAGACTATTGAGTAAATAGTGGAGTTGGGGTTCCTTTTTCAGGTTCCCCAGAGATTGGCCAAAATAGATCAAAGTTAAAGGAAACCTACCATATAGAAATGGTCGTTCTGACCCAAACATACCTGTACATAAGTGGAGCTGAGATGCTGCAGGAACATATTTTGGTTAAGCATATAATCTGTCTGTTTTGTTATGCCTTAGCATAATAGGGCAGGCATGTAGCGTGCCGTCCCCACTTACCCCCACCCTCCCTTCCTCGCTCCCGAAAGCTGGTAACATCACCCAGCCCTCAGGAGCATTAGGGCATGCGCATTGCAGGCTAGCAGAGCGCACCCTGTGGCTTGCAGGGCAGCTGCGCGTACTATCGCAGATAGCACAAGACTTTGGCGATGGTACGTGTACGTGCAGCTACCCTGTTAGCCAGCCACGAGGCTTCGGCGGTCTCCCCGCTGAAGTCTTGTGATAGCACGAGACTTCTGTGATTGTACGCACAGTCGCCCTGCTAGCCGGCGGGTGAGCTTTGCAAACCAGCAATGCGCATGCCCAAATGCTCCTGAGGGCTCGTGAAGTTACCGACTCTCAGGATCAAGGAAGGGAGGGTGGGTGGAGGCGGGGACGGCACGCTACATGCCTGCCCTATTATGCTAATGCCCAAGCACTGTGACGCACACAGAAGTGCCGAATGGGTGATTAGCAAATATAAGAATCTATTTTTATAATGAAACGGCGGGATTATATGCTTGACCAAAATATGTTCCTGGGTCATCTCCGCTCCACTTATGTGCAGGTATGTGTGGGTCAGAACGACCATTTCCATATGGTAGGTTTCCTTTAAATAATGTATCATTCGTTTGTGTAATACTTAATTTCCCCTGCGGTGGCACTGTAGAGAAATGTAACACTTATAGCTCGGTTTCATAGATCAGAAGTGATTGCTGTGGGATCCGAGTAGGATATATAACCTAGAAATAACAGTTCCTATACGGTTGTACACTCAAAAATGCATATAAGACACCAATATATCAAAAATCAATATTGATTAATTTCAGACACCAAATGACATTAAAAATACCCCAAATAAAAACATTATATAAAAACATATAAGAACCATGCACAGTGTGGCATACATCAAGCACATTGCAAAAAGTTCATATTTGGGCTCTATAAACTATGATTGAAAATCCAATGCCCAGAACAACAATATCAAAGCCGTGAGACTAAAGTAACAGACAATATGCATGGATGCTGGGTTATAATTGTTACCAATAAAGTGCAAGTGCTGACACTATCACATATTGCACATGTTTTTGATACTAGAAATCCTTCTCACATCACATCATATATACAGTAGACTCAAAATCAACTAGCATGTGTAAAAAGTAACATTTCTATAAACAAGCCACGTCCCGAACAAGAAAGAGTTAAAGGACACCTGTCATCAGGTCTCTGCCACTAATCTTGTCACTACTACCTGTTGGAACAGCTCACAAGGATCCCATCCCAGCCTTTATCTAGTTATTTCATACATTAATCATTGTAAAATCATCTATTCTTTATTATGTAAATGAGGCTGGTCACATGGTCAGAGGCAGTGATGTCACCCCTGTTACCCCTCCCCTCTCCTCCCCCTGCTCATGTCTGTGTGTAATGTATAGTAAAGCATTGCTAGTGTGTGTGCTGCATCTGCTGACATGCTGCATCCTCCTAATATACAGGTGAGAGACACAGACATCAGCTACACATGAATCTGATATGTTCTGCTGTAACATGGCTGCCTGGAGCTGCTGTATCTCTCCTATACACACACAGGCTGCAGGGGGCGTGGCCACCAGCACCAGGAAGCACATCATTATACAGCCTCACGTCATTATACAGACTGTCAGTCATGCACTGGGGGTGTGGCTGTGCCTCCCACTCATGAATAGAGTGGACAGCTTGAATATGCTAATGCTTCATTGGACATTTCACAGGTCATTTGCATACAGCTTTAGGACCTCATTGCTTAGGTTTACAGGCATGTAGAGGGACAATGAAGGGATAGAGGCAATGCTCTCTAATGGCAGTTTATGAAAATATATTTAGTTTAGGGGGTTATTTTGCATGACGGTTCTCTTTAATACCAACCACCGGCCATCCTGCTATATAAAATGCAGTCACACTGTCCAGCACCCCCACTGGACAGTCATTTTATATGATGTTTTTACTTAGGGTATTTTTATGTCATTTGGTGATTAATAAATATAGATTTTTGATATATTGGTGTCTTGTATGAATTTTTGAGTGTACAACTGTATAGGGACTGTGATTTATAGGTTATATATTTTGTTTAGGCATAGCCCTTTGATAAGCAAAAAAATATTTTCATATTGTAGCAATACTTCTTCTTGGATCATTGTATTGGTATTTGGTTTATAACAGCAGGAGAATATGCCGTAGTCTTCTACTTATTGTTTCATGACCCTTCTTACAAAGCAGATAACCCTTTAAGAGACTGATAAAATGATAACATTTTGAGGTATTGTTTTTCTGTATTTTATCTATTTCCTCTATGATGTCTTATACTGCAAATTACATGTTTTTTTGTTTTTGTCATAGGTGGCGCCCATGAAGGATTACAGCACCTGGGACCATATGGTAACATACCAAATATTGTAGCGGAACTAACAGGGGACAACATTCCTAAAGACTTCCGGGAAGATCAAGGATATCCAAACCCTCCGAACCCGTGTCCTGTTGGAAAAACAGGTATAGTTGATTTATTGTTAGTCATTGTAAGGCAGTATTATATACCGTACCATACGACAGGATCATTACTTAGGGTGTATAAGCTACACTGCAACTACACTTCATATTGATTAAGGAATGCATAGATAGAGATCTTTAACAAATTATAATATTGTCGGTATATTTATATACATGTATATATATATAAAATATGGAATATACAGTATGTATGGACATCGGGGGGAATTTATCAGAAGTGTAAAACTAGTTGGAAACCAATCAGAGCTCCACTTACATTTTATAAACAGCTGTGCGAAAATCAAAGCTGAGCTCTGATTGGTTTACATTGGCAACTAGAACAGTTCTGCTCTCAGACACTTCTGATAAATCTCCCCCATTGGGTGTATCATGTGTCATGTCATTCATTGCTTTTTCTTTTCCTTAGGTTTTTTTTTTTTGCCGCTTATTTATCATAACTTTTTTTGCTATCTTAAATGTGTTCAATCCCACGTTTGGTTTCTATTTTTAAGTTGCTGTAATTTCCACCAGTGTTATATCAAAAAGCTTCTCTGATCAAAAAGGCGCAATTTCTGCCTGTTTGCTAACACCAAGGTTTTGCACAATTTAGACAATTTCAGCCGATTTGAGCCAAAAAATGGCGAAAATCTAACAAGCACATTTGCCCTGCTAAGATAAATAGGGCAAATCTTACACACAGAACAACTTCTCCAATTCTGTACAACCATTGGAATAGGCACAGAAGGTGCACAAAAAGGCAAAAGTGCTTAAAAAAGTGTAACTAGAGAAGAAAGAATAATAACTATGATAAATGACCCCCATCATCATGTTGTTCTGTGCTGTATAATACTCTGTATATCCGGCTCTAGAACCATTACTGCAGGACCTCAATATACATGGGTCAACACTCAATAGATAGAATATTGTATTCACCCAACTGTGAAATTCACCTGCTCAGTCCATTCATCCTCCTGTGTGCTCGTTCAGTGGCGTCCCTTTGTCTGTGAGTAAATGAACAAGTCATTAAATGGACCCGTAGCCATTAACATTTTGCCAAAGGCACATAGAGAAAGTGTACTTGGTAAATAAGTTACCACCACAGACACAGACAAGGTCATCGCACCTCTCCGAGTATGTGACCATGGCTAGGAAACTTTCTATAAAACCCAAGTATAGCCAAAGCAATTTGTGGTGGAGCATATGGAAAGAAATCTTTAATTTGGGGGTAAAAAATATTATACCATAAACATCAGTTATATTGAGCGGGTTCCAAAATAGTTTCCCATGGTCCTTATTTTTCAGTATGTTGATACCATTCCAAAAGATAAGATGCCCCCACCCCCATGTCTAGACCAGATTCTTCTCCGATGAATTATTAATCATTTGTATAAATGGGCTACTTACCCCCTAAAAGACCATTGCTCAATACAGTTATGGGTGGTCTCATCACTCAAAAAGTTTCTCAAGTTTTTAGAGAATTTTTTCATCCTCCTTCTATAAATCCTTAGTAATACTTCTGGAATATAACTTATCTCATATTTTATAGGTAGTTGAGTCAATCATGACATGGCACCGACAGAGTGGGTCAGGGGGCGGTTGTTTCATCATTTTAGAAACATTTCCACATATTTTTGGAGCATGCCATGACGACCATATGAATATAACATTCTTTATTCTATATAGATTGTTTGCAAGGGAGGTGGCAGGGTCAATAGTCGTCCAATGTCTGAACAACTTAAAGGGCATCTACCATCAGGATATAAGATTGTATGCAAATGAGCCCAAGGGGCTCCAAGCTCCATAGGTGTTAATGGAGCCTGGAGCCCCTCAGGCTCATTTACATACAGTCTTTCATCCTGGTGGTAGATGTCCTTTAACTGTAGCCACAATATTACTGCAATCCTTTTCATTTTACAAAACTCCATCACTGACTCCATAACCAAGAATAAAAAAGATCACTTGATGTGTAACTAAACTTTGGCCAAAATTGCAAAAAATGATAGTGCAGATGATAATAGTAAACCTTGTAATATACTTTATTAGATTACTCTGTCCAGCCTTTCTCACCTGTCCACTGACCTGATACAGAGTCTAATGACTTAACTCTTTACAGACAGTTCCTGGATACTTTAATCTCCTTACAAAGCTGAAACATTAAAAGAAATGTATGCAAAGTGTTTATCATTTACCTCCTAATGAATTTCAGAAACACTGTTCAGTACAGGAGAAAGAAGCAGAAACAACTGCTCTATACATTTCTAAAAAGAATTAAATGTTTCTAAGGAATGTTTGAAACCAGTCTACTTTCCTTAAATCAACAGAAAAATATACCTTATTGATCTGATTTTACATAAATGTTTTCTGGCGGTAAATAGGTGAAGGTTGCTTGGCAGATACACCTGACACAGCTCAGTTTAGCAAAGAGTACCAGCTTCACCAAAATCTCTATGACCCAGAACACAACTATCCAGGAGTGAACAAGTGGGTAAGTTATCTTCTATTAATAAATCTTTCTATTGCCTTAAAATTGACTTAAGTCATAAGGGCCCAACTTCCTCCTCAGCAGAACAATTGTGCCATGCCGCTTAAAGGGAATCTGTCACTACATTTTTCACAAATACAGTTGGAGAGAGGTTCCAATAGATCCCTACTAACCCTTCTTTAAGCTAAAAATAGTTTCCCTTACATCCCCATAAAATCATAAAAATGTTATCTTACCTGGCATATAGCTTGATCTTTAGTGAGTCAGAGAGGGTTTGTTCTGCTCTACTGAGTCAAGCTGCTCCTCCTCTTGTCCAATGGCTTCTTCTTATCATTCAGAACTTCATTTCATGTGAGCAGGGTAATGTCATCTAAGGTTTTTTACCTAATAACATTTGCATAATGTACCCCATGTATGTATCTGATAACATGAAATCACAACATGCCTCAATGGAGGCATGGGGAGGGGTAGAAGTCCATGGTGGGTTGGGGAGGAGTAGAAGTGCATAAAGAGTTGAGGAGGAGTAGAAGTCCATGGAGGCTGCTGTGATTTCATGTGATCAGATACATACATGAGGTACATCTAGCAAATGTTAGTTGGTAAAGGACTTTAGATGACATCACATGCCAGGTAAGATAACAAAGTTGATTCTATGGGAATGTGAGGGAAACAATTTTTAGCTAAAAGAAGAGAATCATGGGACACTGAATTCTAAAATTGATGGTCTTTTTCAAAGAATAGGTGACCGACTTTTCTATTGGCATGGATCTAACCTGTAGAAAACATGCCAAGGGACAGCAATGCCTGCAAAATGTCATATAGTGTCATGTTATACAGAGAATCCACTTTAGCTGCATTACTACAATCAGTACATCTAAAATTCCACTACCTTTACTACAAAGGTCGTCCTTGCCATGTCAGGTCCACAAGAGAATCCTAAATAAGAGACACCTTATTAACTCCCTCACAATTTATTTGTGTTTTCTGATCCCGAAATTCTTTTTATTCCTTTTCTCTGTTATCCCTAAACCTATATACATAACTTGTTTTATCAGTCTTACAAGAAATGGCTTAGTGATATGATAATGAAATGATTCTCCAGCACACATAGGCAGTATTTTTACTATCCAACCCCCATAAAAGTCTGTTGTCACTTATCGGAAAATACTCTATCAATTTTGTAGTCTTCGTACATGGTGTGGAAAACCCTTATTTCTCCAGGATAATTTTCGACTCCAGACACAACGGCGAGAATTACACAGATGTGAATCCCCAAGGCCAAAAAAACTTCCCTATCCTTAAAGGGAAAATTGTTGTGAGCATTTTATAATGATCCCAAATTATGGAAAGTATCCCCAGATCTTAGACTAGATCCAGATTAGAAAGAGTGAATCAATGAGATCAGGGAGACTGGCTCCAGATCAATCAGTCTGGTGGGATATAATGAGAGAAAATGCTCCGCTCCACACTCCATCAGGCCATATCTGCCATTGATTCTCTCAGCTAAATAGCACTATTAAAGTATTTTAATAATTGGATATACTTTGCTTCTCTGGGGTATTCTCTGCAAATGTTTAGGAGAAAAATGTGCCCTTACATCTAAGTATATTTGTATTTATGCATCAAAAACGACTCTATACATAAGCCATACACAGGTCACACTGTATCTCGATAAAACAGTAAAAATTTATTTGAATAATAAAATATGTTAAATGTATTCGTAAAATATCCACCACATCTACACTTGTGAAAAGTTTTTTTTATGACAGACACTTAAATTATTAATAAAATTGAGTAATGTAGTTAAGTAAACAAATAAACACATCCGACTGTAATGTGACCTGTGTTTCAGAATGTTTCTCCGCTAAAAATGACTGCATAAATACAAAGGTAGCAGCCCTGTTGCCAGCAGCTGCTGGATTGTAAAATATTATGCTGTATTTCAGGATTGTACCTTCTCAAAGTCTAATAGGGATGTGTCCTAACACAGCTGTGCAATGAACTGATATCTGCTCTGAGTAACTGCTGTAGTATCCAACCAGAAGCCTGCTACAGCTTTTACTCAGAGCAGAGGGAAGCAACATTAGAAGCATATCAATTCTTTCAATGTATAACATTAAATTATGTGTTAAATTTGCTGCAGGATTTTGAGTGGCCATGAAGATTTTACAGCAAAATTCTTAAAAATAAAAAACATTTCCACAAGGACAAAACCCTTTAGCTCTCAAGTTATCCATCATCGTCCACCTTTTGTAGCAAAATGTAGAGCTATAGAAAGACTCAAAATTTGGTGCAACAACCAATACTTTTATTTGGCCTCAAGTATGTACAGCCGGTATGAAAACTATTCAGGCCCCTTTATATTTTTCACTGCAAGGAATAATGGTAGAGGTGTGAAATCCAGGTGTGAAAAACTTTTTGCATCTTCCCAAGAAGACTCCTGGCTGTACTATCTCCAAAGCTGCTTCTACCCAACACCGAGCAAAGGGGCTGAATACTTATCACCATGTGATATTTCAGTTTTTCTTGTTTAAAAAATTTGCAATAATATTTACAATAAAAATTGTTTTGATCTTACTAATACTAATCTTTCCCTATCCACTGTATGTACTGTAGAGGCAACCATTGCTAATGTCATAGGGGCTCATTTACTAAGGGTCCGAATCGTGCATTTTCGTCGGGTTTCCCGAATTTTTCCGATTTGCGCCGAATTGCCCCGGGATTTTAGCGCATGCGATGGGATTGTGGCGCCTCGGCGCCAGCTTTCACGCAACAGAAAGCGGGGGCGTGGCCGTCGGAAAACCCGACAGATTCGGAAAAACTGTGGAATTAAAAAAAAAAATTGTGTCGCAAGAATAGCACTCACATACACCGTGATGGAGAAGGTGAACTCCGGCGGACTTCAGCGCAGCAGCGATACCTAGTGGACATCGGGCGCATGACCTAAGCAAATCCCGGCAGAACCTGAAACAGCGTCGGAGAACGCGCAGCTGGATTGCGACTGGATCGGGTAAGTAAATTTGCCCCGTAGAGTCTTATGGGCAGGATAGATTGCATCCTTGCCACCTTAAAGGAAATCTACCATCAAAATCCATCATGATAAACCAGGGGCTCATAGATCCAGGCACTGGGACTGTGGTATCTTCTTATATCTGTTATCCATGGTCTCCTCACTTCTAAAATCAACTTTTAAAATTATACAAATTTAAAATTATTTTGCTACGTGTGTCTCCTGAATATCACTTCCTGTATAAATGTGATTGGGCGCATTGTGATCTCTGCTTCTATTTTTTATGCAGAATAAAAAACTACTTTACGAGAAGATGAAAGGCACTTCCCAGAGGAAAAAGAGGGTAATGCTATTTGATTTTTCCTATTTTCACTTGACATGGATAATGTTGTGTATGTAGGGTTGTGTTCACAAAATACTCCTATTCCTGACATTGTGACAGGTCAAACTATTGCTAAAAGGTCTAAAGAAGAGGGTAGTACCAACCAACCCCTCTTACCAGTCCGGAATCAAAATCAAAAATTGCAGGAGGGGTGTTTTGATACCTTTAGCCTTGTGATCTTGATAGGGGCTTCCATGTCTGTGAATGTATCCCATTTAGACTTCATCTCTGTACTTTAAAAGGGAAATAGGCACTTTTTCCCCTAAATTTTAAATGGTAAATATTAAGAATTATTTTTTATTCAAATACACAATCCTTGGTCCCAGTAACTAATGTTTTTTCAGCAAACTACGTACAAATAAATGCAAGAAAATTTGTAATATATTGTATCTGAGTAAAGTGCTACTTTCTCCACTTCATCTCTTATCATTCTCACTACTTCCTTTCTAATCTGCTTTTTTTTAGTAGTTAGTGGAAGTGTTTTTATTATGTGATGGAACGGCTTAATATTCAAGATAAAGAGTTTTTAAAACTATGGAGATTAGCCGAAGCTTCTATGGACACCACCAAATTTTAATTTATTGATGTCGCACTGTCATAGTCCCACCTGCTCCCGCACGAAGAGCTTAGAGACAGCTCACGCCCTGCACTCTCCGAGCCCCGGCTCTCTGACGTTACCGGCTCTCACCAAGTGGGAGCTATGACAGTGAGGGCATAAATTAAAATACTGTGCGGCTTTGTCTAATCGGCAGATTTTTAAAAACTCTCAGTATTATTCACATTGAATTGAATTCATCTGCCTTATACATACATTTCTTTGATTGCATGTTATAAAAAATACCTGTGTGAAGATGATTTCCCATAAATGTAGCCATATTGTCCTTTGAAAACGGAGGGCAGCTGTCCTTGGATACGACCACCTCTGCTGTAGTGATTGCACAAAGAAACAAATTGTTTCTGTATATGGAATGGCTCACAGTTACTACCCCAGAGCCCTCCTGTGATAATGAATGCTGAAGCGAGGTTGTCGGATAGGACTCAATAGTGCAGCCACAGTAATGAGGGTACAGGTGGCAGTCCTATCCAAAGACAGCTATCTCGTTTCTAAGGGACAATGTGGTGACATTTCTGGAAAATTACATTGACATGTGCATTTTTTTCATAACTTCCAACTGAAGAAATGTGTACACGCAGTCCCTGGGTTACATACAAGATAGGTTCTGTAGGTTTGTTCTTAAGTTGAATTTGTATGTAAGTCGGAACTTTATATTTCATAATTGTAACTCAAGACAAATTTCTTTTGGGTCTCTGTGACAATTAGATTTTAAAAATGTTGCATTGCCATAAGAACCAGGATTAACAATAAAGCTTAATTGCAGACACCTGTGATAACTGTTATAGCTGTTTATTGTAGCCTACGGCTAAAGTACAGTAAATTACCAACATCCAGAGGTCCGTTTGTAACTAAGGGTTGTCTGTAAGTCGGGTGTTCTTAAGTAGGGGACCGCCTGTATATAGATGGCAGAAGAATTAAATAGAAGGGGAACGCCCCGATGGTAACACCCCTATAAGGAGTTAACTTTCACTAGAAAATAAATCCATACAATATTCAGGGGGTTCCAAAATGGAACATTTTTAGGGAATTTCACTTTTTTGTGTATTTTGCATTCTTCTGTGTTTCTCTTGATTTATATATTTTACATTTTTTGGTGCTTCGTTTTTTCCTTTGTATTTTCTAGTATCCATAGCTGTACACACTTGTCTCCATCTTCTCTCTCACCACCCACCTTTCCCTCTTCCAGATGGTGAATCCATACCTACAGGGACAGAGGCTTGACAACGTCGTAGCCAAGAAGTCTGTTCCGCATTTCTCTGGTGAAGAGGAAGAATAAGCAAAACCAAATGAGTGAGCCGTCTTTGCTGTGATCCGCTGCGGCGTCCTATCCTCTGCTCCAGAGCCCCACTGACTGGCAGCATGTTTATTATTTATAGACCTGTGAATGGGAAACAGCTGGATTTATAACATTATGTTGTCATAGGTAATAAAAAATATAGACTTCTGCTTTCTGTTAAATTAGAGGAACGGTATCTTTTCTTGTGCATTTTTTTGTTATGCTTTGAGAGGAAGTTTAACCGATTGCTTGCTGCCAAATACTGCCAGTGTTAAGATGTAGTTACCAGTAAGACCCCCCATCTCCTATGTCTGGCAGCAGAGATCACTCACTACTTTTTTTTTTGGATAAATACTGTAAATTAGTAATAACTATAATAAAGATTTTGTTTCCCCATGCATTGTACATAATTTCTATACAGTGATTAATTCATTCCCATATAAGTTCATCTATGCTGAATTGAGGCTAATAAATGGATGATACTTAGTTACATAGTTAATTTAGTTGAAAAAAGACATATGTTCATCAGAATAATATAATTCTATATTATAACCATCAATGTTATTTTGATGTAAAAAGGCACCTAGGCCTTTCTTGAAGCTCTCTGCTGTCCCTGCTGTGCTCTGCTCCTGAGCTTGGCTATTCTACAGATTCACAGTTCTTACAGTAAAAAAAAAAGCCTTGCCTGGTGAAGAAATCTTGTTTTCTCGAGACACACACAGTGCCCCCTTGCCTTTAGATGCGATTATGAAGAGGATCGGTGAGGTCTGCGAGTGCCGGAGTAGTGATTCTACTAAAGTAACTTACAAAAATTTCTGCTGTGAACTTTCCAGACCCCTGCACTGCTTAAAGACCAGATCTTCACACCCCGGAGAGAAATACGGGTGTCTAAGAAACAGTGTAATAGGCAATTTTTAAGGTAAAAGACCTTCTCGGACTGACCACACCTGACAAGAACTAAGTTTTCCAAGCAATTGTGGAATTCACAAGGGAGTATTTTGGTAGAGTCTATTCATGGTGCTTACTATTAAGGCAGCTGGGTGAAAGACTGCTTTAGGAGGATCCAAGGTGAAATAACAGCACAAATCAAGAACTCTGACTAAGTGGGTGGCAATGTGGTATCTTTAGAAGTCGGGAGACCTACTCCACCCGATGTTTTAGGTCTATGAAGAATGGTAAGTCTAATCCTAGTGGGTTTGCTTGCACACACAAAACTATGGGGGAGAGAATTGAGTGACTGAAAAAAGCCTTGATACATAATATATCTATATTATTACAGATATGGCGCAGGAAATGCTCTACAGAGCGAAAAGTAAGAGGGAGAGGGGACACCCCTGCTTTGTAGCATTTTGAATGTTACAGCCTTCAGAGAGAGACAGACATTAACCAGGACAGAAGCGGAGGGGAAGGTGGCTGGTGAATGTTGTATAACGACTGGTGGCAACCCCGGAATGCAGCTATGTTGAAATTAGGGTATAAGGTATCACCCGATGGAGTTAAGCTATAGGTGTCAAAGCGCTGGGTCCCCAGAGCCCTAACTAGCCACCTACCGCATTTGTTACTGTATTCATAGGAGGGTTAGAGGCACTTGGTTAAAACTCCCTTTGTCCTACCAATGAGAAAAGTGCAGATAGTTTCACATGCCTTCAGTCAAAGATACCCTAAGATCCTCCGTGGCTGTGCATTTATGAGAGGTTTCTAGGGACCTAATACCTTCGAGCAAGGGTGCTAACTCTTGTCCTTTTTCGGTTTTACGCATGAACCATGTGTTATTAACAGGTTGCAAATTATGTGTTTGTGACCTTCCCACACCATACATGGATTAACATCTTCTGAGGTGGTTCTGTCAAAATGGTTCCACAGAGAATCTCTAATTTTCTCTGTGATCAAGGAATCCTCCAGGAGAGATGTATTCAATCATTGCCACTGAAAGTCAGTAGAGAGTTAATAGTTATGGAGATCAATACATCATCAGACAAGGTGATGTTATCCATAGTGGCTGTTCAGGGGCGGATTAGAACTGCCATAGGCCCAGGACTGTATGAATACTATAGTCCCTACAAGTTTGGAAATCACTTACTACATATTGTAGTAGAATAACACTTCTTGGGGAATGGGGGATGTGTCCCTTGTGCCTGCTTTCAATTAGCGGTTTCAGGACCATTGGAGGACCTTCATAGGTCTTGAAATGACTTTTGTGTTCGTGTATATTGAGAGCATGAATAGATATACAAGGATTTGATGGGTGAAGGTCCTTCTCAGTATAAAATTTGGTGGGCGGTTTTGGTGGTAATGGGCCTTTGGCTACTGCCCAAATCGCCTGTATTATAATCCACTAATGTCTTGAGGATACCAAGATTCCAGTGGCGCAACAGAAAGTGGTCTAGTCTACACTACATATCACGATCTGCGGAGTAAAGTGAATGCTCTTTGTCAGATGGTTATATAAGCTTCCACGTGTCTACCATTGATGTTCATGTAGTAGCTTTTTATCCTGCGTAGACTTGCTTGGAAGACGGCTGAAGAAGTGGACGACATATTTAAAGGGGTATTCCAGGAATAAGCATAATTCATATGCAAATGGGTACTCAAAATATAAGCAGAAAATGCTGATGACATAGACTGTAATGAAGAATTAAAATGCTACTGGCCCTTTAATCAGTCCGTTAATTTCCTCCACACGGTCCGTGGCAGAGCATACACAGGACAGAAGATGGCCGCTGGTCACATGTCCACATCACATGTCCTGCACCTGTCTGGGCAGGTCATGTGATCACCACTAATTTTGGCTGTAGTCGGTTGGTTGCAGTTCATCCAGTATGGACAGTGCTGTGGTGATGTGCAGTGATGGCAGTTACACATCATTACTATGGTAACAGAGCAGCACAGTCTGTTACATCATCACTGGGAGCAGAGCCTGAGAGGTAGGAGGAGTTACTGAGAACTAAAGGATCAGGGAACTTGTAGTTTCCAGTGGCGGCCATCTTATTGATAACTCCACCTACTTTAGAGAGGCCATAAATCATAAAAATCAAACTATTTAAGCTCCGTTTTGTGACTAATGACATTGAGTATTGTTGTATTCATTTATTTATATCATCATGGGTTTTTGTGTCAGACGTTTATATTCCCGGAATACCCCTTTAAAACTGGGTCTAAAGCTACATTAAAATCGACTTCTACAACCACAAATTAGCAATTGCTTGGCCAGTATTTGGGAGGTACAAAGAGGCAAATGTATATAGGCGACTGGCCTTTTACCAAAGTTGCACGACCATCGTAATCGCAGCAAGAGTCTGAATGTTCCCACTGTACGGAGTTAGAGATCAAAATCTCCTAGCACGATGGTCAGTTGTATAACTGAGGTAAGAATGTGGGTACCACACGGCAGACAAAGACTTTTCAGGCCACATCAACACTTCTTGGATTAATCTTTGTTTATATATAATCTTAAAATACACCTTCATACAAAAGGTTACATCACTATTTCACAAATCTATCCAATCAATAGTCCACAAGCATATATTATGATCCACATGCTTTCTTCGAGGCTCACCGAGATGTTGGTGCTGTACGCATAAATTCATGAAAATCATATCCTCAGCCCACGTTTGCAATATTTCTAGAAAAATTATCCCATGGACAGTTTATTTTCTAACGTTTTTCTATGCATGCTGAGACTACACTTCCCATGAAAACTTGCAAAGCAGGCCAAAAGAGATAACATGACCATCTAGAGAAGAATAAGATACAGAAGATTTATTTTTAAGGTAAAATTATATCCATTACCCAATTTAGATTTCTGACCCCCAAAAACCTAGCAGTCAGCTATAATACATGTGTTTATTATCGTGAGAGCTATCAGGATTCATGGCTTTTTGACTGTAAAAACATAACGGCAGACAAAATACTTTTGAAAATTATCAGCACTACTGACGGGAAGTGATGAATCTGTGCCTTAGTTGCCCTTTAATGCATTACGTAAATTAAACTGTAGGATTATAACCCCAGATTATATATGATCAGGGATAAATGGAAGCAGGATACATTTGACACATTATTTTTGCTACAAATTTCCCGAATTCCTCTGTTTCAAATCAGTAGACAGATCTGGCGGGTCACAGGTTATCGCCATCTGACAAGCTTTTATAAACACCAACACCTTTTTCTGCTTCTGTAGGAAATAATGAAAGTCACATGTGCCAAAAAAATGTGTAACTCCATTCTACTCAATGGGCTGGAGCAGGCGTACATCTCACAGATATAGAGAGCCAGTAGTATGACAAGGCAAACTAAAAGAGTGTACAGGCAGTCCCCGGGTTATGTACAATATACGTTCTGTAGGTTTGTTCTTAAGTTGAATTTGTATGTAAGTCGGAGCAGGTATATATTATAACTGTAACCCCAGACTAAGCAATTTTTTGGGTTCTGTGAAAATAAGATTTTCAAAATGTAGGATTGTCATGTGAACAAGGATTATCAATAAAGCTTATTTGCAATCACTTTTAATGACCATTGCAGCCTGGGGCTGAAGATTAAACCTATATCTAGATGCAGGGGGCCGGGCGAACACTGGGCATACCCGGGCAAGTCTGCTGGGGCCCAGGCCTGCTGGAGGGGGGGGGGGGGCACATAAGGCTGTAAATAAGGAATCCATGGGGAGTGAGGGGGGATGGTTATATAAAATAACCATGAAGGGGCTGTTTGGTATGATAAACTAAGGAATATTTTAGGGAACCGGACAAGTTTTAGTTTATAAATGTTTAACGCTGCCATGTGAGTTCACTGCAAAGGGGCCCACTGAGGCTCTGTCACCTAGGGGCCTACTAAAACCTGGATCTGACCCTGACTAGTAGGCTTCAGCAGAGGTCACAGTGAGTAGAGAGGTCTGTAACTAGAGGTCGTCTGGTGTTCTGAAGTCAGGGACTGTCTGTAATACAATACACTATACAACAAGGAGTTTAAACCTAGGAGATGCCAATAATTTTGGTGTTTTACAGTAATAATCCGATGTGCAGTGTTAGACATTGGAAATAACAGTATTTTGTTGTAGTTGTAGTGATATAGTGTTGACGTGTAAAAACTTTTCAAAAACTGTGGCAAAAAAGAGCAGCCATATTAGTATTACCTTTCCTCATTGGGACTTTGGCCAGGTCTGCACAAAGGGGGATCCAATGAGATGCTGGAAAATGTTATTTCACCTTGTGGAGATGCAAGAAGATTTTGATTAGACTTCACCTGATGTGATGTTGCATCTGTGTCAGAGCCTCAGTGGCAGATTCTATCATACATGGTGGACGCCACTATAAAATATTAGGAATAATGCACCATTTTAGGCTATTCTGTTCCTCAGATTTATTATAGTGGATTTGCATTTTGATACATCTTGTATATGGGATCTTAAAGGGGTTGTCCGCTTACAACAAATAATAGATTGTGTAATTGTTTATGTAATGAAAAGTTATACAATTTTCCAATATACTTTCTGAATCAATTTCTCACTGTTTTCTAGATCTCTGCTTCTGTCATTCAACAGGAAGTTTCAATGTTTACTTCCTGTGGATAGAAACTGGTCCCTGGCCATGTGATGTCACACAGGTGCATGGCTCATTATATCCGTGATCATGTGATATCACACAGGTTCACAGCTCATTATATACCTGGCCACGTGATGTCACGCAGGTGCACAGCTTTTTATATCCCTGATCATGTGATATCACACAGGTTCACAGCTCGCTATTTACCCGGTCATGTGATGTCACACAGGTGCACAGCTCATTATATGACAAAGAGTAATCATAGCTGTGTAGTATAATGAGCTGTGTACTTGGGTGACATCAAATTAACAGGGACCAGTTTCAATGTTTACTTCCTGTGGATAGTAACTGGTCCCTGGTCATGTGATGTCACACAGGTGCACGGTTCGTTATATCCCTGTTCATGTGATGTCACACAGGTGCACATCAACAAGAAACCAGTTGTAAACAATGAAACTTGCATTTAAAAGACAGCAAGCAGATATCTAGAAAACAGTGATGAATTGATACAGAAAGTATATTGATAAACTGTAAAACATTTAATTACACAAACTTTATCAATTATTTGCTAAAAGTGGACAACCCCTTTATACGGTCTGCAGTAGTTTTTAGGTTTTTTTGCTTAACCTATTTTGATCTATTTGACCTGGAGGGGACACAAGGCTTTTTTTAGGCAATTTTAAAGATTTTTTTAGGCACACTCCAATAGTAAATAAAGGGAAATCATCTGGAAGCAGGCGATAAGATAAATAAGGAGCTAACCAGGTATGAGACAAACTCCTGTTTGTGCATGAAAAGTTACAAAAAAACACACAAAAAATGCAATGCACCAACAAGAGTGCAAAAACTCACACAGAAAACCACATCCAACTAACATAAATCCCAACCCATAAGTCAAGTCTTGAAGTGTTGTGGCTCCTGTTCTAACCTTAGAGGCCGACTCTTCTAATACTTGATGTCCTATCAGAAAGCATCAATTTTTAAAACATGAAATTCGGAATTTTCTTTCGGAAATTCGAAATTTTTTTTTTTGGAATTAATATAATTTAAAAAAGTAAATAAATAAATAAACACTATAAAGTCTATCATAGACAACAATGCACTAATATCATTCATCCTAAATTGCTCTTTGTACTGTAGATATAATCTCTGCCGGTTATTTTCAAAATGTTTTTACTAAAAGCATTTTACAGCAATCAGTAATTTCGCTTTAAAAAAACAAAAGGCCCAAAGATATATTCTGAGTATTTCTTGTATAAACCCAAATTTTTTAGAAATGATGACCTGCAAAAGCTAAACTGAAGGAAAATATGACCTATTTTGTCAGGGATTCGACCTAAGTGCTTGCAGCAAAAACACTTTGTTGGGTTCGTAAATATTGAAACCACCAAAATAATTCATCTTAGTATTTTCAAGTTTGAAATATATTGTCTTCCTCTGTAAATTGTGTAAAGTCTTCAAGAAATCTGGTCCTGGTTTACAGGTCTAGAGAATTTTCGGCATGTCTGGGTCCAGAGATGCCTAAAGAATAGAGTTTGGAAATAGCGATGACTCAAACCATGTTTCCTCTCAGTGATGAGAAGAAGTGATACGCGACTACAAACAGAAAATTCCAACGGGCACATTCGCTTTTTGGGATATCATATGACTCGGTCATGTTAAAGGACACCTGTCAGCTAAAAAAAAAAAGGAGTAGCTGCACATACTAATGAAAAACTGTCATAGTTTATACGGTTGAAAAAAGACACATGTCCATCAAGTTCAACCAAGGAAGGGAAGGGATTGCATGAGGAAGGGATTTAGGGGAAATAATTTTTAATAACATAACCATCAATGTTATTTAGGTGTAAAAAGGCATCTGGACCCGTCTTGAAGCTCTCTGCTGTCCCTGCTGTGACCAGCGCCTGAGGCAGGCTATTCCACAGATTGACAGTTCTCACTGTCCCCAGCCCTCTTCCACTATCGCACTGTTAAAATCATACTTACAGCGGAACATACCGATAAGCGCTGCCACATTGTGGCACTTTGCGGTCTGTCGCCGGCCATTTCTTTGAGCGGTCCGGATTATTCATGAGGGGGCCGTCCAGGTACTCCCCTCTCTTCTGTTTCTCTGCCCTTCCCAAGCTAAATACCCAGGTTTGCTGTTGCAGTCACCACCCCCGATGGGCTCACTCATGAATAAGCCGGACCTCTGATAGAAATGGCAGGTGATCGTACCGCAAAGTGTCACAGTGTGGCACAGCGTATCATCTATTAGTTTAACAGTACGATAAATGGAAGAGGGCTAGGGACAGTTTTTCATTAATATGTGAAACTCTTTTTTTTGGGCTGACTTTTAAGTAGTTATGTTTGTTTCTGGGAAAAGTAGGTGACAAACTTATTAGTGACTTATTATGGCGTCATGTTTGTTTAGTGTTGGTGGGGCTGCCAATCTAGTCATTGGGGCCACCCTGATATACAGAGGCACATGGTGGTGAATATTGTGCCGTGTTATTCTTTGACATAGTGACAGAAAATGTAGGGCATTTGCTCACATTTAGGCCCCTTACACAAAAACATTTTGTTCAGCTGTGTGCTACCCGTACTGTACTATTTTGAAAGGAGTATCACACGGCAATATTCACTTCAGTGGGCAATATGGTCGTCCATTTGAATGGCCGTATTGCCCATGGCAGTGTCAGAGCTGTATGGCACGACCACTCGGCCTCTGAGAGGGGTGAGGAGCACTCACCTCCGTCCTTCCTGCACTCAGACATGTGGTACACCCAGGTACGGCCAGTTGGTTGTATAGCAGGATGAACTGATCTGCTGTAGGTAGCATATTATAGAGAAGGAGTAACTGAGGCGATTGTACATAGTGTCCTACTTGCAGGTAGCATGTTATAGAGCAGGCGTAACTGAAGTGATTGTACAGTGTCCTATCTGCAGGTAGCATGTTATAGAGCAGGAGTAACTGAGGTGATTGTACATAGTGCACTATATGCAGGCAGCATATTATAGAGCAGTAGGAACTGAGGTGATTGTACATAGTGTCCTATCTGCAGGCAGCATGTTATAGAGCAGGAGTAGCTGAGCAGATTGTACATAGTGACCTATTTGCAGGCAGCATGATATAGAGCAGGAGGAGTGGAGAAGATTGTACAGAGTGTCCTATCTGCAGGCAGCATGTTATAGAGCAGGAGGAGCTGAGCAGATTGTACATAGTGTCCCACCTGCAGGCAGCATGTTATAGAGCAACACTTACACACCCACACTCTGACAAGGATTAGAACAAACCACATTTTTTTAAGGATTTTTATTAAGACTTCAGGACTATCCCAGCTAATTTGGGACTGGGTTTTAAAGCATTATTTGTATAGGTTGTTTAAGACTATAGGTTTGCTTATGATTAGTAATGAGAGGATCTGGAGTGCAAAGACCCTTAAAATGGGTCCACTCACCCGCTGGTAACACCTGCCACCACCGATCATGGGGTTTATCCTTTACATGCTGTGGGCACAGCCCCCATTTTGGCAGCGATCTTGTCGCCTTTGTGGCGCTATGGGGAGCGATGATCCCATCCAATATTGACTTTGCCTGTGACATGTATAGGATAACACCTGTGATTGGTGCCAGCAGCAGGTGTTATCAGTGGGTGAGCAGTCACCCTCAATTGGTGCAAGTAGCTATCGTGGGTGTTCTGATGTGGATCTGGATCCATGAACCCACCAGAACCTAATACTGATGGGTCTGCTCAATATTACTTATGATATGTTTCATTACTTTTAATCTTTTTTAATTTCCTACATGAAATCTGCTGATGCTGTTCAGGTTCACAGGTTGGTTTAGAGCCATCAATAAAGGACAGAGTAAATTAACTGCTTAGGACTAATCTCCGTAGGCCAGCGTTCACTATGTCATTGATCTTCTCCAACCAGTCCAGTTTTTAACACTATCATTCCCTAATCCATAATGGGGTTGTTTTCATTGTCTTCTGCTTTACAAAAGTTGTTTAGTAATAAATTTAGTATTAGATTATTTGATAAAATGAATTATTACAAAATTTCATGGGCATCAAAGTTCTTTTTTGCCAAGGGGTTACAATGAGAGATGGGTAATATACTGTGGCTACATAGTACTAGCAATATTACTTTTTTATATGTAATTTCGTTTTTTGGTAAATTGATCCACCTAAACTGCAGAGCACTGATTACAAATCCAAACACCAATTAGAGGAGGTAACCAGTCATCGCATTGATTACAGCCACTCATTTACCAATCTGGAGACATTTGTTATGTTTTAGCCATGTTTTGTTTAAGTCTCAGGTCCTCTTATGTTCCTGCATCAAGACGGGTTACCAGAAGACATACAGGAGTGGAAGTAGACAGCTCCACAACCTTCCTCCACCACAATATCAAAGTGATAACATTGATGGAGCACATCAGGGTCTTTTACTGCTTATATCCACCAGCTAAAATCAGTGGAGACAGTGGCCCACATTCATCAAAAACATTTCACACTGCACTATGTGCAGTTTGTCTTTGTAATGTGCAGGGGGCGCCAGATTCAAGAATTGTAGTGCACATCCTTCATGAATCTGGCGCCCCCTGCACTGCTCCGACAGAGTGCACCAACTTTTTTTTTTGGTGCACCTTTTAGTGGAAATCTACCATTTGATTTCATGTATTGTGAACCAAACATATCTTGAGAATGGTGTAGCTATACTGATGCAGGAACATATCGGGGATTATTTACTAAGGGTCCCGCGGCTACATTTACGTCGGATTTTCCTGCACTGCTTCGGAGAATGATGTAATCGCTGTATTGTGCCTGACAGGCAGAAGTAGTCAATCGATGCACCATTCCCCAGCTTCTGTGTATAAGTCATCCAGCCCAGGTTGATTAGTCCTGTCTGGACAGTTCAGAAAGCTCCATGTAATATGTTTACAGGGAGCATGCAACCCAGCTTTCCCAAGGTCCTGAATTTTATAATTGTTTTTCAGCAAAACCAGCAAAATAAGATACACACTTCTGTCAGACACGTCATGATAAATATTTAGCTTTTCCGACTGTACACCAGAACGCCCCTTTATGTGCAGAATTTTGCGTTGTATTTGCAAGCAGTTTGCACTGAAAAGAACGTGCAAGGGCTGACAGAAAAGTGGTGGGCCAGTCTTTTTCTTCTGCCTGATTTTTTTTTTTTTTACCATTGAAAACTTTTCTGGAGATAATCATTGTAGAATATGCAGCACGTAAAACTGGAGGACGGTTTTGTGGACATGTATATTTGATATATTTAGCACATCTTTAAATCGAACACTTCTGTCCTGAGTAGTAATGAACCGACCCTTTAAATCAGCAAAGCCAACAACGTCATTTAAATTCCTCGGGTTGATTGCTGTGATGACGTAATCGTCATTGGCTTTGCTGGTGGTATTGAAACAGTTAAAGGAGTCCTCCAACCACATACAAACCACAGACCATTATCCACAGGGGATGAAAAAATGAAAAAGTTAGTTAAAAAAAGTGTTAATGACTATTGGAGCAATACTGGTTTGAAAAATTTGACAAGAATTCCTCTAATCGTATCTTTGATGATTTGTTCATCTCTAGTTGTGAATAGAGATGAGTAAATCTATTTGTGGATTTAGGTGATTTTCAGGATGGTTTCCATTATTGTACTCTACTTCCATTATTGTACTCTACTCTATTGTACTGAAAATTAAAGAATTTAAATGACATAGGAGCTTTTGTTTATGTGGGTTAAAGGGTTTATATAGGCATAAAATGCATGTGAGTACTACATTGTGCACAAAAACAATCCTGGGTATAGGTAAAAGTGGGTTTGGATATAGAAAATAATGTTGCAGCGCCAATTAAAGTGACTCACATACACTTCATTAATAATAATTGAATAATAATAATGATTTAACAAGCTATGTTTTAGACAGATAGATGTGGTTATATACTAATTTCCAGGACTATTAAAGCAACCTCAGATTTGACCAAATAGATTACAATCCGAATTGTCAAAATCCTCAAAATGGACTCTGGCTGCTGAGCTCAGAGCTTGTGAGCCACACTAAGGGCTGCCTTGCAGTATCTGATGCTTAAAAAGTTGATTGGTTTAATTCTGGTGCTCTCTGTGAACCGACTCTGTTCGTTCAATGATGCAGGGGCTAGACAGTCAGTAGCTGGGGGTGGCACCCAGGCACTGAATAAATGACCAGGGGTCAGTTCACTCTGGTCTGGTTATACTTTCTCCTGTGACTTTCTCTTGTCTGAACCAGTATCCAGCTCAAGCCGGTAACCTGAATTCCAATTTGAACTGTAACTTACCTAAAGCCGTATCCAGCTTATGCCAATACTTTTGAACAACCGTTGGTGTGGAATCTTACTTGTCCCTGTATCTTGCTAATCTGGAAACCTGACCTGGAATCCTTTATATTGGTCTGACTGATCCAGAACCCTGTATCCTCAACTGATAAGAAAACCTATATCTGACCTGATCCAGAGCCCTGTTATACCGACCTGATACAGAATCCTGGAACCCCAACATGATCTAGAACACTAGAACCCCAACATGATCCAGAACCCTGAATGGAAGCTGTATCCTGTCTGTTCCAGACCTCTAAACCCCAATATGATCCCGAATCCTGATTCTGTGCTCTGTAACCTATTCAGAGCCTCTACACCCTGTCCTGAGTTGTACCTCTATCCGTACCTGTTCCCTTATACACATCTGCATTTAGTCTGAAACCTGACAAAAATCAATCTATATATAAAAATTCAGTGAAGGGAATCTTGAAATGATTTGTGTATCTTCAGTTGTCAAGGTTAGAAATATGAATATAATACTATTTATATAGCAACAACATACTTATTATTTTGTCCCTTACATACATTTGACAGGAAATCATGAACTTTGTATTTTAAGGAGATCTTTCACCTTTACTATCCAACTCTTAGATGCCTTCAATGGCATATAATACGGCAGGAGCCATATATATCAAACTTATAATAAAGACATAACTTCCTTCAAGCTAAAATGCAACCCAGCATATAACATCCACCAGCCTGAAGCAAACGAAGAGTATGTAGTTACATATCATATTATTATGATGTTAGTGCTCTTCGATGACTGGAGATGGTTTAGAAGATGATCGGCCATGGTTTAACACTATGTGAAAAAAAAAGACGGCAGTGGAGGGTGTCAGAGTGTAGAGATGGTTTCCAATAGACTTCAGATGTGATCTTTAAGCAGGAAACTGGCTGTAATGGAAAGTCAGGATTAACTCACTATCACCCTTCTGCTGTGCAGATTTTTACTGACATAATGAGTAATTCCTGGACCTCTAGTGGTTATTATTGTGTATCTACATGAAAGCATGAATAACCTATGGTTAAGGGTAGTAGTCAATATCTATACATCAGTAGGCCTGGTATTATTCAAGGTCATATCTGCGATCAACAGAATGGTGGGGTCACCATTGTCAGACCCCTATCCTATGAATAGGTCATCAACATATGGAAAATGGAAACTAATTTAAATGGCCAGAATGCTGTAGTACAAATCACATGAAATGGAAATGTACGGCTGATGTGACTTACCATACAGAGAATGGCTGCAACGTAGGACTTTGGAATGTGGTCATGATAGTCACCTTGACTCTATGTGGCTTTATACTTGAAGGGTGTTGTTTAAATTGAACACCATCAAATTGTTCTTGCTAACTATTTTTTTAATCTATTATGTATTTATTATTGGTAGAGGTATGGCAACATATATATTTTCTGATCCCTGTTGCTTTCTTATCTTGTTCTTCAGAGGGTAGATGGCGTTCGATACCGGTGAGTGATATCACCCGCAGTGCCCACCTGATTCATTTAATGATACTGCTGAAGTAAAATTAAAAACAAACAGTGAGGGTTTGTTGTCAACTGTTACAAAAGGGAAAAACGTGCTTCCACAACCTCTGTCACTGCTACTTGCCCACCTAGTACTACACAACAACTGGATGGTAAGTATAAACCCTAGATACCTGCACAGAACGTTAAGACATAAACAGACAAAGAGCTAGGTTCAGGCAAACTGGGTCAAAACCAAGATGGATGCCGTAATAGTTAAAAGGTTTAAGCAAAGAAGTCAGACTCACAGATAAAAATTAGCATTTGTGAAACAACAAAAAGGCAAAAGACTGAATGGCATGATGAAATCACGGGTGAGTTTAAATTTAAGTGCCTAGATGCCCGCTCAGCAGCTGATTTTTGTTCGGCCATATCACTCCAACTGGGTATCTGTGGACTCACCCCCAGTTTCAGAAAGGCAGCAAGATTGCAGTCCACTGGCTCCTCTGCAGAGCAAACACCTGAGTGTGTACTAAGGTCAGCAGAACTCAAACTGCTGAACGTGAACCTGAACTAGAAGAATCCTTGGGGACATTTTTCCACAAGCACCGGCATATGATTGAAAAGTCCCTGCCCCCTCCGGTGACCCACAATACATCAGGAGGTTACTGCTTCCTGAAGTATTAGCAGGGAAAGTATCCCAGCGTACATTCTCGCGCGGACCTGGCTGAGAATCCGCTCATGAAAGTTTCGATGGCTGTAGCGGATTCCCCAGCCACCCACCACAAGACCAAGCCCACCACACAAGCCACAGCCACCATCATGCCTTTACGTGCCCCCCTTGGCATTGAGGTTGTTTGGGGGGTAGGTAATAATCGCAAAAACCTAGCTGTTCACATTGCGATTATCTCAGAGCTTGTACGCCAGAAAATTGCGCCCCCACTCATTCCTGTAATGACTCTTTATTACAATGGCTACAGCTCCTGCCTAATTGTTGTCAGGTATGTTAAAAACATTAACAAACAGAGCTTTAACTTTTAAGTTGGAAAACATCTTTAACTTGAAAAACAGGAAAGGACGTGGATACCATTTTATAATTTTTTTTTTACAAAACCTCCCATGGAGGGACAGTTCCTCATGGGTGCAAAGACGAGAATGGGTATATAGGGGGTGAGAGAAAACATGTGGACCATTAGGTAGTAAAGCCAAAGACGCCCCCACAAACAAAAATATACACCCCCTTTGAAATAAGGGGAAGAAGTAATAAAAGGTTCGACAAAAATCCTGTCTTTTTTGTAGGACCACCAGGAACGGAGACATAATTTGCTGAACCTCCGCCAATAAAACACAAAATTTAATAGAATTTGCTTTTTTGAACATTATAGGAATATCGATAGGTTCTTCTAAATGTTCCCATGGGGATTTTACAGGTATTGTCCAGCAGTATGCCATGGGAAAGGACAACATAAGTTTCTCCTGGGGCAGCTCCTTTCGTCTTCACAACTTTGGAGACCCTCATAGTGGTTTTTACAAGAAGCTATGTGTGTGTCTTTGTAAGTAGAACTACTAGTAAATTAGTAATGGAACTGCTGTAAAATAGGCAGGGACAGTATCCTAGTAAGTAGTTGTAGAATTATCAGGAGACATGTTAGTGTTAGGTCTGAGGGTGTCGTAATTGTACATTGTTCTAAGGGAGACATTTTATAAGACTAGGTTGACACTGCCATGTGTACAGATTCTATAAAAGTGTTAACACCAATGAAAGTCCAATGGAGCCCAAGGGAACCCATTGAAGTCAATGGGATTGTATGTCAAAATTGTTGCGCAAATGACCGAGTCTCAGTCGGCTTATTAAGATCATAATAAAGATACTTAGCGTTGAACTCAAAGATCTTTTTTATTTGCGCACAACTGTGTATGACCAAATATCTTGAATAAAGAAAGAGCGGTTTTCACTATCTCTTCTAAGGAGGATCTTCATTTGTTGGCTTCTTGATTTATTTTTTACTCATCGATATCGAGTTAGACATCAGTGACTATAATGACACATGCTGCTAAAAAAGTGTGAAAGCAGCCTAACACAAGAGCCAGAAAAGTGGCTCAGCCAGAAATAGATCTGGCCCAGGATAGTTGGACACTGAGACAATGCTGTATCTTGCGACTTTATTGTAACTCATTTTCATGTTACCTTCTATCTTGACCTGCCACAGTAAGAGCTTGTCTGGTATTACTGTAGATCACTACTTCAGGTTGTCGTACTATCCTATGATCACATTTGCGGCCATGCGTGGCCTGAAATGTTACCTAATTTTTATGTGATCACCATTATTTTTTTTATATGTTTTTGAAACAACTTTTGGGGTATTTTTTGGCCTGTTCGATACAATTTAATTTTTTGTTGTTTTTTTATTCAGCCTACATTGTCTTATTTGAAGGTCTTCTGGACCTTCCCTCTCAGCATGGGGAAATCATCTATCTTGTGTAAGACGTGCTGATATTGGGAGTGAGTTGTTCAGACAACAGTTGGGTCCCCTACTCTAGAAGTTTCCTCGAGCTTGAGGTGTTTCAATGATAACAAATCTGCCATTTTGGTCAATTTATTCAACATGACATTTTATGGATAGTATTAACCACAATATAAGCAGGCAGAATTTTAATGGTAAAACTTTTTTTTTTTTTATAGAGTCCAGATTGTGTTGGTTCAAACATATTTATTTAAGCGCCATTTGTTAACACAATAGAGGAGCCTATGACAAGATATCTGGAATCCAAAAGACATCGTAATAACCAGAGAGGCCGGCATGACCAGAGCAATGATACCTTAAGCCAGGTAGATTTTATTTTCTATATCTCTTAACTGCTTTCAGTATGATCTTTTAACATGTATTTTCAAATGTAAAATTCTGTGTTTATTTAGGTAAATGTGGTTTTTTAGACAATTCCTAAGGGAACTTGGAAGTAAATGTGCACGGTAGATGATCCTCAAATGTATCTGATTATCAATCTTTTATAAAAACTTGGGGACCAAGAATTCCCAAAGATCCTCTTGTCACCTGGTGGGAGAATTTTTTTTAAATTGGAATTGAAAAAACAATGATTTAGCGTATATGTTTTATGAACTCCTGGCCAGAGAAGCCTGTAGAGGTTCAGCGATCAGGGCCTGCAGGTCGAGAAGGAGATGGCCGATGTCATCAATCAGATTACTAGATCCACAGCGAAGAGAAGGGAAAGCAGATTATATTCTGTTCCAGAGAGATACATCTGAAGGGAGAATTCAAAGTTTTAGAGAATCCTTTTTAGCTTTTATATGACCTTTCTTAATATAAAAAAGTTAAACAATTATTTTTGGACTCCTCAAAGGAACTTTCATTTTGTTTAGATGGCTTCTTCCTCGTTTTTAGAACAGGAAAAACAAAAAATTTTTAAGACATGGGATAAAACCATTGCACATCAATGGAATTTTAAGAGCCTTACATGCCTCTTTTAGTGATGTTTTAGTGTGATTGTTCTGCTGTACAAAAGAACGGGACAGACGGACTGTCACAATTGAACTTTTCAAAGTTGTAGAGAGATGATTCGGTGTGCTGCTTTTAAACAAGTACTTTTTTTTGTAATGTTTTAAGACATTCTGGGCAGGTTGTCGGGGTAGTGTAAGGTCAAATTGTTAGGATGGATGGATGACAGGGGGCAATTGTGCCATTTTCTTACGGCTCAGTTTTTTACAGCCATACTGAGCCATATCAGATTCACATAACACATCCATTTTATTTTCAGGTCAGAACTATGAATGAATTGTATACACTTTAGCTTTTATAACTTTGCTGTGTTTTAATAAGTTATTTAAATCTTAAGACAAAAAAATCCTTATAACCTTATTTGGACACCTGAATCTTCTTCATACATCATCATATCGACCCTGACTTTTTTTTCATGTCATTTTCGCAGGATCAGATGAGTTTTCCTTGAAAATTTTAGGAACAATATTGCCTTTTGAAACGTTATAATTGGGGCGAAAAATCATAAAAAAGTTGGCAATTTGGGCATTTGGATTGTTTTTTTTTTACCTAGTTTGCCATCTGATATCACTGTTGATGATCATTCACCATTTAATGTGTTGTCGTCAAACTTGAAATGTTAAAGGAATCTACCAACAAACATCATCCTGATAAACCAGGGACACTTACTCATTGATCCTAGGCACCATGACTGTGGTAATTGTTATATTTTGTATATCCATGGCCTTTGTCCTAAAATAAAACTTTGGAATTCTGCTAATGAGCTTTAAAGTCTCTGAGGTCCTATCAAAGTCCCCTCAGTGCGCAGATTCAAGAACGTTACAATGAGCAGAACACTGTCTCACCCAACCCTGTACTATCCTTTCACATGCCTGTGTAGTTAGATGGAATTGGAGGTGGAGGGCTGCTGTGCACACTGTAGCAGCCTGTGAATCTGCAGCACTGAGGTGTTCTAGGAAACACCCACCAGAAGCCTTCTGGTTATTATTAATTTGATTTGGAAAGAAGCAGGCCATGTAACAAAATAAGTGAGATATACAATCACAGTGCTTTGATTATGAGTAAGTGCCCCTGGTTTTTTATCATGATGGATTTTGAATAGTAGATTTCCTTAACACTCACAATCAGTGCCCACACAATTGTGGGTGTAAATGTGGGTTGTCATTTTATAATAAGAGACACCAGACAGTGTATAGAGAGAGACCCCTCTTCGTAAAGCTTTATGAGTGGACTGCTGTAGATGTAAAAGCTTCTGAATGTGATGATCATTTTTTTAATTCACAGGAAAGACTGTGCCTTGGATATCTCTAGTGAGTGATGGCTAACCTATGGCAATGGTGCCAGAGGTGGCACTCAGAGCCCTTTTGTGGGCACTCAGGCCATCACCAGAGAGGGACTCCAGGTATCTTCCGCAGTCCCAGACAGCCCAGGACTTGCTGTGCACAGAGCGTATTTTATAGTGCAGCTCTACTTGGGACTATTTCTGCTTTATGGTGTCCTCAGGCTGTGGTTCCTGAAAACTGTGACAGAGAGGGGAGTATAAATCACAAATTAAATTTCTGTGTTGGCACTATTGCGAAAATAGCGGGGTCTTTGTTGTTAGTTTGGGCCCGGCACTTGTTTTAAAAGGTTTTGCCATCTGCTCTCGCGGAACATTACCTATCCCATAAGGGACGGACCAAGGGCGGGAGGACACAGGAAGAATGAGACTGTCTGATGTTATTCAAGAAAAATGCGTCTAAGGTCCTGCCCACAATGTAAAAATCACCGGAATAAGAGCTGTATACTTGTATTAATCCTATGGAAACACTATGGAAATAACTCTGTGGGACACCAGGATATTTTATATTATATTATTATTTTTTTTCCGTCTTTGAATTTAAATGTCTAAATGTTATCTTATCGACAAAAAAAAAACCCTCAAGTTTGCCAGAAAATTTTAACTTTTTTTTTTTCTTGTGAGTAGAGTAGAGCTTAAAAATGTCTAGTGCCACCAGGTGTCCGCATTCAGCATTGTCTTTTTACTTAGTTGATCATTTCTAAATTCTTCTATGAAGACGATCTTGAGTTTTATTTGGTTTAATCAATTATTAGTAAAGTATCAAACGCAACGGGTTGGGGATTCAGAGTAGTTAACAAAAGACCTGTTTACAGTATTGGGCAGCACAGAGTATTTGCAGCAGTGTTCTGGGAGGATGGATAATGAGGACAAGTGTATGAGGTATGTGACTTAAAGCACAAGGAGGAGGCTGGGGAAGTGTGTTTAAAGGGCGGAGGAGAGCGGCACAACGGCCAATGGTGTGGGAGGTATTGAGGAAGCTCGATCTGCAGACTTTAAAGAGAGACAGCACTCCGGGCCGCTGCCAGCAATTTGTAGCCTGGATCCGAAGGACTTCCTCCGCATGGACAGCACAGCAAGGAGGAGCAAGTCCTGTGAGGCGGAGCTGCACACACTCCGCACGGTCAACACCTTATCGAAAGACTATGGGGCTCAGGTATTACTGCAGCCGCACATCACACGAACTCGACTACATAGGGATGATGAAAGGAACCTTTCTAGGGGACATTTTACTAGAGAAAACTGTATAAAAAATTTCATATATATAGAGAAAATGCCAAGTGTGACAGTTTAGTTTTACGGGTCTTTCACGTGGAAATTTCCTCTGCGACTAATAAAAGTTTTATTGTATGTTACAGACAATGTTTATGGGGGTCACTTATCTTTTTATCAACCCTATGGAGAAGATGGTTACTTCACAGTTCAGCGGTTGCAATCCAAAAACGTTTGAACATCAAACCAATGTTTCATTTTGTTTTACACAAAAATAACATGCGTGTACAATTTTTTTTGTCACACTATATTATATACTGTAAACAATACTGAAACGCTGCTTTTCAGAGAGAAAGTATTTGCGTTATAATATTTCATATTATTTCCCGTTTACAGGACTGGAGAAAGATCTAAGTAAAATAATTGTTTCTCTTTTATTATGTGGCCATAATTTTTCTACAATTTTAAATTTTTTTGGGTATAAGATGAATGCTCGATAACATTATGACTGATAGTTATTGTCAAACGGTAACTTCCTATAATTATGTGTTTTTTTTTGTATATAAATATGTGATTTAGATACTGTTACACTGCATCTGATGAGGACCTCTGTGGTCTAGAAAGCCGCTACATGTCATCATATATTTTACACTCTTGCCAACATCTTCTCCATCATATTTGCAGGTATCGCATGCATATGGTTGTGGATATATATATATATATATGATATATATATATATATTAATTATATATGATATATATATATTTTTATTCCCCTTATTACCTTTTTATACATGTTTGCTAGATATTGTGATCAGCTTTAATATACCTGCATGCAGTGATTCTGACTGGGGATGGGGTTGGCTTAGGGAAGATTCATAGGCGGTTAGGTAATACATTGTTCCACAGGTTACTGATCCTAATGGTTTTGGAGGCCACATTTGTCTTTTAGGCATTGTCCTATTAGTTAATGTATCCGGTATGATAGCATGAGGTTAGTTCTATCACTGGGGCATACAGTTATAAGCTGTGGGATTTTACCTAAACAAGTGGTTTAAAATTGACCAAATTTCAATTTACATGTTGAATCTGAAGAAATAAATTTTCTTGTATTGACGATTTTGAAAGTTAAAACTGCAGCACTTCTGTTACAAAAGACACATGTCATAAAAAAAACATGATGTGGGGTGTCTTTTGCCATTGAAAGACATCTGGCAGATATGCAATGGTGGGGAATTTGCAGCTTTCCAGGTACATAGTAGTATTAGTTCGAAACCTCTGCAATATATGGGACGATCTAGTAAGGGGATCGTAGTTATAGTCTTGAACTACAATGAGTGGTAAAGGGCAATGAGGTAGCGAGCAGCAGCGAGAAACTGATGACAAATTGACACCAAGTTATAACAAAATTGACACTCAATGTTCAAACTCCAAGTTGAACAAGCAGCCTGATACAATGACTGGGACAATGCTGCATCGATAGACTCCTATTACACATTTGTCATATTACCTTCTACATTAATATATTTACAAAACCCAAAAAATATCAACACTGCAGAATAAGAATAGTAATATCTGTGGATCTTAGTAGTTAGAGAATATTTGTAAGAACATTTCGGTATAAGAATATGTTAGCAAATTGGTTCATTTTTTTAAACACTGTTGTACCATTGTATAGTTTATCGATTAAAATACATGTATATACATTTTAAAACAGTCAGACAGATTTATTCGTCGCCACATTTGTATACAATCTGCTCATTTCTATTTTGTTTTTTTTATATTTAGTGGTGGTAAAGGTGTTTTTGTGGAGCACCTAGAACGGGGAGCAAAGGTGGTAAGTGCTAACAATAAATGAGTAAAGGATGTACACACTTGCATACATCCCTCATGTAAGTAACTATTAGGCCTTCTTGTATGAGAGATGCATCGAATTCATGGCCTTCTAGTTTACATTTTAAAATTAGAGATTTTTAGGGGGTTATACTTTCTGCACTTCATCTTGGTCTGGTAATGGCCCCTCCTACCTTTTGAGACTGCCAGTTTGGTTGGACACATGTTCGTTTTTTTATTGTATGTCTTTGTGTGCGTTTTGCTAAAATTAGAGGTTAAAAAAAAACCTGGTTTCCGCAGCGGACTTGGGGTTTTGCTTTTTGTACACCCATTTAGTTGGGATTGTCTAGTTTAGTAACCCAAGGCGGAGAACATGTCCGGCAGCGACCTCCCTCCGCTAATAACATGTCCGGCAGCGACCTCTCTTTACATATACACAAAACATATATACTTACGCTCCAGCGCTCCCCGTATATACATTAATACGTACACACATATCTCCACACACATATATAATCACATATAAGGCTACAGGCATATACATATGAATTATACTCACCTGTAACTGGTTCCAGCGCTGGTCTCTTATAGACAGCAGGCATCAGAGTTTGAAGTAGAATGCCTGCTATCTATAAAGGGTATAAACTTACCTGTAGAGGTCTTCAGTCTCTCTCCTCTCCACATTGGCAGCTCGTCCTCCGGCTCCTCCATGCTTCACCCGGCATCGCAGTTGTCTGGACGTCAGGTCAGGGATCACATCAGTCACGTGACCAGATCGGACTGAGCAGACGGGGGCGGGTCACAGACACAGAGAAGGCAGCAAGGCAGGCCTGGTAAGCCAGGAGCCGAGGGGGCAGGAACGAGCCGCCTCCTCTTCTGTAGTTAGCAGACAGAGAGTTAGCAGCGCATGATGCGTAGCCATTACAGCAGAGGTTTTGCAGCATGCGCATTCTGGGGGAGCGGGTTAGTGGAGGAGGCAGTTGGTTTGCTGCTACTGTGTATTGGTTACCTGAGCACAGGAGTGGTGCCACTGTCCCTGTTGTGTCATAGTTCACCTCAACATTATGATTTGGCCGTGCACCACGGGCCCCTGAAGCTGCTGGGCCCCGTAGCAATTGCTACGGCTGCTACGGTGGTAGTTACGCCACTGATCCAGCCTATGCCAGTACTTTGAACACCGGTGTGAACTCTTACTTGTCCCTGTATCTTGCCTAATCTGGAAACCTGACCTGGAATCCTTTATATTGTCTGACCTGATCCAGAACCCTGTATCCTCAACTGATAAGAAAACCTATATCCTGACCTGATCCAGAGCCCTGTATACCGACCTGATACGGAATCCTGGAACCCCACGTGATCTAGAACACTAGAACCCCAACCTGATCCAGAACCCTGAACTGGAAGCCTGTATCCTGTCTGTTCCAGAAACCCTGAACCCCAATATGATCCATATGATTCTGTGCTCTGAACCCTATTTCAGAGCCTCTACCCTGTTCCTGAGCTTGTACCCCTATCCTGTACCTGTTCACTTATACACATCTGCATATTTGTCTGAAACCTTGACACAAATCAAATCTTATATATAAAATTCAGTGAAGGGAATCTTGAATGATTTGTGTATCTTCAGTTGTCAAGGCTAGAAAATATAATATAATTACTATTTATATTAAGCAACCAAATACTTATTATTTTGTTCCTTACATACATTTGACAGGAACATCATGAACTTTGTATTTTAAGGAGATCTTTCACCTTTACTAATCCAACTCTTAGATGCCTTCAAATGGCTATAATACGTGCAGGAGCCATATATATCAAACTTTATAATAAAGACATAACTTCCTTCAAGACTAAAATGCAATCCCATCATATAACATCCACCAGCCTGAAGCAAACGAAGAGTATGTAGTTACATATCATATTAATTTATGATGTTAGCTGCTCTTCGATGACCTGGAGATGGTTTAGAAGATGCCGGCCATGTGTTTAACACATGTTGCAAAAAAAAAGACGGCAGTGGAGGTGCAGAGTGTAGAGATGGGTTTCCAATAGGACTTCAGATGTGATCTTTACAGCAGGAACTGCTTAATGGAAAGTTCAGGATTACTCACTATTCACCATTCTGCTGCAGAATTTTTACTGACATAATGAGTAATTCCTGGACCTCCTAGTGGTTTATATTGTGACATATCTACATGAAAGCATTGAGTAACCTATGTTAAGGGTAGTAGTCAACTATTCTCTACATCAGTAGGCCTGGTATTATTCAAGGTCATATCTGCGATCAACAGAATGGTGGGGTCACCATTGTCAGACCCCTATCCTATGAATAGGTCATCAACATATGGAAAATGGAAAACTAATTTAAATGTCCAGAATGCTGTAGTACAAATCACATGAAATGGAAATGTACGGCTGATGTGACTTACCATACAGAGAATGGCTGCAACGTAGTGACTTTTGGAATCGGGGTCATGATAGTCACCTGACTTCTATGTTGGCTTTACTACTTGAAGGGGTTGTTTAAATGAACACCATCAAAGTATTTTTTTTAATCTATTATGTATTTATTATTGGTAGAGGTATGGCAACATATATATTTTCTGATCCCCTGTTGCTCTTATCTTGTCTTCAGAGGGTAGATGGCAGTTCGATACCGGTGAGTGATATCACCAGCAGTGCCCACCTGCTTCATTTAATGATACTGCTGAAGTAAAATTACAAAACACAGTGAAGGGTGTAACTGTTACAAAAGGGAAAAAGTGCTTCCCACAACCTCTGTCACTGCCTACTTGCCCACCTAGTACTACACAACAACTGGATGGTAGTATAAACCCTAGATACCTGCACAGAACAGTAAGACATAAACAGACAAAGAGCTAGGTCAGGCAAACTGGGTCAAAACCAAGATGGAGGCCGTACATAGTTAAAAGGTTTAAGCAAAGAGTCAGACTCACAGATAAAATATAGCATTTGAATAACCAAAAGGCAAAAGACTGAATGGCACTGAATGAAATCACGGGTGAGTTTAAATTTAGTGCCTAGATGCCGCCTCAGCAGCTGATTTGATTCGGCCATCCATCACTCCAACTGGTATCTGTGACTCACCCCCAGTTCAGAAAGGCAGCAAGATGCCAGTCACTTAGCCCTCTGCAGAGCAAACACCTGAGTGTAGTACTAAGTCAGCAGAACTCAAACTGCTGAACGTGAACCTGAACTAGAAGAATCCTTGGGGACATTTTTCCACAAGCACCGGCATATGATGAAGTCCCTGCCCCTCCGGTGCACCCACCAATACATCAGGAGGTTACTGCTTCCTGAAGTAATTAGCAGGGCAAGTATCCCAGCGTACAATTCTCGGCGCGACCTGGCTGAGAACTACGCTCATGAAAGTTCGATGGCTGTAGCGGATTCCCCAGCCCACTCCACCACAAGCCACAGCCCACTCCACCACAAGCCACAGCCCCATCATGCCTTTACGTGCCCCCTTGGCATTGAGGTTGTTTGGGGGGGGTAATAATCGCAAAAACCTAGCTGTTCACATCGCGATTATCTCAGAGCTTGTATGCCAGAATACCTGTACGTCCCACTCATTTCCTGCAATGACCACTGTATTTCAATGGCTACAGCCCCTGCCTAATTGTTGTCAGGTACTGTTAAAGAACATATAACAACAGAGCTTTAACTTTAAGTTGGAAAACATCTTTAACTTGAAAAAGGGAAAGGACGTGGATACCATTTTATAATTTTTTTTTACAAAACACTCCCATGGAGGGACAGTTCCTCATGGGTACAAAGCAGAGAATGGGTTATCTAGGTGAGAGACAACACATGTGGACCATTAGGTAGTAAAGCAAAGACAGCCCCCACAAACAAAAATATTACCCCCTTTGATAATAAGGGGAAGAGTAATAAAAGGTTTCGACAAAAATCCTGTCTTTTTTGTGAAGGACCCACCAGGAACGGAGACATAAATTTGCTGAACCTCGCCAATAAACACAAAATTTAATAGAACTTTGCTTTTGAACATTATAGGAATATCGATAGGTTCTTCTAAATGTTCCCATGGGGATTTTACAGGTATTGTCCAGCAGTATGCCATGAGAAGGACACATAAAGTTTCTCCCTGGGCAGCTCCTTTCTGTCTTCACCAACTTTGGAGACCCTCATTAGTGGTTTTTACAAGAAGCTATGTGTGTGTCCTTTGTAAGTAGAACTACTAGTAAATTAGTAATGGAATGCTGTAAAATAGGCAGGAGACAGTATCCTAGTAAGTAGTTGTAGAATTATCAGGAGACATGTTAGTGTTAGGTCTGAGGTGTCGTAATTGTACAATCTGTCTAAGGGATGACATTTTATAAGACTAGGTTGACACCTGCCATGGTACAGATTCCTATAAAATTGGTAACACAATGAAAAGTCCAATGGAAGCCCAAGGGAACCCATTGAAGTCAATGGGATTGTATGTCAACATTGTTGCGCAAATGTGACCGAGTCTCAGTCGGCTTATTAAGATCATAAATAAGATACTTAGGCGTTGAAACTCAAAGATCTTTTTTATTGCGCAGCAACTTGTGTATGACCAAATATCTTGAATAAAGAAAGAGCGTTTTTCACCTATTCCTTCTAAGGAGGATCTTCATTTGTTGGCTTCTTGATTTATTTTTTACTTCATCGATATCGAAGTTAGACATCAGTGACTAATAAATTGACACATGCTGCTAAAAAAGTGTGAACGCAGCCTAACACAAGAGCCAGAAAAGTGGCTCAGCCAGAATAATAGATCTGGCCCAGTGACTAGTGACACTTGAGACAATTGCTGTCATCTTTGGACTTCTATTGTAACTCATTTGTCATGTTACCCTTCTATCTTGACTCTTGCACAGTAAGAGCTTGTCTTGTATTATACTGTAGATCACTACTTCAGGTGCTGTACTATCCTATGTCAATTTGCGGCCAATGCGTGGCCTGAAACGTGTTACCTAATTTTTTATGTGATCACCATTATTTTTTTTATCATGTTTTTGAAACAAACTTTTGGGGTATTTTTGGCCTGTGTCGATACAATTTATTTTTTGTTGTTTTATTTATTCAGCCTACCTTGTTCTTAGTTGAAGGTCGTTCTGGCACCTTCCCTCTCAGCATGGGGAAATCATCTATCCTTGTGTAAGACGTGCTGATATTGGGAGTGAGTTGTTCAGGACAACTAGTTGTGTCCCCCTACCTCTAGAAGTTCCTCGAGCTGAGGTTTCAATGATAACAAATCTGCCATTTTGGTCAATTTATTCAACATGAACATTTTAATGGATAGTATTAACACAATATAAGCAGGCAGAATTTTAATGGTAAAACTTTTTTTTTTATAGAGTTCCAGATTTTTTGGTTCAAACATATTTTAAGTTTAAGCGCCATTTGTTGAACACAATAAGCAGGAGCTATGACAAGATATCTGGAATCCTAAAAGACATCGTAATTAACCAGAAGAGGCCGGCATGACCAGGAGCAATGATACCTTAAGCCCCAGGATAGATTTTATTTTCTATTATCTCTTACTGCCTTTCAGTTGTGATCTTTTATCACATGTATTTTCAAATGATAAATTCTGTGTTTTATTTTAGGTATAATGTGGTTTTTTAGACAATTCCTAAGGGAACTTGGAAGTTAAATGTGCACGGTAGATGATCCTCAAATTGTATCTGATTTACTCACCTTTTATAAAAACTGTGGGGACCAAGAATTCCCAAAGATCCTCATTGTCACCTGGTGGGAGAATTTTTTTTAAATTGGAATTGAAAAAACAATGATTAAGCGTATGTTTTATGAACTCCTGGCCAGCAGAGCCTGTAGAGGTTCAGAGATCAGGGCCTGCAGGTCGAGAAGGAGATGGCCGATGTCATCAATCAGATTACTAGATGCCTGGAGCAGAAGGGAAAGCAGATTATATTCTGTTCCAGAGTATAACATCTGAAGGAGAATTCAAGTTTTAGAGAATCCTTTTTAGCTTTTATATGGACCTTTCTAATATAAAAAAAGTTAACAATTATTTTTGGACTCCTCAAAGGAACTTTCATTTTTTTAGATATTGCTTCTTCCTCGTTTTTAGAAACAGGAAGAAAACAAAAAATTTTTAAGACTGGTATAAAACCATTGCACATCAATGGAATTTTAAGAGCTTTACATGCCTCTTTTAGTGATGTTTTAGTGATGTATCTGCTGTACAAAAAGACGGACAAGACGGACTGTCACAATTTGAACTTTTCAAAGTTGTAGAGAAGATGATTCCTGGTGTTGCTGCTTTTCACCAAAGTACTTTTTTTTGTAAATAGTTTTAAGACATTCTGGGCAGGGGTGTAGAGGTCAAAATTTTAGGATGGATGGATGACAGGGGGCAATTGTGCCATTTTCTTACGGCTCAGTTTTTACAGCCATTACTGAAGCCATATCAAGATTCAGATAACACATCCATTTTATTCTTCAGGTCAGAACTATGAATGAAATGTATATAGCTTTAGCTTTTATATATCTTTGCTGTGCTTTAATACGTTAATTCAAATCTTTTAGACAAAAAAATCCTTATAACCTTATTTGGACACCTGTATCTTCTTCATACATCATCATATCGACCTGACTTTTTTTTCATTGTCATTTTCGCAGGATCAGATGATGTTTCCATTGATAACATTTTAGGAACAATATTGCCTTTTGAAAACGTTATAATTGGGGCGAAAAATCATAAAAAACTTGGCAATTTGGGCATTTGGATGTTTTTTTCTATTACCTAGTTTGCCATCATGATATCACTGTTGATGATCATTCACCATTTAAAGTGCTGTCGTCAAACCTTGAAATGTTAAAGGAAATCTACCAACAAAATCCATCCTGATAAACCAGGGACACTTACTCATAGATCCAGGCACCATGACTGTGGTAATTTTGTTATATTTGTTATCCATGGCCTATTGTCTTCTAAAATCAACTTTTGGAATTCTGCTAATGAGCTTTAAAGTCTCTGAGGTCCTTATCAAAGTCCCTCAGTGCCGCAGATTCACAGACCGTTACAATGAGCAGAACATGTCTCACCCAACCCTGTACTCTATTCCTTCTCCCACTGCCTGTGTAGTTAGAATGGAATTGGAGGTGGAGGGCTGCTGTGCACACTGTAGCAGCCTGTGAATCTGCAGCACTGAGGTGTTCTAGAAACACCCACCAGAGCCCTTCTGGTTTATTATAATTTGATTTTGGAAAGAAGCAGGCCATGTATAACTAAAATAAGTAGATTACTACAATCACAGTGCTTTGATTCATGAGTAAGTGCCCCTGGTTTATCATGATGGATTTTGATAGTAGATTTCCTTTAACACTCACAATCAGTGCCCACACCAATTGTGGGTGTTAACAGTGGGTGTCAGTTTTATAATACAGAAGACACCAGACCAGTGTAGAGAGAGAGCCCTCTTCGTAAAGCTTTATTGACTGGATGCTGTAGATGTAAAAAGCTTAATGTTGATGATCATTTTTTAATTCACAGAAAGACCTGTGCCCTTGACTATCTTCTAGTGCAGTGATGGCTAACCTATGGCACTGGTGCCAGAGGTGGCACTCAGAGCCCTTTCTGTGGGCACTCAGGCCATCACCAGAGAGGACTCCAGGTATCTTCCTGCAGTCCCAGACAGCCCAGGACTTGCTGTGCACAGAGCTATTTTATAGTGACAGCTCTACTTGGGACTATTTCCTGCTTTATTGGTGTCCTCAGGTGCTGGTATCAATGAAAACTGTGACAGAGAAGGGAGTATAAATCACAAATTAAATTTCTGTGTTGGCACTTTGCGATAAATAAGCGGGTCTTTGTTGTAGTTTGGGCACTCGGCCTATAAAAGGTTTGCCATCACTGCTCTAGCGGAACATTACCTATCACCATAAGGGACTGACCAAGGGGAGGACACAGAGAAGATGAGACTGTCTGATGTTATTCAATAAAACTGGTCTAAGGTCCTGCCCACAATGTAGAAAATCACCGGAATAAGAGCTGTATCCTTGTATAATCCTATGGAACACTATGGAAATCAACTCTGTGGGCAGCCAGGAATATTTTATATTATATTATTATTTTTTTTCCGTCTTTGAAGTTTAAATGTCTAAATGTTATCTTATCGACAAAAAAAAAACCTCTCAAGTTTTGCCGAAAATTTTAACTTTTTTTTTTTTCTTGTTGGACTAGAGCTATAATACAATGGTCTAGTGCCACCAGGTGTTCGCATTCAGCATTGTCTTTTTACTACTGTTGATCATTTCTAAATTCTTCTATGAAGACGACTTGCGTTTTATTTGTTTTATATCAATTATTAGTAAAGTATAACGCACGGTTGGGGAATTCAGAGTTTACAAAAAGACTGTTTACAGTATTGGGCAGCACAGAGTATTTGCAGCAGTGTCTAGGGAGGATAATAGGAGGACAAGTGTATGAGGTCTGTGACTTAAAGCACAAGGAGGAGGCTGGGGAAGTGTTAAAGGGGCGGATGAGAGCGGCACCAGGGCCAATGGTGTGGGAGGTATTGAGGAGAGCTCAGCTGCAGACATTTAAATGAGAGACAGTCCGGCGCTGCAGCAATTTGTAGCCTGGATCTGAAGGATTTCCTCCGCATGGACAGCACAGCAAGGAGACAAGTCCTGTGAGGCGGGAGCTGCACACACTCCGCACAGGTAACACACCTTATCCGACAGACTATGGGGCTCAGGTATTACTAGCCGCACATCACACGACTACGACTACATAGGGATGAAAGGAACTTTCTAGGGGACATTTTACTCAGAAACTGTAAAAAAATTTCATATATATATGAGAAAATGCCAAGTGTTACTAGATTAGTTTTACAGGTCTTTCACGTGGAATTTCCTCCGCGACTAATAAAGTTTTATTGTATTGTACAGCAACGTTATGGGGGTCACTTATCTTTTTATCAACCTTATGGAGAATTGCTTACTTCCACAGTTCAGGGGTTGCAATCCAAAAAGTTTTAACATTAAACTAATGTTTCATTTTGTTTTACACAAAACTAAATGCGTGTACAATTTTTTTTTTGTCACAGTATATATATATATACTGTAAAACAATACTGAAACGCTGCTTTTCAGAGATAAAGTATTTGCATTATAATATTTCATATTATTTCCCTTTTACAGGACTGGAGAAAGATCTAAGTAAAATAATTTTTCTTTTTATTATGTGGCCATAATTTTTCTACAATTTTAAATTTTTTTTAGGGCTATAAGATGACTGCTGATAACATTATGACTGATATTATTGTTGCAACGGAACTTCCTATAATTATGTGGGTTTTTTTGTATATAAATATGTGACTTTTAGATACTGTTACACTGCATCTGATGAGACCTCTGTGGTCTAGAAAGCCGCTACATGTCATATATTTACACTCTTGCCAACATCTTCTCCATCATATATTGCAGTGTATCGCATGCATATGTGTGTGATATATATATATATATTATAGATATCATATTTTTTATTTCCCTTATACCTTTTATACATGTTTGCCTAGGTACTGATGATCAGTTTAATATACCTGCATGCAGTGATTTCCGGGGGTGTGTGTGTGTGTGTGTGGGGGGGGGGGGGTTGTTTTAGGTAAGATTCATAGGCAGGTAATACATTGTTCCTACAGGTTACTGATCCTAATGTTTTTGGAGGACACATTTGTCTTTTAGGCGTTGTCATATTAGTAATTGTCCGGTTATGATAATAAGGGTATAGTTTCTATCCACATGGGGCATACAGTATAAGCTGTGGATTTTCTACCCTAAACAAAGTGGTTAAAATTGACCAAATTTCAATTGACATGTTGAATCTGAAGCGTAAATTTTCTTGTATTGAAGATTTTGAAGAGTTAAAACTGTAGCACTTCTGTTACAAAAGACATGTCATAAAAACCTCATGATGTGGGGTGTCTTTTGCCATTGAAAGACATCTGGCAGATGCAATGGTGGGTAATTTGCAGCTTTCCATGGGCACATAGTCGTATAGTTTCGAAACCTCTGCACATATATGGGGACTGATCCTAGTAAGGGGATCGTAGTTCATAGTCTTGAAATACAATGAGTGGTAAAGGGCACTGAGGTCAGTGAGCAGCAGAGGAACTGATGACAAATTGACACAAGTTATCAAAAAATTGACGCTCAATGTTCAAACTCCAAGTGTGAACGCAGCCTGATACAATGACTGGAGACAACTGCTGTCATCGATAGACTCCTATTACACATTTGTCATATTACATTCTACACTTAATATATTTACAAACCCCAAAAATATTCAACACTCGAAGAATAAGTAATATCTGTGGATCCATTAGTATTAGAGAATATCTGTAAGAACATTTCTGTAAGAATATGTTACACGTTGGTCTTTTTAAACACTGTTGTACATTGTCATATGTTTATCAGATTATATACATTTTAAAACAGTCAGACAGATTCTATTCAGTAGCCACATTTCTGTATACAATCTGCTATTTCTATTTTTTTTTTTTTTTTTATCCCTTTATTGGTGTAAAGGTTTTTTGTGGCAGCACATAGAACTGGGGAGCTAAAGGTTGGTAAGTGCCACTACAATACCATATATACCTTCTACACTTGTACAGTCATAACTATAGAGCCTTTCTTGTAATGTATAGATGACTATATTCAGGTCTTCTATGTTTTTACATTAAAATTAGAGATTTTAGGGGTTCTACTTCTGCACCTTCATCCTGGTAATGTCCCTTTGAGACTGCAGTCTGTGTTGTATCCATGTTCGTTTTTTTTTTTTGTCTGTCTTGTGTGTTTTGCTAAAATTAGATGTTAAAAAAAACCTGGTTTCCCAGCAGCGACTTGGGTTTTGCTTTTTGTACACCCATTTATTTGGGAGTCCATGGTCTATGGGCCAGAAAAGTAGCGTACGCTGCTTTTTAATTTCCCTTACTTTTCAGACATTTGTGAAAAACGTAGGCGTATGAATTGCCCCAATGGGTTTACTATGATCTCTATAAAAAATCATGGATAGCGCATGGATGCCAAAAATGTTAGTCTGTAAGTGCGCTAATTCAGGGCTGGAGAAGTTACAGAAGTTCAGGTATAAAGGTTTTAAGAAGTTATCTGCTGGGTGTAGGAAACAATCCTGAACTGGCTTCCTCAATCCAGTAACGGTATGTTAATATATTCAGTTTTTTTTTTTGCTCAAGTTTTTGAAGCCAATATCCAATGTGAATTGTAAAAGACAAATCTGGTAATCCAATGGAACCCCTGAATTTGGCTTCACCTGAACATGTGGGTAGGTAGGGAGATACTTGGATAACACTTACTGTAGGTAGTAGAGCTAAATTTGTTAATCTGATTTGTTGAGAAGGACAATCTTACAGTTTTTTTTCCTTTTTCTGCAGCATGAGCACAGATTTCAGTTTTAAAGCCTTTTCAGATCTATGGCACAGATCTGGATGTAAGCCTGTCCTTATAGTGGATGTATGTCTGGTGCATGTAGAGGAGCATAGGGTTACAGACAGACATTCTTAAGTTTTTCTTTATCTCAGTTTCTTTCTTTCTATTTGTCATTTAGACATCTTTCTCTTATTTGATGACTTGCCAATATGTATTGTCTCTGATACATCACAGCCGAGGTTATCAATAAAGTAATGTATCTGCATATATGGCAGGGGTAGAAGTCGGATGCTTATACAGTACATTCTCCATTGCTATGTTCTCTAAATCACTAGATGGGTAGATCTCTTGGACTCTTTATGTGGCTACTTCCATTCAGATCTGTGTACAGGCAGTCCCTTACTTAAGGACACCCGACTTACAGACAGACTACTCTGCCCACTGTGACCTCTGGACGCTATACTATAGTCTCAGGCTGCAATGATCAGCTGTAAAGTGTCTGTAATGAAGCTTTATTGATGATCCTTGGTCCCATTACAGCAAAAAATTTTGAAACTGGGGCAAAAAAAAAAAATTTTTCTGGAGCTGCAATTAAGAAATATACTGTTTTGACTTGCATACAAATTCAACTTAAGAACAAACCTGTGAAATCATATACATAACCCGGGGACTGCCTGTATAAGAACATAGCCAATGGTCCGCTTTCCTTTAATACTTTTTAAAATATATACATTGACTTAACATTCTATCCCTGACCTTACCATAAGACTGATGGACGGGACCTTCTTGTCTACTGTTTGTGTCCTGATAATTTGGGTTTACAAAGGTCGGGCTTTGACTATGAAAATCCCTGCACTTGCTGAGTTAATAATGAGGAAAATCCACATTTCCGGATCTTCTGTGCCTTGCATGGTTATGTTAATATATTGTTGTATTTATCATCTCTACATTTCATGATCCTAAAATACATGTATTCTATCATTGGCTGTGCATAGGAATACCCTGAATAAGCATAGCCCAGCCTGGTGTCTTGTTCAGTGAATACCATACACAAGGAAATTCTCCTATTTAACGCCTCCTTAGGTTGGCTTCATATTAGTGTATGTAATATGTGCAATGCAGTCCGTGTTTTGGCTGTAAATCCAGGACTGAACACTACAGAAATCTATACCTGCCTCCCTATGGGAGTATCTTCCGATAGTAAATGTGGGAATACAGTTTTTGTGTCCAGGATCTACAGTCCCAGTGTCATGAATGAAATTGATGGCTTTGAACCATGATAAACCAGGTACACTTACTAATAGATCCAGGCACAGTAACTGTGGTAATCATCGTATATTTGATATCCCTGGCCTCCTTCCTTCTAAAATCAACTTTGAAAATTGTGTTAATTAGTCAGAGGGTTGTACCAGAGCCCCTCTGTGCTGTAGCTGCACAGGCTGTTCCACTGTGCAGCAGCACTCCCCCTACCATTGTGTAAAATTATATCAGTCAGAGGGAGGGGAGACAGTGTAACAGTCTGTGAAGCTTCAGCACAGAGTGGCCTCCTCCATGTCCTTCTGGCTTGTAAACAGAATTATAAAAGTTGATTTTAGAAGGAAGGAGGCCATGGATAACAAATATATGAAGATCACCACAGTTGCGGTGCCTGGATCTAGGGCTCACGGCCATGGGCTCCAAAGGGCTGTATCCCGAGCATAGCACACAGCTGGAGGGAGAAGGGAGGGCAGTGAATGTTCCTCATCCTCCCCTCTCCAATGAAAGTTGTGTGCATGAGGCCTAACTGTCCCTGGTTTATCATGACTGATTTTGATTTTGAGTAGATTTCCTTTAAATATGCAGGCCAGTTTATACCCGGATCTTAATTTTTGTATCACCTCAGAATTACTCCTGAGAGTAATAAAAGGACTTCTAGGACCACTAGTGATAAACTGATAGATCTCTTATAGACCCCGAGGGCAAGTGTTGAGTTTTCCTGCAGTTCCTCCACAGGAGAAGTGGAGTGTTACACAATTTTAACTCAGGGCTGAATCTAAACTCTCTGCTGCCTGAGGTGAACTATAGACCTGTGCCCCTCTCTGTCCCACCCAGAAGTAATATATCAGGTTATTTTTTTAGTAGGTGGGTTCTTTATGCAGTGTTTCACTATTTTAAGGTGCCAGGCTGGGCTTTATAGGTGACTGTGCCTCTGATGCTGACTCCCATCTTGACGCAGTGGGTGCTGCCTGAGGCAAGAGGCTCAACAATTATTAATAATTAAGAAGGTGTATACTTGGCAAGGGGATCTGTGTGTGTATATATATACACACTCACCAGCCACTTTATTAGGTACACCATGCTAGTAATGGGTTGGACCCCCTTATGCCTTCAGAACTGCCTCAATTGTTCGTGGCATAGATTCAACAAGGTGCTGGAAGCATTCCTCAGAGATTTTGGTCCATATTGACATGATGGCATCACACAGTTGCCGCAGATTTGTCGGCTGCACATCCATGATGCGAATCTCCCGTTCCACCACATCCCAAAGATGCTCTATTGGATTGAGATCTGGTGACTGTGGAGGCCATTTGAGTACAGTGACCTCATTGTCATGTTCAAGAAACCAGTCTGAGATGATTCCAGCTTTATGACATGGCACATTATCCTGCTGAAAGTAGCCATCAGATGTTAGTTGTAGAATTATCAGGAGACATGTTAGTGTTAGGTCTGAGGTGTCATAATTGTACAATCTGTCTAAGGGATGACATTTTATAAGACTAGGTTGGCACCTGCCATGGTACAGATTCCTATAAATTGGTAACACTATGAAAAGTCCAATGGAAGCCCAAGGGAACCCATTGAAGTCACTGGGATTGTATGTGAACATTGTTGCGCAAATGTGAGCGAGTCTCAGTCGGCTTATTAAGATCATAAATAAGATACTTAGGCGTTGAAACTCAAAGATCTTTTTTATTGCACAGCAACTTGTGTATGACCAAATATCTTGAATAAAGATAGAGCGTTTTTCACCTATTCCTTCTAAGGAGGATCTTCATTTGTTGGCTTCTTGATTTATTTTTTACTTCATCGATATCTAAGTTAGACATCAGTGACTAATAAATTGACACATGCTGCTAAAAAAGTGTGAACGCAGCCTAACACAAGAGCCAGAAAAGTGGCTCAGCCAGAATAATAGATCTGGCCCAATGACTAGTGACACTTGAGACAATTGCTGTCATCTTTGGACTTCTATTGTAACTCATTTGTCATGTTACCCTTCTATCTTGACTCTTGCACAGTAAGAGCTTGTCTTGTTTTATACACTCACTTTATTAGGTGCACCATGCTAGTAACGGGTTGGACCCCCTTTTGCCTTCAGAACTGCCTCAATTCTTCGTGGCATAGATACAACAAGGTGCTGGAAGCATTCCTCAGAGATCTTGGTCCATATTGACATGATGGCATCACACAGTTGCCGCAGATTTGTCGGCTGCAAATCCATGATGCGAATCTCCCGTTCCACCACATCCCAAAGATGCTCTATTGGATTGAGATCTGGTGACTGTGGAGGCCATTTGAGTACAGTGAACTCATTGTCCTGTTCAAGAAACCAGTCTGAGATGATTCCAGCTTTATGACATGGCGCATTATCCTGCTGAAAGTAGCCATCAGATGTTGGGTACATTGTGGTCATAAAGGGATGGACATGGTCAGCAACAATACTCAGGTAGGCTGTGGCGTTGCAACGATGCTCAATTGGTACCAAGGGGCCCAAAGAATGCCAAGAAAATATTCCCCACACCATGACACCACCACCACCAGCCTGAACCGTTGATACAAGGCTGGATGGATCCATGCTTTCATGTTGTTGACGCCAAATTCTGACCCTACCATCCGAATGTCGCAGCAGAAATCGAGACTCTTCAGACCAGGCAACGTTTTTCCAATCTTCTACTGTCCAATTTCGATGAGCTTGTGCAAATTGTAGCCTCAGTTTCCTGTTCTTAGCTGAAAGGAGTGGCACCCGGTGTGGTCTTCTGCTGCTGTAGCCCATCTGCCTCAAAGTTCGACGTACTGTGCGTTCAGAGATGCTCTTCTGCCTACGTTGGTTGTAACGGGTGGCGATTTCAGTCACTATTGCCTTTCTATCAGCTCGAACCAGTCTGCCCATTCTCCTCTGACCTCTGGCATCAACAAGGCATTTCCGCCCACAGAACTGCCGCTCACTGGATGTTTTTTCTTTTTCGGACCATTCTCTGTAAACCCTAGAGATGGTTGTGTGTGAAAATCCCAGTAGATCAGCAGTTTCTGAAATACTCAGACCAGCCCTTCTGGCACCAACAACCATGCCACGTTCAAAGACACTCAAATCACCTTTCTTCCCCATACTGATGCTCGGTTTGAACTGCAGGAGATTGTCTTGACCATGTCTATTGCCTAAATGCACTGAGTTGCCGCCATGTGATTGGCTGATTAGAAATTAAGTGTTAACGAGCAGTTGGACAGGTGTACCTAATAAAGTGGCCGGTGAGTGTATATATATATCGGTATATGGGGTCCAGATTTAGATTCGGTTTATAATGAAAACCAAATCAATCTAAAAGTTTATGATTTGGTTAATAAATCATTGAGAAAAAGATGTTTTATGTGGTAAACCTGGAAAGTTCAGACAATAATGGACCATTTTGGCCAAACGTAAAGTCAACTGTTGATCTAAACAATTCTGTGTGCATCTTACTTCTAGAACTTGATCCCTACACTATGTAGTAACCGGATGTAAGTCTGTAAGGATTTGGGTTTCATTCTGTAGAACCACAGGGGATTAGGTACATATAAATACCATAGTGTTCCACACATCTAGGCGCATTTCATATGGTGTGAGCTGGTCTCTCCATACTGTATAGACCTCTTTAGCCCTCCTGACAGGATAATGATATGTTGTCTATTATCTGTTACAGATGTCGGGGTCATTTCCATGCTTATTATACTCTTCTTCACTTTCTCATTTGAACTTTTAACGTGTCCCAATGCACAAGGCGATTATTTCTGCAATTTTTACAACTTCTTTTGAACAGCTGCAGCCAAACTATAAACTCTTGCTTCATGTCATTCTACTGGTCTGCCTAGAATTAATTTTATGTATGTTTTATGCTGTATGGTGATCTAGGTGGTTGTCTCCAAAGACATTCTTTCTAGTGCAAAGTCAGACAGAAAACTGGCGCAGCATGGCAGGGGGAAGGAAAGCGCATGGAGTCCAACTACTTGCACGCTCCGCAATCGGGAGAACAAGGGCCTTAATATGAATAGGACCCTGTTGCATGTGCATGGCCAGCCATCCAGTTACCGGACATCCAAGGGTATCTGCATATGTTACTTTTTATGTGGGGATTTGCCTTGCGGCAAAAAAATTCCACTGCATAGATGCCTTTCCAATGCAGATTTTTTATAAGAGGATACAGAAAACGCCCAAAGGTTGAACTCTGCCCCCTGACTGCTGCAAAATTGGGGCATTATATGCTTCAGAAATAGCAAATTGCGGCTGGATTCTGCTCCTTGCGCAATGGCTGCAGGATCATCGCCGGTTGTCCTTGAGCGGGTTTGGCCTGAGAAAATCGCTCTTTGTGCTGACAGGATTTCGTGGACCGAACCTTATATCACTGAGCTGACATGCGTTCAATTCAGTGATACAAGATTCAGTCCAGGAAATCCCACCAGCAAAAGGTGATTTTTATTCTAATTTTTTTTTCGGACCCCATTAGCTCCTATGTAAATGGTGCAGCCATTCTGTAACACATGGGAGAGTATTGAACTAAAAATGAAGAGCTGCAGCCAAACTATAAACTCTTGCTTCTTCGGCACGAGCACAATGCTTTATTTATATGGGGGGGGGGGGGGGGGGGGGGGTGGACCAGGAAAGCCTTGTTTTGGAAGCCAAAAATTCTGTTAACCAGGCTTCTGGCAGTGGAGTCATCCTTGTACAATTTATAATACTCTAAGGGTGATGCCACGCATGGCGTTTTGAGCCCGTTTGTGGTCCGTTTTTAAGCAGTCCGTTAAAAAGCGCATGTGTTTTTGGACGGACTGTTTAAAAACGGACCAAAAACTGGTTCAAAACGCCTTGCGTGGCATCACCCTAAGAAATAAGCCAGACCCACGTTTCTAGGCAAACATCAGCACTGCAGGGAAGGTGCTTCTAAAAATTGTGCAAATTATTGCAATTCTCATACCATGCACAATCATTTCATTCTATACACTCTGCTATGATCAGGCATAGTGTGAGAATTGCAGAGTGGGGGGGCGGAGATGTCACAGACTGACCAATGTGAAGGCGGAGCCAGTCGGTCCAGGAGCAATGAATAATTACTTATCGGCGGGGCCATGAAGCGCTCAGCAGAGCACCACAGGCTCATTTGCATATTTTTAAAAGCTACATTTCTACAAAATGAGGCACTTCTTAGACCTACTCATAGAATCTTACTGCAGATGCACATGGGACTGGGAGGGGAGTTTTAAGCATCAGGTAATCTGATAGTAGATAGAGCTCATATTTAAAAGTTTTTGTCTGCCAATCGGGGTTAAGAAAAAAACATGTAGGATTTTATAAAAAAATATAGCTCAATACATCCAGCTGTAGAATGCTGTACAGAGGCACATTGGTCTTACCATGGGGAATCCACCATCCAAAGTAGATGTGATGGTAGATTCCTCCTGCCTCTGACCTAATCTGTAGTTTAATAATCCTAGAATTTAATCTAAGTAATATGTAAATTACCTGCAGAATCTACTGGGGCGTGGAGTGGCCTAGCTGGACACTGGGAGCTAATGCCACGCCATGCCCAAGTAGCCTTAGCAGTTTCACCTCATTTCTCTCCTCTTCATAGTCACAGCTGTGCACAAATGGCAGAGGCTTTACTGGTTTCTATGAAACTACTGCGCATGCGCCATAACTCCGGCTCCCATGCCAGCATGCACAGTAGCTTCATAGAAGTCCGTGGCACAGGTGCATGGATGAAGAGGAGCTCTCCGAAGACACTGCTAAGGCTACTGGGGAGTGGAGTAGCCTTAGGTCCCGGCGTCTGGCCAGACTACTCCACGCCCCAGTAGCCATTGCAGGTAATTTACATATAACTAAAGTAAACTTTTTAACAATTTAGGTTCCAGGATTACTAAATTACAGATTAAGGCAGAGGCAAGCAGGAGGAATCTATCATCAGATCTACTTCTGATGGTAGATTTCCTTTAAGTCTATTTCTTCAGCCATCTCTCCTCTTTTACAGTAAGTTTTTTTTTCACTTGGATAAACCAGCCTTTATGGATGTGCAGGAGATGGTACAGCTCCAAAATGGTAATCTACAGCTTGTTGTGTGGTCTTGAATATGTATACAACTATGGCTACATTCACACTGCCGCATGGGAGATGTATATACGGCCAACGTATATACGTCCCCCATAGATGGCACCGGGCGCATGGTTCCCTACGGGAGCGGTATCGTGCAGCACACGTACGGCACCGTACCGCTGCGTACCCCGTGAAAAGACGGGACATGTCCTATCTTTTCATGCATTTGGTGCCATGCGCCATATATCCCCATGGAGAGGGGCGGGGGTGAGCAGCGCTCACTTCCTCCTCCTCTCCCCGCGCGCTGCCGTGTGCCCGGGGTGCTACAATACGCAGGGAATGGCAGTGTAAATCCAGCCTAACATATGATGTAGTGGTATTGTAGCTTATTCATTTGAAAGGGGATATTCTCGAATAGACAGTGATATACCTGGCTAACAAGAATGACAAGGGGTCCCTGTAGATCCAATTTGGGCCTAACAGTAGCAAATTTTACAAACTGGCTTAACCTTCTCATTGTCTGTAGCACATTCTTCACCTCTGCCTTATATTTGTATATATTAAATGGTAATGCAATATCCAAGCCAAAGTCTGTTCTAAGACAAATTGTGTCAGAAGACTAAAGCTTTTTAACTCTGTTCGAAAGGCTAGAGATGTTTTGGATCTAAGAGGAATAGAATCCAGACAAGCAGTGATATTGACTTTGTTTACTCGGAGAAAAGTGGCGCCTGTAAGGTGATTTAATTAAGTTGTATAAATATATATATTTAGTCTCTGAACGAGGTCCGTCCGGCCGCCATGCCGGGGCTCTGTAAATGGGCTTTTCCTCATAATGCTAAGATCCTCTGATGAAGGGGCTGTGTATATTGGGCTCACTCACTAATTCGGTTGTAGTCATTCTTGATGCCTAAGGGCAGTACACACTGTAATTAATTTGGAGATAAATTCCCATAAGTCGCACAGCCAGACCTATGTAAACATGGCAATTAGCTGCGGTCAATGTATATTCTGTAGGAGGCCAAGGTACAGACATATGACCTCTGTAGGGTTAGTACCAAGTGCGTCATACTGTTAAGCATCTCTACGGGTCGCGTCTGTTCTTTTGTCTCTTGAATAGATGTGTTCTAGGTCTCAATTTTTTTTTTTATATCTTTACTCTATTTCACTCAAGAATATATTCCAATTACTAAATTATAAAAAGTATTAATAACCCATCCTCGGTATAGGCCAGGGGGATCCCAGAATGTCCTCACCATTAAGTTGTGGATATATTATGTATGACTCTGGAAGCGGATTGGTTTATCCTTAGTGTAGTGATTGTTCCTTCTTACTGCTGGTGGGGTCTGATCAATGGGACTGTGATGTCCTGGAAACCCTAGATTTACTTAGGAGTACTAGAGCACCCTCAGAGCATCAAGATTGACAGATTTACCTCTTATAACCCCAAAATGACCCAAATAACATTTCATGGGACTCCCTAGTTCCTGCCAAATATATCTGGACCATCAAGGCACAGACTCTACAATCCATATGAAGAATTCCTTTGGAATGAAAGATCCTGTAAGTTTCAATATTCAGTTCCAATGTATCATAATATTCGTGAGGCCAAATTAACACATCAAACTAGGTCCTGTTCCTCCAACTATCACTGAATGATTTTGCCTGTGTAGCAGGTACATTAACCTAAGAGGTGACTGACAAAAGGCAATACTAGCACTATACTTCAATTTTGGGTAATTTTGGAGCATATCAGACAACCAGTTCTATGTATAGAACTCATGTTGATCCAGGGAGTTACTCTGACTGTCCTATTGGGGGTCGGTAAATAATTTTTCCCTGCTGTGGGCCAATTGGCATCAGCTTTGCAGAGTTTTTGCCTTCTTCTGGGTCAATGCAATATAATATATAGGTTGGACTTGGACTTTTTCACTATACAACCACCACTTACACTCTAAAGGACTAAATTATCTCTGTTTGAAAAGAAAAAAATGAATAAATAACTTAATGTATCAAACATTTGGCTTACCTTTTTTTTGAGACTTTTCATGATGCTTTTGCACATTTGCTCGGTCAACAGTCTCCTTTCAAAGTTGGCCATTGTCTAGTTTTCTGCAGTGTTCCCTGCGTTATCACCAGAATCCAGATATAATCTCGATAAGTTGCAAATTTTGGCGCAAATCTATGGCTGTCTCTGACCAGGCGTAGAAATCAGCTTGGAACTAATTGCAACTTTTGGAAGACTTTTTGCAACTTTTGTTGCAAATTCATTAAAGATCAAACGCCGCTTGTATCAATAAGGAAAAACTGCTCAAATACATTTTTACCAGCAGAAAAGTCCCAAAGACAGACAGACAAAGATTGACCTATCATACATGATGTATTTTTTTTTTTTTTTTAACCAAGTATATACAGCGGGATGTACGGTGTTAGTATGACTAACCTGAAACTCCCCATATCCTAAATTTTCCCAGATGACGGAAAATAGCAATCTGTTTTGCAAGACTTGAATCACTATAATCTCAAATGTGGTAGAAATGAGAATTCCTGTGGTGCGCTCTGCATAAGGTCACTTTTTTATCTGACTATTATATTGAAGCAGTGTTGTTTTTCCTCATAATGTTATTACTGAGTCCTTACACCATGAAACACTTCCTATACTATGAACCACATAATGTCTTGTAGCTCGTATGTGGCAGACTGTCCTTTATGGCTTAATCTGTGGTTAACATTCTTGGGCAGCTGCCCTATCAAATATAACTGTCTGTTTATTGCATAGTATAAATCTCTGACCGGGGAACTATGTGACTGTCCTTGCATGTGCTGTTACTAGATTAAGAATCGAAGGATACGCAGCAGAAGGTGGCAGCAAATACTGTTGGCAAAACCAATTAAATTCCTTAGCATTTCTATAACCAAGATCATGAATGTTGTCCATCATTGAGGCTGAACTGCAGTACCAAGCACTGCCTCTGGTCATGAGTGGCACTAGATACAACACTTTGAACAAATTTCCATTTAGTTTTCTTTCAGTATACTAGCAGCATTTGATCTTGATCTTCACTGTGAACTCAATCTATTCTGTTACACCAAAAACATTTTTTCTTGGTGTCGCCATGGCCAATGCCAGCTGACCGTAAAGCAAACAATGCTCTGGTTTGATTACAGTTCAAACTTGGCCACCTAGAGTGATAATCGTTCCGCATGTTTTAACCGCACAATTCGCTCTAAGTCGTGAGTGATGATTAAGAGTGGCTTGTGTGCTGTAAATGCGTTGGTTGTAACTTTTGGATGCTAGGAGTATGCACCAATAAAGATTGGACCTGTTTTTCACTGAGATGAATCGTGGACTTTACTTTATTAAAAAACACTTAGAGAGGGAAGAATAACTTTATAAATATGTCTTCAGAGGATTCGTGCTCTGAAGCCGCCAAATAAAGGGAAGGTGAGATGGACTTTCTTTAGTCACTGATGCCTTTCCCAGGGGGGACATGGAGATCAGGAACACGAAGTGTTCTGGGATCAGGGTCTCACTGGTTTGTCTAAGGCTGCATGCACACGGATGTATGCCCGCACAGTTAGGACAATACAACTTTGTAAAGAGGCAGCAGAAATACAGTAATACGTGTGTCCCAATGTTTTCATTATCTCATTTGTTAAAATGGATTAGCAAATTTCCCATTATTCCTCAGTGGAACATCGATGGCTGTAAGTTTCCACACACCTGGAGAGGCATGCTCAAAATGGCAAAGTCTCAATAAAGCGTCTTCTTGCTTTTCTTCCCACTGTTGATGGGGCCTATGGATAGGTGATAAGTAGGGATGATTGGACCGCTTCATTTTCAGTGCCGAGACTCCCACATGTCACGAAAATGAGAGATCTGATGGGGTCCCACATACCCCCATCGGACCCCTCGTTGCTCCATCAGAGTAATGGAGCAGACGGACACGCATGACAGTTCTGCTCCATTAATCTCCAAGGAGATGACGGAAATTACAGAGCGCTGCTCACTTTTGTGATCTGTGGGGGTCGTGGCACCCCTTTAAAGAGTTTAAACGCGGTAGGGGGTGAGCTAAATCCAAAATTCTGGCTGATGCCTAGGTTTGAGGACCTGAATCGGCAATGCTATAAGCACAGACCTGAACCTTGCTTTTCAGGTCCATTCATCACTAATGAAGAGCCTTTTATGGTCGGACAACCCCTACAGGTCAAGCTCATTCTACTTATCTGAGAAATGCCTGATTTAGATTATCACAAGACAAAGTTGTACTTGAACACATCTGCCATAATCAGTTTACTTACAATATCAATAGCCATATTATTTACCGTAGTCCTTCGCTTCGAACACCCATTTTCTCCATTTTTAAAGCGTATTTATTAAAACTCAGAGTTGCTGGGTATCTTTTAATGGAAACCCTTTCATTGACCTTCAGAAAAACCTGGATAACGAGTCTGGTGTTTACTTAAATTCCTAAATTTCTTAAATAGAAGAGACATGAAGTCATGTTGTAATGCAATATGAGGAAGTGGATACTATAACAAAATATTTGGTCTAGACTCCACTATAATCCTGATACACAATAATTAGAATAATCCAACAATGACCGTGACGTCATTCCAGATCTTCCTTTTCCAAAATAAAATTGGTCCTGTTTTTCACTGAGCTGGATCATGGACTTTATGTTCTCTGATTTTTAAATGAGTGTGAAGATGAGTGCAGGGGTAGAGGTGCCCGAGAAGCAGACAGACAATCGCTCTCGTACATGTTTCCTTGGAGTTATACTTCCTTCTCTAAGTGTTTTCATGCCGGCCACACACCGTAGAAGTTCAAACGCGCTTGTTAAGCAACGTTCCCGCTGTAATGTTCCAGTCTCAGACTGGAGTCCTTCTTGTCCGTAGTACATTCCAGTATTTTCCTGACATCTCTTTTCATATCTTTGCATTTAGAGAATGTATGCCATCTTTTTCTTATTTACATTAAAGAAAGGTTGTTGAAGGATATAGACGCTGTTATAAAGCGCTTTGAAGCCATATCTTGACAAAGGATCAGTCGGGAACTCAACTCGAGAGTCAAATTCTGCATATGGCACTGAATTTAAAGAGTAAATACAGCACTATTATAGACTTAGTCTAATTGTATAAATGGATCTGACAAGGACTTTTTTTTGCTCCAATTCTGTGATCTTTAAGTATTTAAAGTGACCCATGCTAGCTTTATTAGTCCCCCAAGATGCTGGAGGCCAATTATACATTATGGGTACCTGGTGCTGATGGTCTGTTTATCTTCATAAAATGATTTCAAATGTACCCAACATATGCGGAAAATAGGAGATGGATAAGGATCTGTTTCACAATTTTCTCAATTGTGAACATATAGCTGATGCTTCGTATTTGGGTTGTTGGCAACTCTGTTCCTTTCTGGGATTACCTTTCCTCTAAAGCAGCCTATATAATAATTGATGTCACTGGCTCGGCAATGACTTATTAAGTATAGAAAAATTATATTTAAGTCTGGGTCTGGGTTTCTTCCCATCAGCTCTTATAGGCAGGAGTCAAAGAAGCATCTAGTAGAAATACACTGGAGAATATGCTGACGTTGTAGGGTATACCACTAAATACCTTGACCAGAGTTTGTAATTAAGAAGAATACGGGGCACCATAAAGTAGGCTCCCCATGTAAATCTTAGCACACTGATCCCTTACCCTATCATGAACACCATTTTTCTCCTAAAAGGACATCTACCACCAGGATGAAGGATTGTAAACCAAGCACACAGACATACTGTTGTGTGCTCCCTATGGCAGCATCTGCTCTTCTCTTAGCTTCTAATACCCTGGTTTTTCCAAAAAAAAGGCGCTTGAAGCCCCCAAGGCTTACTGGAACAAAAACAAGGGTATTGGAAGCTTAAAGAACAGTGGCTCCTGCCAGAGGGGGCACACACCAGCATGTAAGTGCTTGGTTTACAATCCTTCATCCTGGTGGTAGATGTTCGTTAAAGCCATTCAGAATTGGTACAAACCTTTCTGCCTTTAAAAACACCTGTCAGGTTGATTTAGGACCCTAAACCTTGTTGACCTGTGGTTTAAGGTTCCAAATCAACCTTTCTGAAGTCTGTAGGAGAAAAAAAAAACTAAGAAAATAAGGCACATCGGACTTGCATCTGTAGATCCTGGGCTAGCGCCTCCTCTTGCAATGTGGGAAGTGCAGCCATGACCGTATCCATGAGGAGGTGTCATTTTGGAACCCACAAAGAAAGACGGAAAAACAGAGCCCACATGAAAACACAGCAAAATGTAATTGTGTCAATTTTACTTCACTTGGAGTTTTTTTCCAGTACATTGCACAGAATATTAAATGGGGCCATTAAAAAGTACAATTTGTCCTGTAGATAACAAGCCTTCACACATCACTGTAATTGGGAAAAATAAAAAAAGTTATAGCTTTTTGAATGAGGGGAGTCCTGAAGGGGCTAAAAATACTCGGAGGGCGATCTAGTGTCCCAAATTGCAATGACAGTTTTTTTTTTTTTTTTATAAACTTAAGGTGATTTTGTCTTTTGGCAGCTTGTTTTGGGTTTTTTAGAGTTCAAAATTCAGCAGAATTATTATTACAGGTACCTTTTTTTTTTTGGAAAGTGGTTTTTAATCTTGCTAAATATTTTTATTCTTTTATTTGTAGGATGAACCGTTTGGTTTATTTACTAGGACCCATGTTCCTTCTCTTTGGACTCATGGTGCCAAACATTGAAGGAAATAAGAAAGTGCGTGGATCTCAAGGGGCCATTCCTCCTCCTGACAAAGGGCAGCCCAATGACTCTGAGCAAAGCCAGACAGGGCCAGGAACTCGGATCAGAGGTAAAGGGAAAGGACAAGCTCTGGTGGCGGAGGAGGTTTTGGAGTCCAGTCAGGAAGCACTACATGTTACTGAAAGAAAGTATCTGAAGAGAGACTGGTGTAAGACACAGCCACTGAAGCAAACCATCCATGAGGAGGGATGCCAAAAACGTACCATCCTCAACAGGTTCTGTTATGGGCAGTGCAATTCTTTCTACATTCCCCGGCATATCCGTCGAGAGGAGGGGTCCTTCCAATCTTGCTCCTTCTGTAAACCCAAAAAGTTCACTACCATGGTAGTTACACTCAACTGTCCAGAGCTACAGCCACCCACAAAGAAGAAAAGAATAACTCGTGTCAAGCAGTGTCGCTGCATCTCTATAGATCTGGACTAGCATCACATTTCTTCTCCACCTTGGACAAACTGATGATACATCAATATAGCTGGACTGCACCCATGCAGATGGTAGTTTCATGTGTATCAAGCAAGCTAGAAAATTTTTGGATGACAAAGCTACTTTCAGCCACCCAAGGGTAACCCAACAAATGTCCTGCTCACCATAGATGGATGGACTGCCCCAGTAAAGCACAAAGTGCACTCTTGGAGTACAAAAGAAAAAAAATTCTTCTGCGTTCTAGTTTCCATGTATACAATGTGTATATATCTTATTTATTCACACTTACATGTTTGTGATGCACATATGAGGGTATGTGGGAAGAAAGTGTCTGTGTAACAATTTTATAACCTAATTGATCTAAGCGGGAGCTGAATAATGGTTCCTGCCCGTGATCACAGCAGAAGAGCACATTTGGCTAACCAGTGACTTTGACCATTTTTACCACTTATTGAGTCAGAATTGCATCAAGTGAAATAAAATAAAATCTCTTTAACTGGTTCAAGCGTTAATGGAACCGCAAGTATGTTGTGTTTTGTTAGAATATCTATACAACATGGTCTGTGCAAGGTCTTCTTGCTTTACGTGGATAGAGGTATAGTAACCACGACATCACTTCAATCTGGCTAAAAAGAAGTTCTTGAATGATCTCAATACCTTCAAAGATTTTACACTTTGAAGGTAAAATAAAATTTAGATGCCATGATAGTTTTACATCAAGGCCCCAATAAATACATTTTCAGGCCCAATGTTCTTGTGGCTAATCAAGTACACTTTGGAGAAAAGTTCTATTGACAACAATGGAATTTTTAAGTAGATATAGGCAATATCGATACTGAGCAATAGATGCCGGTGAAGGCTCATTTGGTAGATAGATGTTCTTTCCAACCCAGTGGGGAGAAGGATCCTTCTAGACATGGCTGGTGTCTTTTAGGACCACCCCATAAGACAATCTTATCTGGCATGAAATTGATGAATTCCTCAATCCAGTTTAATAGGAAAATCCTGAAACCCTACGTTGAAAAAGTGTGTGAACAAACCGTAAAGTTGTATGCACTCCATAAAATATCTATAAACCTTAGTCTGGCCAATATAAGGTTATATACTATATACCAACATAGCATAGAGATGTGATTTACCCTATAGGCTATGCAGCATGTGAGAGGACTGGTATGCCTCTATGTGCCTATGTATAGGTCAGATTTGGGCAAGCTTCTGAACAAGATGTAGTCATTTTAATGGCCTCTCTCAAGCCCAACCAGATGTTGGCTTCTCTTTGATCTGAACAACACGTAGGGCTTCAGACAATAAGATTAGTTTACAATTTATTGTGCCTTTGATTCCCACACACTGATGAGTTTTAAATTTGTTACCCAGCTCGCCCGCCGCACGAGGAGGGACCACAGAGAGGAAGGGGGAAAGAGAAAAAAAAAGCCTAGAGGCAACGGGCAAGTGTTTGATTTTAGAGCTTTTTTTTATTTGGTCGCCTTTTCAGGTCAAGTTCCTATTCACGCCTTTTACGGTTTTATATAAAATGTTCTTTGGAGACAATTTGGATAACATGTGTGTAAGTATATTCTAGAAGGATATCACATGTGCTTTATTTCATGAAGTAACCCTCCAAAGTACATTGTTATCTCAAGAATAATGTAGAGTAAATCAACATGTAGGAAAGTGGTGATGGGAGGTCCGGCACATTTTGGTGAACTGGATACGGAGGTTCAGTCCATCAAAGTTTCGGCTCTTTTGAATGGCTCCCTGTTATATGTATTATGGATAAAGTCTATTGACCGACTCGAGACTCCCTACATCACTTTTTTTTACCAAGGTCGTAGATTAGTCATAAAGGGGCAGATCACTGCTAGGAGCATACAGCCATCTCTTGTCTAAAAAGAATTGACACATTTTTGATTGACCCTTCACTATAGGAAACAAGGTGCAGAAAAAAAAGGATTAAAAGGAAAAAATATTACCCCAGTGTCCGATTCCAGGATGTCTGATTAGCTTCATTTTTAAAAGAATTTTTTGCTCATTATCCCCATTCATTAAATCACAACAAAAATCCATTTACGTTTGATCACCAGAGAGACCAAAAACTCGTCACTTTGGCTAATAGGTGTGTCACGGCAGGTGCTTCTTCCTTTTAAAAGGGCATCTATCACCAGGACGAAGGATTGTATGCTAATGAACCTGAGGGGCTCAAGGCTCTATAGGAGTTAATGGTGCCTGGAGCCCTTCAGGCTCATTTGCATACAGTCTTTCATTCTGGTGGTAGATGTCCTTAAGTTTATATCCCCACATGCAAATGAGTTGGTCTTCATGAGATTACTCCATTCTTCCTCTATTGCGCATGATTTGGGAAGAACAGATTGTAATGTGATCTTGGACACGGGTCAAAGTGCCCGCCGTTTCTCAAAGGGGTTATAGGTCTGAATCACTTGTGCTTGAAATGCTGTAAATAAAATGTAAACAAAGCTAACCTGCCATTTTCAGGATCCCAGTTCTGCCATTGTTGGTAGCTGTGATGACCTCGCCTTGGGAGATTAGGTTTTTTTGCTCAGCTCACTGCAGTCACATACACCACACGATCAACCTAACAGAACTCAATAATATTTATTAACCCTTTTGAGACCTCAAAAAAAGTGGGAAGGGTGGTGGTTTTTGTTTCTTTAGCCTTTAAAATATACAGTGTTGTGTAGAATACATGGTTTACATCCGATAGGACTAGGTAGAAGACAAAAAGATATGTCTAAAGTGTTTCTTAGAAGCTACAACTTAATGACTGCAGCTCTGTGTGGCATACTTTTGTGTGTTTGCAGCAGCAGGGCTGTGAAAAATTAATTAATATTCCAGAATTGTAGCTGGACTTGGTGCACTGGAGAGCTATTCATTGAACACAGTACAGACTCTGAGTAAGAGCTGCAGCAGGCTTCTGGTTATATCTTACAGAAGGGCTGGTGAGAATGCAGAGATCAAAGACCACCGCAGTGGTCTTTAAATTCAGCTACAATCCTGTAATATGAATCCATTTTCACAGTTCTGCTACTATTACCACACACAAATGTATAGTTACACAGATCCCCGGGACTCTTATCTCGCTTTGCTCAAAACCTCTTGTATACTTATTAAAAAGGGGATGTAAATAGAAGTATTTGTTAGAAAGGGAAATCGTGTGCTCCAAGACGTAAAAATTGCTGTAGGATTGTATTGTTTGACATTTTGCCTTTTTTCTGTTACAATTTGATTAGGTTTTAGGATTTCTTAACTGGATAACACCACAAAGTCTCCTTTATGCAATAAAAAGACAACTTATTGCTTTGCAAGAAAGGGATTTTGCAATATTTAAACCAGCAGAGGTCTGAATGGCGTGTAACTTCCCTCCGAATCCTTAGAAGTCTCCTTACTTCTGTGATGAAGCAGTATATTAAGGAGAGGAAATTTAGAACCCCATAAAAATAAGCAGCATGAAGCAGCAGACACATGAGACGGTTTTTATTAAAAGGCCGCTGAGCCTATTTACATCTGTGCACCGTAAATACTACGATTACTATTGTAAGTGTTATGTCCACCAGAAGCATAAAAGAAGAGCAAGCCGTCTCTCTTCTGGTGACATCATCGTAGACACAATGGGGCAGATTTACTTATCCGGTCCTGTCGCGTTTCCATGGTGCGTTGTCCGACGAGGATTCAGGTCAGCCGCGATTCACTAAGGTCGTGCGTCCAATTTCCTGCATGTGTTGCTTCCGCACTGAGGTCCACTGGAGTTCACCCTCTTCTTCCCGGTGCATGTGAGTGCTTTTTCTTGTGGCACAATTTTGTTTTAAAATTCCGTGGTTTGTCCGAATCTGTTGGGTTGTCCGATGGCACGCCCCCCAATTTCTGTCGCATGCAAGCCGGCGTCGATGCGCCACAATCCATTTGTGTGCGCCAAAAACCCGCGGCAAAACGGCACAAAAAGGAAATATTCGGGAAACCCGACGGAATCGTGGTCCGCGGACCCTTAGTAAATGAGCCCCAGTGCATCACATCCCAGGCAAGAAGCAGCCGACCTCATGGAGAATTCAACGTAAAGTGGAATTGACGAGAACCGGACACATCAGAACTTCCAAACGGAATTTATTAATAACATAAATACCGATTCCTTCATTTCTGCAGAGTTCCCTAGGATGTCCAGCATAGAGAACATTACTCGCTAGATTCTTTACATACAAAAATACACTCAACATGGTAAACAGTATTCAATGATAGGGAAAATATAGATATTTCATACTATTTACACCATATGAAAAAAAAAAATAAGTTATTTGGTTCTAGAATTCGATTCGAGAAAAAACATTTCTTAGTGGTTCTTCTAGGCACATGTATGTGTCATGGACACGTTGTATAATGGGAGAGCAGGTCAGAATGCACCAGATTATTCAGATTTTCTAAAATAAGCTTTTAGAAGCACCAAAATGTAGATAAAGACTTCTCCATGTCATGGCTTTACAGGTGGTCTCCAAGTTAAGGACACCCAACTTACAGACGGACCTCTCTGGCCACTGTGACCTCTGCTGCAATGACCAGCTGTAAGGAGCCTGTAATGAAGTTTTATTGATAATCCTTGTTTCCATGAAAGTACAAAATTGTGAAAATCCAATTGTCACTGAGCCAAAAAAAAAAGATAAAAAAAAGAAAATTGATAAAATATACCTGTTCTGACTTGCATACATATTCAACTTAAGAACAAATCTAAGAACCTATCTTGTACCTGTACTAAAGAAAGCAGCATATGGTCAGTGTTTTCCTACGGCAAGGAAACCTGGTAATTTGTGTATTAGGACTATACCAGCTTCCAATCAGATCTCAGGAGGTGCCATTTCTCTTACAGGGAAGCCCACTGCACTAAGGCCTCTTACATGCAACATTTCCACTCTAGCTTTATAATGTCCAACCTATTAAAAAAAAAGCTTAAAACGTAACTTGGAATATCAATTATGATAGACAATCCCAAGGCTTTACTTTGTACCGATGATTTGCAAAAACTGAAAACTCGATGTGTGTCTATTGGTTTTGGAGGATGATGGGTTTCTTAATTATGGGAGAGTGCAAAATTTGAATACATATTTAATTAATTCTCATAATGTGCTTAGAAAACGGAAAACGGTGACGTCACTCAACATCAATAACTACTGGTTCCAGTTTTCTGACGTTTAAGCCATGAAAAAGTTGCAATTTACAAGAATTGTGACCTGCCCGCCCCCCCCTTGCCGCCATGGTGAAGTCCAGGGACGGGCCGGGGGCTAGAGTTGCTTTTTCCATAGCATCCACCAGGATCCTGGCTCTAGCAATAGAAACATTTTTGCCATTATATTCAAACATGCACATGAACTAAAGCCTCTCGGTATATTGGGTGGATCATGTGCCTGCAGGGTAAGTATAACTAGTGGTGCACAGCACGACCACGTGTGATAAATAACCCCCCATCTATTGTATAATATATCCAGACCATCACTGAGAGTGTTAACTGTTTAATTCTGTTGGAAAAAAAAAAAACTATAAAAAAAACTTATGTTAAAAAAAAACCCACCATTTAGCACCATTTGTACAATAAATTTGACATACCTTAGCTAATCACTAAAATCAAAGTATATTACAAGTATCTGTAAAACTTTGGACATTTAACACCTAAATTTTAATAGTCTTGATGCAGAAACCCCACTGATCCCAAAAATTAATCAGCAGAAGCACTTGGTCCTCATCAGCGTCATGGCTCATACAATCACTAATGTGCCAGCCAAATCCTACTCTAAATTTATTTGGTTTATTGGTTTTATTATGTGACATATTGTGCTCTCATTCGGAATCATGTAAATTGTAAAGCGTGGAAGAAAACGGTTCTTTGTTAGGGCAAGGGTCTACGCGGAACCTGACACTGTTTGTGGTGTGTAACCTAAGAACTACTAATGACTCGACAAACCATTCACTATGCGGACAAGTTTCTGGAATTCTCCTTGGAAAACCTATGAAACCATAAACTGACTTTACTCAATAGAATTCTTTTAAATATAATTACTGTTTCTAATTATGTTTTACATTAAGATCCAGATAATCGAAGCTCATGTAGTCATCATGTGCTAGGATCTCTAGCCAGAATCACAAATTATATGGAGTCTGCACATTTTATCCTAAAGAACCACTCACACTCCTAGATTGGCGCCATGAAGGCATCTGACATTATTAGGGATAGCACAATCAAAGAAGTTCTGGTCCGTTGTGGAATAGGTCTACTAGAACTGCTTGAGCCAGGAACTATCCTGGTCAGTAACTTACTCTGTTCTTATCTTGAAGGACATGCTTGGCATTCCCATCTTTCAATACAAGTTTAGCATATTGGTTCGGCCTCACCTGGAATATGCTGTCCAGTTCTGTGCTTCGGTCCATATAAAGGATGCTCTGGAGTTGTAGAGGGTTCAATGAAGAGCCACAAAAAAATGATAAGTGCTATGGAGGGTCTTAGGTATGAGCAAAGATTAAAACAACTAGATACATTTAGTCTGGAAAAGAGACGACTATGAGGGGACATGGTTTATTTTTTATAAATACATGAATGGTCCATACAAAAAATATGGTGGTAATTTGTTACAGATTAAATCAAAGGCCAGGGGAAAGAAAACAAGGTTTAATCAACAGAGACGACAATGGCTTTTTTACTATGAGAACTGTCAATCTGTGGAATAGCCTGCCTCAGGCGCTGGTCACAGCAGGGACAGCAGAGAGCTTCAAGAAGGGTCTAGATGCCTTTTTACACCTAAATAACATTAATGTTATGTTATATAGAATTGTTTCCCACAATTCTCTTCCTCATCCAATCCCTTCCTTGGTTTAACTTGATGGATATGTGTCTTTTTTCAACCGTATAAACTAGGATATATACTATACTCAGTTGGACTGGGGTTCCTTTGGCCCGCCAAATAAAATTGTTCTGTAAATAAACCTAAGAAGCCTTCACATTTGTTTGTCTTCTTCCAGTCCCACTGTTAGGTTAGAGCCTTGTCCCACCGGAGAATTCTCTGGTACGCTGATGGCTCAATCAGTCACAGACTTCACTCCACAGAAGAGACAAACCACACAGCCACCAGCTCATCAACATTAGAAGAGAAGGTGAAGGTTGGGGGGGGAAGGTAGGGGGGATTTGGGATGGTTAATTGACTATCCCTAAAAACACTTCCCAGATTGAAAAACATACTACAAGCAAAATATGAAAGGTCTAATTTCTTTTATGTCACCTTTTTATCAGTGTGACTGCTTTAATAGGTTAGAATAGACTCCCTCTAGAGCAAAAACTACATCTTACTACAGATTTCACGTATAACATTCTTTGGTGGTCACCAGGATGGAATATGCATCTGTCAAGATATTGTGATAAGCTGAAAGCTAGAATGTTGAGGATAGTTATTTAACTTATTTTCAATTCTTCACATGTTCTAAGCTTGTGGGGATATACAGAATTTCTGTCCCCAGTCACTTGCAGGGGCTGATGGCTGTCACTGGATGATGATGATGTAATGGCGTCTCCGAGCAGTGTACACAAGATCAAGTTACCTTCCCTGAGACATCTTGCAACTCCCAGCACAGCCCAGTGACAGCCGATACTTAGCATCACAGGTAAGTTATGTGGAAAAGTCACAGAATGCCAAGGGTCAGATACATAACATTCAAAGACGACGTTAAGGCCCATAATCTATTATAGACATCAGCAGGGGAACCATAACTGCTGTAATACTGATCCTCTTCGGGGACATATAGATTTTTACTAGGGAAAAAACACAGTAGCAAAAGGTCAAAATCCAGATAAACAAGATGCAAATGATAATGAATAATACACAATAGACAATGCATAATCATAAATAATAATATGGAAGTGATAAATATCTACCATTTTGTGAACATGTAGAACTAAGTTAATAGTGAAATATATCACCTACTATATTTTATGAGATTCAATGGCCATGACCAGTGTTAGACCCCCTGCAAACAAGAAGGAATTTTGGAAGTGTGGTAGCCATATTTTCTACAGCCAGAATGAGTCCTTATTCTCTTCTATGGCTTTATTAACAAGACTCTGGATTACGTGGCTCTATGCAAAAGCCACTGCCTGGACCACAACAGATGGGCAGGTCCGATTGCTGCAGCGGTCTCTTAACATTGTCATCGAGTGGCGTGTGGGACTCGCCTGCTGATAACACACAGGCTGCAATACAATACAGGTTGGGCGGTAGCTCGGTGCCCAAGGCTTCTAGGGGGTCCACTGCCACCCAAACCACCTACTGAATTTTATACTGAGAAGGACCTTCACACATGAAATCCTTGTATATCTGTTTCTGCTCTCATTACAAAATGTACACAAGAGCCATTTCAAGAACTTTAAAGGTCCTCCAAAGCAGAAGGGACAGATCCTCTATTTTCCAAGAATCTTGATTCTAGTATGATACATAGGGGCTAAAATATTCATACAGCCTAGGGCCCATGGCAGTCGTAATCCACCCTGCACTGGACCACTGTTGGCACACCTTTGCACTACATACGTCTTGTGCAGGTAGCTGTAGATTGGGTTTTTGTGGGCTTCCAGGTAGATGAAATTTTTTGAATTTGGCCAGTTTTATTTAGAAAAAAAATCCCCAAACACTATTAAGCGTTATACTATGTTTTGGTAAGTGACTTGACTCAATTTGGCCAACCATGTAAGCCAATGAGGAAGTGTGCATGTGATTCTATTGGACCAAGATTTAGAGCGGTACATAAAATATCCCAAAAGTCCCAACTAGGGATTTTAATCAACTCTGGTTTATATAACAATCACAAATAGTTTAATGGGGGGAACAAAACACATTTAAAAACTCACTGCACTTTTGGAGATAACAAATATAGTTGAAGTAGAGAAAGATACTCACATGTAGAAAAGAAGGATGGCCAATTAGAAAGGAAATCCTCCTTTATTCAACATGTATAAGCAACACAAAGCATCCACATAACACAAACAATCAACGTGTTTCGATAAAACGCCTTACTCATGGTCAGACCATGAGTAAGGCGTGTTGCTGAAATGCATAGGTTTCTACACGTGATTGCCAGGATCTTTCTCTACTTCAGTTTTTTCCTCCAACATCTGAGTTATCTACATGCACATGCCTTGGATTCAAGATTGGCGTGTCGGGTGAGCTGGACATTTTTGCTTTACCACACAAAAAAATAGTTGTCCGTAATCTGGAGAGATTTTAAGAAATGTGCAAAAATTTCCTATTCTCACTCCAGAAGGATGATTGTGTAGATGATAATGTAATAATATCTCAGGACAGCAGTGTTAATTTTTAAACATTTGCCACGATTATAAAACTTTGTGCAGTACATCATTTAATAAATTTGGCACAAATGATGACCATGACCATGATGACCGGATTATTACCATGCTTTTGGAACCTGCAGGAAGGATGAAGGAAAAACTTGAAATTACAAATTCCAATTCCCATTTCAATACAAAATATGCACCTCTTTAATTCGTTGTAAATAAGGCTAAGAATTTCAACCAAACTTTAAAACTCAATCTCTTGGCAAGGGTCTGTGATGGGTCATGGTGCAAGGTGAAATGAATGGGGTCAGATCAAAGGATGATCCCAGGAGTTGTGAAAATAAAGGTTAAAATGTGTCTACCACTAGAGCCAAGCGAACTGAAACCTTAAGTTCGGGTCTGGAGTTCGGGTACATCCCGTGCACAGCTATGGCTAATAGCTATAGTAGCTAGGGGCACCAGAACCCCGGACCTGAACTTCCAGTTAGTTCCTTGGAACCAATTCCACTCATCTCTATTTTCATCCATTTCTAACATAAAATACAGTATTACTGATTTTAATAGTTTAAAAGAAATCTATTATTTTGCCTATAGTCAAAATAAAGAGTTAATTATAGGTTTATGCTATAGTCGTCATCATCCATGTACCGATACTTTTTTAGGCATTATAGTGAACACTGTATTAAATGTTTCTGATCATTGGCTAAGAATCAAGTGACAACCTCTATGAGTACAAGATAATGTACACATCAAACTTTGGCCCAATATTTGGACTCCCCAAGATAAAGAGCTATATCACATGAACACATGAAAGCGGCCGTATGCTAACCATACCAGAACATTTTCATATGAGTAGCATATTGCCACATTTATTTCAATGGGGATTACGGCCATCCATTTAAATAGCCATATTGCCCACCGTGCGATGAGCAGGACTGAAAAAAATAATAGAGCATGTCCTATTTTTTCTACATATTTATGTTCTGTGTACCGCATTGTAGTCTATAGGTATTTATTAAAAAAAGCGTTGCATATGGTTGTTAAAAGCACACGGTCATATACAGTAAAGGTGCAGTATCCAGGGATTTTGGGGTTGAGCAAGCAAGTAACATTGTTTGCCAACCCATCATACTTTATAAGGATACGGTACAGATACAGTGACATAGGGATGAAAAATCTCACATATATACAGATTCATACGGCACAGAAATACAGCGCTGGAGAAATCATGTGTTTGTATGAAAGGGGTCAGGCTAAAGTACACAACGTTGCTTGGTCTGTGAATCACTGACCATGTGGTGGCCGGATTTCACTAACCAAACAGTGCGTTGCGGACACAACTTGAAGCATCATCGTCACATCACCACAGGATAACAGAACCAAACTGTAGTCATGATTTAATTCATTTCATATTTAACAATGAAGCTTGGGAGTCCTGTCGCCAAATCAGTGTTTGGACTGTGAAATCCGGCCACAAAACACTGGCTTTGATTCATGGGCTGAAAAATGTTCGCTTGCCTTAGCCCTTATTCTGTACATGAAACACACAAGCATTAGCTCGTAGCAAGGCCATTAACAATGGGCATTAACAGCTCTTATGTATAACAAATTAAAGGGCTTCAATATTTTTCATATTACACCACTTTAACGGTAAAACTTCAATCCCAGCTTTATCAAACCAATAATTTTTTGACACATTATTTTGATGATGCTTAGCTGTTAATCTGTTCTGCACCACCTGTTGTACAAGGGAATTTGAATTACAGAGATTTAAAATTAAAAAAAAAAAAAATAAAAATTTCAAAAAGTTACTTTATTGGTATCATGCCAATTCTGTTTTGCCGTTTCCTGCCCCCACGTGGTTCCGGTACTTCCTGCTCAAATGATGATGTCTGTTCTTTGTTCTTCTTTTGCTCCACCAAAAAAAGCCCCAACATGGAGATATGACCACTCCAACCAAATACAGGCTGTTCTAGTGAAACGGCACAAGCTCGAAGACCAACAACACAACCAGTGAATGGCTGCATTGGTCAAAAGTCAGACTTTTTTTGGAAACTTTTCTATAAGCATAAAATCAAATCAAATAGTGGTCATGCAGATTGATTTACACATGATTTCATGACTGTGGAGATGAGCAAATCATCCAAGATTCAATATACAGAATTTTTCCAAAAGACTCTGTCCGTGTCGAAATCTATTTGTTCCTGAACCATTGTTGCCCTAATTGTCCTGGTAATCTGGTCCTCTAAAACACATTTTTTTTCAGGAAAAACTCCTCTCTTATTTTTGTAATTTTTTTTTTTTTTTTTTACAATTTTTCTAATTACGCAGCCATTCCCCCTCCCCAGAACCGGGGACAGATGACAGTATTAGCTAGCCATTTTAAAAGATTCATCCAAAGTGAAGCAGAAGAAATTCAGATTCAATTTGGTGCCTGAATAATGGCAGTCATACGGAATCTATGAACCAAAAAAAAATAGAATTGCTCATCTCTACTAATACCACTTATTTTGGAATAGCTACTTCTCTAAAATCTGGTGTGGTTAGGTATGGAAATTGAGGAGCCAACGAGTCAATCAAATCAAACTTTCATGCCAGGTGTGGTAACTCGGTAAAACTTACTGCAGTGAGCCATATACCTGATAAATTATAAGGTCTGTGCCTTGTTAAATATTAGGAACACACTACAAAGGGCTAAAGGGTTATCAAGACCGACATGAAAGCAGACTCCCCTTTTTTCATCATCGGTGGTTGTCCCAGCAGTCAGACCCATCAGCTCGAGAATTGTTACCTTTGTTGAGTCCTTCATAGACCCATCATAATTCCAACTTTTCTGTAATAATCTATTCCTGCAAAAGGTCAGTAAAAATACCTAAAAGACATTTTATTAAATCCATATCTGTTGCTTTGACCTGTATTATGTTTGCATATTCAATTTTGTACTTTCTCCGGTTATGGAAAAAGGCATACAACAATCTAAAAGTCATTCAAAGATGCTAACAGTACAGAACAGGTTTCAATGCATCTTCACATGCCATGAGGTGCGAACCATTCAGTTAGACATGTCACTAAACCTCGTTACATCCGAATGGGCGCAAATATAAAAGCAACATAAAACATAACATTTCCATAGTGCAAGATTGTAGCTGCTCAATGAATGTTGAGGGCAAGAGACAAACAAAAACATATATAGCTTGGCTGCAACTTCCGACTGGACCTTTGAGGACCAGGTACAAAGCAGTCGTCTAGGGAAGTCTGTAAAACTATATATTGAACATACAGAGAGCGTTTATTAACAGATATAATCCTGCTTACATACATAAATAGATTTTATATATATATATTTATCTCAAATATTCTATACAAGAATATACATATGCATTCTATAAAAGTAACAGAAATAAAACAATTGTAGCAAATAGGTTTAACTCTTCATCTGGGATTAGAAACTGCCCAGATTATTTTACTAAACCTATTCGCCTAGTTAAAGCTTTCTCTTTTACCCCTTTGTGGGGCTATTTGTTGCCCCTACACTTGAAAAGGAATAATGTCTATTTACAATATTAAGTCTATATAAAAGGTGAGGTCTTAGCTTCAGACACGAAGGAGTCATCTCTTAATATTGTTCTGCGGAGTGTGAGCTCATGATGTGGCGGTATTTCAGCAACGTACACTCAATTGTTGGCAACACTCGCTTCTTTCTGTCGTAGTCTTTCCTTCTGTAATATTGACGGGAGGAGAAAGAAAAACAAGTTTTTATCTTCCGTCACACTTAATAATGTGAAAAGAAAGATTTTTCTCCGATTTTAGATACTATACAATATACTTATCATCTGCCCGACAGATGTCAACGAGACACTAGGAAGAGTTGGTCAAGAGGAACTTTCCCTAATAGGTTACAGATCTGACATGGTTCCTCACACCTCAGTGAAAGTGGTTTCGAGGCACCTTCTAATCGCATCCTTTTGCCTTTCAGACTGGCTGCAGCACCAGACATAACACAGAGACATCTCTCGTTAAGGCTGTCTAATGACGTCTTTCTCTGTGTTCAAGCTGGATCAGATTCTCTCCGTGCATGAAGACACAATTCAGCCAATACTTTGATAGCTTATGCAAGGCTGGGAATTTCCACTGAATTGGGGCATCAATTCAAGTAAACAGCTTAAAAGCAAAACAATCAGATTTGTTTTATTGCTCTTTAACTTCCTTACCCCCCCCCCCCCCCTCATTGAAAGGCCTAGACAGTGTCCTGTCTGGCAAAGTGAAATATTGTCACTCACAGGGTTAATTACGTGGACGGATTGTTATGGACATTGCTAGTCTAGAATGTCCCATAGGATATTTTAGTTACTGTGGTTTTTCCAGAAATCTATAGTCGGTCATTGTACTGACACATTAGGGTGAGACTGTCAAATGTCTGGAGTCATGGCAAGGCCTTACATCATCTAAGGCAAGGGTTTCTTTTTCTGCTCTTAACCTATAACTTTATAACTTGGCTAAAATCCTTTTAAACATGGCAAATATCAAGAACTACAGGTTCCTGGTAATTTGTTGTATATCGGTGATCAATGCTTGGGCGTCAGGCATCTCTGACACCTTCAATGGTGGCCTTTAATGGCAAACCCTACACAAGGAAAATAGTTTCTAGGCTTTTCACCTACTTAAACTGTGCTGATGAGATGCAAAAACATTCAAACTGGGCTGTCTACAGTTGAAAGTCTGTTCCTTTTGCAAAAAAAAATGAATAGACTGAAACATTTTACGAGCCAGGTAGAAATTAATTTTTAGTTTACTTCGAGTGAAAAAAATTTACCTATGTATCTATGGGGTATAGTTTAGAATTATGGACATTGAGCCATTTCAATAGCTCCTCACTAGGAGGATTAGGATCACTTGTTCCAGTGACCCCTTAGGGCCCCAAGTGAGTAGCACTTCTGCCTTGCAGCACTGGGGTCCTGTGTTCTAATCCCCCCCAGGTCAATACTGTATCTGCAAAGAGTTTGTATGTTCTCTCCCTGTTTGCGTGGGTTTCCTCTGGGTACTCCGGTTTCCTCCCACTCTCCAAAACATACTGGTAGGTTGTTTAGATTGTGAGCCCCATGGGGACCAATTTGTCATGCTATGTGCAGCGCTGCGTAATCTGTGTGTGCTATATAAATAAAGAATTATTATTATTATTATGATCGCCTATCCTATAAAGATGTTTTGGAAGCCTCCCCTTTAAGCCTACCAACATCTTAAAACTGTATTAGAAAAACACTCTATATAAAAGTGATAAATGACATCCTATAGGTAAAGTCTAATACAAATACATATTTGACACCTGGTGTTTGATTATGATCAATTTAAGACCATGTACATAAGTTGAGTCCATAAAACATGCATTTATATTTTAGGCCTACATTTTTGTGAATTACCACAGGTTTCACAGTGATTTTAAGGGGTCCCCAAAGAACTTTCTTTACATGTCCTTCAATGATGAGGTCACATACATTCGTGTGACTTCTGCAGCCAATCACAGGCCTCCGCTGTCTACGCAAGCATCACTCAAGTGTAGGCTCAGTACTTTAGCAAAGTAACAAAATAGGTAGGGGCCGACCAAAACGATACTTCATCCAGGAATTAACAGGTAATTAATACATTAATACAAATCATTTAATGTCATGGAGAAAGCTGTTAAAAGACCATTATGGATTTAATAAACATTCATTTTTCCCCTATAAGTTAAACATTCTTCAGATTTTATAAAAAATTTATATTTACCAGACTGGCCGCCGGGTTAATCTTTTTAGTTTCCACTTTCTTTTCTGCTGTCAATTTATTCACAGACTCCTGGGCGAGACGAAGCCTGAAAAGATAAAGTTAAACAAAAGCGTTAAGAAAAAAACAGTTCAAAAAAACAAAAACAAAATTAGCAATGTGTGAATTTACCCTTATTGGACTAAAACCCTTTGGAATCATGAAAATTGGTTTAGCAACATTTTGGATTGTTTTATGCCATTTTGGCATATACCATATATACTAAAGTATATGAGTCCAGTGGGCAGAGGCTTGCACCCACACTGGGTCCCTAGTCCCCTCCTTCACAGTTGTACTCAATTAGGTGTAAATTATATATTCAGTGACGGGTCAACAATTTTAGTAATATGTAAAGTAATTGCAGAGACTACTGGGGCGTGTACTAGCCTGGCCAGGCAATGGGAACTAAAGCTACTTCACACCCCAGTAGCCTCTGCAGTTAATTTACATATTACTAAAATTGTTGGCCTGTCACTGAATATATAATTTACACCTAAATGATAAAGGTTTTACATTTCAAAACTGATAAAAAGAGACTCCAATCCAAGAAGAACAAAATTTGAAGATGCATATGAACACAAAATGTAGACAAGCACTAGACATGTTATGCAAAATCATCTGGAAATGTCTGCATTAAGTGTGTTGCCACTTAAAAAACAGCCCCCCGCTCCCCCGCTGAAGCTTTACATGTCCCATAGGAGCCTGTAGATCCAACTCCAAAGCATTACATGCATCTGGTTGCCCTTTTCCCACCGCACTGAATTACACTGTTTAAATCTCTTAATTGATTTATTCAAGTCAATAAAATAAATGCCACGGAGCCCCATGCTGCTCAGATCCCAAGTTTATGGTGGAACAAGACATTCAGACAATATTAAAGGAACGACACATGGGGACAGGGGAGTGAACAGCGTGTAGAAATCAGCACACTTTTTATTAGCTCTATATAATGATATAACTAATACATGGCCAGGACGCTGGAGGGTGGCCACCTAGGTGTTAAGCAGTGGTGGTTTATTAGAAAGCAAGATTTGGCTTAAGAAGCTCTCTGGCTTAGTTAGTTGAGCGGCCGAAAAAGCCCAATTATACTTAATGCTGTATAGGTGACGTTGACAAGGGAAAAGGGTAAGCTTGGGACTGCTAATAGACCAATATTTTAAAATGGACCTCTGGAATTTGTCAGAAGTTTTCAAAAGCCTGGAGATCTTTCGAGATGCCCATGCTAAAAAAGATTAAGTTCTAGTTATCATAGAGAAGTCCCATGATGATGGAGGAACTTTTGATATGTTCTGTGAAGATGTTGCATAAATAAACGAGAACCTATTAATTCATATTACTCCACACACTCTTGTATGTTTCATTAATAATATATTTTGGAATGGGAATAGGGGAGTAACCTGCCGTCCGATAACCCTGGTGGAGCTTAGCTTTCAAGAGAACAAACGGATCCTTGTATGTTGCAATGCAGTTTCCTGATCCTTAGATTTCCATAAATAAGACTCATCGTTGCTTTACGAAGGTCAACGCAGAGTCCAAACGGAAGGAGGGTTACGCCACAGCAATCCTTAACCCTCTATTTATAAGCATCATCATCAACACAGTTATGTTTATCATGGTTAGATTTTTTCGACCTCAACATCTAATGAAGGTGTTGGAGCCTGTGTGCTAGAGTTGTCTAGTCTACGAGGCGTATTAGGTGGTAAATTGCACTAGTCTTAGTTACTTGTATCTACATAATGGATGTATGTTTACAGAGCTGCGCAGGATTTTCACGCTAGGAAAGTTCTTCCTTTACATATTTTTGAACTAAAGTCTGCTCAGACCACAAAATGACAAATCCCAAGGTGCCCATACATTGATGGGGCTCTGACCTACTACTACTGAAAATAAACATTTGCCTTGTTCTGTCCATTCAGAAAGAGAGGAGTTTGTGGGGTTTGGTTGTTGGGAGCCAACATCAGCTTCACTTTAAGTCAGACACCAGAAAAAATGAGAAAAAAAAAAGATAAGAGGGAAAAAGCAGCAGAGAAGGCGGGGGAATCTGTTCCAAATTAGCAGAGGTCTCCTTTCATTTTACTAGCAAGTAATTGGAAGCAGTAAAGAAAAGTGTAACTTATCAGATCTGGCGTGTTTATCTTTTCGTGAGGACAGGCGGCCGCTGGCGGGTTCCCTCTGGAGCCCTAGGGGGGAAATCACCTTCCCTTGATGTCCATTTGATCCGAAAAGAAAACAAAGGCGCCGGTGGAACGAGTGAGTGTAATTTGTGCGCCCCAGATGCTGAGTAACGCAGGGAAGGGCCTTGATTGGAAACGTACCTCTCTGTGGAGAAAACTTTGCTCTCTCGTTTCCACACAGCCTTGAAGTCACTGCAGAATTCGTACCACACCACAAAGAAGGAATTGGGGCTGACTTCCTTCTCACCAGATTTCGGCTTGGCTCCAAAAAATCCAATGGTTTCTTCAAAGCTGTGAGAGAGAAGAAGAACAGTCAGTCAGCAAAAAAGAGTGTGAACTGTATGCTGGCAGGATTTTGAAAACCAACCATAGTACCAAGGATGAGACTCCAAGCACCATAGTGATATTTGACGTAAGAACATCATCAAACGTAAATTCTGAATATAGCAGGGTAGAAGGAACTTCTTTTAGCTTATTTCACTATGATGCGTGGTGTTACGTTACCTACACACAAAGTTTTTTTTATATAAGGTTGCAAACTACGGCTCTCCTGGAAGTCCATGTGTCAATAGTATTGTCAGAAGTCTTGTGATTGCCACGGCAAATACGGGCCTCACGATCAAGAATAGGACCTCATAGATACTAGCCTCAGACACAGGGCCATGAAATCCTCTGTTATGTGTATGAGCCCATAGAAATACATAAAGATGTGAGCTAGCCACAAAACCAAGGCTTGCTCACCTGAGATAAAAACGGTTGTGTGCATAAGGACTTAAGTTGATTCACTTTCTAAATTGACATTTAGAACATTTGCATTACAGTTATCCAATATGAGAATGGCACGGTTTGGGTCTATCAATTTGTTATAGGTTAGAAATCATAAGAACAGAAAAAAATAGATTCTGGTATTAGGTTCCACATTTTTCTTTACCATCAGAATTTCAGATTTTGCATTTGATAAAAACTTTCTGTAACCCTCAAGTTTTTATTAACTATAAAAAAAAAAAAAACCCTACAAAAACGTACACGGTTTGTGCTTTGCTTAGATTATGTTCTTCAGATTTGTGTTCATCTTTGGCTGAAAAATAAAACAAAACATTACATTACAAAATGAATAACCAACGCTTCACAGTTCATATCGCCACCAAAATTTGGGGAAAATTAATAATTTTTCCACACTCCATCCAAAACATCAGCCAAAATATTAGTAAAATAGTGGAGGAGTGTGCACTGCATAATAATAATAATTATTTATATAGCGCACACAGACTATGCAGTGCTGCACACAGCATGTCAAATTGGTTCCTGTCCCCATGAGGCTCATAATCTAATCAACCTTACAGTATGTTTTTGGAGTGTGGGAGGAAACCAGAGTACCCGGAGGAAACCCACGTAAACACGGAGAGAACATACAAACTCTTTGCAGATGTTGACCTGGGTGGGATTCGAACCCAGGACCCCAGCTCTGCAGTAGAAGTGCTACCCACTCAGCCACCGTGCCGCCCAAATAGACTTGGTAGGTCTTAAATTTGGTGAATCACTTTCCCGAAAAACCAACAATGGAAAAAAAAATTATGGATCTTGTAAATTACCAATCAGGGTGTGGACAAGTAAAGTGTATACATGTAATATTCTTATACAGAACTGTAATACTGCACTTTGTACTGGTATGGTTTGTGCTCATCTCCAATGCCAATTTCCAAGTAACCGTGCAAGTGGCTACGATGATACTGTAAGACATTGTCACAACGGAAACCGGAATTTGAAATGTTTTGTATTCCATTTACAGTTTTAATTTATATTATGTATTAAGTTTATGTATAAAATGTATATGTGGTCAAGTAAGGGGGAGGGGGGGGGTCATTTTTGTCTGACCCCCAATCTACTGGCAGCCAGTAGATTGGCTTGATCAAAATGATCGGAGAACATTTTGAGTATTTATTCAGACCATATAAGCCTAGAAGCCTATGGGCATGTAGCAATAGCATAGAACATATATTATATACTGCATTAGGTTGCCGTATATGGTATGACGGTTTGTCAAACTGTAGGCACCAAATGACAATGTATGAGCAAATTATGACACTGTGTGAATACTGTTTGACTCTACATGGGCTTTGAAGAATATACAATATAGAAATTTTTATATTTTGTACAGCCTTCTGAGAGTAAAAGAAAGATAGATGAGCTTTTAGATGTTGTAGATGTCTTTTTCAAGAGAAATTTGGAAGAACATAAAAATACTGGCACTTTCTGTACTCATGTCCTGTGCTCAACCACAGACCTCATAACAGAGTTACGCTCGTTGGCACTAGGTTCTTGCCATCAGCTATTAAATCTTTGGTCGGCACCAACTGCACCCAGATGGATGGGATGAGATTTTCTTTAGCAATACTGACTTTTGACATTGCTTGGAAAGGCAGGAATCATGCAGTTTCCAGTAGGAATAAACCAAAGGTATTGATGTTCATTGCTCTTCTTATAGTGTGTACATTATACTGACCTCTCATGAATAGACAGGACCACTGTAAGCTAGGTCCGATCAGCGGACCACCACGTATTGGATTGTTTCCTAGCTTATCGCTATGTTCCGATAAAGCTAGAGATTTAACAGTGCTATAACTGGGGGAAGGCTAGGGAGCAACTTAAGTGGTTTTTTCACCTGACAGCTCCTCTTTAAGCCATACCATTATTTTCACCTGCAGCCTCTTTTACCTTACCCCAAATATTAATTCCAAACTATACTACAGGCAGTCCCCGGGTTACGTACAAGATAGGTTCCGTAGGTTTGTTCTTAAGTTGAATTTGTATGCAAGTCGAAACTGTATATTTTATTATTGTATTTTCAGCCAAAAAAATATTTTTATGCCTCAGTGACCAATGGATTTTCAAATTTTTTTTGCTGAAATGGGACCAAGGATTAGCAATAAAGCTTTATAACCGACACCTTATAGCCGATCATTGCAGTCTGGGACTATAGTACAGCATCCAGAGAGCTTCACTATAGATCACAGTGGGCAGAGGGGTCCAACTTTAACTAGGGGTCATCTGTAAGTCGGGTGTCCTTAAGTAGGGGACCGTCTGTGCTTTGAATGTATGACCTCTAGATCAATCCTATTACATTAAGAAATTTGGATAATGTGTTAGGCCTCATGCACACAAATGTGTAGTGTAGCTTCCGGTCTAACATCGACACGTGAGCGCTGCTGCCTGGTGGCAGCAGAAATCAGGACAAGAATAGGACCTGCTATTTTTGTGAAGTGGCTGGTTAGCAGGTACACAGTGCATGCACCACGCTCACTGTACTGTAAAGGTGCACAATAAAAGGCTGTGGGGCAATGAGTTGGTCACAAATTGTGCAGCTAGCTCATGACATATACGCATTCGGATTAAAATGTGATTGGGAAAGTTTTGTTATAAGGGTCTTTGTTAAAAAAAAAACAAAAAAACATTGGTTGAGAGGAAGTCTTACTGGAGGGTAACCGGCTGTATATCGTGGGGGTCTCCAGGCAGCTTATAGCAATTGGTCTTGGAACTCTATGAAGCATGTTCTATTGAAATCAATGAACAGTCCATGAAAAGAAATGAGGTTCAACCCATGGCTGCAAGACTACAAATCCTATCATGCCCGTATGAACAAATACAGTTAGGGTAACCACAGACTGGAAATAGTTGGTGTTAAAAAAAACAAAACAACAACAACTAATGTATAAAGGCTATTCTTTTGGGTTTCTAACACAGATGACCTCCTTAAAGCAAACCATCCATCATTAATTGGCTTTATAAACCACTAGCAGTATGTTATCAAGCAGCTGAGTGGTTTCTAATCATGTTTCTTTCATGGCCTGGTTGGTGGCATCATCCAGAAAATCAACTTTGAAGTGAGATGTAAATTGCTTTTATGAAGTCAAGGAGGCGGACAGTTTAACACCGAAGTCAAGCTTTCCCTGCCTTAGAATATCCCCTTCACTGTAATTGATGGTCATGTGGCCAGGTACATCATTGACCTGTTCTCCTGAAGTCTGGTGCATGATGTCAAATCATAGGGGAGGAGGTGTTCAGAGGTGGGGAGAGCGTGACTTCAGTGTTAAACTATCTGCTTCCCTAACCTAATGTAACCAGTTAACACCTGACTTTAAAATTGATTTTCTTGATGAGGCCACCATGCTGGACCATGAAAAAAATACATGATTAAGAAGCTTTTCAGCTGGTTGACAACATACTAGTAATGGTACTGTTTTTTCAGGCCAATTTCTGATGACAGGTTCCCTTTAAGTGATAAAATCTACTGTGCTGTGTGTGTCATGATGAACTATCATCCCACATTCTGGCATGGAAAGAAGGGGAGAAGTTAGTGATGGAAAAGCTATAGCACCGTCATGCCTAGGGAGTTCTCGATCAAACAATCTTTCCCAATATCTCTACGAAACAAGCCATTCTCACTTGTTGAAAAGGACCTGGAACTACATGAACAAGTTTCTAAAGTAACTGGCCCTTCTAACAAACTGTTACAAGGTGCCTGAGCATGATCTGCATGTTACACAACTGTAAAGATCAGTGTCTTCTCCACTTGCATGCCATCTGTCCAAGAAGATCTCCCTCACACAGAACACTTCAAATGCTATTTACGTGTAAGTTGCAACACTGCCAAAACATGTTGTAACAATATGATTCCAATAAAATAAAATAACCTCAGAAGAGGAACGGGATGAATTAGAAGTCTGTAGGGGCTCGGGAAGGCAGCAGAGTGGCAATCACTAAAGTAGGCAGAGTATGCCAGATATTTTGGAAGGAGAAATAGCACTGAGGTACTGAATCATGAGCGTGGAAGGAAACATGAATCTGTTATTAATATTCATCCAAGCCAGACTAAGATAAAAAGCTGGCATTTCCGAACACGATCCTGCGTAGACAGATCGACAGTCAGCCCAACAAAACATCTTTATTTCAGAATGCAAAATTATAGTTGTGCTTTATATATTGCAATGTTTAGAGATTTAACAGCAGTGTTGGCTAAAATCAATGTGTGAAGGGGTATCGGGTATCCTTTTTTAAAAACAAGTTTGTATTTATGCATTTAAGTTTTTTTATAACAACAAATTTGAGCAAAATGACAAGACAACAGACAAGGTTACCGGGTATCCTAATGTGAGAAAAGACTAGGTGTCCTGCAGGAGCTTACTCTCCCAAGCGATGTATAACCCCATTTACAGAAATACTGCAGTAAACCATAATGTTTAGGAAAGCCTCCAGTCTGGGAATCAGGTCACAACATTCTCAAACTCAATAATTTGTAAAATTCAAAAAGAAAAAAAAATAAGGAGATAAAGGTTAACCATTACTGCTGGATTGCGATGACTTCCAAAAGGAGAAGTGTCTTTTTTTTCACATCTCAAATGACATCCATTCCACCGCCACTTATTTTGACGAAGCGTAACTAGTGCCTAAATTTCACTATACAAATAACATTACATAGCCTTATTCCTCTTCTTTTAGGTCTGCCATTATTTTTAGTAGCAGAAATAGAGCAGCCAGCATAATGTTTTGTCATTGTCACCACTATAGGGCAGTGGTCCCCAACCATTTTATAAATAGGAATCAGCTGCATGCAGACATGTTTCTCCAGGGTCTGGTGGGGGTTAAAATTAAAGTTTGTATCCATGCACTGTCCGTACATTTGGCTACAAGGAGCGGGTGAGCCGTTTTTTTTGTTATTCTTAGCCACCCAACAATGCTCCCTATCTTGCAGCAACCCCCATATAATGCATCCTTACCTGCAGCAGCATCCCTTATAATGGGCCATTTTCTGCAACGACCCCCTTACAATGCCCCCCATCTAGCAGCACCCTTATAATACCCGCTTTGTTGGAGCAGCCTTCCTTATAATACCCCCTCTGTCGCAGCAGCTTCCATTATAATGTTGCCTTTCCTGACTGTTACCCACCCATATTGCACTCAACACTCCTTTCCTTTTGCTTGTGAAAAAAAAAACGGATGCTAACCTTTCCCCTCCTCTCTTCTCGGTCACGGCTGTGTCTGCTGCTCTGAAACTGGCAGGCCTAATATGATGACTTAATTGGGCCTACTACCTTCAGTGCAGTACGCACAGCAGCCTAGACTTAGGTCATGGCCCAGCGGTTGGGGGCCAAGTCTATAGGAGACAAAAGGTGCACAAAAGACCTTCCATTCACCTTCAGTATCTACTTTCATTCCATTTTAGAACAGTGACTTATAGCACTAATAAGATCTTTGCCTAAAGGGTCGTATGGAGAAACACCCACACAATTCTTGCCAAGTTCTCTTCAAAATCTCACCTTTTTGGATAAATTCTGTCATTCTGTCTTTAAAGGGCTGGAGATGATCCTCTGGAGAATGATTTATTACCATATTTGCTTCTTTTTCACTCTCTGAAAAAAAAACAGCAGCAACATAACTTTATAGTAAAAGAGTGGAGCATCACATCAAAGAAAAATGTTATGTAAATTTTAATGTTAATAATGCACTAAACTGATCCTAAAATTGTTTTCAAGTAGAAGAAAAACATGGCGGCTTTCTTCAAGAAATCTTGCTGCTTCCTTTCACATGCTGAGTCAGATCGTGCAGGGCAGTTTCATTGATGTCAATAGGTATTGAGCTACAAGATCTGCAAATGTTTATGGGAGAAGCAATCTTTGTTTTTCTAAATTTGTTCGGTTTAGAAAACTTGGATGCCACGGAATCGATGTCGATGATTTTCTAGTGTTCTCAAGAACCACAAGTTATTGCATTACTTAATCTTCTGTCCTAAAAGTAATCGAAGGATCTTGAAAACCATTCAAGAGCCAAGTCTAAAGGGACTTCACGTTTGGGCCTGGTGGAGAAAAACTTGGCCCATGCTCTCTTTACGTCAATCGAGAAAGACTTGCGACACAAATAAATATTTTTTTTCCTATCGGAGATTAAAGAGGACATTTTACAATCTATTGTCCATTTCAGTGCTTTTATTAGCATTTTTTGATGCCAAAATCTATGAGCCACAGACATTCCTCCTTCTGCGTCTAAAATTAAGTCAAGCTTGATCTCATAGTCACATGTTCCTTTGATCTAATTTCAAACAGGATCATATTATGCGCATTAATTCACTAAATAACTTCATTTTATTTTGAAATTTGATAACAAAGAAATGCACGGAGCCGAAATAAAGCCATTCTTGTCGATGAACATCCCATTGTCAGTTATCGTTGATTATTAATAATTTTTTTTTGAAGACTTACACTTAGGGCTGCCACTAGGAATTTTAGGGCCCCTGGCTGGAAAATTTTTGGAAAACAGGGGGGGCCCCTGGAAGACAGTCCCACTATACCCCTCATGATGGCGGCCCTTACACCTTATACAGAGTTACAACTACTTCACCTCCATCCCAATTGCTTGGCGTCACGAGGGTGCCTATATACGTAGTCTATTACCAGCGGAGCATTTCTGTGCAGTAATTCTGCAGCATAATACAGTACTAATATAGTGTATAAGATGTAGGAGTATCCCATACACATGTGGCAGAGCAAAACTGCTTTCCAGCTGTGGATGTATGATCACGGTGCAGGAATCAGCCTTTGCTACCCCTCGCTGCTTAAGAAAATTGCAGTTTAAAGACAATGGGGTCAATTTACTTACCCGGTCCTGCACATTCCCCAATCCGGAATGCCCGACGACAATGCACTGTGCCGCGATTCACTTAGCAGCTACCATAAATCCTTTACTTGCGCCCAATATCTTGCCGCTCCCTGCTCAGGTCCGCCGGAGTTCTTCTTCCCGGTGCATGTAAATGCATGACTTGCGACACAATTATAAAGTTAAATCCCGCGCTCAAACCGAATCGGACGGATCACCCCCCTGTTTTCTGTCACATGAAAGCCGGCGCCGATTCGCCAAAATCCCCTTCTAAATCCCTGTCCCAGCAGCGCGATCCCCGAAAACGCCGGAAAACCCGACGGAAGTGTGGCCGCGGGACCCTTAGTAAATAAGCCCCAATGTTGTCTTGGGTTTTAATGGCCGAAGAATGGCAGTTGCGTAACCATTCGGGTAAATTTATGTTAGAGGTCATACATGCTCCAGCAGTCATATACCATAAATTTGTGCAATACTGTATGTGGCAAAAAAAAATTTTACATTTTACAAGTTATAAAATATAAGTTAAAACAAAAGTTATATAAAAAGTTATATGTCCTCTATTAATTTTACGTTTGTTAGAAGAAAATTCTATGTATGAAATTTTTTTTTCCTGTGAACGGATGATACCAGCTAATTGAAACAGCCCACTGCGTTTGACCGGCATCCAAGTACATTGAAACAAAGTGAGGTTTACTTTTTTCACTAATACACCTCTGGGGTAATTGCCGTTCCCCTCCATTAAACATTTTCTTAATAGTTGCTCTGCACAATGGGAATATGGTGGGTGATTATTACTCCACAAGTTATTTTCATTTACACTCACACACACCAGTTTTGTCCTCTAAAAGTCTTCAGCCTTCGAACCGTTATACCAGAAGTTGCCAATCTTCTGCTACGGAAATGGTATAAGGGAACCGTGAATTAATGAGTTTCCATTTGACATATTTTTAACCATGATGGCCTGACTGCTGGGACCTCCAGCGATCTAGAGAGAGTTCTCCATGTGAATAGAACTATGGTGGTAACCTTCTCTTTTCTGATCTATGGGTCCTTTACAGAATACTCTTTTTACATGGGGTCATACTTTTTCTTGTGATCACTGGGATCTCCAGCAGTCTTATCCCTCCAATCAACATTAATCCTAACAAACCTCTTTACTCAAAGTTATGGCTAATGAAACATAGGGAAGCAAAATTATCTTGGTCCTTAAAATACCTTGTTCATATAACTTTATTTATAAAAATGAAGACAAGTCGATGATACTAACACCATTCTTCTAGGGCAGTGGTGGCGAACCTATGGTACGGCAGTCAGAGCCCTTTCTGTGGGCACCCGGGCCATCGCCCCAGCACACCAGACAGGACTCAAAGAATCTTCCTGCAGTTCCAAGCAACTTAAAAGATGCTGCTTTCAGTCATATTTTGATACTTACTTCTCTATTTGGGAAGAGGGAGAATGAATAGACAGGGCCGAATTATCTTTGGAGGACCTCCTGCTGGCCCCTACAGGTCTACAGAGGGACACTGTAAAGAAGCTAAAATGATGCAAATTTTCCATCTTTCTACTGTGTTGCTGTCCTCAGGAGGCCAATATGATTGAAAGTTGTTGAACAGGGAGCAATAAGTTACTGCTTTAATTTTTGGTTGGCACCTCGCGATAAATAAGGGGGGTTTTGGGTGTCTTTTTGGGCACACAGCCGCTAAAAGGTTCGCCATCACTGTTCTAGGGTATGGCTAAGAACATTAATTAATTCATATACTATTAGGGTATAAATAATGATAAAGGTGTTAGTAAATGGGATCTCTTGTTTGTGACTTCCTCTTTTTTTTGGTCAGATAAACATTGGCTAAAACCGACCTTATTCTCTGGAGGCTTCCATATTCCTGTATATTACAACCTGTCCATTGCTAGTCCCTAATACAAGATTTGTCCTGTGGGGGTGTGCGGGGATGCTCCCTTACTACACACAATTTACAGCAAATTGGTAGTGGTCCAATGATTGGTTCGCTTATAACAAAAATGAATGATAAAACATGAAGCAACCACTATAGTCTTTACGTTATAACATAAGAAAAGGAACGCTCATGGTAGACATAATATGAGGACTATGGACGGGTGTTTTTTTCCACGCTTATCTATTCAATTTCATCATGTGGCGTGGAAGGCATTAAGAGTTAATTTTATTGACATGACCCTCGATAATCAGTGGAAGTAATCAGGAGTGTGAGACACTAATTGACAGTGGCGACCACAACCATTCGCTGGATGGGGCATTGGGGACCAGACTGGTGTCATGTTATGGCAACCTTTGAGAGGAGAGGTCGGGAAACTTAAGAGGGTAAGAACGCAAAGGGGTCCAGGTTATGCAAACAAACTTCCAAGTTTTGGAAGATCAAGTTAGCCTTTAAATTTCCTTTTGTGAGTGGTTTATGCTTCGGTAGCCCCGACGTCTACATGTAATACAAGTTCAATGAGGACAAATGTTACACTATAATATAAGACAAACAAAAGAGTCTCAGGCGGTGCTATTAGAACAGTAATAAACTTGTTACTGAAAAAGTACCTGTGGAATACAGTAAGGATATGCCAATATTTCATGTAACAGATTTCTGTCTGACAAAAAAAGACTTAGAAAAAAAAAACTGAGAACACTTTTTACGTAGAAAGTAAGGGACGGAATTTTAAACAAGAATCAGAGGTTTAATGCATCAGTTAAAAATCAATGTAAATTTTATGTCATCTGTTATGCACCTAAAAAATGTGGTGACTGTAGTACTTTTTTTCCCTATTTGAAAATAACACATTCGTAATGGATGTAATAATTTTTATATTGAAGTCAATGGGAGACGGATAGTTACAAAAAGAGTTTGTTTTTTCAATCAGTTATTACATCAGCTTTTTTTTTTTAGATATAGATAGTCAATCTATACATACATAGATATATAGATAGAGATACATGTGACAGTTCATTAGAAGTTAGTTAGCAGATGATTGGGTTGTGTGTGGAAGGAACATGTGGGGTTCTTAGACATGAGATATAGATCAATAGGTTCTTGTAATAAATGTTAAAAAACGGACGGTAACTGATGGGTTTTCAGTTTTACGTTCAGTTTCTTTGTCATCTTTTTTTTTTTTTTTAAGCAAAGCTAATTAAATTGAAATGCTGGTGGTAGTGTGAACTGAGCCTAAGACAGACCAGTTTGGAATGAAATAAAGCAATAAGGATGATACATAAAACTTTCTGTTATCTGCAGATATATCCAGGTCTTTGATGCGTCACCTACCTTTTCCTGCGCTATCAATAACTACCAATGTAATATGCATTCTCTGACCTTTTGTCCTCCTTTCCCTAGCGAGATAGAATTTAGGATAGATTTCCGACTAAAGGTTGATTTAAAAAAAAAAAAAGAGCCAGAAAAGAGCTGTTTCTGCGTAGAAAGAAATATTTTGGTCCAATGCAGGCAGTCCCCGACTTAAGAACACCCGATTTACAGACGACCCCTAGTTACAAACAAAGCTTTCTGCCCGCTGTGACCTCTGGTAAAGGTCTCTGGGTGCTGGTAATTTACTAAACTTTATTCCAAGGCTGCACTGATCAACTGTACCTACTGTATTCCAGGAATAAGCATAATTCATATACAAATAGGTCCTTAAAATATAAGCTAATATGTAATTACTTGTAATTTAAAATGTTGCTTCCCTTAGCAGAAAAATGCTGATGACATAGACTGTAATGGAGAATTAAAATGCTACTGGCCCTTTAATCAGTCCGTTGATTTTCTCACCGCGAAGCAGACACAGGACAGAAGATGGCCACTGGTCACATGTCTACATCACATGTCCTGCATCTCCCTGGGCAGGTCATGTGATCACTACTACGTTTGGCTGTAGTCGGTTGGTTGCAGTGCATCCAGTACGGCCAGTGTTGTGATGAGACGTCATCTGCGCAATGTAATGTGATGTAATGGCAGTTACACATCATTACTATGGTAACAGAGTAAGAAAGTCAATTACATCATCGCTGGAGGCAGAGCATAAGAGGGAGGAGGAGTTACTGAGAACTGAGGGATCATGGGACTGGTAGTTTCCAGTGGCGGACATCTTGGTGATAATTCCGCCTATTTTAGAAAGCCCACAACATTTTGTGAATCAAAATAATAATAAATTAAATAATAAAAAAAAAAATTAAGCTCCATTTTGTGACTAATGACATTGAGTTTTGTTATATTCATTTATTTATAGCATTATGGATTTTTTTTTATTAGACGTTCATATTCCCGGAATACCCCTTTAAGAACAAACCTACAGAAGTAGGTTTCTAGAAGTAGTAGAAGCTTACTCCTTTATTAATCCATTAGTACATACAGAGAACACATCAAGTGAAAAATTGACATGTCCCTGGTGTACTAGCCCCTCTTTCTCATGGCTTGGTTGAGCTGGAGAAGCAATTATTACAGGTTCGGAAGTGAACTGCTTCTACTTATTACCAGCTTGATCTATGCAAAAGTTTGCTGAAAAACTCCCGTAACTCAAATCCTTATTAAAATAATACGGCAACTGCTAAATTAAAAGTTTTCATTTAATAATATATTCTCAGGGAAAAAAACCCCCCCAGACCCTTGAAATTAAGAAACCCAATCTACATGGTGCTGCTAAGGCAGGAGCCTTTGATCTCCCAGCCTCAAACATACCCGTCAAAGAGTAAGCAAAGCTTATAAACTGTTTATTTTATGTCCCGGCTTTAAAACTCTCTCCCCTCTCTAATCTTGGCCCTGTGCTTTTCTTCCACAATCCCTTTTCACCAATTGAAAATTCTTTTCTTGGAGCCGTTAAGTTGTTGTTACACAAGTGCGGGGAGAAGTATTTCTCTTATTAAACAAGAAAGCTCTGCGGAGTTAAACACATGGCCTTACAGATGACAGAGAGGAATTCTTGCCTGCTTCCAGTCCATTTCCCACAGATTTCATGTACATGGATACTGAACCTCCCACCCCCAAGTTCATTTTTATTATTGTTATACACATCATATATTAACAAAGTATCCATACTGTTTACATTAATGTTATCATTTCATATTACCGAGAAATTAGAGATCCATTATTATCAACTCTATTTGAGCAACAATTTTTTTTTTTCTCGTCTTCAGATCCCAGACCGAACATTCATCTACTGATCCGCTTCTCGGTAATGACTGATTTCATGCTTCTAAATGTTAAATAATGAAATTCCCTAAAATAAATATTTACGCCAACTACAAAATTTGGCACACTGAAAATTTTTAGATGACATGTTTAAGTAAAATAACTCACTTCTCTAGATTATTGCTGACAATTAACTGATCACCGGGAGTCTTGGAACTGAAATCCATGGAGATTGGTGGGGAAGCACATTTCTCCTGCAATGGCCACTGATGGAGTGACGAACAATGTACGATTTGGCCACTTCGGGCCCCTAGCGGTTGAGTAGTCCTTAGGAGGAGTGCTGTTTAGGGATTTGTGTTATGTCCAGAGGAATAGGTCATGTATGCAGGTCATGTAAGCGTAACACCCTAATGGGGTTGGCCACTTCCACTTTGTTTTGTAATGTACAGGGGCAGGATATTACTTTACTTGTCAATATACATCTATTTAAACTTCTTTAAGTCTTTTCTGAAATGTAAATGGAAGCCCCTGTTACAGAAGTGTCTTTACTTCATGAGCTGCCACTCCTGTCCATGGAGGGTTATGTTATCTCCCTTTCAGCACAAGGCAGCCAAAAGAGGTAATGTTTTCCTCATCCAATCCTGGAAAACATATTTGCATTTTTCCTAAAATGGCTCCATGACCGTAATTAGAAAAGTCTCCGTAAGGACAACTCTTACTTCCTGATCCTAGTCAAAAGCCTCTCACCCAGCCAAACCAGTTTAACAGTGCTGTCTAGAGTTGGGAATCTGTTTTTTTATGGTTTGGCTTTAATCCCCCAGTGGAGCATCAATGGTTGAAAGTCTCCACAGGCCTGCAAGGCGATTTTGGCAAAGTTTCAGTAAGGAGAGCTCTTACTTCCCAACCCTAGGACCTTAGAGCGGTCATGTGCTGATGTCTGCTCCATTACTCTGATGGAGCGACGAGGGGTCCATGGTACATGGGACCCCTTTGGACCCCTCGTTTTTGTGATCTGTGAAGGTCTCATCACCGAGACCCCCACTGATCAGAAAGTTAGGACCTATCCCTTCCGTTCATGGGAAAACCCCTTTAAGAAAGTAAATAATTTTACCTGACAATTCTTTTCTGAGCTTTCTCAAGTCTTTTTCAAGATCCTCAAATTTCACCTGTGCAGCCAGAAAGAAATCTTGAGGCTCCGGCAACGGAAAGACACTCTTATCTGTCCCAGCGTCCTAGAAAACATACAGATCTTAGAATATGTAGATTAACTACCTAAATGGTTAAAAAAAATAACGATCATGATCATAAACATTGAAATAAATGGGTAATACCACATCAAAAAGTCTTAACAACTCTCTTACCTGGTCAAAATGTCGAAGATAATATCGAACCACATAATCAACAAGACTGACCCCATTATCCTGGAGAGAGATGGAAAGAAGAAACATAAGATACAATAATGTAATATAACTTCTATACATCTATATATGTGTATATAAATTTTGAAAGAGAACCTGTCAGCAGTATGTTGTAAAGAAGAAGTCCATCTGCGCCATTTGCTTGTGGGCTCTGTTTTTATGGCTATCACTATGTGCTCCAAACTACTCCACTTTATTCTTTGGATTCTTGCAATCACAATACCACATTTATAAAGGTTTAATTATGTTTTAATATTGTCATATTCTGACACCAATATCTTTCTCATACTTCGGCGTGAGGTTACATTTTTTGGTGCTGCAAAATGGTGAAAAGGTGGCTATTCAGACATTTGGGCACTATTTTCCCAGGAGCCTCACAGAGACTCCAGGCTTTCATGGCAATGTATCATCTCCCCCCATGGGGTATTGGGTAGCAATGGACAGTGCCATGATCTGGCAGTTTTGCAAGTAGCATTTAAAGGGTTAAGTCCCGTGATTGGTGCCAGCACTGACTGTGAGTGTGTTCTGCATTATGAATTTTTATTACATTTTGATTAATTGTGTGTTATAACTTACCTTTCACCATGACAGAATCCTCTGTGTAGTCTCAGGGTTTGGGCTTTGGTTTGGATGCATTTCAAAAAACAACATGTGACTTGTTTGTGCTGCAGACAGCTCAGCTCTCAGCCCCCACCTTTGTGCTCCTGCACAGCTCCTCCCTCCTGCTCCTTCACAGAGCTCACAGCCTGGTGACTTTAGTGGGAAAGGGAGGAGCTGTACATGGACACAACGGTGGGGGCCGAGAGCTGAGCAGTCTGCTGCACAGACAAGTCACATGTTGTTGAAATGCATCCAAACTGGAGCCCAACCTCTGGGACTACACAGAGGATTCTGTCAGGGTGCAAGGTAAGTTATAACACACAATTATATTGTTATGCAAATGCTTAGGGTAAGCAGAAAGACATATTTGCGATGCAGCTGTAATGGCTTCTACAACCTGTCTTTACTGAAAATGAGGTCCCTGGTGACAGGTTCCCTTTAAATTACAGATGGCTTAAAGCTATATGTACGGCCAGCAGAGAAAGATTTGCAACAATAATTGTGTTCTCATCAGCTTTTAGAAACATTGGAAAGAATTATATAGCTTTCTATACTCCATTGTCCTGAAACCAAATGTCTTTCCTCCATCTATAATGGATCACTGGATAAATCTACGACATTTTTCCCAAATGCCTGCAGCTCTTTAACATGACATCTACTTCACACAATGATGTCATCCAAAGGCTCATGTGAGACGGACATTCCTCAAATGATTCCACACATTATTGTATACATCCCCAGCAGCCAAACATGAATCACACTTATAAATAACCAGACAGATAAGGATCCACAGCCATCAATTCACACATGTGAAACGTTCATTCTATACAACATACATAGCACACAGTAAGTTGTATTTATGTAGTTCAGGCAAATTCCAGGCTACCAGTCAGACACTGCCCTGTTTCCAATACTAACCATTATGAAACATGTTCTTCATATTAAAGGTTTCTGAAATTTTTCCTAATAATTAAAAGAAGTGCTTCTGGATTGTCAATATTAGGGAATCTCAGTGAACTGGGGTATACAGAACACTCTACATTTACTAAGGATGGGGATCATCCATTAACAAAGACAAATTTTAAAGAGGTCAAAGAAGACCCTTTGTCTCTTCTGCATCCTCTCAACTCAACAAAGCTCAACTCCATTGATTCCGGTAGTGTTGGAATTGTTTCTCTAGAACCCACCATACCCATCCAATATGCTTAGTAGGCCATCTACTGTCATACTGGAAGTCCAGAGCTTGTCGTGATAGCCTGGCATAACCAACTGAAGGTATAGAGCCCAAATAGGACATCTGATATTAGAACAAATATCCCTTTTTACTTGGGAACAGTGGAAGCTAATTTCCACTTTAATGGAGGCATACCTATTGAAGAATAAAGAGAGTTAAAGTTGGTGAAGGTCGATGAAATGTCTTCTTCTAAGGAGTTTTCCAATTCCTACAAATTGATGGTCTCACTTTATGATCAAAAGTTTGTGTGGGACCGTCTCTCAACAGTGTGGGGAAAAAAAAAAATGGGAAAAAAAACCTGGTGCTTACCCTGCTCTTGACGTCTTTTAGTTTTGGCAGGATTTCCAACCCAAATCCATCTGCTTGTCCTCGTGTCCGGTTGCCTCCATTCATGTAGTTTCCAAAAGCAAGAATTAAACCCATTATGTTTTTCACACCATCCATGTCCAACATACTCTAGAAAAAAAATAAAGCACAGCAATGTGCCCACGTGTTAACAAGGATACCCATTTATAACTAAAATGGGGAGTTCATGTTATCTGTGCCTCCCCCATCACCAAGTGAGGACAGGTTTATCATAATTACAGTATGACCAATAAGTTGATGGTCAACCAGATTTAGTAGTTTATTCCAATTTTTTGTCTTAATAAGTTTGCAGTTTAAAGGAAATCTATCAGCAGTTTTGGCCATACAAAGCGACAGACAGTGTTAGGTATTGGCCCTGGAGAGCTCTGTAACCACACATTTGTGTATGTTGTAAGTAGTGACACAACTGTGAAAAATTAAGTTCCATTATACCATAACATTTTTAGGGCACGTTCACATCTCTGTGGAGTTTATTTATTTTTCTTTGTTATTTTTTAGCCAACACCTGGTGCAAGTCTTTCCAGTGGCTACACATAATGGAAAAACTTGAACCTGTTCTGTATGTTGGACCGCTCTTGATTTTGGCTCAAAGTAACTGAAGACCGAACAGAGATGTAATCCCTTGGCTGGGAAACATGATAATCTAAAGGCAAGAACCTTTTCAGTTCACAAAAATGGCATACCCATTGAAGCCTTTAAAAAAATCTCATCAGCAGAATTCTTTGGCCATCAGTAGAAATCTTATTTGGCCACAACATGAATGCTCCTTAATAAAAAAAAAAAACAAGTTATAATTCCCTTATAGAACCCCCATTGCTTTCTGGGTTTCCCACCGATCTCTGTATTCTAGCCTTAAATTATGGCATTTCAATATGGGAGTGGAATTGGTATCACATGTCTGTGTTAAAACACCATTTTTGGAGATGAGAAGGAGAATGGATAATGGCTACTTGGGAGTGAGATGGGGGGTACTTCGTTTTCGAAAAAGCCAAAATATTATTTTAGATTTCAGAAAAGTAAGATTACATTAAAAGGGGTTCCATCAAATAATTGATTTTGTTTGTACAATGAAAAGTTATTCAATTCTCCAATATACTTTTTGTATTATTTATAATTATAAACAGTTTTCTATATCTCTGCTTGCTGTTTTCTTGCGGTCCTGCAAAAGAAAGCTTCATTGTTTAACTGTCCATGGTCATGTGATGTCACACAGGTGCACGGCTCCTCATATCCCTGCTCATGTGATGTCACAAATGTGCAGAACTTGTTATATCATTGGTCATGTGATGTCACACAGGAGCACGGCTTGTTATATCCCTGGTCATGTGAAGTCACACAGGTGCACGGCTTGTTATATCCCTGGTCATGTGATGTCACACAGGTGCACAGCTTGTTATATTTCTGGTCATGTGATGTCACACAGGTGCACAGCTTGTTATAGCCCTGGTCATGTGATGTCACACAGGTGCACGGCTTGGTATATCCCCAGTCATGTGATGTCACACAGGTGCACGGTTCGTTATATCCCCCGTCATGTGATGTCACACAGGTGCACAGTTTGTTATATCCCCGGTCATGTAGCTCGTTAGAACCCACAGCTCTGATTACTCTCTGTGATAACAAGCCGTGCACCTGTGTGACATCACATAACCATGATCTGGTGTTTATCTACAGGAATAAAACAATAAAGCTTCATGTTGCATGACAGCAAGCAGAGATTTAGAGAATCGTGAAGACTTCATACAGAAAGTATATTGGGAAATGTAATAACTTTTCGGTACACAAACAATATTAATTATTTCCTACTTAAAGTGGACAACCCCTTTAACTTCAACACTTACCGTGCTGGTCCGACTGACAATATCTATTTTCCTATGTAGTGAACTCATGCTCTCGGCAAAGACCGATTGGAAAATGATGCACTTTGCGCGTTCTGTAAAATTTGGGATCTGAGACAACTCATACAAAAACCTGAAAAGACAGAGCATAAAAATACCACTCGTTATGTAATGTAATGCCAAAGAATCAACAATCGTTTGACGATAAAACCGTCTTACAAAAATAAAAGCCCCTCATATAATGAAGAAATATGAAACCTAAAACTTGGGAACTTTATGTTCATATTGGTAGACTATTTTGAGCTTAAAATATTGATAACCTATCCATAGCTGATAATCATAGACTAGAACAGGAAGCAAACAGCTCCATTTTCAGTGTAGTGGTCAGATCAGGATACTGCAGATAAAGTCCCATTAATTTAAATGGAACCAGGTTGTAGGGACATGGTTTAGCCACTACACAGAAAATGGAGCTATCTGCTTTCTCTTCCATTCTTTATCAGCTACTAAGAACATCTCTCATCAATGGGGGGGGATTTTGGACTCCCATCCATCTTATGTTGATCCTCCATCACTTTTAACTGCCTCGAAAAGACTTTGTTTGATAAAACTGACATATGTACACCTCAAAATGAAATATTTAGCAATATATATATATATTATATCTATAAGGAGGAGGAGCAGATGACTTGTTTCTTACTGTTCAGGTTTATCCAGCAGCTTCACATCTTCTGGTGCCGAGTTGTCATAATGCTTTTTAATGGTTTTCAGCTCATCCGTCTGACCCCTCTAATGGGAAAAGTGCAAGAATAGGATTTTACATGATTCTCAATAGATGAGATATTCTTAGTTACCAAAGTACAATAAAAAAACACAATATGACAGATAATAGCTTCCCTTGGGAGAGAAATATCATTACATTATTAGAAAAGATACTGACACATGTAAGGTAAATTTCTGTACATTGGTCAAAGGCAAAATCCACTTACATTTTCATACAACGCTTGTAATGTTTCCAAATCCACGACTGAATTATCCAAATTAAGGACGGCTGTGGAAATAAATTATGAGAAATCACAGGTTATCAAAATATTTCGTTGAAGAGAACTTAGCGAGACAACAAAGGAGTCCTATTCTCCCACCATTGTGTTATGGAGCAGAAGGGGTTGGTCAGATAGTACATAGTGTCATATCTGCAGGCAGCATATTATAGCACAAGAGGAGCTGAGCAGATTGTACATAGTGTCCTATCTGCTGGCAGAATGTTATAGAGCAGGAGGAGCTGAGCAGATTGTATATAGTGTCCTATCTGCAGGCAGCATATTATAGAGCAAGAGGAGCTGAGCCGATTGTACATAGTGTCCTATCTGCTGGCAGCGTGTTATAGAGCAGGAGGAGCTGAGTAGGTTGCACATAGTGTCCTATCTGCAGACAGCATGTTATAAAACAGGGAATACTGAGCAGATCGTATACGGTGTCATATCTGCAGGCAGCATGTTATAGAGCAGGAGGAGCTGAGCTGATTGTACATAGCGTCCTATCTGCAGGCAACATGTTATAGAGCAGGGTATGCTGAGAAGATTGTACACTGTCATATCTGCAGGAACATATCAGATTGTTCATAGTGTTCTCTTTGCAGGAAGGATGTTATGGAGCCAAGCAGCTTATATATAATATCTTATCTGTAGACAGGATGTTATAGAGAAGAGGGAGATGAGCAGATTGTATAGTATGTCCTTTATTTCTGGCATATGATCCTGAAATAATAACAATTACCGGTGAACCTCCAGTAATTCCGATTATTTGCCCTTTTGCTTCAAAGGGGCATGGAGGGGAATGAATGGGGGGGGGGGCACAGCTGATGGTGGAATGGGTGGCCTGGGGCGCTGGCGCACTCAATGGAGCAAGCAAATTTTGACAAGTTGTGAAATATATCTACATTCTACTTCAGGTGGGACCTGGCATAGAAAAATACACGCTGCACAGCCCGGCCGGCATATACATTAAGAGGCTAGATGTATCTGTCGGGGATTCCATGATACTCCGGCCTATGATACATCTCCCCCAATGTATCGATAGCACTGTCAATATTCCTAGGACTAAACATTAAGGTGCGTCAGCCACAACTCACTTTTGTAGATGCATCGTATTACCCTACAGAGCCTTCCATCTGTTTCGCTGTGTAAATTCCTTCTAAACATGTGTCATTAATCAGATTTTTCTAAATATAAATTTAATGGAAAACCTCCTTACCCATCAAACTTGGAAAGGAAAATGGCTGCCAACATTTTACAGCTGCAGGAGGATTATATGTAAACAGTTATAATTTTGGTATAGTTATTAGCTAGAGAATACTTATACAAAGTACACCCTCTAATAAAATCTCTTAGGAAATGGACGGGAACACTTTTTTTTTGTCCTCTCCAAATCAGTCAAGTTGCTGACATGCATCTTTATCGCGATTAGCAACATTTCATCATAAGGTCACCTCAAGATGAAAATAAGGTCAACCAGTTTTAGGAAAACTAGATGAAAATTTTTTAAAGCAACCGGCTGATTAAGCGAATGATCGAGAGATTGAACCCCAACCTTAAAGGGGTTGTCCATGATGAAAAATAACACATTCAGTGATGACATGCAGAACGTGAATGTGACTGTGGTAGGCGTTTGGTGGTGAGGTGGAGCACCACGAACCATGTGGTTAGTTACTTGATGGAGTAGGAGATGCTGTTCACGTTATACAATTTCATGGTTTGTCAAAGGGAACGGAACAAGTTGGCAAAATACAACATACACTGTGAGTGACTAGTTTGGTAATACCAAATAAATGTACTAGTGCTAACACACCACTTATGGGCGGGCACACGTCGGTGCAAGGGAGAGGAGGAGGGGGTGAGCGCTGTTTGCCCTGCCCCTCATAGAAAATAATAACCGCACGGCCATAGATACAGCCAACGATAGAGCAGGCTCTCTTTTTGCGGCTATGGCTCAAAACCGAGCCTGTGCGCCACAGCCGTCTATGGGGGACATATTTGTGGCCGTACATACGTTCCCCTAACGGTCATGTGAATGAGCCCTAAGGTGCCAACAAAGAACTTGAACCATTTTGGCATAGTGTACTACACAAAAGCACTGGGTATTGTCAGGTCACACTAAAAAAAATGTTATATTTTAGACCAAACAAAAGATGACACAATCATAATGACTTTAATGCGTTCCCTTTAAAGGATTCCATGAATGCAACATATTAGAATCAAATTCCAATAGGAGACTGTATACAAATGAGCCCGAGGGGCTCCAGGCACCATTAACACCTATGGAGCCCCTTAGGCTCATTTGCATGCAGTCCTTCATCCTGGTGATACCCTTTAACACTCAAAACTTTTGTATCAAACATCAATTAATAGCATTCAAGCGAGGTGACTTTTTATTGTGCCGACAATATACAACTTTGAAAAGAGGCAGCATAAATACAATGATGCATGTGCCCCATTGACATGGATTACTTGATATCAATGTCCCCTGTAGAGCAGTGGAAAATACTGGCCAGTTCGTCAATTGGAATAGTCAGGACAAAATTTAAGGATTTATATGCACCGGATCAAAAACAAATAGTTTCTGATTCACTTCACTTAAATCTTGAAATTATGATGATAACGGACGTGTAATGGATTTCAATGGACTTGTTATGACTTTCATTATTATCATTTGGGGGAAAACAAAAGAATTTCTAAATTTATGAAAAAAAAAAATTCACAGAACGTGATTGGACCATTTTAAGTATAAAAAACCCTCAAATTTAATAGGAGGAAGTTGAAATACAAATTGGACTATTAAAGCAGTCTTTCTTCGGACCCAATAGATTCTGATCGGAGTAGAATCTTAAGAAAAATTCAGCTATATAAATCTTGTATGATTGGCTTAAATCCATAGAAGAGCATCTTCAGTATGGCAGGTCTTGTGGGGTGTTCCCGATTTCTAGAAAATAGTTCCTACCAAAAAGGAATAAATCTCAGAACTAAAAATGGTAATGCTCACTCATGACCTACGGTATTTTTGTACGTGTTCTATACTGTAGATTTAGGATCCACCTCACAATATACAGGATTTGGAACAGTGGCTCCACTTTATGAAAGAGAAAATTTACTTAAATGAAGGAACAATATGGTCAGCCAAAAGAATCTTTTGCAATACCTTCAGGAAAATACTGATTAAAATAAACCTTCCATTGGATTCAAGTCCCTACACGCAACTTTCATAAGTTGAGAAGGGTTTTAAAAGTTGGGCATCAGTGGCATATAGGATATTAAGCCAGATTGGCTAAGAGTAAAAAGGAACCCCCCTCGTACCAATGTTGGTGCGGCTGTATGATGCCGTCACATGCCGCAAGATAAAGAAAAAATTATTGGCGTATCTGAACGGATATCCTCAATAGTGGCAATACAGCTTGTCCCGAAACCTTATTATACATCTTGGGGGTGGGAAGGGGGGAAAAAAAAACCCCTACGTCTAAAAAAAAATCCTATGTCTTAGTACTGGAAGACACAGAGCACATTCTGAAGTCCTGTTGAATGCTATACCTATACAGGCAGTCAGTCCCCAGGTTACGTACAAGATAGGTTCTGTAGGTTTGTTCTTAAGTTGAATTTGTATTTAAGTTGGAACTGTATAGTTTATAATTGTAACCGCAGGCCAGAACTTTTTTTGGTCTCTGTGACAATTTGAATTTTGTTGGGTTGTCATAAGAACCAGGAGTAACAATAAAGCTTATTTGCAGTCACTTTTTATAACTCCTTTAGCAGATTATTATAGCCTAGGACTAAAGTACAGTGCATTACCAACATACAGAGGTCTGTTGGTAACTAGGGGTCGTCTGCAAGTCAGGTGTTCTTAAGTAGGGGACCACCCATATAAAAATTCACATTTACTTCAATAACAATTCAAGATTTGTATATAGTTTAGTAGCTCAATTTGATGCTCACACAGTCCCATTAACCTCTGGTGAAATCCTAGAACTCTAGCACTTTAATATATCTTCAAAACATATCTCAGGGGATGTTTAAGGGTGGACCTACACTTTATACTTTCACGAATACTTTAATAGACAGTGTACTGTTTTTCATGGAGAGACAGAAATTCTAAGGAACCAGATATCTTTGGAGCAAATTCCGGACCCTTTTGAAGACTTAAGTAGTGCAAACTTAGAATAGGCAGTCTTACAATGGATGAGAATGGATGATATATTCACTTCCTTTTCACAGGAACAATTTTAGATAGGAAAAGTAAGAAGTATGTAATGAAAGTGGTTTACAATATGTAGATATTCATTTTGCTTTTATTTCTTTTAATTTTCTTGAGAATTCAGATATTTTTGGACTTCTACTAAGATGGTGGCACAAGTTGCACGGACATAAGAAGTGCCAGAGATCTAACAAATACGAGAGAATTTAGAGGCTGGATGACTACACAAAATTTCTCAATAGGGGACAAAGGCAAATCAAACTTAAACTCTGCCGGTCCATGTACATATCTAACAGTCAAGTCCTGTTAGGCCACCACAAAAAAAGGATGACCCATTAATAACATTTGTGTGAAAAATTATTTTGCCCTGTGTTCTATATACAGGCAGTCCCCTACTTAAGAACACCTCTGGTAATTGGTAATTTACTGTACTTCAGTTCCAGGCTACAATGATCAGCTATAATAGTTATCACAGGTGTCTGTAATGAAGCTTTATTATTAATCCTGGATCTTATGACAACCCAACATTTTTAAAATCCAATTGTCACAGAGACCAAAAAAGTTCTGGCTGGGATTACAATGATAAAATATACAGTTCCGACTTACATACAAATTCAACTTAAGAACAAACCTACAGACACTATCTTGTATGTAACCCGGGGACTGCCTGTATAATAAAAATGGGAACCCCCAATCTTGGTAAGCCTTTAGATGGAGCGGTCAGCAGGGTTACATATCTCTTTCCAATGCGATCTGTTAGAGATGTGCCAAACTGTCATGAGTGCTATTGTCCTCGTGTCCGGTTGCCTCCATTCATGTAGTTTCCAAAAGCAAGAATTAAACCCATTATGTTTTCAACCATCCATGTCCAACATACTCTAGAAAAGAAATAAAGCACAGCAATGTGCCCACGTGTTTAACAAGGATACCATTTATAACTAAAATGGGGAGTTCATGTTATCTGTGCCTCCCCATCACCAAGTGAGGACCGGTTTATCATAATTACGTATGACCAATAAGTTGATGGGCAACCGGATTTAGTAGTTTATTCCAATTTTTTGTATAATAAGTTGCAGTTTAAAGGAAATCTATCAGCAGTGTTTGGCCATACAAGCGACAGACAGTGTTAGGTATTGGCCCTGGAGAGCTCTGTAACCACACATTTGTGTATGTGTAAGTAGTGACAAACTGTGAAAAATTAAGTTCCATATACCATAACATTTTAGGGCACATTCACATCTGTGGAGTTTATTTTATTTTTCTTTGTTATTTTTTAGCCAACACCTGGTGCAGTCTTTCCAGTGGCTTACACTAATGGAAAAAAACTTGAACCTGTCTGTATGTTGGGACCGCTCTTGATGTGGCTCAAAGTAACTGAGACGATAGACCCGAAACAGAGATGTAATCCCGGCTGGGAAACATGATAATCTAAAGGCAAGAACCTTTTCAGTTCACAAAAATGGCATACCCATTGAAGCCTTTAAAAAAATCTCATCAGCAAAATTCTTTGGCCATCAGTGAAATCTTATTTGGCCACAACATGAATGCTCCTTAATAAAAAAAAAACAAGTTATAATTCCCTTATAGAACCCCATTGCTTCCTGGGTTTCCCACCGATCTCTGTATTCTAGCCTTAAATTATGGCATTTCAATATGGGAGTGGAATTGGTATCACATGTCTGTGTTAAAACACCATTTTTGGAGATGAGAAGGAGAATGGAAAAGAGAGGGAGTGACTGATGGGGGTGGGGTACTTCGTTTTCGAAAAAGCCAAAATATTATTTAGATTTCAGAAAAGTAAGATTACATTAAAAGGGGTTCCATCAAATAATTGATTTTGTTTGTACAATGAAAAGTTATTCAATTCTCCAATATACTTTTTGATTATTTATAATAAAACAGTTTTCTATATCTCTGCTTGCTGTTTTCTTGCGGTCCTGAAAAGAAAGCTTCATTGTTAACTGTCCATGGTTGTGATGTCACACAGGGCAGGCTCCTCATTTCCCTGCTCATGTGATGTCACAAATGTGCAGAACTTGTTATATCATTGGTCATGTGATGTCACACAGGAGCACGGCTTGTTATATCCCTGGTCATGTGAAGTCACACAGGTGCCGGCTTGTTTATATCCCTGGTCATGTGATGTCCCACAGGTGCACCCTTGTTATATTTCTGGTATGTGATGTCACACAGGTGCACAGCTTGTTATAGCCCTGGTCATGTGATGTCACACAGGTGCACGGCTGGTATATCCCCAGTCATGTGATGTCACACAGGTGCACGGTTCGTTATATCCCGGTCATGTGATGTCACACAGGTGCACAGTTGTTATATCCCCGGTCATGTAGCTGTGTTAGAACACACAGCTCTGATTACTCTCTGTGATAACAAGCCGTGCACCTGTGTGACATACATAACCATGATCTGTGTGTTTATCTACAGGAATAAAACATAAAGCTTCATGTTGCATGACAGCAAGCAGAGATTTAGAGAATCGTGAAGACTTCATACAGAAAGTATATTGGGAAATGTAATAACTTTTCGGTACACAAACAATATAATTATTTCCTACTTAAAGGGACAACCCCTTTACTTCAACACTTACCGTGCTGGTCCGACTGACAATATCTATTTCCTATGTAGATGAACTCATGCTCTCGGCAAAGACCGATTGAAAATGTGCACTTTGCGCGTTCTGTAAAATTTGGGATCTGAGACAACTCATACAAAAACCTGAAAAGACAGAGCATAAAAATACCACTCGTTATGTAATGTAATGCCAAGATCAACAATCGTTTGACGATAAAACCGTCTTCTTACAAAAATAAAGCCCCTCATATAATGAAGAAATATGAAACCTAAAACTTGGGAACTTATGTTCATATTGTAGAATATTTGAGCTTAAAATATTGATAACCTATCCATAGCGATAATCATAGACTAGAACAGGACGCAAACAGCTCCATTTTCAGTGAGTGGTCAGATCAGGATACTGCAGATAAAGTCCCATTAATTTAAATGGAACCAGGTTGTAGGGACATGGGTTAGCCACTACACAGAAATGGAGCTATCTGCTTTCTCTTCCATTCTTTATCAGCTACTAAGAACATCTCTCATCAATGGGGGGGGATTTTGGATCCCATCCATCTTATGTTGATCTCTCCATCATTTTAACTGCCTGAAAAGAACTTTGTTTATAAAAACTGACATATGTACACCTCAAATGAAATATTTGCACATATATATATATATATATATCTATAGGAGGAGGAGCAGATGACTGTGTCTTACTGTTCAGGTATCCAGCAGCTTCACATCTTCTGGTGCTGAGTTGTCATAATGCTTTTGATGGTTTTCAGCTCATCCGTCTGAACCCCTCTAATGGGAAAAGTGGCAAGAATAGGATGATTACATGATTCTCAATAGATGAGATATTCTTAGTTACCAAAGTACAATAAAAAACACAATATGACAGATAATAGCTTCCCTTGGGAGAGAAATATCATTACATTATTAGAAAAGATACTGACACATGTAAGGTAAATTTCTGTACATTGGTCAAAGGCAAAATCCACACATTTTCATACAACGCTTGAATGTTTCCAATCCACGACTGAATTATCCAAATTAAGCGGCTGTGGAAATAATTAGAGAAATCACAGGTTATCAAAATATTTCATTGAAGAGAACTTAGCGAGACAACAAAGGAGTCCTATCTCCCACCATTGTGTTATGGAGCAGAAGGGGTTGGTCAGATTGTCATAGTGTCATATCTGCAGGCAGCATATTATAGAGCAAGAGGAGCTGAGCCGATTGTACATAGTGTCCTATCTGCTGGCAGAATGTTATAGAGCAGGAGGAGCTGAGCAGATTGATATAGTGTCCTATCTGCAGGCAGCTATTATAGAGAAGAGGAGCTGAGCCGATTGTACATAGTGTCCTATCTGCTGGCAGCGTGTTATAGAGCAGGAGGAGCTGAGTAGGTTGCACATAGTGTCCTATCTGCAGACAGCATGTTATAAAACAGGGAATACTGAGCAGATCGTATACGGTGTCATATCTGCAGGCAGCATGTTATAGAGCAGGAGGAGCTGAGCTGATTGTACACTGTCATATCTGCAGGAACATATCAGATTGTTCATAGTGTTCTCTTTGCAGGAAGGATGTTATGGAGCCAAGAGCTTATTATATAATATCTTATCTGTAGACAGGATGTTATAGAGAAGAGGAGATGAGCAGATGTATAGTATGTCCTTTATTTCTGGCATATGATCCTGAATAATAACAATCACCAGTGAACCTCAGTAATTCCGATTATTTGCCCTTTTGCTTCAAAGGGCATGAGGGGAATGAAGGGGGGGGGGGCACAGCTGATGGTGGGAGGGTGGCCGGGGCGCTGGCGCACTCAATGGAGCAAGCAAATTTGACAAGTTGTGAAATATATCTACATTCTACTTCAGGTGGACCTGGCATAGAAAAATACACGCTCACCAGCCCGGCGGCATATACATTAAGGCTAGAGGTCTTGATGTATCTGTCGGGGATTCCATGATACTCCGGCTATGATACATCTCCCCCAATGTATCGATAGCACTGTCAATATTCCTAGGACTAAACATTAAGGTGCGTCAGCCACAACTCACTTTGTAGAGATGACGTATTACCCTACAGAGCCTTCCATCTGTTTCGCTGTGTAAATTCCTTCTAAACATGTGTCATTAATCAGATTTTCTAAATATAAATTTAATGGAAACCTCCTTACCCCAAACTTGGAAAGGAAAATGGCTGCCAACATTTTCAGCTGCAGGAGGATTATATAAACAGTATAATTTTGGTATAGTTATTAGCTAGAGAATACTTATACAACGTACACCCTCTAATAAAATCTCTTAGGAAATGGACGGGAACACTTTTTTTTTGTCCTCTCCAAATCAGTCAAGTTGCTGACATGCATCTTTATCGCGATTAGCAACTTTCATCATAAGGTCACCTCAAGATGAAAATAAGGTCACAGTTTTAGGAAACTAGATGAAAATTTTTTAAAGCAACCGCGCTGATTAAGCGAATGATCGAGAGATTGAACCCCAACCTTAAAGGGGTTGTCCATGATGAAAAATAACACATTCAGTGTGACATGCAGAACGTGAATGTGACTGTGGTAGGCGTTTGGGGGTGAGGTGAGCACCACGAACCATGTGGTGTACTTGATGAGTAGGAGATGCTGTTCACGTTATACAATTTCATGGTTTGTCAAAGGGAACGGAACAAGTTGGCAAAATAAACATACACTGTGAGTGACTAGTTTGGTAATACCAAATAAATGTACTAGTGCTACACACCACTTATGGGCGGGCACACGTCGGTGCAAGGGAGAGGAGGAGGGGTGAGCGCTGTTTGCCCTGCCCCTCATAGAAAATAATAACCGACGGCCATAGATACAGCCAACGATAGAGCAGGCGCTCTTTTTGCGGCTATGGCTCAAAACCGAGCCCGTGCGCCACAGCCGTCTATGGGGGACATATTTGTGGCCGTACATACGTTCCCCTAACGGTCATGTGAAGAGCCTAGAGTGCATTGGAGGGTGCCAACAAAGAACTTGAACCTTTTGGCATAGTGTACTACACAAAGCACGGGTATGTGTCAGGTCACACTAAAAAAATGTTATATTTTAGACCAACAAAAGAGACACATAATCATAATGACTTTATGCGTTCCCTTTAAAGGATTCCATGAATGCAACATATTAGAATCAAATTCCAATAGGAGACTGTATACAAATGAGCCCGAGGGCTCCAGGCACCATTAACACTATGGAGCCCCTTAGGCTCATTTGCATGCAGTCCTTCATCCTGGTGATACCCTTTAACACTCAAAACTTTTGTATCAAACATCAATTAATAGCATTCAAGCGAGGTGAATTTTTATTGTGCCGACAATATACAACTTTGAAAAGAGGCAGCAAAATACAATGATGCATGTGCCCCATGACATGGATTACTTGATATCAATGTCCCCTGTAGAGCAGTGGAAAATATTGGCCGTTCGTCAATTGGGAATAGTCGGACAAAATTTAAGGATTTATATGCACCGGATCAAAAACAAATAGTTTCTGATTCACTTCACTTAAATCTTGAAATTATGATGTAACGGACGTGTAATGGATTCAATGGACTGTATGACTTTCATTATTATCATTTGGGGGAAAACAAAAGAATTTCTAAATTATTGAAAAAAAAAAATTCACAGAAAGTGATGGACCATTTTAAGTATAAAAACCCTCAAATTTAATAGAAGGAGTTGAAATACAAATTGGACTATTAAAGCAGTCTTTCTTCGGACCCAATAGATCTGATCAGAGTAGAATCTTAAGAAAAATCAGCTAATAAATTTGTATGATTGGCTTAAATCCATAGAAGAGCATCTTCAGTATGGCAGGTTGTGGGGGTGTCCCGATTTCTAGAAAATAGTTCCTACCAAAAAGGAATAAATCTCAGAACTAAAAATGGTAATGCCACTCATGACCTACGGTTATTTTGTACGTGTTCTATACTGTAGATTTAGGATCCACCTCACAATATACAGGATTGGACAGTGAGTGGCTCCACTTTATGAAAGAGAAAATTTACTTAAATGAAGGAACAATATGGTCAGCCAAAAATCTTTTGCAATACCTTCAGGAAATACTGATTAAAATAACCTTCCATTGGATTCCAGTCCCTACACGCAACTTTCATAAGTTGAGAGGTTTTAAAAGTTGGGCATCGTGCTATAGGAATTAAGCCAGATTGGCTAAGAGTAAAAAGGAACCCCCCTCGTACCAATGTGGTGCGGGCTGTATGATGCGTCACATGCCGCAAGATAAAGAAAAAATTATTGGCGTATCTGAACGGAATCCTCATAGTGGCAAACAGCTTGTCCCGAAACCTATTATACATCTTGGGGGTGGGAAGGGGGGAAAAAAAAACCCTACGTCTAAAAAAAAAAATCCTATGTCTTAGTACTGGAAGACACAGAGCACGTTCTGAGTCCTGTTGAATGCTATACCTATACAGGCAGTCGTCCCCAGGTTAGTACAAGATAGGTTCTGTAGGTTTGTTCTTAAGTTGAATTTGTATTTAAGTTGGACATGTATAGTTTATAATTGTAACCGCAGGCCAGAACTTTTTTGGTCTCTGTGCAATTTGAATTTTGTTGGGTTGTCATAAGAACCAGGAGTAACATAAAGCTTATTTGCAGTCACTTTTTATAACTCCTTTAGCAGATTATATAGCCAGGACTAAAGTACAGTGCATACAACATACAGAGGTCTGTTGGTAACTAGGGGTCGTCTGCAAGTAGGTGTTCTTAAGTAGGGGACCACCCATATAAAAATTCACATTTACTTCAATAACAATTCAAGATTTGTATATAGTTTAGTAGCTCAATTTGATGCTCAAACAGTCCCATTAACTCTGGTGAAATCCTAGAACTCTAGCACTTTAATATATTTCAAAACATATCTCAGGGGATGGTTTAAGGGTGGACCTACACTTTATACTTTCACGAATACTTTAATAGACAGTGCACTGTTTTTCATGGAGAGACAGAAATTCTAAGGAACCAGATATCTTTGGAGCAAATTCCGGACCTTTTGAAGACGTAAGTAGTGCAAACTTGAATAGGCAGTCTTACAATGGATGAGAATGGATGATATATTCACTTCCTTTTCACAGGAACAATTTAGATAGGAAAAGTAAAGAAGTATGTAATGAAAGTGGTTCACAATATGTAGAATTCATTTTGCTTTTATTTCTTTTAATTTTCTTGAGAATTCAGATATTTTGGACTTCTACTAAGATGGTGGCACAGTTGCACGGACATAAGAAGTGCCAGAGATCTAACAAATACGAGAGAATTTAGAGGCTGGATGACTACACAAATTTCTCAAGGGGACAAAGGCAAATCAAACTTAAACTCTGCCGGTCCATGTACATATCCAACAGTAAGTCCTGTTAGGCCACCACAAAAAAAGGATGACCCATTAATAAACATTTGTTTGAAAATATTTTGCCCTGTGTTCTATATACAGGCGTCCCCTATAAGAACACCTGGTAATTGGATATTTACTGTACTTCAGTTCAGGCTACAATGATCAGCTATAATAGTTTATCACAGGTGTCTGTAATGAAGCTTTATTATAATCCTGGATCTTATGACAACCCAACATTTTTAAAATCCAATTGTCACAGAGACCAAAAAAATTCTGGCTGTGGTACAATTAAATAAAATACAGATATGACTTACATACAATTCAACTTAAAGGAAACCTACCACTTGAAGTGGCAGGTTTCTGATGGAAATACCGGGCACCAGCTCGGGTGAGTGGTGCCGGAGCTTATTATCGTTAGTGTTTTAAACCGCGGTATTTCGGTTTAAAACACTTTTTAAACTTTATAGCCGGCGCAGGCAGGTACGCGCTCGGCGCTTACCATGCGCGCGGCTACATAGGAAGTGAATGAGAGCCGCGGCATGGTAAGCGCCGAGCACGTACCTCCCTGCGCCGGCTATAAGTTTAAAAAGTGTTTTAAACCGCGATACAGCAGTTTAAAACACTAACGAAATAAGCTCCGGCACCAGCTCATCCTGAGCTGGTGCCCGGTATTTCCATCAGAAACCTGCCACTACAAGTGGTAGGTTTCCTTTAAGAACGAACCTACAGACCTATCTTGTAGGTAAACTGGGGACTGTCTGTAGATCTTTTAGTAGAATATTGATGTTCCCTCTTTAGATGTATATCTGGACAGCTCTTTAAACCTGTACTAATGCTCAGGCACTTTCGACAACTCTTCTATTAACCGTACGGTGTGTTTAACCAATGGTCTCTTGTGAGTCTAGTCTTAACTTCATCTTTCCTCATAAAAGTATTCTCCTAATTTAAATGGAGTTGGCCATCCCAGTGTGCCAGAATAGTATTTAGTTTACAGAAACATGTGGCCAGGACATATTTTCCCATTGTAAATTTCCAGTTTGAAGTAAAAGGGATCCTTTTAAAATTTTACATGTTTTTCTTTCTTTGCAAAAGATTATTCTCTTTCTGTTTCCACTTATGTTAGACTAGCTGTTGGATTCTAAATCCTCCTTCTTAAAAGTTGTTGGCTATACTCTATAACTTAACATGCTTACAAGTGCCTAAGTTTCCTGTAATTAAGAATGGGGGGGGGGAGGGGTTAGTTAATAGCTATGTTTTTAATTAATAATTGACGTAAAAACTAAACACCAACTAAAATTTTAGATTTTTTCATTTTTAAATGTCCTAAAATCCTAATGGGAAGTCGAGAATTACAATGTTATCAACAACGAGCACAGTAAGGTGGTTGTTTTGGCGCACACAGATATTCATGAAGTCACATGATGCTCGCAGTATAAAACAGTTTTCTTAATGTCTCAGTAACACAAAGCATTTTGGAGTTACAGCTTTAGCACAAGTTTATCTGGTGAGCCTTGCTCTTATTCTCCTTACAGCATCCGAGTTGGTTGTTACAATATTAATGCTCTATGAGCACATTTTGATCTTCCCTTTTGCCTTTCTATACTCTACAAAGTTATCAACAAAGCACTTGGAAATCTAATATAGTCCATTTCAGATGTTGTTTTTGGTTTACAACTTGGGAGGGGGGGGGTCTCTTTAGGGCTATTTTCTATATTTGTCATAAATAATAAAGATTACATTGTTAAACAGCAGAATTTTGCATAAATAGCTTTTTGCACAAACATTTAGCAAAATTGTATATTTTAAAAACTTGGGGTCTTTGATCTTCATATATACTCTGTATATACTCGTGTATAAGCCGAGTTTTTCAGCACAAAAAATGTGCTGAAAAACGTCCCCTCGGCTTATACACGAGTCAATATCGTCAAAAAATCTTTGTTTAAAAAATAATAAACGTTTATACTCACCCTCCAGTGGCCCCGATGTGCAGCACGCTCCCCCGATGTCCGCGCCGTTTCTTCAGGCTTCTGCGCCGGTCTTCTTTCTTCTGCTGGCGCCGCCATGTCTCTTCCCGGGCCGGAGAGAGCAATGGCGGCGCCCAGCAGAAGAAAGAAGACCGGCGCGGAAGTCTGAAGACAAGCGGCGCGGACATCGGGGGAGCAGTGCTGCACATCGGGGCCACGGGAGGGTGAGTATAAAAGTTTATTTTTTTTTTTTTTTTAATGCTGGGGGCAAGCTGTATACCGCTGGGGGCAAGCTGTATACCGCTGGGGGCAAGCTGTATACCACTGGGGGCAAGCTGTATACTACTGGGGGCAGGCTGGGCTGGCTGTATACTATAGGGGGCTGGTTGGCTATATACTGGGGGGGTCTGTGACCAATGCATTTCCCACCCTCGGCTTATACTCGAGTCAATAGTTTTTCCCAGTTTTTGGTGGTAAAATGAGGGGTCTCGGCTTATACTCGGGTCGGCTTATACTCGAGTATATACGGTAGTTACTTTCACACCCTTGTATAGAGTCTACTAAGGAAAATATTCATAAGTCCTTATGACTTTTTAATGCAACTATTATTTGTATTAACAGCATACAGATAGTCCCCGAGTTACATACCGGATAGGTTCTCTATGTTTGTTCTTAAGTTGAATTTGTATGCAATTTAGATTGGGTATATTTTATATTTGTAACTCCCTATGACAATTAGATTTTAAAAATTTTGTGCCATCCTGGGAACAAGGATTAACAATCTTCATTACAGACACCTAACAGCTGATTGCATTGCAGTCTGGGAGTCAAGTAAAGCATCAAGAGAGCTTCACCAGGGCAAACAGAAAACCCAGCACCCAGAGGAGAGGTAGGGAGGTGCAGCATTATGCAGAGCTTTGTGGGTGAGGGTTATTAACTTAAACAGTATTTAGGAGGAGACTGGCAACCAGTGCAGTGACTGGCACAAACTAGAAGCGTCTGTGTAGCGTTTGGTCTGGAAGACAAGCCTGGCTGCTGTATTAAGAATAGATAGTAGAGGAGAGAGTTTAGTAAGTGAAAGACCGATTTGTATGGAGTTACAGCAGTCTAGACGAGAAAGAATCAGAGCGACAATTAGTGTTTTAGAGGTTTTAATTGTAAGAAATGGTTGGATTCTAGAAATATTTTTTAGGTGCACCCGGCAAGAGCGAGCAACAGATTGAATATACGGTGCAAAAGAAGTGGTCAGAGTCCAGCACAACCCCAAGACAGCGGGCCTTCTTCACATGGTTAGCGCCAGATTGACTTAAGGGTATCCATTATTTTACTGAAAAAAAATAAATTGTACTATGTATGGAGTGATTGGTTACCAGCAATAAGGCAGAATCTAAAGTAAAGCCTAAAACGTTCTCATATTTTACCCACAATAATTCTAATTATTTCTGATCTCAGAGATGTTGGACAATTGTACAGATAAAGAAAAAATGTGCCGCTTTTGACACTAGATGGATGATTTTTACTTAGCTAAATTAAAGAGAGACCTATGTTCATGGAAAAAAAAACAAAAAAAAAAAAAAACAGGTGGATCCTTATAACTTCCTTCATAGATTGCAAGGCCCTCACTCCTATAGTTTCATACGACTATGTTTTTATTATGTGATGTCTTCTATTATTTGTATATGTCCCTCATAATCTCTAAAGTGCTATGATGGCGCTATATAAAGATTTTTATGTTATCGAGAATATCTATAGTCCAATAAGACAACTCTTGCCGCCCCCCCCAGCAAACTAAGTTATTTAGCAGGAGAAGCCGCTTCCTATTGTATATGGAACTATAACTGACAAAGAACAGAGGACACCACTTTACATTCTTATAAGTGATAAAACCGTCTACATTTTACACCAACTTTATGGCAGCTGTACATTATTAAGCAATGTAGCAGCTAGCAGGAGTAATGTCGCGGGGCTCACACCTCCAACAGTCTGAAAAGTGCTAATGTTATGAAGCTTGTCTGCATGAAGCTTTGCCACATAATGCAAATTAGACTCATTAAAGCCAGTCTTTCCCGGTGGGTTTTCACTTCCCTCTAACACACACTGTCAGCCTCCTGAATATCTCACCTACACTTAACAATAACTCCAAAAAGGAAGCAGACGCATGCTGTGCGAGGCTGGTAATTTTATTGGGTTCCTCAACCTTTAAAAAATCCGTTACAAGCCTGGTCTGGTTTCTGAAATCCTTTTTTGCAGGGAAATTAAGGCAAACGTTTTTATGTGGCCCTATAGTGTCTGCTGACTGCAAAAAGAATTTATACACAGCAGCGTCATTAGAGCAAACCTGCTCCCATTAGAAAATAATAGCCGTCAGATGGGACACAAAGCAGAGCAGGACCCAGCTCCCAGGCAGGCAGGCGCTCATAAAAAAAACACTCGCCAGCTACATTTCACACGCTCCGGTTATTGAATTGTTTTAAGTAGAAACTTTCCTTAGCGCCCTGTGCTTTAACACACTAAATCCAAAATGATTATACAAGTCTTTCTCTGAACACTTCAGGGCCGTAGATGCCACCAGGGGGGTGGTTAACAAGATCTATGAGGATACACCGATCCTGTGACAGCCCAAATATTATCCTGGGAGCTTACGGAAAATCCACATAAAATAGCCCTATGAGAGACATGGGTTTGCAATATTAGACTTATGGAAAATATGTTATTATTCATTAGGCGCCAACACGTTCCATAGCACAGTCAGCTGATGGCAAAGTGAATGCCATTAAAGTGACATATGTACCACCTGGTGGTATAGTAAGCAATGAACTCACTCCTATAGAGGCTATAGCGTAAATCCTGCAGCATATGGTCAGCTATGGAGCTAAATAATATGCTAAATGGAAACTGATTCCAAAGAAGCCTCTTCTGCTCTAAAGTTTAAAAAGTGTTAAAACCGCGACACCGCGGTTAATAACACTAACGAAAGTAAGTACCGGCACCAGCTCACCCTGAGCTGGTGCTCGGTACTTACAGCTTACACCTACCATTCTAAATGGTAGGTTTCCTTTAAAATCATTAAAATCAATTAGACATAGTATGTGAAATTGTAGTCATTTTTTAAAATCAATTAGATGGTTTAGAAAAAAACCTTTTTTATGTTTTTAATAATAGTTCAGGACTTCAAGTATTAGGAAGAGTGACTTCTTTCCGAAGAACCTGGTACAATGAACACTAGATACTGAGGGTTCCTGTTAGCGATCATCTATGAGCAGAGAACTTCTAAAGCCGATACAGTATCTAAGGTAAAGGTCTTGGTCAGGGTTGACATGGGTTGTATAATGAAGTTTTTCCTGTATTAAGGAAATTTAGTAATAAAATTTAGTTGACGGCCCAATTTCAGTCTCCATTGCATAAACCGAAGGTGGAGTTTCTTCTGTAAACTTTGATAGTTGGACATATATTTCAGTTTCAGGGAGCCTTCTTCCAGCCTCGGTGTTAGTGATATAAAGAAGTGAGGGTGTCTGGGTCTAGTCATTGGCTGTGCCAATTACTTCATCATTACATCTGCTCTTCGTTACATTACCGTCAAGGAGGTAGCCAACCCCTTTAACGTGTCACCAACAAACAGCTAGAGAAAATGAGATCTCTTGCCGAAGCCTGTGTTGAAAGGTCACAGGTGCAACAGAAGCTCCATCAAGGACCACTCAACAAGGTCTAATATTCGGCAAAAAAGACTGAAGAACATTTTGAGAGAAATACATGCAAGCAATACGCCCAATTCATGGAGCCTAATGTGGTTGTCTTGTTGCTGTTTTCCTGCTAGTAGGCAAGTAGAATATTTTCTTTATTTAGATGGAAAATATGATCAGGGAGATTTGTGAACCAAGTTGTTATAAAAATGGTCACGTGAATCAAAAATGATATGACCGGCGTTTATGAATAGGCAAATTGAAAAAAAATTAAAAAAGTTAACTTTGACCTTCTAAAAGTAAATAACCCAAGAAAGACATAATTTAAGAAAAAGTAAAAATCTGTAAAATCAAAGATGTTAATGGGACTTATGGTTCTCGGCACCTGCCTCCGGCTGAAAACGATGGGAAAGAGGGTATAGAACCCACTTTGGTCGATCTATGGCCTTCTTGGACCACATGAGGTCACTTGTAATGTCAGAGGAAGTGATGTCTCATATTCAGAGGAGACCATGGATTGGCCAAAGCAGGTCCCATGAGCCTCTGGCATTTCGGGCTTTACACAGAGAAGTGCTACAACGTGGGAACCAAGGGGTTTTCTGGGATTTTACCATTTCTTCATCCAAAAGTTGTGTCCTCTGTAGTATGATAGCACTGATCAAATAGGGAAACACACAATTGGCAATACCCAATTGTCCGATTCTTCCTAAATTTCCATGAGGAAATACCATTGAGTTATATGAAAAAAATTATCCAACTATTTAATGGAGAGTAAAAATATTTTAAAAAACAGACATTTCAGGAGTAGTGACCCGCTCTCTAAAAGAGTCCAAAACTAAGGTCAAGCTACAGGACTTGAACATTTGGTTCGTTTTCTCTCTATTCTCAAAGCAAAGTATCTTTTTGGACTCAAGGATGTGGAAACTTTTCAGTTTTGCCAATAATTTGCAGGAAACATTCACTGGATAAGATTAAAACACAATTGAGATACATGAACAACTCAGAATCATGGTCCTGAATAGAGATTGCAACATTTGAAGAATCCAGAAGTCAATCCCTGGAAGTTGCAGAATTCTGGGGAAAAATAAAACTTCAAAGAAAGGTTTTATACCAACAGCATTTGTAGTCACTCTCCTTTGACCAAATTAAAAACTCATACACGAGTCATGTTCAATTAGTGTAACAAGTGGAGAATGCAAATAAGGGCACATTCCCAACCAATAGAGTAAATAAAGAAATGCAATCCCTCTAGATGAACACGGCAGAACTTCTACATCACAGTTCATCCAAGTAATCCGTATTTATCCCAGTGTTTTAGAAGAATAAATACCACAGCTTTAAAGGTCAGGGAGAAATTGCCTTCAGGAAGTATCAATCCTTTGTATTTACAATGCCAATCTAACGCAAATCAGGGGACTGAAAGAGTATATGCCTGAGGAGAATCGGAGCAACCCCCAACACTAACAGGAAGATCCCTAAACATATTCACCAGGTTGTCCACTGGTTAACACATTACATAGCACTATAGGGCCATTGCCACTCATGGTTAACTCGAAGCGATGTACAGTACCAGCATGTTACATAAGATTTCCCAAAATCTAAATTAAAATACTAATGAGAGAAACAAGGAGAGAAGAGGGAATTGAGCTTCTTATGCAAGTGTAATGTATGCACATTTAGGCTACATTCACATGGATGTATGCCAGTCTGGCTGTAGTAGTACATAATACATACGTCTGGCGCGTTGGGGAGGAGAAGCGGTGACCCCTACCCTCTCCATGTGGATGTACACTGCACAGCTGTAAAAACAGGGAAAGAGAACATGTTCTATCTTTACCCTGTGTACGGAGTGGTAGGGTCCCATGCATGTGTGACACTGTATTTCTCAGTGTGCCTATTGCTGTCTATGGAGATGTATATATGGCCACAAGCTTGCAGCTGTATATACGTGTCAGGATTCAGGGGTAGTGGACACGGTGAACCACGGTGGACAAGCTTTTTCTAAGGACAAAACGACTCAAAGATCTGTCAGGGGACACAAGAAGGGGCTGGCTATTTATAAGAGAAGGCGACCGGCCAGCACCAATTATTGGCATGCTGGCCTTTAAATCTTACAGAGCCAGCGTGGGTGCCTGAGCAAGGGGACTGCCACTGGAGCCAAGGAAGGTAACTGAGGCTGCAGACACAATCCAGGGGCTCAGGGAGGCAGACGGGTGCACCTGTGACTTGGGTCATTGCTCGTATGAGCACCCGTGAAAGGGATTAAGGGTTCAAGTACAAAAAAAAAAAAGTATGCTTCCTTGGCATACAGTCCAATTGTTTAGTGCAAAATAAATACTTATAATACAAAGTCCGTATAGCCAGTATAAAAGCATAGAAAAGACAACACATTTCAAGTCCTATGCTGAATACTTCTTTAGACCAGAAGCCCAGGCCAGACCACGCTGCCTGGTTTATTACCACAGTATGACTGGGGGACATACAGTAAATCCCAGCCATTTGATATGAATAAACCTTTTCTTTGTGCAATAACTGCAGCAGAGGTGGCCGTATGAAAGGAAAACAAACAATCTCATTTCTAAGGGACAGCATGGCTACAATAATTACAAATTATCTTCACACTTGACATTTTTTTAATAAAATCCAAGTGAAGAAATTTATCTACATAGAAGATGAATTAAATGAAATGTCGATGGTCAGATGAGAATACCCCTTTAAAGAATATGTACTATAAGAATATGTGAGTGCATTACATATTGGTGTAACTCCTTTCATTCCATCTTGTCACCCATTAGACCAGGAATCCTCACTCCGACAAAATCTATTTGGATATACAATTATTAGGAGTTGCGTTGGCAATGGTTTATTATTTTAAGAAAGTGGTTCACAACCTATATTTTTTTTCCAAGAAAAGTCTGGGAGGGTCTGTGTCCCTATAAGTTCAGATTAGAAGAAATGGTAATCAGTTTCTAGCAAATGTATATTTCAAAAAGTGAAAACAGTGTCAGGAGGGAGGCAAGGAAGAGTAATGAAGACTCTTCAGTCTTGTTTAATCGGCTCCTGTGAACTTGACTTTTTCAGACACTTCCCTCCCGGACTGTGTCTTTAAGTTGTCTAGTGATTTATGAGGAGGAAGGGGGACATGGAAGGTCTTATGTAGGATCAAGAGCCTCCCTGGTTACATAAAGTCTCTGGCACCAGAGATACCTAGACCACATCCACTGCCGTCCTATCCCGAAACCATTGAGAAATGTTCAATGTGTTTACAACCCATATCTAAAAGGAGCCTTAATGCATAACAGAAGGTAGGTGGGATGTGACCTCTGGGATCTCACAATAAATGGTCAGTTCTGGTTCTCCCCATTATCCACATTAACCTACATAATCATAATTCTCATATATTGTGTAAAATGTATATTATCTACTGTGACTTCAAATACTTAAAATGTAAAATTAGAAAAATGCTTACATCAGTTGTAATAAGTGTTGTAATAAATATTAGCTTGTTTTATTGTAAATAATCTTCCATTATAAATAATAAATTAATATATAAAACCAAAAAACACCAATGAAACCAAATGGGTTCAGCATAATGTAAAGCAAGTGACTGAACCCAACAATCTTATAAGAAAAATTGATTCTTATGTGTACGCCCAGGTGCTTACTATCCCCGGATGAATGGTGTTAGGGTAAAGACAAGGTAAGATTGGCCATGTTGAATTTCAACATATCCAGTCCTTCATTAAGAATTGAGTCATTGACAGATGACTGTAAATGAAACATACAGACTGCACATAGAAAATATACTGGAGAACCATAAAAGTCACAGAATGTTCAGACAAAGTGTTGACTTCCAGGGCTGCCACCAGGGGGGGTTTAGTGGGACGGTGTTTAGGGGCCCAAACGAGAGTGGGCCAAAATTAGCCAGTCGGGGGCCTAGAAATTCTTAGAGGTGCTTTAATAAATTAGGTAAAGGGAAATGAGCTTTGACCACAAAGAAACGTAATTAATTGACTTTGTCTTCGTTTTTTTACAGCCGATTTGCCTCAGTCTGGCATTCGTTTTTCAGGGATCCTCAAACTGCAGACTGAGTCATCACCGTTCTGACTAGGACATGCTCTGCTTTTTAATGGATCAGTCGTGCAGCCCGTGAAAATAACGGGCATGGGCACTGTTCCATTAAAAGGTATTGCAGTTAGTGCCGCCGTATAACGTCAGATTTTTCTACGGCACACGGACAATTTTAACGGTTGCTTGGAACTGCCCATAGGCCGGATGAAGCATGAAAAAAAAAAAATCAGACAATTGTTACATTTTAAGTAGAATAGTTTAATAAAATCTGATTCTTATGTGTTTATATAGATGTATAAGTGAATAACCCTAGGTTTGAATTTGCAATTTGTCCTCTGGCCGCAGCCACATATAAGTGTGTGGATAATGGAAGTGTGTAGATGATGGATTCTCCGTATGTCTTCATGTAAGTGAGCACACGTGGCGTTCTACAGCAGCCACAGCAGGAATTTGCAATCATCGTGATATACAGTATAAAGGTTAATGTGCTGGATTCATCAATTTCAAGATGATCCTGGACAAAATGTCAAGACAGTCACGTCAGAGGCTTAAAGCGAAGCCTTTACTCTTTGAATTAGCCACGCTCAGAATCATTTTCAAAGGAACAACAAATCATGCGATTATAATTCTGCTCTGGAGATCAAAGCTCTGACTTCCTCCCTGACCTGAAAGATGTCTTTTTAATGCAGGTCCAAAAAGACTATAACCCATCATCCAGACCGGTTATGTATCTTAAGACTACAAATCCACTCGCGATGCAAAGGTCACCTATGAATGTATGTCTCGTTTGTTAATCTTAAAGGGGTTAAAGTGGGCTAAATTTAACTGTAGTGTGGAAGTCAGCTGAGTAATGTTATGAAATTCATGTGGTCTACATCATCCAATCGGATATTAAATTTAAACTATCAGTCAAGGTGGGGCGACCCTCCCCGAGGTTTCCACTCTCAACAAAAACATCAAGTCCATTGAGCGTGTGATGTCTAGGTCAATTCCTGGCCTTGTATGTGACTACAAAGGCCGGGGATTGGCCCAGAAGTCATGTGTACAATAAACATGATGTCATAAGTGACGGCCCAATGGTAGTATAAGTATAGCACTAGATCACGGGTTTTACTCAAAACCAGAAATACATATTCCAGTAGGTGAAAACTTTCCTTTTATATCTTAAACGTTAACAATAAAATATTTTTAACAGCTTACATCATCCCCATTTAATTTTGCTTCATAAGCTATGTGACCTTCCACAAGGATTTATGCATTTAACAAGTATCCCGGGAAATTTATATTTCGGGATGACTTGTGTAATAATATTTAGAAAATGAGTCCTTGAGGTTATTGGGAATGCATAGTTGGTGTCCAAGCAATGTGATGGGTTCAAGACGCTTCTGAACATTATAAACTGTGATAAATATTGTACTCCTAGCTTAGATAATAAATTCTATAGTGTTCATTCTTATGCTGGGGTTTTAAATATATTGCCGATCCTCACGACTAAAAAGCCGCCGCCTTGGTCCTGTCTGTTTGATGCTGGAAGAAGACTGAGAAACTTTATAAACTCTCCAGACAAAGCTTTCCCATTTCCTGGAAATCTGTCATTTTATCCTCCACTTAGTATGTAGTTTGTATTTTTACTCAAAGGACTTTCTCTGTACACCATGGGCCTAGCCAGGTCTGCAGTTGGACACTTTTCTCCATTCAAAATGTTGCCCCAATACCATCCACTTTGGGACACCCCTCTTAGACAGGTGAGGTAGAAAAAAGAAAATTTGTGTATAGAGCACAAATAAAAACTCTCTCTAAAATGTTAGAACACCGAGAAAGTTTTGTGTAGTATCTGTGAAATTCCTGAGCTTAGCCGGCTAAACTGCTTCTGTTGGCTGTGGTAATACTCTTTACCCTTAGTTCTCTTATACTACATCATATTTATCATCCAACATCAGGCACTGTACAAACTGGGTGCACGGTAGTAATGTATCTATTTATTAATCTTGATTCTGGTCTTCTGTCTATGTAGTAAGCTTGGTTCCTGTGTGGTTTCTACGTGGAAGGCTTAGTTCTGTTAACATATCTATGTTATAAGATTGGGTCTGGCCCTGATTCAATGTAGTAAAGTATCATAGTATCTAAGGCCGCAAAAAGACGCAAGTCCATCAAATCCAACCTTAAAGATGTGCTACTGTATAAATGTAGTAATCTTGTATCTGGTATTGTATATACATAGTAACCTTTGTTCTAGTGCTTTAAGTAGTAATCTTGGACTTGGTACTGTGCCCATGTAATATGTTTAGTTATATTATAGCTTCTAAGTACGCTTTTTTACTCTACTGGAAAAAGCATAACTCCTTTGCGCACCAGGACGTACTATTACCATAACATATCTATGCTGGTGCACGTAGGAAACTGAAAATACAGGGGGGGGGGGGAAATAATTATAACACAGCACTGCACAGAGCTTTCCAGATCAGTCCGTGTCCCAAGGGGCTCACAATCTAATCAACCTACCAGTATGTACCAGAGGAAACCCATACAAACACGGTGAGAACAAACAAACTCTTTGCAGATGTTGACCTGGATGGAACCTGAACCCAGGACCCCAGAGCTGCAAGGCTGAAGCGCTCACCACTGAGCCACCTTGCTACCCTAAAAAAAGTGAAGTATGGAAAAACATTGCATCTGTAAATTTTTTACAACTTTTTAACCACTATGGCTTTCAAAAGATTCAGGGATTCAATAGAAATTAAAATGCATTTAATAGAAAGAAATTAGAAATTTCTGCCCTTCACCTTTTAGCTGAATGTAAAATATTGACGCATCAAAAAGAAAAAAAATACTGTAAATTTTAAGACAATGTAAATGTTACAATTTGGACAATATAAATCATCACCAGTTGTCTTCTTTCTTCGAAATCAAAGTTGGCCACTACAGCATTTCTAAATTCCATACTTGGCAAATGAGAGGCCCAGCTCGTTCCCCTATGGTCCCACAAGTCTAAGCCCCAGTCAGAGTCATCATGTGGAAACTCACCAATGTGTTAAACTGATTAAAAAGTAGCTAAAGCCTTAATAATGATCAGCAAGAGGGCAAGGGGCAGGGGGGCTGGGAGTGCTAATTCCTGGAGGGAGTGAAGGGAAAACTGTGTAAAACACAGCAAAGCCCCTGTAATACTTCCATCTAAGTGGCCCTTGAACTAACAAGCGTTGTACTTCAAAGACTGAGGTCATTCCCGCTGTAATGGGATACAGATGGATCTATATCCAGTAGGTGAGCTGCTCAACACACACCTTCCCCAAATTAATTTACTACGAAACCAAATAAACTCCATGTACATTACCAAATATACATGAATAAAATACATAATATCTGATCACACACATATCTAATCAAGAGAGGATCTTCTTAGATATTTAATGTTTTTTACAAGGTCGTGGTACTTTGGGGAACCTTTCATCCCTTCCACCATCTCCAAATTTGTGATTCTTAGAGATGTTGCTCCACTGATTCTGGAACGGTTGGAATTTTTTTGTAGCTCCCATCATTCCCAAGCAATCCATTCCACCATTATTAGCCAAGATCGGGGACCTACTGTATATGTTAATTGTGCTCTTTACTGTTACTGTAAGGGTACGTCCACACATATACAGATGAAGTTTTTGGTTGCCAAAAGTAGACGTGGATCATATTGAGAGACGCCCCTACTCTTTTTTTTCACTCCACTCCTGGTTTGGACATCAAAAACTGCATCTGAAAAACTTAACGTGAGAAAGTTCCCTCAGGTAGGTGGTGCAAAAACCGATAGCTTGGTGAAAGACCATACAAAATATCATCTCCAAATGTATAAGAATTTATATTGATAGTATATTGGAGCGATATTAGGGAAAGAGCAGCACAGTGACAATGGATCTTTGTCCAGAGGTGAGGTGCACGCTTAAAACAAACCTGGCTCCAAGGTACATGCAAGTCACAAATGTACAGCACACCAATGAAGTATTAGTTTATGGCTCCATAAGGGTCTTGTAGGTTTCTCACGGTCAGTGAATAAAACATTTACACTTCATTGGAATGCTGCTTCCTTAGACCCTTCAATAAGGCGGTACGGTGGCTTAGTGGTTAGCATTACAGCCTTGCAGCGCTGGGGACCTGGGTTCAAGTCCCAGGGTCAACATCTGCAAAGAGTTTGTATGTTCTCTACATGTTTGGGTGGGTTTCCTCTGGGTCCTCCGATTTCCTCCCACACTCCAAAACATACTGGTAGGTTGATTAGATTGTGAGCCCCATTGGGACAGGGAGCGATTTGGCAAGTTCTGTGTGTGCTATATAAATAAAGGAATTATTATTATTATTGGAATATTGTATAACTCGTATCAGCCAAATGTGGACAACCCCTTTAAATCACACATCATCTCCAAGGAGGACTGACTTGGTTGAGGAAATCTTTCATAAGATCACTTACCTTGCTGAATGTCCTTCATGTCAAGGTGTAATCCAGATATCAAAATCCCTACGGCCTGCGACCTCTTTCCATCCAGTAGTTTAATAATCTGTAAATGAAGAGTACAGGGTTCAGTGTAACAACCAACCTTGTAGATGCCATATTGAGATTTCTCAGGAACTTCTATCGAGAGTCATTTGCATCGACAGGGCCAAAAAACTGTGATTTGAGAAACAATCGTGAATCGGGATGAAACACAGAAGTCATGTTGGTATTGCTGCATGGATTTTTCTTAATAGACCAGAGAACCTCTAATTCCAAAAACCACAAGTATTAGAGAGAACATGTGGATCCCATACTGTCTCCAGACCATACATCTCACTCATGTTTTCCTAAACATCCTACAACAGAGTGACATCTTTATAACTACTATTATTGTTCACAAGACCACAACACTGAACACAGATGTAGGAGCTAAAAGATCTCCTTTTGTCTTGTCGGTTGCGTCTTCCACATTTAATAAGTTAACTAGAACTTCCACTTCTATAAAGCTTCATGGTGCACATGACTTCTATGAGCTACTTAAAAGGAACCTGTCACAGAGAGAAGGTTACTGTCATCCTCCTGCGGCAGAGAAGGATGAATTATGCAGATTGTACATTATGTCCTAGTTGTAGGCAGCATGTTATAGAGCAGGGAGATCTGAGGGGGATTTTACATAGTGTCCCATCGAGAGATATGTGTTATAAAGCAGCAGGAGCTAAGGAAATTGTACATAGCGTTCCATATGCAGACAGCATGTTATAGAGCATTGGATAGAAAACAGAGGCGTGTTTGGAGACTGGCTTCAAGGGTTCATTTGTATTTCCTAATAGCATTTAAAAATATATAAAATAACAGAACAACGCGTTTCGCCCACTAAAATGAAGGCTTCATCAGCTAATTACCTGATGAACTACATTGCAGGAGGCGAAATGCGTTGTCCTTGATCTCCAAGATTTTCTATTTAATACCGATACCCTGGTGAGCCACCCCTACAGGCAGGACAGCATCGGTGGCATTAGAGAAACGCTATGAACCGAATTGTGCCTGCAGCATACATAGACAGAATAGAATCAGACAGAATACACTTCAGTCTGATTAGTAAGGGTAATTGTTCACTAGGGAGCACTTGTCTTTTCTTTTTGTCTCCTTGTTATAGAGCAGGTGGAGGTGAGTAGATTGTACATAGTGTCCTATATGCAGGCAGCATGTTATAGAGCAGGAGGAGATGAGCAAATTGTACATAGTGGGGCAGATTTATCAAGCTGTTTAAAAGTCAGAATATTATTAACCAATCACTGCTCCCCTTTAAAATATTCATGAGCACTGATAAAATGAAAGCTGAGCTGTAATTGGTTGACATGGGCAACTAAGAATATTCTGACTTTCAGACAGCTTGATAAATCTGCCCCAGGAGCTGAGCAGATTGTACATAGTGACCTATCTGCAGGCTGCATGTTATAGAGCAGGAGGGGCTGAGGAGATTGTACATAGTGTCCTGCCTATAGGGAACAGGTTATAAAACAGTAGCTGACACCTTGTCTTATCTGGAAACAGAGTGTCATGGGGCAGAAGTAGTTTAAGAAATTGTACACCTCGTCCCTTCTGCTGGCACAATGTCAAAGAGTAGGAGGAACAGAACTGATTGATTTATGGATTTATAAGAAAAGATTATTGCAATTAGGATTTTATTGATTTCCAGCTCTACTTGACTGATAACTACATACTCTCTGTATATAAGGTCATACAGGAAAAACTTTCAATCATTGTACAAGACAGTCTACCATACTTCTATGTTCAGAAGGAAAATAAATTAAAATTCATTAAAAATCAAATACAGGCAGTCCCCAGGTTACATACAAGATAGGTTCCATAGGTTTGTTCTAAAGTTGAATTTGTATGCAAGTTGGAACTGTATATTTTATAATTGTAGATCCAGACAAACTTATTTTTAGCCCCAGTGACAATTGGAGTTTAAATTTTTTTTGCTGTAATTGGACCAAGGATTATCCATAAAGCTTCATTACAGACACCTTACAGCTGATCATTACATCGTGGGACTATAGTAACATCCAGAGAGCTTCACCAGAGGAGTCCGTCTGTGACTAGGGGTCGTCTGTAAGTCAGGTGTCCTTAAGTAGGGGACCGCCTGTAGGCACTTTGTTTGATAGTGCAGAGTTGAAATACAATATCAGACCTAACCACAACTGTACGGATGATTCACTGTGTCTGAAGGTATGGTGATGGCAGAAAGCAATCATAGACCCTTCATACCACGCAGATCACTGGGATGAGACATCCTGCATTACTGACCGCTGTCACAATAGGACGTTTATGTTTTAAAACACTATACAAATGTAGCATTGAAACACACCTGTCACATCTGAAGACAGTAGTATATATGTTTATGGGATGTATGGGCGGAGGAATCAGGACTCTCATTGTCAATCACTGTGTGTGGGAGGATTAATCAGGACTCACTGTCAATCACTGTGTGCGGGTGGGGTAATCAGGACTCACTGTCAATCACTGTGTGTGGGTGGGGTAATCAGGCACCACCGTGCCAATCACTGTGTGGGGTGGGGTAATCAGGCACCACCGTGCCAATCACTGTGTGTGGGTGGGGTAATCAGGGCTCTCACCGTCTCTCCTTGGAGTCCTGTTAGGATTAACAGATTTGCTGCTCTAAATCATATAAGTCTAGTATTAATGAACGCAGTTTCTCAGATACAGTTGCAACCTTTTACAGTAATCAATGAATACATACGGGAACATAAAGGAACATATTTTCTCAAATTCTGGGTGCCATACCTAAAGGCTTTAGAAAGAGCCCTGGTTTTGAGGACCTTGACAGTGTTTTCTGGATTTTTCTGTGTTTTCTGAATTACAGTTTGTTGAGGAGTTTTAGAAGTGTCATTATGTGTATATATAGATACATACATATCTATCTATCTAAGTCACTTAATCTGTAAATGGAGCCACATGATCTGCCGCACCTCTAAATAGTGCAGGGTACTGAGAAGCTGCATCTTCCGATAACATTACTTGTCAATTGCATGTGTCTGCCCAGACATCTGTGGATGATTTATCATTTGGAAAATATGATTGGAGGAAATTTGGGAAGTGTGTTCTTCAGTTTTATATCAGGACACAATGTTTGTGGTCACTGAAATGTTAGGGAAGAATTCATCTGGCTATGAATGGCTTCTACAGAGCAACTGTGTATTAGAAGTGACAGATACAATGAAGCAATTGATTACAGAGCTGGAGCCAAGTAGACGCTGCTTACTAAATTCTTTTCTTGGCTTCTTAGTCAATCAAAAGGCTTAACTATTTAATGAATTATATGTATTAACACATACACTCACCGGCCATTTTATTAGGTACACCATGCTAGTAACGGGTTGGACCCCCTTTTGCCTTCAGAACTGCCTCAATTCTTCGTGGCATAGATTCAACAAGGTGCTGGAAGCTTTCCTCAGAGATTTTGGTCCATATTGACATGATGGCATCACACAGTTGCCGCAGATTTGTCGGCTGCACATCCATGATGCGAATCTCCCGTTCCACCACATCCCAAAGATGCTCTATTGGATTGAGATCTGGTGACTGTGGAGGCCATTTGAGTACAGTGAACTCATTGTCATGTTCAAGAAACCAGTCTGAGATGATTCCAGCTTTATGACATGGCGCATTATCCTGCTGAAAGTAGCCATCAGATGTTGGGTACATTGTGGTCATAAAGGGATGGACATGGTCAGCAACAATACTCAGGTAGGCTGTGGCGTTGCAACGATGCTCAATTGGTACCAAGGGGCCCAAAGAGTGCCAAGAAAATATTCCCCACACCATGACACCACCACCACCAGCCTGAACCGTTGATACAAGGCAGGATGGATCCATGCTTTCATGTTGTCGACACCAAATTCTGACCCTACCATCCGAATGTCGCAGCAGAAATCGAGACTCATCAGACCAGGCAACATTTTTCCAATCTTCTACTGTCCAATTTCGATGAGCTTGTGCAAATTGTAGCCCTTAGTTTCCTGTTCTTAGCTGAAAGGAGTGGCACCCAGTGTGGTCTTCTGCTACTGTAGCCCATCTGCCTCAAAGTTCGACGTACTGTGCATTCAGAGATGCTCTTCTGCCTACCTTGGTTGTAACGGGTGGCGATTTGAGTCACTGTTGCCTTTCTATCAGCTCGAACCAGTCTGCCCATTCTCCTCTGACCTCTGGCATCAACAAGGCATTTCCGGCCACAGAACTGCCTCTCAATGGATGTTTTTTCTTTTTCGGATCATTCTCTGTAAACCCTAGAGATGGTTGTGCGTGAAAATCCCAGTAGATCAGCAGTTTCTGAAATACTCAGACCAGCCCTTCTGGCACCAACAACCATGCCACGTTCAAAGGCATCAAATCACCTTTCTTCCCCACACTGATGCTCGGTTTGAACTGCAGGAGATTGTCTTGACCATGTCTACATGCCTAAATGCACTGAGTTGCCGCCATGTGATTGGCTGATTAGAAATTAAGTGTTAACGAGCAGTTGGACAGGTGTACCTAATAAAGTGGCCGGTGAGTGTGTATAATATATATATATATCTCATACATCCATACACACACAGCTGCATAGTTGCATAGCTGCAGTATAAAGCATAGCCAATATGACAGAGAAGCCACTGTACTAGTAAATTAATGATAAAAAGGGGAAGTAGGAATTGGTGCCTTTACTGAACAAACATAAAACATAAATATTAAATTGATTCTTTCACGCTAAAAATGAAGTCTAATCTGCAGGAACTGTGCTAAACATTAAGGCAACAAAGCAGATTGCACACAGTGTCCTATCTGCAGGCAGCATCTTATAGAGCAGGAGGATCTGAGCAGATTGTACATTGTGTCCAATCTGCAGGCAAAATGTTATAGAGCAGGAGGAGTTGAATTGATAGTACATAGTGTCCTATCTGCAGGCAGGATGATATAGAGCACCAGAAGCTGCACAGATTGTACATTGTTTCCCATATGTAGGGCAGCATATAGAGCAAGAGGAACTGAGGAAATTATATTTGGTGTACTTCAGTATCTGTAAGAAGCAGGTTACAGAGCCTGATAAACTAGCCAGATTAAAGGGGTTTTCCCACGGATAGGGCCTAACTTGCTGATCAGTGCCGAGATCCCCACATTTTGCAAAAACGAGGGGTCCGATGTTTTCCATTTAAATGTATAGTTTTTTGGAGAAAATCCATTATGAGTAAAATGTGTTTGTTTATTTCCCTTCACAATTTTAATACGGTAAATCAATCTAGATACATATAAGCAGGTATATATTATTCTGTTCAGTTCCTATAGATCCCACTGAAGTTCTAGAAAACATCTTTGTACCAAAGGTCCATTCTGCCACACAAGTTACTGCTGTCATTTATCCCTTATAATTAGGTCATCATCACACATCCAGTATGTAATATCCTTTCATTTTACCACCAATCCCATATATTTTAACTCACAGACGCTAAAACAATACTCTAAAATGGCAAAAGCACATACTTCAGACAAAATTACCTGATACAAGCTTTACTGCAGCTTCCTGTAATATCAGATATGTTCTTACTAAATGGTAGCTAAATGGAGCCTGTGCTACCTAGTTTGGGCTTCCTTAACTCTTATTGCCAAAACTAAGAGGAAAAAAAGACCATCTTTAAAATTGTGCAAGGTTTATCAGCCATGAATGGGTAAACATCTTCAACAAATACAGAGATATTCAGTGCAAAAGAATAGAAGAAAAAAAAAAATCACAGTGATAAACACCCCACACCCAAACTCCTTGCATTCTAAATATTTGAGAAGTCCACATAATACTCAGCCAAGAAGTTCAGGTCTCTAAACACAAATACACATGGTCACAATTACTTTTGAGACCAGGCCCTCTGGGAGAAAGCCCAACTTATTAACACTGAGTTGACCGATCTAAACCATCCTAAAAATCCTATGTGGTTCCTGAATAGGACTCAGCCAAGGTCCTCCTATTCCCATCAAGATTGACTACTATAGCAAAATTTCTGTAAACCTCAACTTCTTCTGAATTAATTTGCAATGCCAACCCAACAACTTTTTGGACCAATGAGTTTCCTAAGAGTCATAGAATGACTATTACGGGAGTAGACAACAGGTTCGATCTTATGGTTGGGCATCAACTGGTTGCTGTGTGTCCAACAGTTCAATCATCTAGGTCAGTGGTTCTCAACCTGTGGGTCGGGACCCCAGCGGGGGTCGAACGACCAAAACCGGGGGTCGCCTAAAGCCATCGGAGCCGCAATTTTACTTTGTTTTTACTACGAGTTGCATGGTTTGGGGTCACCACAGCATGAGGAACTGTATTGCGGGGTCACCACATTAGAAAGGTTGAGAATCACTGATCTAGGTGATGGGCACATAGTCTATATAATAAATACATACACACCTGTACATAAACTTACTGTATGTATGTATGGGGAAAAAACTGCACATTTGTAGCCTTGGCAGGAGAAAAGTTAAAAAATGCCTTTCAGTCGGCAAAAAATGGGGGTAATCCACCATGAAAATTGAGGCAAATACTTTCCAAAAATAAGTTTAAAGCACGGACTTGGCATTAAAAAGATACACGTGGGATGTAATTACTTGATTCAATTTTATTGTTATTCCTCTCATCAAGGATACAAAACTCGTCTACTTAAAAACTCCAAAAGAAAATTGTGATCAGACACTCCGCTCTACGGCTGTACGGTGATGGAACCGGCACATTACGATGATGTTTATGGGTGGGTGGTGGAAGAATGAGCCATCTAATCTTTGGTGTCCGGTCTTGTCTAAATTTTAACAAGATTACATCATTTTCTTCAAGGCTGCACTTAAAGGAAATTTACCAATAAACAGAGGCATAAGAATCCTACAAGAGTTTATCATTATCGACCTACCAACATTTTAGAGATTCGCAGTAGAAGATTTAAATATTTAATAAGAAAAATGTTCCTGAAATCTTGTTCTTCATATTTGAGTGAATAAAATTCATCTCCAAATGTTTGAAATTCTCCTGATTTCTCATAAGTAAAGAGAATAGTGTTCACAAACACAAACGATAGTGTTTCGAAAACTTTTTGCCGATCATTGGTAAGGGACAAACCTACAATAGTAGCGACTACCAATGAAAAATTATCATAAATGAAATCCATCCTGTTGGTTCTTTGAGACCATTTCTAGGTTGCAATAGTATTAAGGATACTTGGACAACCATTTTTATAATTAGGAAAATCAGCAATCCAAATGTTCCGGCAAAAAAACAAGTATGGCTGACTTAAAGGAAACCTACCATCAGAAATAGACCTATTGAGATAGATCTGATGGTAGGTTGCTAGTAACATGCCAAGCCGTAACCTATTTTACCTAATCCCAAAATAATTTCTAAACTAAACTTCATTCAACAAATATGCTAATTATTCGGCAGAGGCTATTGGGCGTGGAGTAGCCTTTGCTTCCACTGTGCAGAGAGCCCAGTAATCTCTGCTGATAATTAACATATTAGCATAATGTAGTTTAGAAAGCATTTTAGGATTATGTAAAGATAGATTAGGGTTTATCATGTTACTAGAAACTTACCATCAGATTTATGGGGCACATTTACTTACCCGGTCCCTCGGAGTTCCCAAAAGTGTATTGTCCGTCCGGAATGCATTGTGCCGCGATTCACTTAGATTGTGCGCCCGATTTCCTGCATGTGTCGCTTCCCCGCTCAGGTCCGCCAGAGTTCACCTTCTTCCTGGTGCAAGAGCTTGGCTTGCGACACAATTTTGAAGTTAAATCCCGCGGTTTGTCCGAATCCATCGGATCGTCCGATGGCCCGGCCCCTGATTTGTGTCGCATGAAAGCCGGCGCTTGCGCCAAAAACCCCTTTTAAATCCCTGTCCCAGCGGCGCAAAATGGAAATCGTTGGGATGTCCGATGAAAGTGCGGTCTGCGGGGCCCTTAGTAAATGAGCCCCTATGTTTATAGTTAGATTTCTGGTGGTAGGTTTTCTATCATCTGATATCTAGTGGGGAAAGGGAGCCCCTGACTCATTTATGGGGGATATGATATCACTCTTAAGTGATTAAGGGCCCAACTCACCCACCACGGTCATCCCTCACGTTGCATTTTGAAATTTAACACAATGGGTGTGAATTAGAGGTTTGCCAATTGCAGATATGAATCTACCAAGACACTTGTGATCAATCACAAGCAACACAAGTTTTTCATATATTCATTTTGTTTATATGCAAAACAAGAGGAGCTTATTCCGGTTTGCAAGAGTTTCAGTGTAAATGTATCCGCGATCAGGCCGAGCGCCTCCCTTGTGTCGTTTGTGCTGCGATTCAAAACACGTGTCAAAGCTGCATAAAGGATGTGTAGAAGGCACTTTTGAGCACTTAACAAACAACAATAGATGTATGAAAAAGCTATCGTAAAAGCAATGAGGCATTTTCACGCGATTTGAAAAATGTAAAAAAAATTATAAAAATAAAATAAAAACTTTAAAATAAAGATCTAGCTTTTTAAAACAGGAAATCATAATCTATTTTCCTAATACACACATATAAATAAGAAAAAAAATTTAAGAGTCATGCCTTCAGCAATTTTGTAATAATTTAATGCATTACCAGATAATTGTTACAGCGCCATCCAGTGGCCAAATGTATTACTACAAGAAACCAATTTTGTTCCATGGAAACCAGTGTAGTTTTCACCCTTGACCTGCTGGAGAACCTGCAGTGGTGATGGTCCTTGACCAAGGATGCAGAGGATCAACAAAGATGGTAGGGTGTAATAAGACCCTGCAAACGCTGCCAAAAACCATAGTAAACGCGGCCCATGCACCTGTCAATATCTATTATACATAGTGTATCACATCAGAGATTTCCAGGACAACGAGAATATGAAAGCTACAGAGTATGATATATCAAAAACTGAACCAGCAAAATGAGCATACAAGTGAAAGCTAATACCTTACAGGGCAGGCAGGTTCAAGCGTGGATTTGCGAGACATGACACAGAAAAAAACTATGGTCATCCGGAGCTACTTATGGCAGAACTGGAAAATAATTATTAATAGATGAGAGAGAAGGAGGAAAAGAGAAGAAGAGAGGTACAAATAGTATGTGGAATCCAATGAAAAAGAGGGAAACAACAAGAGGGTACAAGAAGAAAGACTAGAAGAAGGTAGGGGGATAGAGGTTCCGCACCACCGGCTGATACAGCCTCGGTACCATCTACAAGCAGATCATCGTGGAAAAGGATCCAAGGTTGCGAGATTAAGATGTGCTCCATTTGCATAGGACAGCATATCCCTAACCTATTCTAACAGATGGAGGAATGGTGGAACTCCAATGTCGTGGGATCACTGACCAAGCAAAAGGTCACAATTCTGGGCTCCGATAGAAGTATGGATAACATGCTCTCTCAGGGGGGATGTCAGCAGATAAGCCAGTGACTCACTGATCGTAACACCTGGGTCCAGAATGGGTGAGCCCCATCGCACCGCCCCATGTCTCCCTTTGCAACATCACAGCGAAACAGGAGTCTGGGGCTGAGGGGTAGATGGAATGGAGAAGGGATGGCACCCGGTACCATATTGAGAGTACATTATAATTCTGTTCCTGGGCGGACCAAACAAATGAGAGTTTGTAGCTGTATAGGAAGGCCTTCTGCCAATCGAAATTTGGACACTAAAGTCCCGCTCCCACCCTGTCACAAATGGAAGATCTGAAGTATCAGACTCTTGGATTAAGAGGGAGTAGATTTGAGATATTCCATGCTCCAGTGGGTTAGTGGCGGGGAATAGACCCTCTAATGTCATCAAGGAAAGTTTCAAAAAATGTGCCCCTCTTCAAAAACTGTAAAGAAGGACGTTAGTTGCGAGTATTCCAACTAGGATAGATTACCTACGTCTGGTCGGGAGCTTAGGACACTGAAAGACGGTATGGGCAAGCCTTAGGGGATGTCCAACATTCTCCGATCATCGCTCCGCTTGTATCCCAGAAACGTGTCCCTGTCCTGGATGGGTAGGAACTCCAGGGGTAAGAGGGCTATGTGGTATGTATTGTATCATAGTGTATTACTACATGGCTTTATTCATTACTAAGTGCACTTTCTTTATATTCTCATTTTTACCCTACAAGTTGGAGTTGGACACCACTCCAGAATCACTAGGGAGGAGTCGCTAGGAAGGAGTTTAGGTCAACTTATGTCGCTCACACATAAGGCGGACCGAACAGTAAGTATTCCCTTGCCCCAAAATACCAGGTCCAGATCTAATAATAGTTATTCTACACAGTTAATGCTGTAACAAAAAAAACCCCACCCAAATATCTTCTATTTTGCCAATTTTAACACCTATAAAAATCTATAAAAAGTGGTTTTATATTTCCTAAAACGACATCAATAAAAAAATCTTATTGCTCAACAGAAGACACTTAAAACAGCTCTTAAGGCAAAATAGAACAGACTCAAGAAAATTATATATATATATGTGTCATCTCTGATTCTTCTAACCCCAACAAAAGTGGATGTGACAAAATGGAGCAACTGCATAGTAAATGCTGTCCCTATGAAGTTCAATTTGTACTGCAAATAATAGACCTCATACAGCTGCAACCATCTACATCTCATCTCCTGATAAATCCCCCCCATTTTGGATATTCAACGGTAACTGACACGTTCATAATATATTTAATATATATATATATAAATACTAATATATATTATACACACACTCTAATTGTTGAAATGATTTCCCCTGGTGGGCCCAAGGGACTCTGGTCTGACACGGATTGTGACCTAAAATGATGGCTGTAGAAGTTGAATATCAAGGAAGATGGATGAAGAATGAGTATTCTTTAGGCTGGGTGTGAATATAAAATAAATATTTGTAAAAGTTTTAAAGAAGTTTTCTTGCTTTGGGGTGATCTATCCGCAGGTTATCCACAATTGAGTTGGGCCTGACACTCGTGATCCCCACCAATAAGCTGAATCGGACAAATAAGTCTCCAATATCCTAAAGTGGTAAAACCACTTTAGGGCTCTTTCACATTGCCATATTTCTTTACTTGAGCAATTTTTGAAGCTATTTTTTGTTTAACACTGACCAAATGATTAGTAGAAAAAAACTGAAGTGCGAAAGAGGCCATTGAAAAGAATGGTTCAGTAAGGCATCAGTGAAAAATCACTGAAGCCAGGAAGAGAAAATCAATCTGTACCTGTCCATTAGCCAAAATGATTGTTTTAGTGAAAAAAAACTCACCAATTTGTATCAGTCCTTAAATTGACACATCACAAGTGCTTTTCCCCTTTATCATCTATTTATTTTGACTTCACTTAAACTGGAAAGTTTTAATCCTCAGGACTGGGAATATAACTGCAAATTCACTCCTATAAGAAGTTCTAGTGGAACACAACAATCTCCGGTAGTGGAGGGGAAGCGCCCTGGTCATAGGGAAGGGGGCAAACTATGTATTTAGAAACAGAGAAATAGAAGCTCTGAACCTTTTAGCCTACATGAAAGATGGACTGGCTACAGCCCTGGTCTTCTGCTAGTATAAGCTTAGTCAAAAATGAATACTTAAAAATCACCCTTTTTCTTTTTGCCGTGACCAATTTGATAGATTTCAGCTCCTGTTACTATTGGGGCAGGGTTCAAATCCCATTTGTGAAGTATATCTTGTATCCTGAAAAAAGTCCCTTTGAAAAAGTGTCACGTTTGTAGGGTAACAATAGCCAGACAGAGGCCAAAAAGGATAAAAAGTTAGTATGGAATAGGAAAGTAGACAAAGCTATTCCATACAATGGTCCCTGTTTTTTTTTCAATTAGAATCAACAAGTAATGGACACCATAGTACAGCGCCCATCGGGATCGGGGCCGATGTTTGAAACCGGGGCATATATGTTACACAAAGGACATAAAATCAATCTGAACTGTACTATAACATAATGATTAACTATAGTAAATTAGATGTACTACATAACCTGAACGCCAGAATGTACAATCTGTAAATAGACTCTTCTCCATTGCACTCATGATCTAAAGCCTCTGAGTTATGACTGCATGACCCCTTCACAAAATTTCTCTCCTGGGACCATCCCTAGTCAGGCAATGGTGACACATATCTCTCTACTAACACGGGACCCTTAGATTTCAGTTTTAAAGCTCCGAAAACACATGCAAGCAATTAGGGAGGTCTAAAGGGGGGCGGTGGGGGGGGGGGGGGGGGGGAGACGCCAGTGAGGCCGTTATGCTAACCCCGTCTTGAGCTTTGATATGTTAATCACGGTGCTGACAGATGCCGGGTGATGGATCACAATTCTTCATATCTCAAAAAACATCCTGGTGTGTAATCACAACACTTCACTAACCCACACATGGGCCACTTTTGTTGATCCATAGCAATTACTATATGGAAGAAACTATTAAAAAAAACTTGAAGAAAGTAATAATATAAGATCTCTGGCAACATACATTGTATGTTGAGTGGAAGCCATTCAGTGCCTACAGAATGAAAATGAATATGGCAGTGCTGAAGACCCTACAGCAAAGCATGACCACAACATGACCGCACAAGCCTTAGGTGGGACTACCTGGGTGATAGACATAGTAACTGTTTTGGGGACCAACAATTAAGGTGGTCCATTTTAACATAGATACATGATGTAGACAGTGATGATGTTGGAAATAGAAGGAGGAGTGGAAAACTGAATTTGGCTTGATCCTAAGTTTTATCATGTACACTATGATACTATTACCCCTAATTGACGAGGGAAAAGCAAAATGTACATTGAGAATGGTGCCTCCTTCTGGTCGGTTTCATAATTATCATGTCTATTCTCACAGTGTGTACTATTCTGTACTGTGACATCGTCATATTATCCCAGTACTGTGACATCACTGTGTGTATTATCATTGTATCATGTACATTATACAACTTAACGGGGTTTGCCCATGAAAGCAAATTCTCCAATTTCAACCCCCTAGTGATGTTTACACAAAGTTTATTTTTGTCCCCTTACTTAACAATTTTACTCAGTTTTATTGCCATTTAAGCTCCTTATCTCTCAGTGATGGTCAGAGTAAGATTCTAGAGTGTGGGCGGGGACTCTCTGAGCAGACACTTTCTACACTTTTATTTTGCTTCTGAACATTTTACTAGTATCTGACACACAGAAAAAGAGAGACGAGAGAGATCAGAGATTATGAGATCCATGAGTTGCATATAAAATTCGCAGCACTGCTACATCAACCACAACATACTGTCAGATGCCTCCCTCCCCTGGATAAAGACCTTATCTGTCTGTAGCTTTACTCTCCTAGATGTGCTGGCAGGAAGTCAGTCTGTGTGTGTAAGCTTGTCTTGGAATGCAAGGGAGGGGGATAGAGGCAGAGATGAGCTCAGCTCCTGCAGAATTAGACAGGAGAATGATATGTCTTCACGAAGCCTAAAGTAAGAAGATTAACGGTCAGCACCAGGGGGAACCGAAATTGTATACACCAGGACTGATAGAGACAGGTTGGAATTCTATCTGTGAAATGTGGTATTTTATTAATAACAGTGAATTAGCGAATGCGTTATTTTGTTATCTTGAGTACATAAAAGAATCTTGTCTTTGTGGGAATACCCCTTTAATAGGCTGGCGAATGGTGTTACATGTCCACCTTATATCTGGGATGGTAGATTTTCACATCCACATATATATGTGAAGCATTAAAGAGCTCATACAAGCAGTTTTACACCAACTGGTTTTATAATATAAATGCTAAATGGATAAAATAATGTACACTATTTCAATGAAGGGAATTAGCTCACTTCATGTACTCTATGTATAGGGTGAAGGGTTAATGTCTGACTTCTGGGGCTCCCAGAGATAATAGAAACAGTAATCTGAACATTTTGAATAAAAGTGGAGGCGCTTGACTTCATCAACTATGAGACTTTCTACACAGCACCGGTTATGTACTGTACATGCAGCAGTAATTTAAAGAAATGTGTATTATGTTGCTGCCTGACATGTATGCAGACCTGTGTGTCTCCATGGTAACAGACTGAATACATCCCTTTGTAGTCTAATCCTGCCTCCCCATTCTTCAAGTTTTATTTTACGTGTTTTAACCCTGAGTGCCTGACCCAAAGCAAGTACACACAGTCCTTCGACTTACAGAGAACTTATAGTGACAGACGGACCTCTCTGATCATTATGATTTCTAGTGAACCTCTCTGGATGCTGGTAACTCACTGACCTTAAACCCCAGGCTGTAATGACCAACTGTAAGAGCTATCCAAGTTTTTTTGTTAATCCTGTTTCCTAGAATAATCCAAAATTTTCAAAATCCAACAATCAAAGGGCAAAAAAATGTATACATGTTACCACTTAAATACAAATCTAACTTAAAGGACATCGGAGGGGGGAGGCCGTGGAGGGGGGAGGCCGCGGAGGGGGCAGGGCGCGGAGGGGGCAGGGCGCGGAGGGGGCAGGGCGCGGAGGGGGCAGGGCGCGGAGGGGAGAGGGAACGGACTGTTTTCTCTCCTAGTTCCCAGTCCAGGAGAACGAAAAGGCTTGCATCGGAGGTGAGAGGAACTTGGGCGCCATCAGTCTGAGCGCCTCTGGCACTTTTACAAAGTTCATATTTCGTTAATAAAGATGCAAGAAAATGTCTAAAAAACAGCCCCCCCCCATCCCCTTCACGGAACGAGCAGTCTTATAGGACACTCTACCACCAATTATCTGGTGATAGATGTCCTTTGAGAACAAACATATAGAATCTATCCTGTCTGTACTCCGTGGACAGGCTGCAATCAAAATAAAGTAAAATTTACCTTTTTAGCTTTTGTCTTCTTTTCATAAGACTCGGAAAGTGGCTTTTTCTTCTGCTGAACACTGGGCTTACAAAACAGATCTTCAAATTCTTTGGTGTCTGCAATCTCTGGCTCCTTTAGGGAGTCCCACAAGGAAGGCTTGGCACTAGGATTTATACAAGAATATAGCGTCACGTATATTGGAGAGAATCCATGAGGGAAAGGTGGGCATCTGAATGTAAAGTCATCCTACTAGAATTTTGCAATATTTTCTTCTTATCAAGACCAGATGTTTAAAAACTATTTAAAAAAATTAAAAACTTCATTGTTACAAGAGAAACGCATGAGTTAATAGTACTTTTAAATACTACATATACATTTGCATTCTTTTTGTCTAAAATATTTTATTGGATAGCCTATACGGTCGATTCAATACAAATCTGGCAACTTTCAGGAACCAGAAGCTCTTCCGATTCATCTTGGACAAATCTTGTAGAAATGATAATAGAAGTCTAACAGGTCCGATAAAGTGCTCAGTGATTTCAGTGGACTTTTGACTGTTCCTGTTATTGTTCATTTATACCAAGTCTGTTAGGATTCAGTTATTATCGATTTGAAAACCAAAAATTTATAATTTGGTAAAAATTTAAAGAGAACTCGTCATCAAGATATCTGGCTCACTAACAGGGAGATCTAGAAAAGTAATGGGGGCGTCAACTTCAATGGACCCCTATTACTCACTAGAGTTCCCTGGTAGGGAGCAACGTAACTTTTTGTATACTTTAATATGTTACTGGTATGGGAAAGCAGGCTTATAAAAGCATGATTGAAATCTTTATTAAAATGGCTATTGGAATCTGTCATCAGGTGTAAATATCATACCCGGATGGCAGATTCCCTTTAACAAAAATAACTTTTTATAAAAAAAATAAATAAATGTCTGTTTTAGAGGACTAGAGGAGCAAACACCAGTTCAGACCAAATAGTTTCAGGCCCAAATACAATTTTAACAAAAAATTTGGTGAAACTTCAGCTTCAATGAATCTTTCCTTTTCAATGCCAACCGATCTCTATATAATTTATTTCCCTTATTAATTTTTTGGGGGCAATGTTGCTTTACACATTTACATATTTTTTGGTAATGTGTCACTAAATAATTAGTGATGATTAATGTACCTAAATATGTACATATATACAAACCAGACAATACTACCTTTTGGTCTTAAGCTGAATTCTTGTCCAGTAGAGAGACTTCATGGGACAACCAGGCTCTATTGGAGGTTTGCGTGGTGGTAAATCTCGTGATACCCCAAAGAAAGAACCAAAAGCAGGAGGTGGTGGAGGACCAACACCTGGAGGCGGTGGTGGAGGTGGTGGACCAAAACCAGGAGGTGGTGGAGGTGGGGGCGGACCAGTACCTGGAAGTGGAGGTGGTGGAGGTGGACCAGTGCCTGGAAGTGGAGGTGGTGGGGGTGGACCAGGACCTGGTAGTGGTGGCGGAGGTGGAGGCACAGGAGGTTTAAAATTGGGCAAAGGTGGAGGTGGTGGAATTGAAAAAGGTAGTGGAGGAGGTGGGGGAGGCACAATGGAAGATGGCTCCTGAGCTTCTGTAGGGCTTATAAGGCCCTGATTCAGTAAAGGGATGTTCAACTTCTTTGGAAGAATGTGGTTGTTCTTTTGAGTTTTGTTCTCCTCCTCACTGGGTTTCAGAAAGGTGTCTCTGTCAGTCTGTATATAAACATTGCGGAAAGTCTTTGGTGGGTTCTCATCTTCAGTTGAAATACAGGCATCCTTGAGTTCACCCTTTCCCTTATTCACTATGTTTTCCAATTCGTTCTGTAGGCTCTGTATGCTTTCCTCCAGTCTTGAGGTGTGGACAGCTTGTTCTCCTCGTACATTGAAGATTTCAACTTCGAACTGTGTCTATGGATAAAAAAACCCAAAAGCTTTTCAATATTATTACAGGAAATGTAGAGAAAGCAGTATTATAGGAGATCGTAGCAGGATATTCTAAAACAGACAACGCAGGAGGTATTATTACACAGATAATTGTAAGCAGTGACTTCCTAACTTAACCAAACTAAATTCCTATTCATTGTGATTTTTATTTTTTTACTTGACTTCAATTTTTGTTGGAAGACTATTCCGATGTGTGTACAGTTCGGGATTTAAAATCCTGTAATATATTCACAGTTACATTTGCATTCATAGATGGTAACTATACAGCAAAAATGTCCTTTTAGTTAATGACAAGCAGGACCTCCAACAGGGGGGGGGGGTTAGTGTGACTGTGTTCAGGGGGCCCCAAGTCACAAAAAAACCTCCTCCCTTCCATGCAGAGGGCTGGATTATCATTCTGTGGGGAGTGGGGGCCCACAAAATGTGCCAGCCAGGGGCCCCAAACTTCCAAGTGGCGGTCCTGCTAGTAGTATCAGTATCAGTTAATGCAATGCACAAGCCCAAGATTATAATTTCACATTTAAAAATCTGTGTGAGGGCTTGTTTTCTGCTTAACAAATCGTATGTCCTGGTGAGGGTATTTAATATTCCATGCCGTATACTGGAAAGTGGGAAAAAAATTCCAAATGCGATGAAGTTCACAAAATGCATTTGTAACATTTTCTTGTGGCCTCTGCTTTTATGGTGCACTCCAAAAATATTTCTGTGTTTCCCTATATTCTGACGCTAATAGCTTTTCTCATACTACAGAGTACGGAGCTATGAGAGGTGTCATTTTTTTCCCCATTATGTGGATGTCCTTTTTAGTGTTACTGTTTGGGGGACTGAATGAACTATTGATGACTTACAAAAATGGCGATTCAGACATTTGGGCGCTATTTTTTGTTACAGGGTTCAACCCCTGGAATAGTTCTATTTTGATTGATCGGGACTCTGTTCCCTCTAATGACATTGCGGAAAGTGATGATCTGAGCCAATATGGTGGCTCTCGTGTGGCGCCCACTTTTACATGTCTCTAACAGCATTGCCAGAGGAATTGAACGAGGGGAACAACGGTGTTAACTGCAATTCGCCAATGAGCCCTCTCCATACTCCTCTTGACATCTGTCGATGTACAATTGCAGTGGTTTGTGACAAGGGGGTTAACAAGTCACACGTGACCTGTTCCTGAAGTGAACCCCCCGATGCTGCTGGAGGGGGGGTTGAACTCAAATTTTGCATTGCAAAAGTTGAATTCCACACCAGCATCCACAGCATTAAAAGACATCTACCATCAGGATCAAGGATTGTAAGCCAAGCACAGTTATATGCTGGTGTATGCCCCCTCTGGCATGATCCACTCTTGTATTAGCATCCTATCCCGTTGTTTTTACAGAAACAGGCTTTAAAAATTATGCAAATGAGCCTCAGGGGCTGCAGGCTCCATAGATGTTAATTGAGGCCAGAGCCCTTCAGGCTCGTTTGCATAATCTTAAAGCTGTTTTTGTAAAAACAAGGGCGTAAGAAGCTAATTCAAGGGTCGATCCTGCCAGGGGGGCACACACCAGCATATAACCGGGCTTGGTTTAAAGCCATTAGAACGGACTGAAGGAAACAAACAGGAAGTTGTGCACAATACAGAGGGCAGCTTGGTGAGAACAGGGAAAGGCTGAAGATCTCAAAGGAGGCAAAGGTACAGGTACATATACATGCAGATATATGTCTATGAAAAGTGGCCAACCCCTTTAAGTTGGAACAGCTAGGCACGGAAATTGGCCAAGAGAAGATGTTCTGGAATTTGTGGCCATGCCCAAGGTGCAGGGAAATGTACAGAAATATATTTGTATAAATTAATAAAGGATTTCTCTGCATGCTTATGATGCTGGATACTTCACCTTCAAGGTCAAATGCTTAGTTTGTATGTGACCGAGTAGCTGACAGATTTCCTTTAATCGTTGCCATTATTGTCAAAAGTAATTACATTACACTGGTATTTCCACATCTCGGGCGCCATATACAGTACCTCCGATTATACGTCCTCGTCCCACTGAGAATTCATCAGTGCAAACATCTACACAAAATACATGTTGTAGAGGATGACTTTGCCAATAGGTTTTGCAAGAAGAATAAACTAATGGCTTGTATGATAAACGATGTGTTCCGAGTATCCCGGCTTTTGACTTTAGCCATGTGCAACGTTGTATACATTGGCAACATTGCACAAAAAAAAAATCCAAGCAGCACAAGACAGATTCTAATTTTCCATATTGTAAACTTCTCTTCTAATGTTAATCTCTCCTATTCTAATGAAGTCAACATATTAGGAGATCTGGAGAACAGATGAAACTAATGGCCGATAAAATGCCTCTTGCTAGGACTAAGTGCATCATATTTTCCCCCGACAATGTTTTGTAGTCATAGTGCAATTGTATTTGTGAGCAAGCTGGAAAAAAATTCTTTGTAATGTGGCACGGGTCATTAAATGGTAATTCTGCGGGGCTCTCTCATCATCATCATCAAATTGCCCTCAATTAATAATGTCTATCTGGCAGTTGGCAAGAGACTAAACAACTTGCATCTGGTGGGAATTACAACGAGTAACCATTTTTGTTCTGAAAACATAGCAACCAATTTTTCAAGACAGGTTTGCTTTAGAAAAGGAGACATCTATACACAATAAGTTGGGTACCAGCGAGCCCTTAAATAAATGTATTCAGAACAAAAGAGTTTAGAACTTTAAAATTATCCTCAATGGACTCGCTGGAATTGCTGGTCTAATCGCCAGACTTCTAGAAGACCATCCAACTTTATACATTTCTAAAAGTCCATAATTGTATAAACTGGTTTTGCACCCATCAATATGGTGCCCCAGAGATCTTATCATGGTTGCCAACTAATGTCCGTGTTCCCCATGTCAAATGGTTTCATCCATCATGATAAACCAGTGACAACTGGGGCCCCTTCCACATTTTGTTTGCATTGCACGTCAGGGTGCAATGCGTGAAAAACTAACGTTTTTGGCTGCGTTTTTGGTCCTTTTTTCCTTGGAGTCATTAGCGTTTTTGTGTTTTTCATGCGCATGTTGTTCGCGTTTTTCTTGCATTTTCAGTACGTTTTTCAAATCACATCCTTCTTAAATTGGTACTTCATGACTTTGTTTCACATCACCTAGCAACCCATCCGTTTAAAACGCATTGCACTCGCACTTGCGAGTGCAATGCGTTTTTTGATGCGTCTCCATAGACTTGAACGGGGCGTAAAAAACGTGTGTGAAACGCAAAAGTAGAGCATGCTGTGATTTTGACGCGCGTCAAAACAAACGCATGCAAGCGCGTAAAAAAAATGCAAATAAGGACAAGCCCATTGGAAACAATGGGACAGAGTGCAATGCAAGATCTGCGCGTCAAAAGCGCTACTGTGGAAGGGGCCTTACTCATAGATCCAGGCACCGTGACTACGGTAATCTTCTTATATTTGTTATCCATGGCCTCCTTCCTTCTAAAATCACCTTTTAAAATGATGCCAATGAGCCCAAAGGTCTCCTGTGGGTGTTACTAGAGCCCCTCTGTGCTGTAGCTTCACAGGCCGTTTCACTGTGCATGAGCACTCCTTCCCTCTCCTCCCACTGTGTGCTGAAACGGTCTCTGCTGCAGTAAGATTAAAACAGGCTGAAAGGAAAGGAAAGTGCTGAGGGAGCAGAGGGGGAAACAGTGTAACAGCCTGTGAATATGCAGCACGGAGGAGCTCTGGTAAAACCCCATGGAGCCCTTTTGGCTCAGTTGCAGAATTACATAAGTTTAGGTCACAGTGCCTGGTTCTACGAGGTTTATCATACTTGATTTTGATGGTAGATTTTCATTAAACCTTGATTTTTTTTTACGGACATGAAAAATATGGATACGGATGGACGAGCAAGGGACACGCCAGCGTTAACTAGCACTAAATTGAATACATTAAGGGAACATCATTACAAAATGAGTTCCTTCGGCTCCCAATGGCATCCGGTTGCAAACGTTTAGCATTAGTTTGGATGTTTTACAAAATAAACCATTTAGTTACAAATCTCATTTTTGTGGCGTTTCCATTTACCCAGGGGGTCTATAAGTTTAGGCTTCATTATTCCTGGCGAGGATATACTCCTGAGATAAAGCATGAATAAGAACCCTTACGCTGCCCCCTATTGGAAAGGACAGAAACCTGGCAGTCCACTTTTACTTGGCGATCCCTGCCAAACACTATACATCTTTCTGTCTTGCATTGTGGGGTGTAAACATACAGTATGCATATAAATAGCGAGAGGAAAATGTTAAATCAGCTCCAGAAGAAAACATGTTGCTAGAAAATGAGAAACACACCAATCAGGGGTCACAAGAGCAGAGTTTAGATGAAATGTAATCAGGGCTCCGCCAGCATCCATAAAATAAAGGACTGGAGTCCAACTACATGGGACCATATGTGGAGATTCACCTCTGCAGCAGTGCGGGGGCACGGCAGGCCCTCCAGGAAGGGAAGGGATGAGATGTGCTATGTGCTTTGATCATTTCCATTGGAGATAAAGGTGTAGTCACTATTAATAATGACATCTTGGAGCTCAGAATTAGCATATAGTGAATAAAGCAACATGTTGGAAAGAAAAAGAGGTAACTGTCAGTCTATGGGGCAGATTTATTAAAGAGAACCCGTCAACTCCTTATTTGCATTAAAACTAATCTGATGGCCTTGTAGATGAAGTGCCCTGCTCGGTAAGCAAGCCTCATCTGTGGCATGAATGCAACACTATTTATCATACAGAGATAAGACCACGGGAGTAACTATGAAGTCCAGTGCACTCTTCCATGTAGTACAACACACTCCTAGAGGGAGCAGAGCACTGCCAAACAAAACTTTATGGCATTAATTACGGTATTTATGTAATTAAAGGAAATCTACCATTTGATTCGATGCAGTATGAAGCAAACATATCTTTAGAATGCTGTAGCTACACTGATGCAGAAACATATCTACTTTAATCCCTGAGCTGAGTGGTTTTGCAGAAAAAACTATTATAAAGTTATGCCAATGAGCCTCTGTCGCTTCTGTGGCTGCCCCGGTGCGCTTCTCACTGCTCCAGAGATGATGTAATCATGGAAAGGCAGAAGTAATCGATCGCTGCACCATCCCCCAGCTGCTGTGTATGAGCCTGCCAGCTCAGGTTGATTAGTCCTGTCTGGACAGTTCAGGAAGCTGCTGTGTAATGAGTTTATGTAGGCAGCCAGCTTTCCCAAGGTCCTAAATGTATAATTTCCTTTTGAAACAAATTAAAACTATTGAAAACAAACTTTATGGTAGGTGGTGGGGAGTACGGTGATCACACTGGCCAGATTTCACAGACTGGCCACAGGGAAGAGGAGAGGACTCCAAGTATCATATCAATATGTAGCTTCATTTTATTTCCTTTGGTGTATAATTGAGACTTTTGGAAGGTCTTTTTTGCTCCTTACATATGATTATGTCTTTTTTTCTTGTTGTACATCTTTCATTTTTCCTGTCCTGGCAGGCGCAAGTTTTGGCTTTTTTGATACTTTTTGTTGCAAATATCTCAAATGAACCTGGACACAAGCCATGTGAGGGGGTTATGCACAGGAGTGGACACTACTGTAAATTCCGGATTTGAGGCCGTGTCCCTTCTATGCCCGACCGTGTGCCCATATTGCAGTTTACCAACACCTATGGGGTATTAGCTTACTCAGGAAAAATTTGATACCAAACTTTGTGAAGTTTTTCATAATTCAATACATTGTGCCAAAATGAAATATATTGTTTAAAAAAAAAATTACACCTCCATTTTGTTTTAACCACTGCAGGGTTAATAAACTTCATAAAGTAGATTTTTCATACATTGAGCGGTGTCATTTCTAAAATGCCATAATTTACAGGGTTTTACGCCTCTCAAAGCAAAACTGAGCAGGTGCCTCCAAATATGGATTTTGGCGATTTTCATAAAAATGATTTGCACCCAAAATTCTGAACCTCCTAACAACCAAGAAAATAGAGAGGATGCATAAAGAGCCCATGCCGATATAAAAAAAGACATTCGGGAAATGTTAGGCATGAAGTTGTTTAAATGTTATGACTATTTGCCTAAAATTTACAACTTTGAACATGAAGAATTTTTAGAAATTTCCATTTTTTCACAAAAGAGATCATTAAAATTTTTCAAAAAGTTTGAAGTACAATGTATGATGAGAAAATCTCAAAATACCCTGGACATGTTAAAGTGTTCCAAAGTTATATCCTCATATGACATAGGGCAGATTTGAAGAAAAAAAAAAAAAATGAATTTTTCAGCCATCATAGTTCTATAGTAAATGTAGAAATCTGCTACCAGATTCGTGCACTTTCTATTTTCAGCTGATTGAAATATAGGGGTCATTTATAATAATTCTTTATTTATTTAGTGCCTACAGATTATGCAGCGCTGCACAAAGCATGGCACAATGGTCCCTGTCCCCGCAATCTAAACAACCTACCAGTATGTTTTGGAGTGTGGGAGGAAACCGGAGGACCCGGAGGAAACCCACGCAAACACAGAGAGAACATACAAACTCTTTGCAGATGTTGACCTGGGTGGGATTAGTGCTACCCACTAAGCCACCGTGCCGCCCATGTCTTATTTCCCCCTTCTCCGGGTTCTTTTTGCTCCTGAGTCTATTTTTTGCCCCTCCTTTGTCTTTGTTGTTTTGGTTCTTTTATCAAATGCAGGTTTTTTTGAGCCTTGTTAGGTGCACATTTATAAAAAAAAAGTTGCAATTTTGTTGCGCAAATCATACCATTGCCTTTCCCAAGCATGGTCAGGACTGGTGTGTTATTGCTCAATTACTTGTGCCCATATAGGCACAAATCAATGTTAAATAAGGCATAGACATCTGGAAGCAGGAGAAATACAAAGACAAATTAAGCGCAAACCAGGAAACTGCTACACAGCGAACTCCCGCAAACTGCTGGAAAAAGGCGCAAAACATTATGTAAACAGCCCAATGTGCTCAAAAAGTCACACATACAGCCAAAGGCGCTTCAGACTAGAATAAATCTGCCCCATTTATCTTTCAAAAAGTAAGACCTCATATAGTTATATTGATGAAAAAATGCTAACATTCCTATTCCTAAAATACTCATGTAAAAAAAAAAATATTTTTAAATAATTAAATAACATGCAGGTCTGGTTTTTAAGGGGCTTAAAAGTATGCCCTCCACCCTCTAAAAAAACATTTTAATACAAGTATTTTTCAAAATAGGAAGGCACAGGGTCCCATTGCAAACCAAGTCTGACTTAAAGGGAACCTGTCAGCAGAAATGAATGTAATAAACCACTACCAGTATGTTGACTGGTAACTGAAGACTTTGCAGATCATGTTTCTTTCATGGCCCAGTGTGGTGGCATCATCTAGAAAATCAACTTTGAAGCGAGATGTAAATTAGATGCATAAAGTCAAGGAGACAGAGATTTTAGCACTGAAGTCAAGCTCTCTCTTCCTCAGAAACCCCACTTCACTGTAATTGATGGTTCTACATCCAGAGACATCACTAGCCAGATCACCAGAAGTCTGATGTACAATGTCAATCACAGAGGAGGAGGGGTTGAGAGCTCCACACCTTGACTTTAAACTCGTTAAACTCTCCTCCTCCTTGACTTAACACAACCAATTTACATCTCACTTCAAAGTTGATTTTCTGGAGGATGCCACCACCATGGGCCATGAAAGAAACAAAATCTATAAGGCGTTACTCTGCCTGACAAAATACTAGTAGAGGTTTATTAGACCATTTGTTGATGACAGGTTCCCTTTAATATTATTTTTCTTCGAACACGATTAATTCCATAGTGCTGTACATCGTGTACTTAAAATGTCTTTTCCCTTGACGTACACACAACTTTTTTCCCCCCGTTTTCTACATTTAAGGTCATAGTGCAAAATTTAATAAACAAAAGAAAAGTTAATGAAAAAGTTCACTTGGTTCCTAGCTAATAAAACGCTGTGCAGATAAATAAAGCGCGGCCTGGGAATGCTTTTATCAAGCTCACAATAATGTTTTACACCCTATAGACAGAGGCAGGAACACCAGGGGAAAATCAAGCCCTAACCTTATGCAGATTGGTTCAAAAGTTCCTTTCTGGACAGCGTACAGAAATGTTATCGAGAAATCCATTGTGATGTTCCAAGTATCATTAAAAACCATAGGAATCCAAACAACATCTACAGCCAAACACCATTAAACATGCAAACTGTGAAAGATACAAAGCACGCCCGTCTCTCAAAGCTTTCATCAAAGACTCTGAACGCAACGCAGAGCCAAGTAAGAGATCAACGACCGATTAAAGGGCTGGAAGATCAGGAACTCCGAGCATTCTGGTGCAAACCCCATGTTATAAGGGCATGCGACCGTAACACATCGCCTTCATTACTGATAGCAATTACCAAATCATGACACCCTGCCAGTAGAAGACACATCCTCAATTAAGAACTTATTTCACAGCAGTAAATACATAAACTTTGTTTTAATTAGTATTAAGGGTGCGTACAAAGTCTCACTGAGAAGATCCAGCTGGTTTTCAAAGTCTTAAAGGCGGTGCTTTGGGAAATAGTATGCAAATCAGCTCTCAATTTCCATCTGTATATAACAATGCATAAAATCAATGTCCAAGCCATAAAAGCTTTGAAACTAGAAACACTTCTGTAGACAGAATTTTACAGGTTATCGTCACCCTTTAGGAAGATGCAAGTTGTGGTTTAGTTAAGGGGTTGTATCACGTTTGTATGTTATCGCCTATCAACCATTATTCATTGACTTAGGGTACCCCCCCCCACAGATCACAAGAGCAAACCCAACAATTTGGAGAATGTGGGTCCCATTCTTACTAATGGCTGGAGCCACATGCTTGACCTGCCTCCACCCATTAGTGGGGATAGACCAGTATCTGTAGCGAGAGAAGAGGAAATACACAGCGCAAGACACTCAAATGTAACGTAATGATTCCGGTATTATTCATGTAAGGTAAATTTCTCACCTTGTTGGTCTTGGTATGTCAGAATATAGTATTTTCTTTATTGGTGAAAAGCAGCATAAATCCCGGGAATCATCCCATACATTAATGGAGTAGAGGAGTCCTCCAAAGTAGTGTTCTGCGCCCACAGATTGTGGACCAAGTGGCTTGTGGACAATGAGAAGCGCTGAGGAATGTTATGCCCACCTGTAGTTTCCATGTCATACTGATTTGCCATGTGAACACTCATTTCATGGTACAGTGAGCACACACGTACTCACATTGTACCGTGCCGTCGCCGAAAAAAAAAAAAGCATACTCTATCTTTTGCCATACATACAGCCCGGCAACATGCCTCGCTATGGAGAGGGGAGGGGTGAGAAGCGTTCACCCCTGCACCCAGGTCCCGGCACTGAAAAATCTTGTACAACCTTTACAAATGCTTTACAAGAAATGCTTCAAGAAATTCAATATTGAAGAACCGTACGGTATGAATTTTTACAGACAAGACATGGTAGATGCTTTTATGTTAAATATTTAAAGGAAACCTACCATTTGGTTTGATGCATGATAAACTAAACATACCTTGAGAATTCTGTAGCTACACTGAAGCAGGATCATAAATTTATTTAATCCCGGAGATGAGTAGTTTTGCTGAAAAAACAATTATAAAATTATGATAATGAAGCTCTGTGGCTTCTGTGCCTGGCTCTTTTCCTTTCACATTAGTTATGCACTGCACCAGATGATGATGCAATCACTGTTCTCTCTGCCAGGCAGAATAATCAATCACTGCACCATCCCCCAGCTGCTGTGCATGACTGACCCAGCTAAGGTTGATTAGTCCTGTCTTGGATGTTCAGAAAGCTTGTGTGTAATGTGGATACAGCTTTTCCAAGGTCCTGAATTTTATAATAGTTTTTTCCAGCAAAACCACTCAGCAGAGGGATTGAACAAGATATGTTTCTGCATCAGTGTAGCTACAGCATTTAATGTTTGGTTCATAATGCATTAAATCAAGCCGCTATACAAAATGCTATAACTTTGCATGATTAACCTCTTAATTTATCAGGTAATGAGATTCTGAAACAAGTGACCCTGTGGTCCAAATTATGTAACTCTTTGATCTAAGGCTGGGACTTAAAGTCAAAGGTTTTAACACATTCCCCCACTTATATTTGCAGTTCTGACGACTGTGTGGTGTCGGATTGATTTCTACAAGCCGGGGGAACATGTTGTTGAAGACTTTTCAATAAGAAACTGGAGTTAACAATGTCAATTACACAGCAGGACAGAAGTTACACATTAATAGTGAGACGATAGAAACCTGATACCAGGAAGACTGCTCTCCACAAATCAGGAAGTGCTAATAGTTATTCACTATGGGCCAGGTATCAAAATACTTGGAGATTCTGGGTAAACTGGGAATAAAGATTTAAAAAACAATTGTAAAGATAAAAACCTGAAAAAGGAAAAAGTATAAAAAACAAATCAGAATGCTACTAATTCTAATGATTTAAAAGATCTAAGGCAATAAAATTTTCTGCTGCTCCTTAAAATCTGTAATATGGGTCCAAGGCTTCTAAGGAGCACCAAATAACCCGCCAAGTTTGACAATGTCCTGTAGAAAGAATAAAGAAAGGGACCTCCATCCCTGAAATCCTCATACATGTTTGCCAGCTCTTCATACGTTGATACAAGTCTCCCCTGGACTTTGATACTTATAACTTGGGAGGACCCATTGGTTCCTGTAATAGTAACACCTGCAATCGGGGCCACCACTTTGCTGATGATGTCACAGCTTTGCTGGCAGCATTTAAACAGTTAACATCCAGTGTATGCAGTAGGGAGTGAGCCCCAAAAATCAAACCCTGAAGTTCAGGTCAGCTCATTGAGATCTATGACCTGTCCTCTGGACATGGAGGCAGAGTTCAGTATCACTATACTGTCCTTCAGCTTTGATTCTCTGTTCCATTATATCAGAGAGCCCATTGTATATATAGGTTTTTAACAGAAAAGGACAGGTCATACATGGAAAAGTTCATGGTACTTTCCTACGGCTCCCAGTAAAGGTGGAGAACCCCTGCAAAATATTTCAAGCCTTTTCTACAAGAGTTATTCCAAGTTTATGCCAAGTAGAAATCCGCTTTGGCTAAAAATCCAATGGTCTTCGTTTATTGCTATCCATATAACCTTATAAGGTGTATAGGGGAGAACCTCTTTAAATAATCTGCGGGAGCCAGGGTTAGGTTGGATATCATTCTGTTACATCTCCTGCATGGAGAACATGCTATTATTTCCCAATTACTCTGATCAAAACTACAACTGCAATCTGTATGAGGCATCTGCTTTATCTAAAATGTGTCATCAATGCAAAGAAAGATACATACTGTACGTTTCAGAGGACAACACACACATAAAGCGCAGCCCTTCTCGTCCCTGAACTAAGATGTAGGGTCACAAGATAACCACATACACATGAACTGCACTTGGCTGTCTGGGGTGCAGGATGATTGCTCCGCTCATTACAACTTTCCCTTATTAGTTGTTTCCTCATTGCTTGGAATTCCAGAACATTGCATTATTGCTGGGTGAAGTAATTCGTAACTTCTTTCAACCCCTATTCCCATTAGTATCAAAACAAAATTGTGAAACCCTGTAGTAGTTATCAGCAAATTTTTTTTTTGCACATCAGCGACAGCTAAAGCTATCCAAATTCACTACTGTCAGATCATAATGTCATCTCCCCGAATGTCCCATTTCTGGAAGAATACATCCATCAGGAGAGAGCGACAAGTCTGGGAACAAGCGATGGCTAAACATACAAGGACATAGACCGCAACCTATTATTCCCTATCCTCTTCTCACAATTGGACTCATTAGAAAAATCAGTCTCCAATTGCCATCAATGAGTTGATGCCACTCCTGGAAAAAGAAGTGACATTCCAAGTAGGAATAAAAGGGCCACGTCGGCCAAATCTGTGTCTGGAAATACTGTGGATTTTGACCAAGTGTTGTAAAATAGCGCCGTGTGATCCAACCCTATACAGGTGCGATTCACAGATTCCAGTGGAATCTCTTTTGGAATTTCTTTTTTAGAATTCACCAAGTAATCAGGCATTATTTTTGGCAGCCAATACGCCGATTGTGTTATCTATTGTTAGTTGGGGGTTCTTGGTCACAGCAGACTGACTCCACCGATTTGACAGCAGTTGGGTCCAATTAGGATATAAGAAGTCTAAACTAATATAGGAAAAATGGGATCCAGCTCACCGCCTCCGTTATGAAGTGGAGAAGGCATGGCACCAACCTTGCTGTTAAAACAGACATGTAGCACAAAAAATATCCCAGTGGTCCAGCCAATCTCCGAAAGAGCTTCAAGGTTATTAGATCATATTTTCATTAATCCACAGTGCAATCCCAATAATAACCAACGCATTTCAAACGGCTGAATCGTTCTTAATCATGGTTTGATATCACTAATTGCTACTGCCTGGGACACGGGATAGATATATTATAGGATCCTACCTATGGAATCCACTTACAGGTGCAGAGTGTGGAGTGGTGGCTGTGAATACATCTCCGGCCATTTATTTTTCCATTGCATCCGACAATAGTGGAGCAGAGATGGTACCCAAGTCATTCTGAAATGTATCCAATATATATTTGGATTACCCCTTTATATTAAACAGCTTCCAAGTGGGGCTTGCTTGAAGCTGGCATAATTCTTAGGCATGATTGCAAGTTATTGTCTAGTCTACTGTTTGTTCCACTCTCCAATTGTCATGAATCGGAGCTCCACATGGACTTCGAGAGAGCAGAGCCCCAGCACTGCTCTACCTGCTCATCCTGACATTAGTGATGGGTAGCTCTGCCTCTAGCTTGTGATGGGCGGCTGTCCGCCTGAAAACCTCTCCCTTTGTAATTACATTGGTAGCCGTTAAGATGCCAGAAGAACTGGCTCATTTTAGCAAGTTGAGCAGAATGATCCAACACACTAAAAAGAGCCAGACATAAATATGACTGTAGGACCTATAATGACATCAGATCACATGCTTCTGCATCACTGCAAGGTCCTTAAACCCTCTCATGCTGCCAGTAATAGGTCAAGACGGAGCCAGAGAAGAAGTTGTGGGTGGGACTGGATGTGGGTGTGGGAGTGAATGGATGGATGGATGATTAAAGGAAATCTACCATTTGCTTTTATGCATTATGAAGCAAACATACCTTGAGAATGCTGTAGCTACACTGATGCAGAAACATATCTTGCTTAATCCCTGAGCTAAGTGGTTTTGCGGAAAAAACTATTATAAAGTTATGCCAATGAGCCTCTGTTGCTTCTGTGGCTGCCCCGGCGCTCTCCTCGCCCTAATTCTGCACTGCCTCAGAGAATTATGTAATTACTGACAGGCAGAAGTAATCGATCACTGCACCATCCCCCAGCTGCTGTGTATGAGCCTGCCAGCTCAGGTTGATTAGTCCTGTCTGGACAGTTCAGGAAGCTCCTGTGTAATGTGTTTATGTAGGCAGCCGGCTTTCCCAAGGTCCTAAATGTATTATTGCAGTCATTGTCTTTTGAAACAAATGAAAACTATTGAAAATAAAACTTTATGGTAGGTGGTGGGGAGTAAAGTGAGTGCAATGCACCTTACGGCTCATTCTGAAGACTGATCACACTGGCCAGATTTCACGGACTGGCCACAGGGAAGGGGAGAGGACTCCAAGTATCATATCAGTACAGGCGGTCCCCTACTTAAGAACACCCGACTTAAAGACGACCCCTAGTTACAAACAGACCTCTGGTAATTGATAATTTACTGTACTTTAGTCCTAGGCTACAATAATCAGCTATAACAGTAATCACAGGCGTCTGCAATGAAGATTTATTGTTAATCCTGGTTCTTATGACAACCCAACATTATTAAAATCCAATTGTCACAGAACCCCAAAAAAATTTGGCTGGGATTACAATGGTAAAATATACAGTTCCGACTTACATACAAATTCAACTTAAGAACAAACCTACAGAACCTATCTACGTAACCTGGGGACTGCCTGTATATGATACAAAGGGAGACCTGTAGCTTCATTTGTTTTTCCTTTGGTGTATAATTGAGACTTTTGGAAGGTCTTTTTTGCTCCTTACATATGATCATGTCTTTTTTCTTGTTGTACATCTTTCATTTTTCCTGTCCCGGCAGGTGCAAGTTTTGGCTTTTTTAATAGTTTTTGTTGCAAATATCTCAAATGAACTTGGCCAAAAAAACCATGTGAGGGGGTTATATACAGGAGAGGACACTACTGTAAATTCTGGATTTGAGGCCGCGTTCCGTTCTATGCCCGACCGTGTGCCCATATTGCAGTTTACCAACACATATGGGGTATTGGCATACTCAGGAGAAATATGATCCCAAACTTTGTGAAGTTTTTAGTCATTTAATACATTGTGCCAAAATGAAATATATCGTTTAAAAAAAAAAATTACAATTTTAAATTGCACCTCCATTTTGTTTTAACCCATGCAAAACATTTTAAGGGTTAACAAACTTCTTAAAGTAGATTTTTCATACATTGAGGGGTGTCGTTTCTAAAATGCTTTTCTAAAATACTTTTATGTACACCTCTCAGTCATTTAAAGCGGAGCAGGTGCCTCCAAATATGCCTCCTAAAAACCTAAAAAAATAGACAGGATGCATAAAAAGCCCACACCGATATTAAAAAGAAGGCATTTGAGAAAAGTTAGGCATGAAGTTGTTTGGGTGCTATGACTATCTGCCTAAAATTTACAACTTTGAACATAAAGAATTTTTAGAAATTTTCAAAACACAAAAGAGATCATTCAAATTTTTCAAAAACTTTGAAGTACAATCAGCCATCCTAGTTCTTTAGTAAATGTAGACATCTGCTTCCAGATTCGTGCAGTCGCTATTGTAAGCTGATCGAAATATAGGGGGTCATTTATCTTATTTCCCCCTTCTCCGGGTTCTTTTTGCTCCTGTTGTGAGTCTACTTTTTGCCCCTCCTTTGTCTTTGTTGTTTTGGCTCTTTGTCAAATCCAGGTTTTTTTATTGAGGCGCACATTAATAAAAAAAAAAGTAGCAATTTTGTTGCGCAAATCATACCTTTGCCTTTCCCAAGCATGGTCAGGACTGGTGTGTTATTGTGCAATTATTTGCGCCCATATAGGTGAAAACCAATGTTAAATAAGGCATCTGGAAGCAGGAGAAATACAAAGACAAATTAAGCAAAACTGCTACGCGGTGAACTCCCGCAAAATGCTGGGAAAAGGCACAAAACATTCTCCTCTTTGACTTTATACAACCAATTTACATCTCACTTCAAAGTCGATTTTCTGGAGGATGCCACCACCATGGGCCATGAAAGAAACAAAATCTATGATGCGTTACTCTGCCTGACAAAATACTAGTAGAGGTTTATTAGATCATTTGTTGATGACAGGTTCCCTTTAAAGGGCACCTACCACCACAAATCTACCTATAAAGGTAGATCGGGTGGTAGGTGAATCAATGGGATGTGAGGATAGCCCTTTTAAGGGCTAATCCTCACGTCCCCGCACGTGAGGACCGCCTGCGCGGTCACTGCTCCGAAGCCGGGGCTGCGCAGGCGCGGGCCTGCTGTTCTGCGCATGCGCAGACAGCAGGATCGTCGGACGAGGGCGCGCAGCTACGAGCAGCTGCACGCCGAACATGGTGAGTAGGAGGGGTAAAGTGGCTACCGGGGCGTGGAGTAGCCGCCTCGTGTAACCTCAGATGCGGCTACTCCACGCCCAAGTAGCCGCATAACAAAATTAACATATTAAGGTAATAAAAGTTTACAAAAAAGTGCGGGGATGTGAGGATTAGCCCTTAAAAGGGCTATCCTCACGTCCCATTGATTCACCTACCACCCAATCTACCTTTATAGGTAGATTTGTAGTGGTAGGTTTCCTTTAATATTATTATTCTTAGAGCACGATTAATTCCATAGTGCTGTACATCGTGTACTTAAAAAGTTTTTTCCCTTGACCTACAAACAACTTTTTTCCCCCCCCGTTTTCTACTTTTAAGGTCATAGTGCAAAATTTAATAAACAAAAGAAAAGTTAATGAAAAAGTTCACTTGGTTCCTAGCTAAGAAAACGCTGTGCGTAAATTTAAAAAGCGCGGCCTGGGAATGCCTTTTATCACTCACATCGTGTTTTTCCAACCCATAGACAGAGGCAGGAACACAGGGGAAATCAAGCCCTAACCTTATCAGATTGGTTCAAAAGTTCCTTTCTGACAGCGTACAGAAATGTTGCGAGAATCCATTGTGATGTTCCAAGTAATCATTAAAACCCATAGGAATCCAACAACATCTACAAGCATTCCACCACCATTAAACATGCACACTGTGAAAGATACAAGCACGCCCGTCTCTCAAAGTTCACAATCCCATACTCTGAGCAAGCAAAAACGCAGAGCAGTACGAGATCAACGACCGATTAAAGGCCTTGAAGATCAGGAACTCCGAGCATTCTGGGTTCAAACACCATGTTTATAATGGCAATTCGACCTTCAACCCCAAATCTCCCTTCCCCTTACCTTATTGCCATTACCAACTCATTACACCAAGACCAAGCGGCCCTTGCCAGTAGAGACACATCTCAATTAAGACTTTATTCACACAAGTGCAGTAAATATTACTAAACTTGTTTTAATTAGTTTAAGGGGTGCGTACAAAGTCAGCCATGAGAAGATCTCACCAGATGGTTTTAAAAGTCTTAACAGGCGGTGCTTTGGGAATAGTATGCAAATCAAGCTCTCATTCATGTATTTAAACAATGCATAAAATCAAGGTCCAAGCCTAGTAGAAAGCTTTGAAACTAGCAGAAGACAGTTCTGGACAGAATTTTACAGGTTATCGTCACCCTTAGCGCTAAATTCACACTGACGTTGACCGCCCGTACAGGTACGTAGCGGGCGGCAACGGCATTGTACGGGGGAGGAGGAGGGAGGTGAGCTGCAGCTCACCCCCGACCCCTCTCCATAGCAACCTATGGCGCACGGCGCTCTATTTACGGAAAACGATGCCTGGTCTATCTTTTACCGGTACGGAAAGGTAACGGTGCCCACGTGTGCTGCACCGTACGCTCCTGTAGGGTGCCGGCGCCCCCTATTATTGTATGGGGGACGTATATGGCCGTACATTACGTCGGCCGTATATCCTCCCCATACGTTGTGTAGCAGATGCAAGTTGTGGTTTAGTTAAGGGTTGTATCACGTTTGTATGTTATCGCCATCAACCATTATTCATTGACTTAGGGTACCCCCCCCACAGCATCACAAAGCAAACCCAACAATTTGGGAGAATGTGGGTCCCATTCTTAACTAATGGCTGGAGCCACATGCTTGACACTGCCTCCACCCATTAGTGGGGATGAACCAGTATCTGTAGCGAGAGAAGAGGAAATACACAGCGCAAGACACTCAAATGTAACTAATGATTCCGTATTATTCATGGTAAATTTTCTACCTTTTGGTCTTGGTATGTCAGAATATGTAATTTTCTTTATTGGTGAAAAAACGGCAGCATAATCCCGGGAATCATATCCCACCTTATGGAGTAAGGAGTCCTCCAAGTAGTTGTTCTGCGCCCCAGATTGTGGACCAAGTGGCTTGTGACATGAGAAGCGCTGAGGAATGTTATGCCCACCTGTTTCATGTCTAACTGATTTTGCCATGTGACACACTCATTTCATGGTAAGTGAGACACACACGTACTCCTTGTACCGTGCCGTCGCCGAAAAAAAAAAAAGCATACTCTATCTTTGCCATCATACAGCCCGGCAACATGCTCGCTATGGAGAGGGGAGGGGTGAGAAGCGTTCACACCTGCCCCAGGTCCCGGCACTGAAAAATCTTGTATAAAACCTTTACAAATGCTTTAAAGAAATGCTTCAAGAATTCATATTGAAGAACCGTACGGTATGAATTTTTACAGACAAGACAGGTAGATGCTTTTATGTTTAATATTTAAAGGAAACCTACCATTTGGGTGTTGATGCATGATAAACCTAAACATACCTGAGAATTCTGTAGCTACACTGAAGCGAGATCATAAATTATTTAATCCCGGAGATGAGTTTTTGCTGAAAACACTTATAGAATTATGATCTGGCCTGTGGCTTCGTGCTGGGCTTGGCACTTTTCCTTTCACTGTTTTGCACTGCCCCAGATGATGATGCAATCACTGTTCTCTTCTGCCAGCAGAATAATCATCCCTGCCCATCCCCCAGCTGCTGTGCATGACTGACCCAGCTAAGGTTGATTAGTCCTGTCTTGGCTGTTCAGAAAGCTTTGTGTAATGTGGATAGAGCTTTTCCAATGTCCTGAATTTTATAATTGTTTTTTCCAGCAAAACCACTCTCAGCAGAGGGATTTGAACAAGATATGTTTCTGCATCAGTGTAGCTACAGCATTTAATGTTTGGTTCATAATGCATTAAATCAAGCCGCTATACAAAATGCTATAACTTTGCATGATTAACCTCTTAATTTATCAGGTAATGAGATTCTGAAACAAGTGACCCTGTGGTCCAAATTATGTAACTCTTTGATCTAAGGCATGGACTTAAGTCAAAGGTTTTAACACATTCCCCCACTATATTTGCAGTTCTGACGACTGTGTGTGTGTCTCATTGATTTCTACAAGCCGGGGGAACATGTTGTTGAAGACTTTTCAATAAGAACTGAAGTTACAATGTCAATTTACACGCAGACCAGAAGTTACACATTAATATGAGACGATAGAACCTGATACCAGGAAGACTGCTCTCCCAAATCGAGTGCTATAGTTTATTCACTATGGGCCAGTATCAAAATACTTAGAGATTCTGGGTAAACTGGGAATAAAGATTGACAATCTTTACAATTGTTATATTTTTCAAAGGGGGCACCCAAATAACCCGCCAAGTTTGACAATGACGATAGATGGATACGACACTGTCTTAAGGGCAAAAGCAGATAAAAGAAGAAAAAAGGGAGAGATACCGTCACATAAACACACAATGAGAAGAAGAATATGGTTTGGGCAGCATGTTTGCCATACATCATTCAACGTTGATACAAGCTTCCCTGGAGTTTTTTGATACTTCTGACTAGAGATAAGAGAACCCATTGGTTTCGGTAATGGTAACACCTGATATAGTTGCCGCCACTTACCGGATGATGTCACAGCTTTGCTGGCAACATTTAAAGAGTTAACATCCATTGTAAGCAGTAGGGAGTGAGCCCCAAAAATCAAACACAAACTTCTGCCTGGAGTTCAGGTTCGGGGACCCTAAGACTGTGGGTTCAGGTCAGCTCATTGCGATCTATGACCTGTCCTGTGGACATGGAGGCAGAGTTCAGTATCACTATACTGTCCTTCAGCTTTGATTCTCTGTTCCATTATATCAGAGAGCCCATTGTAATATAGGTTTTTACAGAAAAGGACAGGTCATACTGAAAAGTTCATGGTACTTTCCTACCTCCAGTAAAGGTGGAGAACCCCTGCAAATATTTCAACCTTTTTCTACAAGAATTATCTCAATTTTTTGCCAAATCACGCTTTGGCTAAAAATCCAATGGTCTTCGTTTTTGCTATCCATATAACCTTATAAGGTGTTAGGGGAGAGCCTCTTTAAATAATCTGCGGGAGCCAGGGTTAGGTTGGATATCATCCTGTTACATCTCTGCATGGAGACATGCTATTATTTCCCCAATTACTCTGATCAAAACTACAACTGCAATCTGTATGGGCATCTGCTTTATCTAAAATGTGTCATCAATGCAAGAAAAAAATACTGACGTTTCAGAGGACACACACACACTAAATGCGCGCCCTTCTCGTCCTGAACTAAGATGTATGTCACAGATACCACAATACACATAACTGCCTTGGGTGTGTGGCGGTGTGGGTGAGGTGCATGAAAGGAGGGTCACATTGTGTGTCAAATAAAGGGAAACCCTCTAAGGGAAAGTACGGCAAAATCGGTATTCCACGTATAGCGGTCGTGTATACATTCCATCTAGCTAATAAGGGGGGAGTTAAAAACCATCACAAACAGATGGCTTATGTGCTGAAGGGATGTAATAGGGGTATGATCAGGGAGGAAATGGGTGATTTCAAACCCAAGCTATGTCCCGAAGGGTGTACGTATCACAAAAAAAATTGGTGAAGAAACCGGGGCGGATAAGTGTACGTGAAGTTAAATGACAGCGTAAACATAGTTGGTTTTTTTTCGCAGGGGACTACCATAGCCTGACAGCTAAAAAGCCAAATCCAATTCCTACTGTTCAGGAATCCAATAGGATTTCAACGGGTCCGGGGCAACAACAAGTATGTCACATGGTTCTTGGTAAGAGATAAAATCAAATACAGTGAATCAAGACATGGTGGCGTTGACAAGAGGAATCCGGGATCACACAAGAGCGGGAGGGGGATGAGCGTGAGGGAAAATAACAACGGGGAGCATGAAGGCGCAGCATGCAAACATCTATAATGTCCCGTATCCTGCGGGGGAGGTACATCAAACAAAGGGGTGAGAGTACTCATGTTGAGGGGATGAAACAAATGCGCGTTCTGCGCAAATGGTGGGGAAAAGAGGGCCAGGGGGGAGGGTCACTAATAAGACAGTATAGGAGGGCACAATGAGGCAAGAGGACCCTGGAAAAGGAGGAGTGTGAACAGTAATGAGGGTCGCGTGTGAGGAATAAAAGGGCCACGTCGGCCAAAATCTGTGAATGTCTGGAAATCTGGGATTTTGCCAAGTGTTGTTAAATAGCGCCGGTGTGACCAACCCTATACAGGTGCGATTCACCGATTCCAGTGGAATCTCTTTTGGAATTCTTTTTAGAATTCACCAAGTATCAGGCATTATTTTTGGCAAGCCAATACACCGATTGTGTTATACCATTGTTAGTGGGTGGTTCTTTGGTCACAGGCAGACAGACTGACTCCACCGATTTTAGCAGCAGTTGGGCCAATTAGGATATAAGAAGTTAAAACAATGTATGAAAATGGGATCCAGCTCACCGCATCTGTTACGAAGTGGTGAAGGCATGGCACCAACTTGTCGTAAGACAGACATTAGCACAAAAAAATATTCCAGCGGTTCCCAGAGCCATATCTACCGAAAGAGCTTCAAGTGTTTTAGATCTATAATTTTCATTAATCCACGTGGCAATCCATAATACCAACGCATTTCAAACGGACTGACATCGTTTTAATACATGGTTGATATCACTAATTGACTACTGCCTGGGAACAGGGATAGATATATTATAGGATCCTACCTATGGAATCCTCTTACAGGAGTGTGGAAGTGGGGGCGGTGATACTCTGCCGGTCCATTTATGTTTTCCATTGCATCCGACATAGTGGAGGCAGAGATGGTACCCAGTCCATTTGAATGTTACCAAATATATTTGGATTACCCCTTTATATTAAACAGCTTCCAAGGGGGCTGCTTGAAGCTGGCATAATTCTTAGGCATGTTGCAAGTTATTGTCTAGATCTACGGTTTTTCCCCAATCCAATTGTCATGCATTGGAGGCCAATGGGTTGATGCCTATTATTAGTATAATATATATATATATATATATATCTATATATATATATATATTATATATATTATAGTGCCTTTGTCTTATAGTCTGAAGGGCAGGATAATCCAGCACCACCGAGCCTCCTGACTGCCTGGAGAGAGCTCCACATGGACTTTGAGAGAGCAGAGCCCCAGCACTCTGCCTCTAGCTTGTGATGGGCGACTGTCCGCCTGAAAACCTCTCCCTTTGTAATTACATTGGTAGACGTTAAGATGCCAGAAGAACTGGCTCATTTTAGCGATTTGAGCAAAATGATCCAACACACTAAAAAGAGCCAGACATAAGTATGACTGTAGGACCTATAGTGACATCAGATCACATGCTTCCTGAATCACTGCAAGGTCATTAAACCCTCTCATGCTGCCAGTAATAGGTCAAGATGGAGCCAGAGAAGAAGAAGTGGGTGGGACTGGATGTGGGTGTGGGAGTGAATGGATGGATGGATGTAGCAGACCTGAGTGAGTGAATGTAGCAAGGGGTGTGTGAGAGCAAATGGAAGTAGCAGAGCTGTGTGTGAGAGTGAATGGAAGTAGCAGAGCTGTGTGTGAGAGTAAATGGATGTAGCTGTGTGAGTGAGCGAGTGAATGTGGCAGAAGAGCTGTGTGTGCTGTGTTTGTGTGTGACCAATAGGGAATTTTTAATCGGTGTCCAATATATATTTTCTTTTTTTGCTTGACTGGTTTCTTCTAGTAAGGTGCATCCTACAGTCCGAAAAATATGGTGTATAATTATATTTTCAATATTTTTGTAACATTTATATATGTTTTTTAAACAAATTCTGCTGTTTGCAAGGTATTTCCAAAAATGAATTGTCCCCTTTAAGAGGGCCCTATAATTCAGTTGTTTCTTTAACATAACCTCCATTTCACTTTTGCAAATTGAATGAAATTTGTTAATGTAATTGCATGATATGTAACAACACATGGCACCATCTTGTTATTACTGGGCCTGATAATTCATGTGCCATAGTCTGCAGTCTTTCTGTTCCTCATAGCTTATATGCAGTTTATATCACAGTATACCGTTCAAGATCCCAAAATGGACTGTGAAAATAAAATGAATTCTTTCTTCTACACTTAGTGGATTTAAATTTTACAAAATTCACAACTCAACTTCACGGACTAAGCATATAGAAGATTCTGTAAAGACAAGTCCAAATCATAACTGAGAAATCATAAGAGAAGCAATTGCTTTTCTATAAAAACCTTATGTTAGATTAACATGTACCCAACATGTTAGTATGTGCTGTAGTGAGATCTATAAATTATTTTGTTGAAAATAATGAAAAAAAAAACTGCAGTTGATATATAATATATAATCTTTATGACTCTTAATTCATATATTTTAGATAAAATTCCTTAACTACAAGACCAGGACACTTCTAGAGAGTAACACTGCCCTCAAGTGGGAAGAATTGATACTACAATTTTTTTTCATCGTCTTTATGCACCAAAACCAATTGAACTTTTCTTCTTAGGTTCTGTTACGCTTTTCAAAATTTATAGTGGAAAAAAAAAATATAGCAAAGCAGCTCATGTCTATTTTTCTGCTATTAATAACAGATGTGTGAAGATAATGGAGAATCTATGGGGAAGTGAAGGTGAGCAGAAGTACATTTTTATTTTGAAGAGGGAAGAGTTTGACTGAAAGCCACAGGTGTGATCTGGGCCTTAACTTCAGTGAAAAAAAATAATTATTTACTTAGAAGCTATGCCGATTCATATACACTGCTCAAAAAAAATAAAGGGAACACTCACATAACACATCCTACATCTGAATGAATGTCAGCAGTTCCTGCAAGATTAAAGCATCGAAGCTATGGACTGGCCGCTCGTTCCTTATACCCAAACCCGATTGAGCCCCATCTGGGACATCAGGTCTTGCTCCTTTCACCACAGACTGTCCAGGAGTTGGCGGATGCTTTACTCCAGGTCTGGGAGGAGATCCCTCAGGAGACCATCCACAACCTCATCAGGAGCAGCCGAGGTGTTGTAGGGAGCTCATACAGGCACGTGGACGCCACACAAAATACTGAGCCTCATCAGCAGCATGCCGAGGCGTTGTAGGGAGTACATACAAGCACATGGAGGCCACACACAATACGGAGCCTCATCAGGAGCATGCCGAGGCGTTGTAGGAGGTCATACAGGCACGTGGAGGTCACACACAATACTGAGCCTCATCAGGAGCATGCCGAGGCATTGTATGAGGTCATACAGGCACGTGGAGGCCACACACAATACTGAACCTCATTTTCACTTGTTTTAGGGACATTACATCAAAGCCTGTAGTTTTGTGTGTGACTCCAGATCCAGACCTCCATATGGTTAATAAACTTGATTTCCATTGATGTGTTTTTTGTAATTTTGTTGTCAGAACATTCAGCTTTTTACAGACCAAAGTATTGAATAAGAATATTTCATTCATTCAGCTCCAGGTTGTGTCCCCTTTATATTTTTGAGCAGTGTTGACTGTAAGCTCCTGTAAACAGGGCCCTCGCTCCCTTCTGTAAAGCTCTGCCGAATATGATGTTGCAATATACATAAAGATTTATTTTTAGTATCATGATACAAAATTCTAAAAATTGTTGGGTTGGTTTTACTTCATAGTTTTGTTCGTAAAATTTAGAAGAAAAAAAATAAGTGTGAACGTTAGTTTGTAACCAGTAGTTGACTCTGTTACCTTTAAACTTTCCAATTCCTCCTTGTGCTGCCTCTTCTGTTGCAGGAGAGCAGCTTGATATTCTGTAAGAAAAACATAAATGAATTAAGTGATTTACAAAACTTTTCCCAATCATGGATGAAGCATTTTGGCAGCATTCACAATGTCACTTATATAACATGGCTGCACGTGTACCTACTGCTCTTTTCTATTTGGCATTGATGGAGATAGTGGAGGTCAGTACCCTGCTACATACATTAGCTACATCCATTGGGGTAGTGATGACCCCCGTTCTTGTGATCCATGCGGGTCTCACCACTGGGAACCCCTTGATCAGTAAAATTATAGACAATCTTGTGAACAGGGGAAAATTTGATTTGGCTGGACAACCATTTTAATGATTTTGTTGGTAAATGATCCACCACACATAAAGGAGATGTATTTTATACCCTCATTGAGCTGATATTGGGGGACCTATTCTATATGACCTATCCATATAGAATTGAATTTTTCAACCTCCAAAAACTCCCTTTAACGACCTAAAGGGAGTGTTGAAAAATATGGCTGCTTTCTTCCAAAACAGCAGCACACCTGACCATGGGTAGTAGTATGGTTCACATCCTTTATTTATATAGCACACACAGATTACGGAGCGCTCCACAGAGCTTGCCAAATTGGCCCCTATTCCCAATGGGGCTTACAATATAATCAACCTACCAGTAGGTTTTGGAGTGTGGGAGGAAACCGGAGGACCCGGAGGAAACCCACGGCAAAGTTCCATTCATCACTATACAGCTGAGCTGTAATACTGGCGCAAGCCACTGTCAGGTGTGGTGCTGTTCATGTAAGAAAGCTGCCATATTTTTCAACCACCGGACAACCCCTTTAATTAAATTAGGAAACCCTGTAGTAAATATTATGAACCAGACCATCCACTTGCAGCTATATGCAAGTTTGTTGGAACAAAGTCACCTGTGAGTAATTACCCTAATGCTTATACAAGCCTAAAAATATAATAATTAAAAATACTTTATGAACATAAATAATAGATTACTGTATAGCATTTGAGCACATGCTAATACATCATGTCTGGTCTTCTCTTCCCTTCAACAGGTACCAAGTTTGGCAACAATCTAGTGGCTGGTTTTGGCTGATACAGAGCCATCATTAGTATAAGAGTTATAAAAAAAGGCAAATCTATTGAAAAAAAAAAAAAATACTTATTGTAAAACCACTCCCTATTGTGAAATGGCTGACTGCAGAGAACAATAGACACATCTCAATATGTTCTGTTGTTGTATACAGACTTAAGTCTATTCAAAAAGGTGTTAACTAGACTGAAAATTGTTTGCAGTCAAAGCCCTGCAAATCCAGCAAAACAATGCAGAGGAAAGCGGAAATCTGGAGATTAAGCCATTAAAAGGAGGCGGGAAAGGTTGTGTTTCACCTGCAATCATAAGAACAAAGCTCTAGTGAGCACCAGAACAAAGCAGTGATCCTGCACCGGATACTTGTCGCTTTCACGCGTCTCACTTACCAAATGTTTGTCATCTGTTGTCTGGTTGTTATAACGTAGCTGGAGCCATTACTTACACTGGTCACACACAAAAGACTTCTATTGGCCAAACCCACAACTTTCAGTAGAATTAGAGGGCACACTGTCCAACATGCAAGCAGCATGTTATAGAGCAGGTGGAGCTGAGCAGATTGTACATAGTGTCCCATCTGCAGGCAGCATGTTATAGAGCAGGAGGAGCTGAGCAGATTGTACATAGTGTCCTACCTGCAGGCAGCATGTTATAGAGCAGGAGGAGCTGAGCAGATTGTACATAGTGTCCTATATGCAGGCAGCATGTTATAGAGCAGGAGGAACTGAGCAGATTGTACATAGTGTCCTATATGCAGGCAGCATGTTATATAGCAGGAGGAGCTGAGCAGATTGTACATAGTGTCCTATCTGCAGGCAGCATGTTATAGAGCAGGTGGAGCTGAGCAGATTGTACATAGTGTCCCATCTGCAGGCATCATGTTATAGAGCAGGAGGAGCTGAGCAGATTGTACATAGTTTTCCATCTACAGGCAGCATGTTATAGAGCAGAAAGAGCTGAGCACATTGTACATAGTGTCCTATCTGCAGGCAAAATGTTATAGAGCAGGAGGAGCTGAGCAGCTTGTATATAGTGTCCTATCTGCAGGCAGAATGTTCTAGAAAAAAAAGAAGCGGAGCAGCCCTTTAAATTATTTTTGGGTAAAAGGTACACTATATCCTAAGATTTACCTATATTCTTTCCCTTCCAGTTTAGCCTTCCCTATGAGTGTGCATACACAGATAGCAATGGTAGCACACAGAGTAGGACAACTCCCTGGACTGCTTAGTACTAGTCTGTGGGCTGTACTAGATTAGTATTATCTCATCCCATGAGTGACACTATTTTTCCAAATACTTGTGGTGAAACCAGTGTGAGGACACCTGGGCTAATGTTCTACTATCAACACATTTCCCTATACAAGTAATTTGATTGTGGGAAAGCTGAAACAGTTCTACCAGACCCCCTCATGACGACCTAGAGAACAGTTTCTGGTTGTGATCTGCCCCTGTAGTCTGGTTACGGCACTATATAATACTATATAATAGTAATAATACAATACTATATAATAGTAATAATACAATACTATATAATAGTAATAATACAATACTATATAATAGTAATAATACAATACTATATAATAGTAATAATACAATATACGATACTATATAATAGTAATAATAAAACACTATATACAATACTATATAGCACATGACAGAAGTGGAGCTGGAGTTGGGCCTTGGCTCAGGACAGTCACCATGTGCATGGTCATGTTTGCAGAAGGAGTTGCTTCAAACACAGAAGGGTGTCAGCCGAAATGGTGCAGTGTACAACTACTCCCATCTTATCAGGGCAATGACATACAAGGTGAAGGTTTAATCATCTGATTCATCCAGTAACTCACCAAGTAAAAATATCCAAATTAAACACTTGCTAGAGATGCCCAGACACCAATAAAGATGCCCAAGATATCGCTGCGGCAGCGTTCAGTACAATAAATCCTGGTTTATGAAAGAATTATAATTGCTGTTTGTAGGAAAACTCATTTCTAATAATTGATGGAAGTTGACACGGTTTAGGTTTTTAATTAAATTTTTGTTGTTAAATCATGAAATGGATTAACACCAAAGTGTAGATGTATTGTTCGCCCTTTATGCAGCGTCATATTGGCTTATAAAATTGCATCATAAAACCATAGGGCGGGATTTATCAGAGATAAAAGCCCGCCCCTCCGGAATTTATCATAGCGCCTGCGGATGATAGAAGCCCCGCCCCTCCGGAATTTATCATATCAACCTGGGGATAGCAGCCCCGCTCCTCTGGAATTTATCATAGCGCCTGCGGATGATAGAAGCCCCGCCCCTCCGGAATTTATCATAGCACCTGGGGATAGAAGCCCCGCTCCTCTGGAATTTATCATAGCGCCTGCGGATGATAGAAGCCCCGCCCCTCCGGAATTTATCATAGCGCCTGCGGATGATAGAAGCCCGCTCCTCTCGGAATCTTCATAGCGCCTGCGGTGATAGAAGCCCCGCCTCGGAATTTTCATAGCGCGATGATAGAAGCCCCGTCCCTCCGGAATTTATCATAGCGCCTGGGGAGAGAAGCCCCGCCCCTCTGGAATTTATCATAGCGCCTGCGGATGATAGAAGCCCCGTCCCCCCCCCGTATTTCATATAGCGCCTGCGGATGATAGAAGCCCCGCCCCGTCTGAATTTATCATAGCGCCTGGGGATAGAAGCCCGCCCCTCCGGAATTTATCATAGCGCTTGCGGATGATAGAAGCCCCGTCCCTCCGGAATTTATCATAGTGTTTGTGGATGATAGAAGCCCCGCCACTCCAGAATTTATCATAGTGCTTGCGGATGATAGAAGCCCCGCCCCTCCTGAATTTATCATAGCGCCTGTGGATGATAGAAGCCCCGTCCCTCCTGAATTTATCATAGCGCCTGCGGATGATAGAAGCCCCGTCCCTCCTGAATTTATCATAGCGCTTGCGGATGATAGAAGCCCCGTCCCTCCTGAATTTATCATAGCTCTGCGGATGATAGAAGCCCCGTCCCTCCTGAATTTATCATAGTGCCTGCGGATGATAGAAGCCCCGCCCCTTCTGAATTTATCATAGCGCCTGCGGATGATAGAAGCCCCGCCCCTCCTGAATTTATTATAGTGCTTACGGATGATAGAAGCCCTATCCCTCTGGAATTTGTCATAGCGCCTGGGGATAGAAGCCCCGCCCCTCCGGAATTTATCATAGCGCTTGCGGATGATAGAAGCCCCGCCCCTCTGGAATTTATCACGAGTAATTGCGATTATCTCATGGCTTTTACGCTAGAGTTTCATATCATGTATGTGCTCTGAATCACCTGACACAAGCAGTAGTAATACTTCCCCATCCAGGTGGACCGCTTCAGTGTGTACAAGGCCATAGCAAACAACCACACATAGGAATTACTGCTTTCCCAAATGAACTTTGGGCTGTTTTAGTAAACCCTTTTAAGAAACCCATCACTTGATTTTAGCCCATTAAATTACCAGCCCACACAGGTAGGATATGAAATATCTTTTCTAGAGTTCCCTCTTATGTGAAACCACATCTGTTTATCTTTTTAAAAAAACTCCCACTAAATCGTGTAAAAATTAGCAGAGAAGAGTCATATTTAATGATAAGATCCTGATCCCGACTATTTCTTTAACAGTCTCTGGTTCAGAACCACAAGCCTGACGCGATCTGAAAGATGGGATTCTTTTCTTTAATATGACACCAAAAGCACTCACCCTGCTGCAACCTCCAAATTGACTCATCTCCGGGCAATATGACTGTTCTCAGCTTATTTTCACATCATTTTGGAGGAGATTTTATTTTAAGTAAACGGGTAAGATTTCACACAAAACAGGGATATCTAGATAGGCCATTCCATACCCTACCTGGGGGAGCTGGTAGATCAATTGGGTAAATTAAAGAGGTTATTTAAAAAAAATTAAAAAATGATGGTCTTTTATCAGTGCAATAGCATTTGACTGCTGTCACTCTTAGGCTGCATGCACACTAACATATGCCCACCGTGCCGTAGCTCAGAGGACACAAGTCGGCACGCGGGAAAGGAGGAGGGGGTGAGCGCTACTAGACCCGCCCCTCTCCATAGAAAATTGTGGCCGCACGCCCATTGATACAGCAAAAGATAGGGAAGCCTCCATCTTTTTGCAGCTACGGCTCGGAACGGTGAGCACTTGTTGCGCTCACCTTACCGAGCCCGGGTGCCATAGCCGTCTATAGGGGACATATGTAGGGCCCCCTGACAGTCGTGTGCATGAGCATGTACATTGGTCATGTATCATCCCCATGAAACCAACCTGGGTTTTCCACATTTCAGTATAAAGAATGTGGCCTTTCCAGAACATGAAGATTTTTTATTCTACTCGTGCATTCTCACTTTAAAGCAGAATTTCAAAAACAGCCTAACTTTCCTATACCAACTCTATAGGACTTGGCAACGCTCCATAGTGTCATAGTGTCACAGCTCATTGTCCAATTATCTTTGCTATGATTAATACTTTGGCATGTATCTGGCGTGACACCGGCCTAAGCTGTGCCCATATTTATACAGTAACACAACTAAGTATAGGGCATCCCCGCTCCTACTACACAGATACTACTTCAGATACACCGCGGATTTACACACTGATCATAGTAACACTACTACAAGCTGATGATTATCTCATGCAGGTAAATAAACTTCTGTTTGTACAATGAGTACAGGGAAGATAGTGTCACATCCGCAAACTACTCAATAAAACATTTGTTCTTTCACAGATGAAAATGAGAGGTTATGGAGGTCACGTGCCATATGAGTGATAGGAGCCATAATGCCAGAAATATGCCATGTCACTATTTTATCCAATGAGTGGATGGGCAGATGCCCTATGCCCAGCTAACAGAAAGCCTAAGATTTTTGAGAACACTACAAAAAGCCCAAATTAAAAGTAACCTAGACCAAGGAGTTGGATACGACCAATCTAGCACAATCACCTACCTGGTGGATAGGCAAAATAATCTTCTGGGTGGAATATACTTTTTATAGAGAAAACCTGGAAATACGGAGACTATTTTGTGCCTTAAAAGGTAGAGATAAGTACAGACACCTTAGGCACTAAAGTAGGGTATAGCGCAGAATAAGAATAAGACAACTCCATTATCACACACATACACCTGAACTTAAAGGACACCTACCACCAGGGTGAAAGACAATATGCAAATGAGGCTGAGGGGCTCCCGGCTCCATTAACACCTATGGAACCTGGAGCCCCTCAGACTCATTTACATACAGCCCTTAATCCTGGTGGTAGATTCCCTTTAAAAGGGAATCTTATCAGATTTTACCCCATTAAATTACTTGCCCCCCTCAGGAAGAGTAGGACTTATGTGTAATCTCACCCATTTACCTATTAAAAAACTCCTCTAAAGTCATGTAAAAATAAACAGGGAAGAGTCATATTCGCCTGAGATGAGTCAAGTTTAGAGGGCGCAGAGGTAGTGTCATTTCAGACGCCCCCCATCTTCAGGTCTGTAGTAACTAGAAACATTTTTTTGGTGTCAAAAATGAAGAATCTCATATTTCAGAAGCTGCTGGTTTTGTGGGTTATAGAAGCGCAGATACAGGCAGTTAAGGACATCGCTGGAGATGTGAGCTGCAGATAAAGATTTAGTTCCAGCCTTTTTATTTAATTGCCTGTATCTCCAGTTCTGTACCACATAGTCCCACAAGCCTGACTGGATTAAAAAGATAAGAAAATTATTTTTAATACGACACCAAAATATATTATTCAACCAAATATAGGGTCATCTGAAGTGACACGCTGCCTGCAGCCTCAAAAGATGCCTCATCTTAGGAAAATCTGACTCTTCTCTGAACATTTTCACATGAAAGGAAATTTCACAAAAAAAAAAAAAAAGAGAAAATTATAGAAAGGACATTTCATCTCCTACCCCAAGGGGAGTAATAGTTTAGTGAGGTAAAATCTGAGGATGGTAATATGATGGTACTTCGATATGTATGATGATGGACTTCCTGAATTCTTTGTAAAGTTACCTGGCATCCTCTATTTTATGTTTTCATTGCACCGACAAATCCCAGAGCAATAGGACTACATTGTTTCTCAGCCTACCCCATGCTGCCCTTTTAAGAGGGACCCAAAGCTCTCAACTCCTCCAGCTCTCACATTGCTGGTGCAAAGTCAGGTGTCTGAAAAGCGCTTCATTTTATGGAAAACAGGAGGGACAAAAAATTATAAAACAAACAAACATTCCTCAATAACATACAATTAGAGGGTCACAAAGCTTCCACCCGATTCTGGCCAAAATATCTTAGCAAACCTCTTTCACTTGCAACATAAAAGGTAATTGGGCAATGGCTTCTAGACAGGGCCAGATTATGGAGAGGGCTCCTGAGGCTCGAGCCCTTGGGCCCCCACCAGCAACATGTAGAAGAAAGTAACGACGCTCACCCACTTAGAAAAGTGCAATGTCCTTTATTCAGGTGAAGAAGCATAAAATCACATGTAGGGAGAAGCAAGCCTTGGCAACAGGGCCGTTTCGCGCTCAGTGGCGCTTTCTCAAGCCAATGCCAGACAGTGAATCACTGGTTTGGTCAGTGAGACTGTGCAGTCACAACCCACCCATACTCTATTCCGCATGCTGCACACTTTCCAGAAGCTGCGATACATGGAGAGTGACACTTGACCCCATTCCCCTTAGTACATTACACTGGTTGGCTGGACCAGTTGTCATGAACTATCCATGTCCTAGCCAATCAGTGTTATGTTTACTTCCTCACACCTGCTGAATGATCTGTGAGAGGAGTCTCAGCGAAGCACTGGCACATGGGACTGGCCTTGGTGATTGGGACTAGAAGTCATTACTACTCCCACTGCCTGAGCTAGGCCAGCAGCTAGGCTACACCACTGCCACTGTGCCAGCAGCTACGATAACACCACTACCACTGTGCCAGCCAGGCCAACAGCTAGACCACACCACTACCACTGTGCCAGCAGCTAGGCTAATATAACTACCACTGTGCCAGCAGCTAGGCTAATATAACTACCACTGTGCCAGCAGCTAGGCTAATATACTACCACTGCGAGCTGAATAACACGCAGCTAGGCTAATATAACTACCACTGTGCCACTGGTGCCACAGCTAGGCTAATATAACTACCAACTGTGCCAGCAGCTAGGCTAATATAACTACCCACTGTGCCAGCAGCTAGGCTAATATACTCCACTAGGAGACCACTGTGCCAGCAGCTAGGCTAAATAACTACCACTGTGCCAGCAGCTAGGCTAATATAATACCACTGTGCCAGCACTAGGTACTATAACTACCTGTGCAGCGCTAGGTATATAACTCCCTACAGTGCCAGCAGCTAGGCTTAAATAACTACCACTGTGCCAGCAGCTAGGCTAATATAACTACCACTGGTGCCAGCAGCTAGGCTAATATAACTACACGTTCCATGCCAGCACTATGCTAATTAATACCACTGTGCACAGCATAGGCTAATATAACTACCCTGTGCCAGCAGCTCGCTAATATAACTACCACTGTGCCAGCAGCTAGGCTAATAATAACTACCAGCTGTGCCAGCAGCTAGGCTAATATAACTACCACTGTGCCAGCAGCTAGCTAATATAACTACCACTGTGCCACGCAGCTAATGCTACATAACTACCACTGTGCCAGCGACTAGGACTATATAACTACACTGGGCCAGCAGCTAGGCTAATATAACTACCACTGTTCCAGCAGCTATGCTCAATATACTAACACTGTGCCAGCAGCTAGGCTAATATAACTACCACTGTGCCAGCAGCTAGGCTAATATAACTACCACTGTGCCAGCAGCTAGGCTAATATAACCACTGTGCCAGCCAGGCCACCAGCTAGGCCAACTCTACTGCCACTGTACCAACTAGTCCAGCAGCTAGGATAACACCACTATCACTGTGCCAGCAGCTAGGCTAAATAACTACCACTGTGCCAGCAGTCTAGGCTAATATAACTACCACTGTGCCAGCAGCTAGGATAATATAACTACCATGTGCCAGCAGCTAGGTAATATAACTACCACGTGCCAGCAGATAGGCTTAAATAACTACCACTGTCCAGCAGCTAGGCTATATATAACTACCACTGGTGCCAGCAGCTAGGCTAATATACACCACTGCAGCAGCGTACTAACCCAATGTGCCAGCACTATGCTAATATAACTACCACTGTGCCAGCAGCTAGGCTAATATAACTACCACTGTGCCAGCAGCTAGGCTAATATAACTACCACTGTGCCAGCAGCTAGGCTAATATAACTACCACTGTGCCAGCAGCTAGGCTAATATAACTACCACTGTGCCAGCAGCTAGGCTAATATAACTACCACTGTGCCACGCAGCTAGGCTAATATACTACCACTGTGCCAGCGACTAGGCTATATAACTACACTGGCCAGCAGCTACAATATAACTACCACTCCAGCAGCTAGGCTCAATATAACTACACTGTGCCAGCAGCTAGGCTAATATACCTACCACTGTGCCAGCAGCTAGGCTACATATAACTACCACTGTGCCAGCAGCTAGGCTAATATAACTACACACTGTGCCAGCAGCGCTATGGCTAATATAACCACTGTGCCAGCCAGGCCACCAGCTAGGCCAACTCTACTGCCACTGTACCAGCTAGTCCAGCAGCTAGGATAACACCACTATCACTGTGCCAGCCACTATCACTGTGCCAGCTAGTCCAGCAGCTAGGATAACACCACTATCACTGTGCCAGCCAGGCCAGCAGCTACGCTAACACCACTACCACTGTGCCAGCTAGGCCAGCAGCTAGGCTAAAATCACTATCACTGTGCGGGCCCCCACCAGATTTTGTGCCCAGTGGCCTCCACCAACCTTAATCCGGCCCTGCTTCTAGAAACAATACAAAACCTAAAATTTCCAGCATCCGCCATAGACTACATAAACACAGTATTGTATTGAATTACAAGTTCACTGTAAGTCACTTGTGAAAATTTTGTAATAATCATTTCATTGCATTGTAAAGCGGTGATCTTGTGTCATCTTTCATATATGTCCCATGAAAGAGATTGATCATATACTTCAAACCAGACACATTACTGCACATAGACACAGTGTTGCAGCTTCTCTTCTAGTTGTGGAGCACAATATGTACGAGTGCACATGAAGAATTATATGGTGACCATCCAGATGATTCTGCTGAAGCAGCAATATATTTGGTGGCCCTAGTGAGCTCATATATACAAGAGGATGACTAAACATGACAACCTCTTTAGAGGGGTTGTCCTAAGTTTATATTTTATCTCCTATCCCCATGTTGGGGATAACATGATGTTCACCAAGGGTCCAACTATTGCGACCCACACTACACATGAATAATAAATAAGGGGCAGGTGCGGGCCTACCTGCTTCAGTATATTTCAGACCCACTTTCTCCTCCTCATCCTTTGGTTTTGGTGGTGGCCACACAGCCTGTAATCTCCCGGGGGTTCGGTCCTCTGGGTCAGATGGACTATTGTCTGGCTGCAGAAGATGGTATAAAAAAAAATCATAAAACACAGAGCAAATAAAGCAATTCTCACTATTATGGATAAAACATATAGTGCCAAATTAATAACTCAACATTTTAGACTAATATTAGTCAATAGTAATGATTTTGTTAGGGCCAGTGGAAACAACCCCCGATGGGAGATGAATATCAGAATGACAACATTCATGATCCCAATGTCATGAAGGAGGATGAGCTAACGCTAGTGATATTCTGCATGGGGGTCTTAGTTACTTGTAGTATAGTGTGACTGACCAATTCAGAGCAAACAAGGTCCCCCTGTATATGGGCACTCAAACGTCTATGTATGACAAACCAGTAGGCACCTTATGTTGCCACTATCACTGTGCCAGCTACTATCACTGTGCCAGCTAGGCCAGCAGCTAGGGACAGTAGTCTCCACAATACCTCCATATTAGGAGTCAAATTCCTTTTTTGACCTTATGAAAATTTGTGGTGAAGAGCCCAAAATGTAGCAAATAAATATAAAACATACACTTCTCCTGTCCATAGCCTGATCAATGTCTATGGATTTGGGTCTATCAAAGATGGACTTCAATGAATCCTTTTCAGTTTTTTGCTTCCGTTTCACGGTGTCCAGATCGAGAGAATCCACTGGTGGGGGCTTCTTTGAAGCACCTGTGAAGAAAGACTTAAATGCTTCCAGTGCAGACTCTGGCTTCTCCTCTGGAACAGGAGTGTTTTGGCCGCCATTATCACTTTGACCTGGATTTGACTCCTCCACTTTCTCCTCTGGCTTGGGCAAGTCAAAATTGAGCAGCATGGACAGTTGCTCCATGAATTTGGAGCTAGCTGTGGGCTCCACCGGCGACCTTACTTCCTTCTTGCGGATTATGGTGCCATTTGGTAGTTTGGATTTTTGCACAGGTTGAGAAAGTTTTAGCAAAGCCAAGTCACTATCCCCTTGTTTCACCGCAACCGTGTCATCTGTGGTTGCCCCCTTCTTGTGTACACGTAAACCACTAAAAATGGCAGGCAATTGGAATGGCTTATCACCTGGGGTTTCAGCAGACGGGGTAGGCGTTTGAGAATTTGGACTTCTCCCCTCTAGATTTTCATTATTTATACCCTTATCATCTATAGCGGTCCCTGCATTCTCTGGCCTGTTTAGGTCCAGCTCAGGCAGGCCCTCTCCCTCTACGATAACAGTATCCTCAGTCTTTTGTGATTCTGGATTCTGCTTGGAACAATTGTTCAAGGATACTTGAGAATCAGATAGAAGCTTGGACACAGAAGTCTTTGTTTTTTTCTGGCATATCTCTTGCTTGGAGTCTTCGCCATCAGAATCGGAATCACTTGAGATGTTAACTAGAGTACCATGTACCAACATACCATCCTGGTCAGTGTCCGTTTCACCTGGTGCAATGTCTGGTGTGGAATGCATCTCAGACTTTGCATCCTCACTAATGTCAGAAGCTTTCAGACGCTTTGTGTACACTCCCTTCGTTTCATCCTCTTGCTCTTGTAAAACCAGGGCTTCAGTCCCTCCCAGGTTATCTATTTGTGGATCAAGTTCTTTGTCTTCTTTCACCAAGTTGTCATTTTTACCATGTCCTCCGGAGACTTGTGAAACCTCCTCCTGGCGTAAAGTTGAATCTTCATTTAATTGCTCTTCCTGGCTAATTTGTTCATTGTTTATTTGTTCTTTTAACTCCCTAGGCTCCTCTGCACCATGCGTTTCTGTATCCATTTGCTTTGGGAGGTCAACATTTGTCCCACCGACCACTTCCATTTGGTCGGACTGCTCTTCTGCTTTACTTCCTAAAGAGCGGAAAGATTTGAGAACCGCACTTTCCTCTTTAGGCTTCTGACTTTCCAATTTTGTCGTAATTCCAAAGAACGACTTAAAGGAAAATTTACCAAGCACAGATGGAGGGGCGCTGGCGGCTGAGTCTGCATTTGAGGTTTCTGGAGAATTTGACTCGTTAGCCATTCCTTCTTTGCTTTCCATATCCATTGTACGTTAATATGTTATAAATCAAATTACAACATCAAAAATATTCCAGAGCCGTTAAATTCCATAGGGAAGGAGCGGCTCAATAAATAGAGAGCTAAAAATAAAAAGCGTGATAAAAAGCTTTATAAAATCCGTCCACCGTCTTGAGTTCCAAAAACAATCTCCATGAAGTCACGCCATGTAAGAGATGCAAAATGAAGAATAAAAATACAACCGTCCCGTGTCGTGCTCCGTTGTATACAGTAGTAGCCTGCAGATTCCTGCTTCCTGCTTTTCATACGGGAGCTGACTAGTTGCTTGGCAGCTTAATCACATACATATGACAGAGACTTTCGGCGGTGACCGGCTTGACAGTTATGAAAAGACCTTTCTGTTCAGTTCCAGCCCGGGGACGCCATTAATCAAGAGCAAAAAGAAAAACAAAAGAAAGGAAGCAGCCGACGTGTCACGGAACAAAAATAAACCAAAAAGAAGTTGTGTATTTCCAGTATACAAGTCCTCTCAGCTGGATCAGGACGAGATCTCTCTTCTTCCGCCTTGCTGCAGCCTTTCTACGGAATGTAAATGTCATAGTCCGGAGACAGCCGGGAGGAGGCCGGTTTCAAGTTACTTTACCTCCCAACTTTCAGGTAACAGGTATGTAATGAGATGGGAGGGCCTGGCTCTAGGAGGGAGGCTGCTAACTACACTAGACACCGAGCTGGCAAGGGAACTGACCCTCTCATAATACACATGCAGTTTGTTTGCATCTGTGATCCAGAGTTTTACCAGCAAGCCGTCATAGAATAATGAATAACCACCGACATGCCAGAGTTCGAAACATGTCAGAATTTACTATTATTGGTTGTGTCAATGAACTGAAAATAAAAAGTCTTGGTTTTATTATGAGTGAAGTTTAGTTATGTGTTTATGCTCTCACTACTTTCTGAGTACTTAAGCAGTCACACTCTTTCAATGACACAGTAGTTACATATATAATGTTATGCTATGTCAGTTATACATGCTAATATTATAGGTTTGTGTCTTTTGTAAAAAAAATTTTTTTGTTCTACAGAGAAGTATTTCAGATTGAGTTTTTAAAGTCAAGAGACATACGGTATATAATAATACATAGTTATTTATATATTGACCTCATATTCTGTAAACCTTTAAAGCACATCTACTACCAGGATGAAGGATTGTAAAACAAACACACTGACATACAGGTGTGTTTCCCATATGGCAGGATCTGCTCTTCTTTTAGTTTCTTATGCCCAGTTTTCTGGATCTGCTCTTCTTCTAGCTTTTTTTTTTACATCATTCTGTTTTTATTGAAAGTAAAGAGTACAAAATACAAAGTACAAGTAGAGAACGGGACACGCAGGTCCTATACATGACATATTACGATGTAGTTATGTTCCAGCAAGTTGAATATATAGCAATATAAGAACATGTTTGTAGTATATCACGGCACATTTAGTCGTCTAGTATATGCAAAATTTGATTAGGAGTGTGGAACATGTAATATTGAGTTGTATTGGTCGTGCTCTAACAACAAAACTGGGGGGTCAACAGTGTAATAACAAGGTCAACTTGAGAAAAGTACTCAATCCTAGAGTACTGATGGGTCTAGAACAGAACTGGCGCAAGCCTTTTGGGCTAGAACCCTAACTAGTGTGAGGGTGTGTGGAATGGGGTGGGGAGGGAGGGGTGGGGGGTTAGAGTAAGGCAGAAGCGGGTCATGAGTAATTCAAAAAAACTGCAGATTGTTTAAATGTCAGCCATGGGGCCCACGTTGTTGAATGGTCTGCGACTTTGTTCCAGACTGTTCAGGAGCAATATTTCTCCAAACCAGTCGGACAATTGGGTGGTCCTTGTGGATTTCCATAATCTAGGTATTAGAGAGCGTGCTGCTATAAGCATGTATCCCAACAACGATCTCTTCACTTTGGTCGCTGAGGAAGGAATTATGGACAGCAATAAAACTGCAGGCTCATTGTCCAGACTGATCCCAGTTAGGTCTAGAATCAGTTTGCGAACCTGGTGCCAGAATGGTTGTAAAGTCGGGCATCCCCACCAGATGTGAGTCATAGTACCCGGAGCCCCCAGGCAACGCCAGCACCTATCTGGTCAGGAGGGGTATATCATATTTCTTCAAGCTTTTTATGCCCTGTTTTTTTTTTTTTTTACAAAAAAATTTTTTTTTTGAATTATGCAAATGAACCTGAGGGGTTCGGGGCTCCATAGGTGTTAATGGAGCCTGGAGTCCTTCAGGCTCATTTGCATATTTTTTAAAGCATTTTTTCTTCAAAACAAGGGCATAATAAGCTTAACTAAAAGTGGATCTTGCCACAGTATGTCAGTGTGCTTGGTTTACAATCCTTCATCCTGGTGGTAGATGTCCATTAAAGATCATGGAGTATGTTACACAAATAAAATAAGACATCACAGCACAATAACATTGTGAGAGCAAAGATATCATGTGATTGCAAAGGTTGAATTTAGCCTCCCCCAACCTACATACCAGATTCCCTCCTTCTGCAGCTTGACATGCTATTACACTGTGTAGGGGAAGTGCTTAAGGAGCATGGGAATTGGTAGGCAATGCTACAGCCTCTGGTAAAACCCCAGGATCTCTTTTTGTTCATTAATATAATTTTAAAAGTTGATTTTAGAAGGAGGCGGCCATGGAGAACACATAAGAAGATGACCACTGTCACAGTGCCTGGTTCTATGAGTAAGTGTCTCTTGTTTATCATGATGGATTTTGATGGTAGATTTCCTTTAAATGTACGTCCACTGGTCTTTTTAGATGATAATTAATTATAATTCTTTTAATATCTTTATACATTACACCTTTAATGCATGTAATGCATTGTTTAAAGGGTTTTGAGAATCAGCTTATTGATGAAGATCCAGAGCGTAGAATTCCCCTTGTTCTGATATTAACAACTGACTCCATGGATAACAACCTGGAAAAGCCTTAGAATTATCAATATTACATCCCTATCCTACGTTTCCTGGTCTCTTTTACTACATGACTGCACTCAGATACAAAGGGTCATATGGCCGTACATTTCCTCTTAGAATAATACAGATTTTTCAGTGCTACTAACACTAAATACCTATGTCTTTACTTACATTTATATCGAGCGTCAGATGGAGAAGATTCCTGTCCGGCCTTGTTGGTTGATCTGAAGACACACTCTGAAAATCTGCTAGTGACTTGGCGACACCTCTAACTATACCCCGACCTATACAAAATGAGAAATCTAGTTTAAGTAAATCATAATAAATTAGGAGTTTTCCAGGACTATAATCTGGAAATGTAACATTACAGAATAACATGGAGTAAAAACTTTCATTATGGGGTAGTCATGTGATATATAAAAGAAAAACCTTGAAAAATCCATTTAGGCAGGAGTAACAATGGGGGACATTTATTAATTTTGGCGCAGAGTACTGCATTTTGATTGTGATGTAAATTTGTGGCGATTAATCATTTGGCCCACAAACAATAAGGTTTAGACTTGTCTCCCCATTAATGAAGGTGAAATTGAACTCCATAGACCAGCTTTTAGCTGCTCTAATGGTGCGACAAAAATTGGACAACAAAAAGAGTTGGTATAATAAAAAGCACCAGAAAAGCGTTGGATACGCAAACAGCTCCACAATTTTGCGGCGCCCCCAATTTATATATAAGGCGCAAGAGGAGAGGCAAGAGAAAAAAAAATTCCACGAGGTTTCCGTTTAAAAGTCGATAATAAATGTCCCCATTGAGTTTTTGCTGTAGATTTTTAAGAAATGTGAAATATAAGGAGGATGACTTGTACAACTTAATGCACGTTGGTCTCTGTTTTTATCCCTTTGGCCTTTAACGACTTGGCCCTTTTTAGTTTTTGCGTTTCAGTTTTTTGGTCCCCACCTTCAAAAATCCATACACTTTTTAGTTTTCCACATACAGAGCTGGGAAACAAATTGCAAATTCCAGTAACAGTATTTAAAATTCCTTCCCCTGTACTAGGAAGCTGGAAAAAAAATCCAAATGTAGTGAAATTCACGGAAAAACAAACACACTTACACATTTTGTTCCAAATGACTCCACCCCTTTATTCCATGTGTTGGTACAATCATGAGACACTAAATTTATATAGGTATTAGTAGGTTTTATTAGATTTAGAAAAAAATAAAAGCTGTATGAAAAAAAATTTCAGCATACAGATCTGTGTATGGTATTTTTGCATGACAAGATGGCGTTTACATTGCTACAATATTAGGGCCTCAACGACCTTTTCATCAATTTTTATTAAAATTTTATTTTAAATAGTTGTGGAAAAGTGTCGGTCCGGACAGTTGGGCACTATTTTCCGTTATGGGGTTCAACACCAAGAATAACCAGTTTTATATGTTGATCGGTATCCCCGTATCTAAAAATGCCCTAACATATTTAGGATTTTTTATTTTATTTTAAGTTTATTTTTATATCAGTTCTAGGTAAAGGGGGGGGGATTCAAACTTTAAGGTTTTTATATAATTTTTTTATTGTTTTAACTTAAAAAAAATGTTTTACCATTTTTTTTTACCTTAAAAAGGTACTTTAACCCTGCAGTACTCCAAGCAGTGATAGCAACCAATCATGGCATTGGCAGCCAGAAGAGCTTGTGTTGCTGCTGTTGTGTGTGAACATAGGTGATTTTAATCGCGTGTTCCAATATATATGTTTCTTCTTTTTTGCTTTGACTGTTTCTTCTAGTAGGTGCAGCTACAGTCCGAAAAAAATATGGTTTGTTGCTATAATTTATATTTTCAATATTTTTGTAACAGTTTAAATATGTTTTTTTAAACAAATTCTGCTGTTTGCAAGGTATTTCCAAAAGAATTGTCCCTCTTAAGGGGAGCCCTAATTTAATTCAAGTTGCTTTCGTTTAACATAACCTCATTTACTTTTGCAAATGAATAAATTTGTTAATGTAATTGCTATATGTAACAGCCACATGGCACCATCTTGTTTTACTGGGCCTGATAATTCATGATGCCTAGTTCGCAGTCTTTCTGTTCCTCATAGCTTATATGCGATTTTATAGTCACAGTAATAAACCTTGTTCAAGATCCCAAATGGACTGGTGCAAAAATAAATTGAATTCTTTCTTCTACACTTAGCTGGATTTTAAATTTACAAAATCACAACTTACTCAGCGACTAAGTCTATAGAAGATTCTGTTAAAGACAAGAGCAAATCATAACTGAGAAATCAATAAGAGAGCAATGCTTTTCTATAAAAACCTTAGTGTTAATTAACATGTTACCACCCTATGTTAGTATATGTCCTGTATTGAGATATTAAATTATTTGATTGAAAATAATGAAAAAACAAACCAGTTGATATTAATATATAATCTTTATGCCCCCTTTAATTCATATTTTTAGATTTAAAAATTCCTTATACAAGACCAGGAACACTCATGAGATGAGTAACACTGCCCTCAAGTGGCAAGAATTGATAGCTACACTTTTTTTCTCGTCTTTATCCACCAAAACAATTGAAACTTTTCTTCTTAGGTTCTGTTAACGCTTTATCACAAATTTTAGTGGAAAAAAAAAATTATTATAGCAAGCAGTCTCATGGCTATTTTTTCTGCTTAATAACAATGTGTGAAGATAATGGAGAATCTATGGGTTAGAGAAAGTGAAGGTGAGCAGAAGTTACATTTTTATTTTGTAAGAGGCAAGAGTTGACTGAAAGCCACAGGTGTGATCTGGGCCTTGAACTTCGTGAAAAAAATCATTAATTATTTACTTATAAAGAAGCATTGGCCGTATTCATATACACTGCTCAAAAAATAAAGGGAACACTCAAATAACACATCCTCCTACATCTTAATGAATTCAGCAGTTCCTGCAAGATTTAAAGCAGCAAGCTATGCTGCGAGCGCTCGATCCTTATACCCAAACCCAAACCTTCGACATACAATCTGCGGACATCAGCGGTCTGCTCCTTTCACACCATCAGACTTCCAGGAGTTGGCGGGAGCTTTACTCCAGGTCTGGGGAGATCCCTCAGTGAGACCATCCACCCCTCTCATCAGGAGCAGCCGAGCGTGTTTAACGGAGCTCTCATACAGGCCACTGTGCGACGCCACACAAATACGGCCTCATCAGCAGCATGCCGAGGCGTTGTAGGAGTACATACACGCACTATGGACGCCAACACACCAACGGAGCCTCATCATGGAGATGCCGAGGCATTGTATGAGGTCATACGGCACGTGGAGGCACACCCAATACTGAGCCTCATCAAGAGCTGCTAGGCGTTGTTTGTAGGAGGTTCATACAGGCAGTGAGGTACACACAATACTGTGAGCCTAATCAGAGCGATGGGGACGAGGGCATTGTATGAGCATAAGGCACGTGGGAGGCCAACAAATTACTGAACACATTTCAACTTTTTTAGGGGAAATTACAGTCAAATCCTGTATTTTTGTTGTGACTCCATATGCCAGACCTCCATAATGGTTAAATTAACTTGATTTCCTTGATGTGTTTTTTGTAATTTTGTTGTAGAACATTCAGCTTTTTACAGACCAAAGTATTGAATAAGAATATTTCATTCATTCAACCGTCAGGTTGTTTCCCCGTATATTTTGAGCAGGTGACTGTAAGCTCCTGTAAACAGGGCCCTCGCTCCCGTTCTGTAAAGTCTGCCGAATTATGATGTTTCAATATACCATAAGATGTTATTTTAGTATCATGATACAAAATCTCTAAAAATTGTTGGGTTGGTTTTACTTCATTGTTTGTTGCTAAAATTTAGAAGAAAAAAAAACTAAGTGTGAACGTTAGTTTTGTAACAAGTAGTGTGACTCTTTACCTTTAAACTTTCCAATTCCCTCCTTGTGCTCCCTCTTTCTGTTTGCAGGAGAGCAGCTGGATATTCCTGCTAGAAAAACATAAATGAATTCAAGTGATTTACAAAACTTTTCCCATATATGATGAAGCATTTATGGCAGCATTTCACAATATGTCACTTATAAACATTGACTTGCACGTTGTACCTACTGCTCTTTTCTATTTGGCATTGATGCGAGATAGGGAGGTCAGTCCACTGATCACATACTTAGTACATCCTTGGGGTAGTGATGACCCAACGTTATTGTGATCCATGCGGGTCTCACCACTGGAGCCCCTGATCAAGCAAAATATAGACAATCTTGTTGAACAGCGGGAAAATGGATTTGGCTGGACAAACCATTTTAATGAATTTTGTTGGGTAAATGATCCACCACAACATAAGGAAGGTATTTATTAACCTCATTGAGCATGATATTGGCGGACCTATTCTATATGACACTATCCATTTAGAATTGAATTTTTCAAACCTCCAAAAACTCCCTTTTAACGACTACAAGGGAGGTTTGGAAAATATGGCTGCTTCTTCCAAAAGCAGACTGAGAGGGGCCCACCCTATGACAATGTGGAAGTAGTAGTATGGTTCACATCCTTCTTATTTATCTAGCCCACAGATTTTTTTAAACGCGAGCGCATCCACAGAGTTGCCAAATGGCCCCTTATTCCCAATGGGGCTTACAATATACTAACCTACCATAGGTTTTTTGAGGTGGGAGTGAAACCGGAGGACCCGAGGAAACCACACGGCAAAGTTCATCATCACTATACAGCTGAGCTGTAAATCTGAAACCGACAGCACTGTCAGTGTGGTGCTGTATATGTAAGAAAGCTGCCATATTTTAACCACAGGGGACACCACCCCTTAATTAAATTAGGAAACCCTGTAGTAATTATTATGAAACCAAGACCACTCCACTTGCAGCTATCATGCATGTTTTGTTGTGAACAAAGTCACCTGTGAGTAATACACCCTAATGCTATACAAGCCTAAAAATATAATAATTAAAAATACTTTATGAACATAAATAAAGATTGACTGTTAGCATTTGAGCACCATCTAATACATACAGTCCTGGTCTTCCCCTCTTCCTTCAACATGTCCAGGTGTTTCAACAATCCTAGGGCCTGGTTTGGCCTGATACAGATCCATCTATTAGTAATAAGAGTATAAAAAAAGGCAAATTCATGAAAAAAAAAAAAAAATTACTTTATTGTTCAAAACCACTCCCTATGTGGAAAGGCTGCTGCCCAGAGAACAATAGACACATCTCAATATGCTCGGTTTGGTATACGATTAAGATCTATTCAAAAAGTGTTAACTATACTGAAAAAATTGTTTGCAGTCAAAGCCCTGCAACTCCAGCAAAAAATGCAAGAGGAAAGCGGAAATCTGGGAATTAAGCATTCAAAGGATGGCGGGAAAGGTGTGTTCACCTGCAATCATAAGAACCAAGCTTCTAAGTGAGCACCAGAACAAAGCAGTGATCCTGCACGCGATTGATCTTGTCGCTTCACGCGTCCTCAACTTACCAAATGTTTGTCATCGCCCTGTTTGGTTGCTTTATGAAAGTAGCTGGAGCCATTCTATTACTTACCTGGTCACACAAAAGACTTTCTATTGCCACAACCACAACGTTCAGTAGAATTAGAGGGCCACACTGTCCCAACAATGCCAACCAGACTGTTATAGAAGGCAGGTTGGAGCTGACAGATTGATAATAGTGTCCCAGTCAGCAGGCAGCATGTTATAGCGTCAGGAGGATCTGAGCAGATGTTACATAGTGTCCCTACCTGCAGGTCAGCAGTTATACAGCAGGGGAGCTGAGCGTTGTACTAGTGTTCCTATAATGCGGCAGCATGTTTAGCAGACAGGTAGGACTGAGCAGTATTGTACATATGGTCCTATATGCAGGACGCATGTTAATGCCAGGAGAGCTGAGCAGATGTACATAGTGTCCTATACTGCAGCGCACATGTTATATGAGCAGTGGAGCTAGCAGATTGCTACATAGTGTCCCATCATGCAGGCATCGTGTTATAAGACAGGGAGGAGCTGAGACGAGATCTGTACAGACTTTTTTCCATCACAGCGCAGCATGTTATAGAGCGAAGAGCTGAGCACATTGTACATAGTGTCCTATCTGCAGCAAAATGTTCTAGAGCAGGAGGATCTGAGTCAGCTTTAATCTAGTGTCCTATCTGCAGGCAAATGTTCAGAAAAAAAGAAGAGGACAGCCCGTTAAAATTATTTTGGGTAAAAAGGTTCACTATATCCTAAGTTTCCTATAATTCTTCCCTTCCAGTTAGACCTTCCCTATGGTGGCATACACGATAGCCAATGGTAGCACACCGGTAGGAAAACATCCCTGGACTGCTTCGTACTAGTCTGTGGGCTTTACTAGATTAGTATTATCTCTCCCATGAGTGACACTATGTTTTCCAAATAACTTGTGGTGAAGGAACACGGTGGCGACACCGGGCTATGTCCCTATCAAGCACTTTCCCTATACAAGGAATTTGTATTGTGGGAAAGCTGAACAGTTTCTACCAGACCCCTCAATTGACCTAGAGAAACAGTTTCTGGTTGTTGACTGCCCCTTAGATCTGGTTTGACGGCCACTAAATATTAATATCAATACTATATAATAGTAATAATACATCTATTATACATCGTAATATACAATACTATATAATATAATGAAGACAATACTATATAATAGTAATAATACAAAGACTTATATAGTAAGTAATACAATACATATAATAATAGCAAACTAAAATACTAAATAGACAATACTAATAATAGGAATATATTCAATATATAATAGCTATATAAAGATACAAAAATACTATATAATAGTAATAATACAATATATTCGATAATTACTTATATATCATAGTAATAATAAACACACTATATACAATACTATAAGACATTACAGAAGTGGAGCGATTTGGGCCTTGGCTCAGGACAGTCACATGTGCACTGGTCATGTTTGCAGAAGGAGTTGCTTCAAACACAGAAGCGGTGTCAGCACGAAATGGTGCAGTTGTACATACTCCCTTTATCAGGGCAATGACATACCAAGGTGGAAGAGTTTAATCATCTATTCATCCAGTACTCACAATAACAAATATACAAATTAAACAGTGCTAGAGATTGCCCAACACTCAATAAAGATGCCCAAGATAATCGCTGCGGCAGCGTTCAGTACAATAAATCCTGGTTTATGAAAAATTATAATGCCTGTTTGTAGGAAAACTCATTCTCAATAATTGATGGAAGTTGACAACACGGTTTTTTAGAGTTTTTATATTAAATTTTTTGTTGTTAAATCGAGAAATGGATAAACCAAAGTGTGATGTATTGTTCGCGCTTTATGCACGTTATTGTCTTATAAAATTGCATCATAAAACCATAGGGCGGGATTTATCAAGAACAAAAGCCCGCCCCTCCGCCGGAATTTAATCATAGCGCACCTGCGGATGATAAAGACCCCGGCCCCTCCTGAATGTATCATAGCACCTGGGGATTGAGCCCGCTCCTGTGCTGATTGTATCATAGCGGCATGCGGATGATAGAAGCGCCCTCCGGAATTATCATATCACCTGGGCGATAGGAGCACCGCGCTCCCTGAGAATTTATCATAAGCGCCTAGCGGAGATAGAAGCCCTCGCCCCTCGCGGAAATTTTATCATATGCGTATTTTCCTGCGGATGATAGAGAACCCCGCTCTCTCTGGCATTTATCATAGCGTCCTGCGTGATGGATAGAAGCCCCGCCCCTCCGGAATTTATCCTAGCTCTGCGGAGATAAAAAGCCCCGCCCCACGACCCGGAATATTATCATAGCGCCTGCGGATGATAGAAGCCAGTCCCTCCGGAATTTTAGATAGCGCTCTGCGGATGTGATCGAAGCCCCGTCCCTCGGAATTTATCATAGCGCTGCTGCGGGAGAGAAGACCTCCGCCCCTCTGGAATTTTCATAGAGCCTGACGGTATCTAGAGCCTGTCCCCCCCCGAATTTATTCATAGCGCTCTGATGATAGAACCGCCCGCCCCGTCTGAATTTATCATAGCGCCTGGCGATGAAGCCGCCCATCCGCGAATTTATCATAGCGCATTGCGGAATGTATAGAGTCCCCTCTCCTCCGTCCGAATTTATCATGTGTTTGTGATGATAGAAGCCCCGCACTCGACAAATTTATCATAGTGGCTTGCGCGATGTAGAAGCCCCGCCCTCTCTGAATTTACATAGCGCCTGTGGATTGATAGACCAGACCCCGTCCCTCCTGAATATATCATACGCCCTGCGGAATGAGAGAAGCCCCGCCCCTCTAATTTTCATAGCGCTGCGGATGAAGAAGCCCCGTCCCTCCGGAATCTAATCATAAGCTCTGCGGATGAGAGAAGCCTCCTCCTCCTGAATTTATCATAGTGCCTGCGGATTGATAGATCCCCGCCCCCTTCTGAATTTTATCAAGCACGCCTGTCGGATGATAGAAGCCCCGCCCCTCCTGAAATTTATATATAGTGACTTACGATGATAGAAGCCCTATCCCTCTGGAATTTGTCATAAAGCGCCTGGGATAGAAGCCACCTCCCCTCCGGAATTTATCATCAGCGCTTTGACGGATTTGAAGCCCCGCCCCCTGGAATGGTATCACGAGTAATTGACCGATATCCATGGCTTTTACGCTAGAGTTATCATCATGATGTGCTTCTGACCACAAAGAACACCAGATCAAAGTCGTAATTACTCCTCCCCATCCAGGTGCGACCGCTTCAGTGTGTACAAGGCCTAGCAAACAACCACACATAGGAATTACTGCTTTCCAAATGATACTTTGGGCTGTTTTAAGGTAAACCTTTAAGAAACCCATCACGTGATTTTAGCCCATTAAATTACCAGCCCACACAGGTAGGATATGAAAATCTTCTAGAGTTCCTCTTATGGTAAACCACTCTGTTTATCTTTTTAAAAAAACTCCCACTAATAGTGTAAAAATTAGCAGAGAAGAGTCATATTAATGATAAGATCCTGAATCACGACTAATTTTTCTTTAACAGTCTTGGTCAGAACCACAGCCCTGACGCATTGAAGAGGGGATTCTTTCTTTATAGGCACCAAAGCACTCACCCTGCTGCAACCTCCAAATTGACTCATCTCCGGGCAATATGACTCTTCCAGCTCATTTTCACATACTTTGGGATTTTTTTCTTTTTATAAGTAACGGGACGGAATTCACACAAACAGGGATCTAGAAAAGGGCTCTTTATACTTAGCTGGGGGAGCTGGTAGATCAATTGTGTAAATTAAAAGGGTAATGAGTATTTACAAAAAAAAAAACAATTAAAATTATGGTCTTTCATCAGTGTGATAGCAGTTGATTGCTGACATTTTTAGGCTGCATGCACACTTCCGTATGACCGGCGGGCACACACGGTGTGCGGGACAGGAGGATGGGGGAGAGCGCTAATAGCCCCCACCCCTCTCCATAGAAAATAGTGGCCTCATGGCTGTCGATACAACAAAAAATAGGGAAGCCTCCATCTTTTTGCGGCTACAGCTCGGAAGGGTGAGAGTAACAAGCGCTCACTGTACTGAGCCCTTGCGCCATAGCCGTCTATATGGGACATATGTAAGGCCCCCTGACAGTCATGTGCATGAGCCCTTAGTTGATAACATTGGTCATGTATCATCCCCATGAAACCAACTGGTCGTCTTTCTCGCTGTCCTTCGGTATAAAGAATGTGGCCTTTCCCGACATGACGATTTTTTATTCTACTCGTGCCTTCTCACTTAAGCCAGCAATTTCAAAAACAACCTAAATTTCCTTATACCAACTCTATAACCACTTGGCATACGCTCCATAGTGTCACAACAGCTCATTTCCCTTATCTTTGCTATAGATTATCTTGCATGTATCTGGCGGTACCCGGCCTAAGCTGATGCAAATATTATACAGTAACACAACTAAAAAGTATAGGGCATCCCCGGCTCCTACTCACCCAATCACTTACTACTTTCATACACCGCGGATTTAACACTGGCAAAAAATCATAGGTAACACTAACTCCAACTGAGGATTATCTCATGCCAGAGGAAATAAACTTCTGTTTGTCAATGATACAGGAGATAGTGTCGTCACATCCGACAAACTACTCAATAAAACCAATTTGTTTCTTTCACAGAATGAAAATGAGAGGTAGGAGGTCAACGTGCCATATGAGTTATAGGAGCCATAATGCAGAATATGCCATGCCATATTTTAAATCCAATGAAGTGGATGGGGCAGATGCCGCTATGCCCAGCTAAACATAAAGCCTAGATTTTTGAGACCACTACAAAAAGCCCAACTTGAAAGTAACCTAGACCAAGGGATTGGATACAACCATCTAATCACTCCCCTACCTGGCTGGATAGGCAAATAATCTCTGGGTGGAATCATACTTTTTATAGATAAACTGGAATCGGAGACTATTTTGTGCCCCTTAAATAAGGTACAGATAAGTACAGGAAACCTAGGCACTAAAGTAAAGGGTTCAGCCGCAGAATAAAATAGAAAACTCCATTATCACAACATACACCTGAACTTAAAGGACCCAACCTACCACCAGGGTGAAAGACAATATGGCAAATGAGGGCTGAGGGGCTCCGGGCTCCATAACAACCTATGGAACCTGGAGCCCCTCGCTCAATTTACAACAGCCCGTCATCCCTGCGTGGTAGATTCCCTTAAAATGGAATCTTATCAGATTTTATACCCCAATTAAACTACTTGCACCCTCAGGGTAAGAGTAGGACTTATGTGTAATCTCACCCATTTACCTATTCAAAAACTCCTACTAAACATGTAACAATAAACACGGAAGAAGAGTGTCATTGTCGCCCTGAGATGAGTCAAGTTTAGAGAGGCGCAGAGGTCGTGGTCCTTTCAGACACCCCCCCCCCCCCATCTTCATTCTGTAGTAACTAGAACATTGTTTTTTTGGTTATCAAAGCTGCTGGTTTTTGATGGGTATATAGAAAGCGACAGTGATACAGCAGTTAAGGACATTGTTGGAGGATTGTGAGCTGCAGATAAAGATTAGTAGTTCCAGCCTTTTTGTTTAATTGCCTGTATCTCCAGTTTGCTACCTACATAGTCCCTAAGCCTACTGGATTAAAAAGATTAAGAATATTATTTTAATATGGAACACCAAAAATATTATTCAACCAATATAGGGTCATCTGAAGTGACACCTGCCTGCAGCCTCAAAAGATGCCTCACTTAGGAAAACTGACTTTCCTGAACATTTTACATGAAGACGAAATTCACACAAACAAAAAAAAGAGAAAATTAGTAGAAAGACTTTCATCTCCTACCCCAAGAGGGAGTAATAGTTTAGTGAGGGTAAAAATCTGAGATGATAATATGATGGTACTTACTTCGATATGTATGTGATGGACTTCCTGATTCTTTGTAAAGTACCTGGCATCCCTATTTTATGTTTTCATTTGCCCACGACAACCCAGAGCAATAGGACTACATTGTTTATTCTCAGCCTTCCCATGACTGCCTTTTAAGAGGAGACCCCCCCCCACCCAAAGCTCTCAACTCCTCAGCATCTCACATTGACTGATTTGCAAAGTCAGGTGTCTGAAAAGCCTTCATTTATGGAAAACAGGCAAGGGACAAAAAATTATAAAACAACAAACATTCTCAATAACATACCATTAGAGGGTCACAAAGCTTCCACCGATTCTGCGCCAAAATATCTTAGCAACCTCTTTCACTTTGCCAACAATAAAAGCGTAATTGGGGCAATGGCTCGAGACGAGGCCAGATTATGGAGAGGGCTCTCTGAGGCTCGAGCCTTGGGCACCACCACCGAGCAACATGTAGAAGAAAGTAAGAACGACGCCGCACCCACTTAGAAAAGTGCAAGTCCTTTTATTCGGTGCAAGAAGCATAAAATCACATGCAGGGGAGAGCAAGCCTTGGCAACAGGCCGTTTCGCCGCTCATTGCGCTTTCAGTCCCACCACCAAAAAGCACCCCAATCCCACAAGCCTGCGACAGTGAATCACTGGTTTCGTCAGGAGAATGTGCAGTTCACCACCGCCACCCATATCTATTCTGCATGCTGCCACACCATTCCAGAAGCTGCCGATGCATGGGAAGTGACACTTGAGACCACCCATTCCCTTAGTACATTACACATGGGTTGGCTGGACCAGTGTCATGAACATCCATTGTCCTAAAGCCAATCAAGTGTTATGTTACTTCTCACCCCTCTGAATGATGCTGTGAGAGGGAGTCAGCGAAGCACTGAGCACATGGGACTGGCCCTTGGTGATTGGGACTCGAGTCATTACTACTCCCACTGCCTGAAGCTAGGCAGCTAGCTAGGCTACACCAACTAGCCACTGTGCCCAGCAGCTACGATAAACACCCACTACCACTGCTGCCAGCCAGGCCAAGCCTTAGACACAACCACTAACCAACTGTGCCAGCAGCTAGGCTAATATAACTACCACCTGTGCAGCGCTAGGCTAATATAACTACCACTGTCCCAGCAGCTAGTGCTAATATAACTACCATGTGCCAGCAGCTTGGCTAATATAACTACCACTGCTGCCGCAGCTAGGATAATATAACTACCACGGCTGCCATGCACAGCTAGGTAATATAACTACACGTGCACATGCACTAACTATGACTCAGCAGCTCAGGCCTAATATAACTCCACTGTGCCAGCAGCTAGGCTAATAATACATACCACTGTGCCAGCAGCTAGGCTAATATAACTACCACTGTGCACATCTAGGCTAATATACTCCACTGTGCCAGCAGACTAGGCTAATATAACTACCTGTGCCAGCACGCTAGGCTCATATAACCTACCACGTGCCAGACAGCTAGGCTAATATAACTACCACTGTGCCGCAGCTAGGCTTATATAACTACCACTGTGCCAGCAGCTAGGCTAATATAACTACACGTCCTGCCAGCAGCTATGCTAATCTAACTACCACTGGCCAGCAGTCTAGGCTAATATAACTACCCTGTGCAGAACGCTGGCTAATATAACTACCACTGTGTCCGCAGCTAGGCTAATAATAACTACCACTGTGCAGCAGCTAGGCTAATATAACTACCACTGTGCACAGCAGCTGCTATATCTACCGGCGCAGTATCTATAACTACCACTGGGCCACGCTAGGACATAAACTGGCAGGCTACTAATATAACTAACCACTTTCCGAGTATGCCATACACACGGCCAGCAGTGGCTAATATACTACCACTGTGCCAGCAGTCTAGCTACAATAACTCACTGTGCCACACCTGCAATTAAGCCACTGCCAAGCTAGGCTATATAACTATGTTACAAGCGGGGGGCTATAAAGAACACTGGTGCCAGCACGCTATGGCTAATATAACCACTGTGCCAGCCAGGCCCACCAGCTAGGCCAACTCTACTGCCACGTGTACCAACTAGTCCAGCAGCTAGAAGCACATATCACGCGCCAGCTAACACGTCCAGCCCACTTCACGTGCAGCTACTATCACTTGTACCAGCTCTATATTCACTGAACTGTGCTACACTGGCGCTACTATCACTGGCCAGCTAGTCCGCAGTCTAGGATAACCACCACTATCACGGTGCCAGCTACTAGCACTGTGGCCAGCTACTATCACTGTGCCGCAGATATCACTGTGCCAGCTGTACAGTCCACTAGTCCTGCAGCTAGATCCAGCAACTAGGATAACACCACTATCACTGATGCCAGCCGGCCAGCACTACGCTACACCAACTACCACTGTGCCAGCCTAGGCCAAAAGCACTAGGTCGTAAAATCACTATCCACTGTGCGGGCCCCCACCAGATTTTGTGCCCAGCTGGCTCACCAACCTTAAATTTCCGCCCTGCTTCTTAAAGAAACACTACAAAACCAAATTTCCAGACATCGCCATAGACTACATAAACACAGTATTGTATTGAAATATTACAAGTTCAGCGTGTAAGTGCACTTGTCGAAAATTTGTAATAATCATTTTCATTGCAGTAAAGCTGTGATCTTGTGTCTCTTTTCATATATGTCCCATGAAGAGATTGATCATATACTTCAACCAGAACTTACTGCACTAGACACAACGTTTGTTGCGCTTCTCTTCTGTTGTCGCATCAATATTACGAGTGTGCACATGAAGTTATATGGTGACCTCCATATATGATCTGACTGAAGCAGCATATATTGGTGGCCCATAGTGAGTCCATATTATACAAGAGGATGACTAACATGACAACCTCTTTTAGAGGGGTTGTCCAAGCTTATATATTATCTCCTATCCCCATGTTGCGGATACATGATGTTTCACCCAAGGGTCCAACTATTGCGACCCACACTACACATGAATAATAATAAGGGGCAGGTGCGGCTCCTAACCTGGCTTCAGTATATTGTCAGACCCTCTTCATCCTCTCATCCTTTGGTTTGATGGTGGCCACACAGCCTGATCTCCGGGGGTTCGAGTCCTCTGGGTCGATGACTATTGTATCTGAGACGTGCAGAAGAATGGTATAAAAAAAAAATCATAAAACAGAGCAAATAAAGCAATTTTCCCCTCACTATTATGGAATAAACATATAAGTGCCAACTTAATAACTCAAACATTTTAGACTAATATGAGTCAATAGTAATGTTTGTTAGAGGCCAGTGGGAAACAACCCCCGTGGGAGAGAATTATCCGAATGAACAACATTCATGATCCCAATGTCATGAAGAGATTGAGCTCAACGCTAGTTGATATTCTGCATGGGGCTTAGTTCCTTGTAGTATAGTGTGATGACCAATTCCAGACAACAAGGTCCCCCTGTATATGGGCCTCAAACGTCTAGTATGACAAACCAGTAGCACCTTATGTTGCCATGACTGGACGTAGTCCCACAATCACCCTCATATTAGAGTCAAATTCCTTTTTTGACCTTGTGAAATTTGTGGTGAAGAGCCCAAAATGTAGCATAAATAGAAACATTACACTTCTCCTGTCGCTAGTCTGATCAACTGTCTATGGATTTGGCGGTCTATCAAAGATGCGACTTCCAATGAATCCTGTTCAGTGTTTTTGCTTCCGTTACGGTGCCAGACGAGAGAATCCACTGGTGGGGGCTCTTCTTTGAAGCACCTGTGAAGAGACTTAATGCTTCCACGTTGCAGACTCTGGCCCTCTCCTCTGGAACAGGACGTGTTTTGGCCGCCATTATCACGTTTGGACCTGGATTTGACTCCTCCCTTTCTCCTCTGCTTGGGCAGTCCAAAGATTGCAGCAGCATGACAGTGTGTCGCATGACTTTGGGCGGCGCTGATGGCTCACGCGCACCTTACTTCCTCATTGCGGATTTGAGGCCCATTTGGTAGTTTTGGATTTTTGCACGGTTGAGAAAGTTTTAGCCAAGCCAAGTCACTACCCTTGTTACCACATTTCACAACAACGCAAAACCGTGTACATCTTGGTTGCCCCCTCTCTTGTGTCGCGCGTAAACCACTAAAATGGCATGCAATTGAGAATGGCTTATCAACCTGGGGTTTCACGCGACGGGTAAGGCGTTTGAAAATTTTGGACTTCTCCCCTCTAGACTTTCCATTATTATCACCTTATCAAATCTTATAAGCGGCGGCGCATTCCCTCGGCCTGTTTATGTCCAGTCAGGCAGGCCTCTCCTCTACGTAACGTATCCTCAGTCCTTTTGTGATTCGGATCGGCTTGGAACAAGTGTTCAGGATACTTGAGAATCAGATAGAAGCCTTGGACACAGAAGTCTATTGTTTTTTTCTGGGAATATATTATTGCTTGGAGTCTTCGCCATAGAACGAATCACTTGAGATGTTACAGCATAGTACCATGTACCAACAGTACCATCCTGGTCAGTGTCTTCACCTGGTGCAATGGATCTGGTGTTGGAATGCATCTCAGAATTTACAATCGCTCACTAATGATCAGAAGCTTTCAGACGCTTTGTGTACACTCCCTTCTTTCTACTACTTGCTCTTGTAAAACCAGGCTTTGCGTCCCACCCGGTTATCTATTTGTGGATCAAGTCTTTGTACTTCGTTTCAACCCAGTGTCATTTTTACCTATTACCATCCGGAGACTGTTGAAACCTCTACCTGACGTAAAGTTGAATAAACTTATTTAATTGCTCTTCTAGGCTAATTTGTTCATTGTGTTATTTGTCTTTTAAATCCCTCGGTCTCCTCTGCCCACACATGACCGTTTCTGATCCATTTGCCTTTGGGAGGTCAACATTTGTCCCCGACTACTTCCATTGGTCGACTGCTCTTATCTGCTTTACTTCCTAAAGCGGGAAAGATTTGAGAACCGCACTTTCCATTCTAAGGCTTTCATGACTTCCAATTTTGTAGTAATTCCAAAGAACGAATCTTAAAGGGAAATTTACCAAGCACAGGGAGGGGCCTGGCGGCTGAGTCGTGCATTGAGGTTTCTGGACGAATTGACTCTCAGCTCAGGCCATGCCTTCTTTGCTTTCCATAATCCATAGTAATTTTAGTAGGTTATAAATAAATTACAACATCAAAAATAGTCAGAAGCGCCGATTAAATTCCATAGCGGAAGGAGCGGCCTCCAGATAATAGAGAGCTAAAATAAAAAGCGTGATAAAAGCCTTATTAAAAATCCGTCCACCGTCTTGAGTTCCCAAAACATCTCCATGAAGTCACGCCATGTAGAGATGCCAAAATGAAAAATAAAAACATACAAACCGCCCCCGGCGTCGTGCTCCGCTAGTATACAGTGTAGCCCGCAGATTCCGGCTTCCTGCTTTCATACGAAGGAGCTGATAGTTGCCTTGGACAGCTTAATCACCATACATATGACAGAGACTTTCGGCGGGTGACCGGCCTTACAGTTTATGAAAAACCTTTTGTTCAGGTTCCAGCCCGGGACGCCATTCATATTAATAAAGCCAAGAGCAAAAGAAAAACAAAAGAAAGAAGCAGCCCGACGTGTCAACGAACAAAATAAACCAAAAAAGAAGTTGTGTATGTTCCAGTATACAAGTCCTTCAGCGTGGATCAGGACGACGATCTCCCTCTTCCGCCTCTCAGCCCTTTTACGGAATGTAATGTCATAGTCCGAGACAGCCGGGACGGCGGCCGGTTTCAAGTTAACTAACGACTCCAACTTTTCAGTGGTAACACGGTATGTAATGGAGATGGCGTGGGCTGGCCCCTTCCCCTAGAGGGAGGCTGCTAACTACCACTAGGCACCAGCTGTCAAGGGAACTGACCCTCTCATATACCACATTCAGTTGTTTTGGCATCTGTGATCCATAGTTTACCAGCAAGCGTCTAGACTAATGAATAACCAACCGACATGCCAGAGTTCGAAACATGTCTAATTTCTATTAGTGGTTGGCAAGAACTGAAATAACAAAGTCTTGGAGTTTTTATGAGATTGAGTTTAGTTTATTGTTTATGACTCTCAAACAACTACTTTCTGATGTAATTAAGCAGTCACATCTTTCATGACACAGTAGTTAATATATAATTTGCTATGTCGATTATACATGCTAATATTATAGCGTTGTGTCTTTTGTAAAAAAATCTTTTTGTTCTACAGAGATATTTCAGATGAGTTTTTTAAAGGTCAAGAGACATATTAATAATACATAGTTATTATATATCGACACTCATTCTGTAAACTCTTAAAAGAGACATCTACCTACCAGGATGAAGGATTGTAAAAAACAAACACACTGACTACAGGTTGTGTTTCCCATATGACAGGATCGCCCTTCTTTTAGTGTTTTATTGCCCGATTCTGGATGCCCGTCTGTTTAGTTTCTTATGGCCAGTTTTTTTGGATCTGCCCTTCTTTTAGGTTCTTATGCCCAGTTTCTGGATCTGCCTTCTTTTTAGTTTCTATGCCAGTTTTCTGGATCTGCCCATTCTTTAGTTTCTTATGCCCAGTTTTTGGTATCGCCCTTTCTTTTAGTTTCTGTATGCCCAGTTTTCTGGATCTGCCCTTCTTTGAGTTCTCTATGCCCATTGTCTGGATCTGCCCTTCTTTTAGGTTTCTTATGCCCATTTCTGGACTCATGCCCTTCTTTTATTCTTATGCCCCAGTTTTCTGGATTGCCCTTCTTTAGTTTCTATGCTCTTCTATCTGCTCTTTATCTGTATGGTTTTTGATGCCCCTTCTTTTAGTTTCTTTATGCCCAGTTTCCTGGTCTGGATCTGCCCTTCTTTTAGTTTTTAGCCCAGTTTTCTGGATCTGCCCTTCTTTTCTTTCTTATCAGTTTTCTTACTGCCCTTCTTAGTTCTTATGCCCAGTTTTCTGGATCTGCCCTTCTTTTAGTTTCTTATGCCCAGTTTTCTGGATCTGCCCTTCTTTTAGTTTCTTATGCCCAGTTTTCTGGATCTGCCCTTCTTTTAGTTTCTTATGCCAGTTTTCTTATCTGCCCTTCTTTTAGTTTCTTATGCCCAGTTTTCTGGATCTGTCCCTATCTTTAGTTTCTTATGCCCTTTCTGGATTGCCCCCTTATTTTAGTTTCTTATGCCAGTGTTTCTGGATCTGCCCTCTTGTTAGTTTCTTAATGCCCAGTCTGATCTCGCTGTTTCTATGCCCATTCGGAATTGCCATTCTTTTGGTTTCTTAGCCAAGTTTTATGGATGCCTTCTTTTAGTTTCTTATGGCCCAGTTTTCTGGATCTGCCCTTCTTTTAGTTTCTTATGCCCAGTTTTCTGGATCTGCCCCTTCTTTGTAGTTTCTTATGCCCCGTTTTCTGGATCTGCCCTTACTTTTAGTTCTTATTCTTATGCCCAGTTTTCTGGGATCTTGCCCTTCTTTTAGTTTCTTATGCCCCGATTTTCTGGATCTGCCCTTCTTTTAGTTTCTTATGCCCAGTTTTCTGGATCTGCCCTTCTTTAGTTCTTTAGCCAGTTTCGGAATCTGCCCTTCTTTTAGTTTTTCTTATGCCCAGTTTTTTCTGGATCTGCCCTTCTTTTAGTTCTTGCCCAGTTGGATTGCTTCTGTGCTCGCCATCTACTGACATTCTTTTAGTTTTTCCCAGTTTTGGACTGCATTATTATTTAGTATGCCACGTTTTCTGGAATCTATATTCTATCTTTCGGAACTTTCTTCTAGCCTTTTTTTTTTTTTACATCATCTCATTCTCTTTTATGTAAGTAAACGAGTCACAAAATACAAAGTAACAGTGTGATAACGGGGACACGGGTCCTATACGGACATATTACGATTGTAGTTATGTTTCCAGCCAAGTTGAATATATAGCAATATAAGAACATGTTTGTACGTATATCACGGCACATTTAGTGCTCTATTATATGCAAAATTGATTGGATGTGGGGACCATGTATTTGGTCGTGCTCAAACAACAAAACTGGGGTGTCAACATGTGTATAACAGGTCCAACTGAAAAGTACTATCCATAGAGTACTGATGGTTAGACAGAACTGCGCAAGCCTTTTGGGCTAGTGAACACCTAACTAGTTGATGCGTGTGTTGGAATGGGGTGGGGAGGAGGGGTGGGGAGGGGTAAGTATATAAGGCAGAAGCGGTAGTCATGAGTAATTCAAAAAAACTGCAGAATTGTTAAATGTCAGCCATGGGGCCACACGTTTGTTGAATGGTCTGCGACTTGTTCCAGACTGTTAGTGAGCAATTTTCTCCAAACCAGTCTGACAATTGGGTGTCCTTGTCGGCATTGCTCATAATCTAGGTATTAGAGAGGGCGTGTGCTCATAAGCAGATCCAACAACGATCTCTTCACTTTGGTCGCTTTGTGAGGAAGGAATTCTGGCAGCAAATAAACTGCAAGGCTCATTGTGTCCATACTGATCCCAGTTAGGCTAGAATCAGTTGCGGACACCTGGTGCCAGAAAGAAATGTGTTTAAAGTCGTGGCATCCCACCAGATGATGAGTCCTAGTACCCGGACCCCAGGGCACACGCCACCACCTATCTGGTCGAGGAGGGGCTAATATATCTTTCTTCAAGCTTTTTATGCACCTGTTTTTTTTTTTTACAAAAAAAAATGTTTTAGAATTACGCAAATGAACCTGAGGGGTTCGGGGCTCCATTGCTATTAATGGAACCTGGAGCCCTTCAGGCTAATTTGCATACGTTTTAAAGCGGATTTTCCTTCAAAACAAGGGCAAAATAAGCTTAACTAAAATGGATCTTGCCACAGTACGTCAGTGTGCTTGGTTTACAATCCTTCATCCTGGTGGTAGATGTCCTTTAAAGATCAAGGAGTAGATGTACACAAACAAACATAAGACATCACAGCACATACCATTGTGAGACAAAGCTACATGTGGATTGCCAAAGGTTGAATTTAGCCTCCCCCAACCTATATACCAGATTCCCTCCTCCTGCAGCTTCACATGCTATTACACTGTGTAAGGGAAGTGCTTAGGGAGCAAGGAGAGGGGTAGGCAGTGTTACAACCTGTGAAGCTGCATCATGGAGGGGTTCTGTTAACAACCCAGGAGCTCTTCTTGCTCATTAGTATAATTGTAAAAGATGATTTTAGAAGAAGAAAGGATGCCTGATAACAATATAGATTAACCAAGTCACAGTGCCTGGATTTATGAGTAAGTGTCCCTCTGGTTATTCATGAAGAATTTGATGGTCGATTTCCCTTTTAAATGAGTGTCCACTGGTCTTTTCAGATGATAATTATAATTCTTTTAATATCTTTTTATATAACACCTTTAATGCATGTATGCGAGCCCCTATTCTTATGTATAGCACCAGAGTATTAAAACACTTTGTTTAGGGTTGTCGGAATAGCATCTTATTGGTGGAAGAACCGAGCAAGAATCCCCTTGTTTCTGATATAAACGATATCCATGGATACAACCTGCGAAAACGCCTTAGAATTAGCATAATTACAGCCCTATCCTACGTTTCCCTGGTCTTTTTCTTTTACTACATAACTGCACTCAGATCAATCAAGAGGACGGATGCTCACATGGCCATACATTCTTCCTCTTAGAATAATACAGATTTCTTAATATTATTAACACTAAAATCCTTAATTTTCGAGCGTCATCAGATGGAAGGAAGATTCCTGTCCGCTTGTTGGTTTGATCTGAGCACACCCTCTGAAAATGTAGTGACTTGGCCGACACCTAAACGATAAACCCCGACCTATACAAAATGAGAATCTAGTTTAAAGTAAATCATAATAAATTAGGAGTTTTCCAGGACTATAATCTGGAAATGTAACATTACAGAATAACATTGGCCCACAAACAATAAGGTTTAGACCCGTCTCCCCATTAATGAAGATGAAATTGACTCTAAGACCGGCTTTTAGAAGTCCCTAATGGTGCACAAAAATGCGACAACAAAAAGAGTTGAGTTAAATAAAAAACGCCAGAAAAGTGTTGAGATACGCCAAACAGCTCCACAATTTTTGCGTCTGAAACCACACAATATTCTCGGCCCGCGCCCCCAATTTAGACACAAGAAGAGCAGAAAAAAATCTTTCACGGCAGGGTTTTCCGTTTTAAAAGTCGATAATAAATGTCCCCATGGAGTTTTTTGACTGCTAGATTTTAGAAATGTGAAATAAGGAGGATGACTTGTACAACTTAATGCACGTTGGTCTGTTTTTATCCCTTTGGCCTTTAACCGATGCCCTTTTTTAGTTTTTTGCGTTTCATTGTTTTTGTTGTGCCCCACCTTCAAAAATCCAATACACTTTTTAGTTTCCACATACAGAGCTGGAAACAAATTGCAAATTCCAGTACAGTATTAAAAATTCCTGTGCCATGTCTGGAAAACTGGAAAAAAAATTCACATGTGTTTGTGGGGAAATCATGGAGAAAAAAACATTGAGCTGCCACCTTGGAGGACTCTGTATTTACAACCTTTCACTTTTCATTCCAAATGACTCCAACCTCATTAATTCTGTGTTGGGTACAATCACGAGACACTAATTTATAGGTATTAGAGAGGTTTTATTAGATTTAGAAAAAAAAACTGTATGAAAAAAAATTCCAGCAACAGACTGTGTATGGTCTTTTGCATGACAACGAATGGCCATTTACTGGCTACAATATTAGGGCCTCCACGACCTTTTCAAATCACTTTTTATTAAAATTTTATTTTAAAGTATGTTTTTGTTGGTTGGAAAAGTGTCGGTCCGGACATTGGGCACTATTTCGTTATGGGTTCAACACACAGAGATAAACCAGTGTTTTTATAATGTTGATCGGTATCGCCCCGTATCTAAAAATCCCACTAACATATTTAAGGATTTTTTTATTTTATTTTAATTTTATTTTTATATCAGTTCTAGGTAAAGGGGGGGGGGGATGCAAATCTTTAAGTTTTTATATAATTTTTTATTAGTTTTACCTGAGACTAAAAAAAATGTTTTTCACCATTCATTTTTTTTACCTTAAAAGGTACTTTAACCCTGCAGTACTCCAAGCAGTGATAGCAACCAATCACCACCGGAGAGGCGTTTATCAAATATAATATGGGGGACGAGTATGCGCTGGGATTTCAATGACCCTAGCAGCTTTGCCGGAGGCATATACATGGTTAAAATGCACACTCGGGGCCAACACCAATTGTGGATGTTTTCTGCAAACACCTACCTTCTACGGAGAGGACTCTGAATGTGAGCCCTCTCTATCCAACCTTTCCCAGCACACACTAATAGTAGGTGCTGGTACAGTTGGCCATGCTTCTTCCCCCCCCCCCCTTCCCCAGGAGCTTTGGGCCCCAGACAGCTGCCCAAATCGCCCAATATTATCTGCCACTGTTCCCAACCAGCGACTTCTGTAGGTCACAAAGTCACAAATAACTGACCATGGGGATAGGGGTCCAAAAATGAGACTAACTAGAGAAAAACTTGGAACTTGAGATTTTACTTTATGGACTAAACTAAGAGATTAAACTTTGAATGGGCAGAGGCCAGGAATTCCTATGAGGAAGAGAACTAAAACTCGAGCAAGAGAACTAGTTCTTGGCGATGAGCCTTCCAGGTGGATGGACTTCATGATTAACGTTTTATGACCTATTGATAGGAAGTACTTACTACTGTGTGGCCACGAAATCACGTAGAGAAAAATAGTAAAAATAGTGGATATTGTCCAAATATATGCAATTAATATTGCGTCACAAACTACGCCGTGTCATTGATCACTATTTTTCATCACTTGGTATAAAAGGCATTTCTACCACTGGCCACTAGCACCTAAAGTTTACTGACAACTTTCAGAGTACAACAGCTTAAAAGGGATGGCTATTTTAGAGTGTGAGTGTGTGATATGAGGTGATTTACAAATATACATCTATTAATATTTCTGATTCGCTTTCTTGATAGGTCCCAGTGATCGTATTTATGAATATAAGAACAAGTTCCTGGCAGGGCAATTGGTCATGAACAGATAAGATCACATGACCTTCCATCTGCGGCCATTTTATGGTCAGGAATCTTTGGCTGATGAAGTAAAAGACAGGAGGCTTCACTTTACATATCAAGAAAGCAGAGCAGAACTTTTAACAGATGTAATGTGTTGGGGGGAGAACATTAGGTAATTTATTAACAAACATCAATGATCCCTCACCTATTGTACTATGCGACTTATTTACAGTATATATTTTTTTTTAAGTTTACAGTGTATATTTTTTGTTAAGTTTCTTCTTTCGGTGATCAAGGAGAATCCTCTCTAGACTTTTCATCAGAGGAGAATCAGCCAATATAAGAAACATATTGTAATATATTTTAGCAATAATAGGACACTTTCCTTCTCCCTGCTTAACGGACATCTACTCTGAACTTGTCTTTGTGCGGGTGCCCTGCCGCGATCCAGCGGTGCGTTCTCCGTCGAGGATTCAGGTCTTCCGGCGATTCACTAAGGTCGTGTGCCCGATGTCCACCAGTTGTCGCTGCTGCGCCGAGGTCCACCGGAGTTCACCGACCTATTCCTGGTGCATGTAAGAACGTGTCAAGCGACACTTTTTTTTTAAATACCGCAGTTTTTCCGAATTCATCGGCATGCAGTTGGACTGAGCTTGGGATTTAACTTTCAAATTGTGTCGCTAGACAATGCGCTTACATGCACCAGGAAGAAGATGGTGAACTCTGGGGACCTGAGCGGGGAAGTGACACATGCAGGATATCAGGTGCACAATCTTAGTGAATCGCGGCACAGTGCATTATCATCGGACAATGCACTTTCGTGAACTCTGCAGGACAGGTAAGTAAATGTGCCCCAATTGGAGAGATACCAGAATTCTGGACAATACTGCACCTGAAATGCCATGCGCCACATTTATTGACGGTTTGGCTTTGGCAAAAGGGGATGCGGCCTCAACAGAAAATAGTCTGTGCACCAGAAAAATTCCATATTGTGGCACAGAAAACTAGACCAACTAATAGGAGATACAAAGTAGGACTCGCACATTATATACTGCACCAGTTTAATCATCCAGCATCAGACACAAGGATTAATCTGGCGCAGCAGACGACTATCTAGTGCTACCCTGCACTGGTCGAATGACCAACACATTAATACATCTCCCCCAATGTTAGTACATTTGTTAACATGTTAACATAGTGTTATGGCAATGTAAACACAGTCTGTCCTAGAAAAACCCTTTAAATATATCAGCTGAGCCCACCGATTCATCACAGACCAACCTATAAAATGTCTATGGGCTTATGATTGATGGCAAATACTGGGGAAGAGAAAGGGTGCGGTCACAAGTGGCATTTACATTGTGTTTTGAAACGCAATTCAACAGGAGATTTGCCAACTACATTGCGTTTACATAGCATTAACATTGCGTTTACGTAAATGCAAAGCAAACACAATACAATTAGGCAAATCCCCTCTTCACATCTGTTGAAATGCATTTAAAAAAGCAATGTAAACGCCACATACAAAGTGTGAACATTTGGTGTTTCACATGTCCAGTCCTTCTGCTTTGAAAGGGGATAAACCACCACTAGAGGGTGGCAGCGATTCCATTTGCCTATAGAAGGCATGCATGTGTTTGGAGGAGTTGCAAGGAATAGCTGTCAGACTCCCGTTCTAATGTGAATGGACAGTCTAACCTGCATTGAAAAGCTTGAATACATTTCTTATATATAAAGTATAAGAATCTCTGTTAGACACTATAGGTACATCGACTGTCAAATCTTTCTGGCAAAAAGTATACAATAAACACTTGGCATGCTGCAGTGTGATCAGAGCATTACTGTAATTGACAATTATTGTAAAATTATTATTTTACCCATCATCATACAATACTGGTCATATACTGGACTATTTGTGGGATATGAACCCAGTGATCCTTCAAACCCATCATCTGCACTCTCTTATGCGTATACACCATTCACCTACTATCAGAGGTCGCATTAACCCCTCTAGAAGCGTCATAGACGCTCCTAAATGCAGTATTACTCCTTGAAAACTGCCCCATGCGTCTAAAGACGCACTGACTTTTCACCTTATTTGGGACGAGTGAGGACGGCAGGGCATAGCAGAACGGCTGCTGCAGCCCCTGACTTACACAGCCGCCTGAGAGGAGATGGATGAGCTGTTGTATGTGTGTGAGCCTGAGCCGTGCAGCACCTGGACACACCCCCTCCCTTACCTGATGCTGTTTCTCTTTGGCCGGGTCAAAGTGGGCGGGGCTACCAGAAGCCACGCCCACCCTACGTGCCGATGTCACTGCACCATAGTTGTTGCACATATCAAAGACTGGAGCTGGAGCTGACCCAGAGGAAAATGTGGCTACAAGTCACCAGGGATCTGGAGGCTTGTGACCAAGGGCTGAAATGAAGTGAGTACAGTAGTCACATCAGTGCAAGATCTGTAACAGCCTGCTGCCCAGGTTATGTATGGAAGTGTTATATCATGTATATAAAGTACAGAAAACAGCAACACTTGTAGCAGGAGGACTTTGGTGCAAATTCCAGAACCTTGACAAGGTAAAAGTTAAAAAATGGCAGCACTCCAAGATTCAAGGGGAAAAAATTAAGTACTTTTATTCCCATGTGTAGCTTTTCAGCTGCTCATAGACCTTGAATCTTGAGAAGTGCCATTTTTAAATTTTAGGCCCCTTGAACACGAGCATTGTGGGGACATATATCCAGTTGCAAAATTTGTGGGTGGATATCTGTCCCCACAGACTCCAATGGCACATATGTACCACTTGACCATAGTGTGCATGGGAAAAAGATAATTACAGCCTGGCATCCTTATGGAGAGGGGAGGGGTGAGCAGCACACATCCCTACGCTTCTCCAGCAGGACATATGCTGGTTCTGACATGGGCGTAGCATAAATTCATGTGAAAGTAGCCTTAAGTTGTATTTACATGGTGTGTTGTACTTGAAAATGAATCGCAAATGCTTCAAACAAAACACATGTGCATTGTTACAAGAGTGACCACATTTTTATATGGTAAGGATTATCATTGACTTAAAGGGGTTGTCCGAGTTTATTTAAAAGCATACCTTTTCCTGCACTACCGTTCCGCCACTGCTGTCTGTCAGTGCCATGCCAGTTTGTTTACAGAGGCAGGCACGCTCCAATCCGGCATCTTCCGCCCGCCTGGAATGTCCACCCATCCCCTGTCCAAGCACCTGATACAGCATTAACATCAATGTGCATCAGCTACTGGGACAGGTGGGCATGCTAGGCAGGTGAAAGTTGCCCGATCACAGCATGCCTGCCTCTGTAAACAAACGGCACAGCACTGAAGGACAGCGGCGTAGGACAACTGATCTGCAGGAAGTTTATTTTTTTTACAGCACCCCGCAGGCTACCAGAAGATTTTTTTAATAAACTCAGACAACCCCTTTAAAGTTTTTTTTTTACTAAGCTCATGCATATTATGAGAATTCACAGGCGTTTTGTCATCCTTTAGGCACGATGTGTTTGCAATATATTACCAAATGGAAGCTAACCACCCCATGTAAAAGCAGCTCTAGGTCAGGAGACACATGGGGCGGCTTGACCGCAGCATAGCCGCATAGTAATTGTCTAATCTACAGCGACTTCCAGTGGCAGCAAGGTGGATGGAATGAGCAAAGTGCACTGGACAGTAGTCTTTGCATCATAGAGAAATATGATGCTAGGACTCCCTGTCTGCCAGCCAAACAGCAACGCCGCTGTTACAATAGGAGTCCAGTGCAGTCCCAATATTACTACAAATTCCATACTCTTCCTTGACTAAAAATACTCCAGGTACTTTAACCCTGCAGTACTCCAAGCAGTGATAGCAACCAATCATCACCGGAGAGGCGTTTATCAAATATAATATGGGGGACGAGTATGCGCTGGGATTTCAATGACCCTAGCAGCTTTGCCGGAGGCATATACATGGTTAAAATGCACACTCGGGGCCAACACCAATTGTGGATGTTTTCTGCAAACACCTACCTTTTACGGAGAGGACTCTGAATGTGAGCCCTCTCTATCCAACCTTTCCCAACACACACTAATAGTAGGTGCTGGTACAGTTGGCCATGCTTCTCTCCCCCCCACCCCCTTCCCCAGGAGCTTTGGGCCCCAGACAGCTGCCCAAATCGCCCAATATTATCTGCCACGGTTCCCAACCAGCAACTTTTGTAGATCACAAATCACTGTGGGGATAGAGGTCCAAAAATGAGACTAACTAAACTTGGAACTAGAGATTTTACTATATGGACTAAACTAAGAGATTAAACTTTGAATGGGCAGAGGCCAGGAATTCCTATGAGGAAGAGAACTAAAACTCGAGCAAGAGAACTCGTTCTTGGCGATGAGCCTTCCAGGTGGATGGACTTCATGATTAACGTTTTATGACCTATTGATAGGAAGTACTTACTACTGTGTGGTCACGAAATCACGTAGAGAAAAATTGTAAAAATAGTGGATATTGTCCAAATATATGCAATTAATATTGCGTCACAAACTACGCCGTGTCATTGATCACTATTTTTCATCACCTGGTATAAAAGGCATTTCCACCACTGGCCACTAGCACCTAAAGTTCACTGACAACTTTCAGAGCACAACAGCTTAAAAGGGATGGCCATTTTAGAGTGCGAGTGTGTGTGTGTGTGAGTGTGATATCAGGTGATTTACAAATATACATCTATTAATATTTCTGATTCGCTTTCTTGATAGGTCCCAGTGATCGTATTTATGAATATAAGAACAAGTTCCTGGCAGGGCAATTGGTCATGAACAGATAAGATCACATGACCCTCCATCTGCGGCCATGTTATGGTCAGAAATCTCTGGCTGATGAAGTAAAAGACAGGAGGCTTCACTTTACGTATCAAGAAAGCGGGGCAGAACTTTTAACAGATGTAATGTGTTGGGGGGAGAACATTAGGTAATTTATCCACATACAACAAACATCAATGATCCCTCACCTATTGTACTATGCGACTTATTTACAGTATATATTTTTTTTTATGTTAAGTTTCTTCTTTCGGTGATCGAGGAGAATGTCACTTCTGCATCCCTGACTGAAATAAGACATGGAGTCACTAGACCAGTGATGGCGAACCTTTTAGAGCCGGAGTGCCCAAACTTCAACCAAAAGCCACTTATTTATTGCAAAGTGCCTGCACAGGAATTTAAGCAGTAATGTATTTCTTCTTGTTCATTGATAACTTTCAATCCTACAGCCTCCCAAGGACACCAACACAGTTGAAAGGAGGAGGGCAAATTCATCTATCATTGTAGGAAGATTCTGCAGGCAGATTCTTTGAGTCCTGTTTGGTAAACTTAATTCTGGGGTGATGGCCTGGGTGCCCCCAGAAAGGGCTCAGAGTGCCGCCTCTGGCACCAGTGCCATAGGTTCGCCACCACTGCTCTAGACTTTTCATCAGAGGAGAATCAGCCAATATAAGAAACATATTGTAATATATTTTAGCAATAATAGGACACTTTCCTTCTCCCTGCTTAACGGACATCTACTCTGAACTTGTCTTTGTGCGGGTGCCCTGCCGCGATCCAGCGGTGCGTTCTCCGTCGAGGATTCAGGTCTTCCGGCGATTCCCTAAGGTCGTGTGCCCGATGTCCACCAGGTGTCGCTGCTGCGCCGAGGTACACCGGAGTTCACCGACCTTTTCCTGGTGCATGTAAGAACGTGTCAAGCAACATTTTTTTTTTTAAATACCGCGGTTTTTCCGAATTCATCGGGTTTTCCAATGGCCCCGTCCCCGATTTCCGTTGCATGCATCCCGCCACCGATTCGCCGCAATCCAATCGCGTGCGCCAAAAACCCGGGGCAATTTGGCGCAAACCGGTAATTTTCAGGAAAATTTTCGGAGCCTTAGTAAATGTACCCCATTGTGTTTGTAAATGCAATAAAAATTGCGTTTACACTATGTAAACAATGTTAACATTGTGTTTGCCTTAATACAACGGGGCTTATTTACTGAGGGTCCGTGGCGGCACTTTCATCGGTTTTTCCGTCGTTTTTGGGATTTGCACCACTGGGACAGGTATTTAACTGGTGATTGTGTCGCACGTGGTCAGCACGCCAGCACTGGCTTTCATGTGAAAGAAATGGGGGGGGGCGTGCAGTTGGACTGAGCGTGGGATTTAACTTTCAAATTGTGTCGCAAGATCAGGCGCTTACATGCACCAGGAAGAAGATGGTGAACTCCGGTGGACCTGAGCGGGGAAGTGACACATGCACGATATCAGGTGCACAATCTTCGTGAATCGCGGCAGAGTGCATTATCAACGGACAATGCACTTTCGTGAACTCTGCAGGACAGGTAAGTAAATGTGCCCCAATTGGAGAGATACCAGAATTCTGGACTATACTGCACCTGAAATGCCATGCGCCACATTTATTGACGGTTTGGCTTTGGCAAAAGGGGATGTGGCCTCAACAGAAAATAGTCTGTGCACCAGAAAAATTCCGTAGTGTGGCACAGCAAACTAGACCAACTAATAGGAGATACAAAGTAGGACTCACACATTTTATACTGCACCAGATTAATCATCCAGCATTAGACACAAGGATTAATCTGGCACAGCAGACGACTATCTAGTGCTACCCTGCACTGGTCGAATGACCAACACATTAATACATCTCCCCCAATGTTAGTACATTTGTTAACATGATGTTAACATGGTGTTAAGGCAATGTAAACACAGTCTGTCCTAGAAAATCCCTTTAAATATATCAGCTGAGCCCACCGATTCCACACAGACCAACCTATAAAATGTCTATGGGCTTATGATTGATGGCAAATACTGGGGAAGAGAAAGGGTGCGGCCACAAGTGGCATTTACATTGTGTTTTGAAACGCAATTCAACAGGAGATTTGCCAACTACATTGCGTTTACATAGCATTAACATTGCGTTTACGTTAATGCAAAGCAAACACAATACAATTAGGCAAATCCCCTCTTCACAGCTGTTGAAATGCATTTAAAAAAAGCAATGTAAACGCCAGATATAAAGTGTGAACATTTGGTGTTTCACATGTCCAGCCCTTCTGTTTTCAAAGGGGATAAACCATCACTAGAGGGTATGGCAGCGATTCCATTTGTATATAGAAGGCATGCATGTGTTTGGAGGAGTTGCAAGGAATAGCTGTCAGACTCCCGTTCTAATGTGAATGGACAGTCTAACCTGCATTGAAAAGCTTGAATACATTTCTTATATATAAAGTATAAGAATCTCTGTTAGACACTATAGGTACATCGACTGTCAAATCTTTCTGGCATAAAGTATACAATAAACAATGCTGCAGTGTGATCAGAGCATTAATGTAATTGACAATTATTGTAAAATTTGTATTTTACCCATCATCATACAATACTGGTCATATACTGGACTATTTGTGGGATATGAAGCCAGTAACAAGTGGCACCCAGTGATCCTTCAAACCGATAAATATGCACTCTTATGCGTATACACCATTCACCTACTGATAGACTATATACATGTACAGTATAGTACAGCCAGGCTCTTTTCATAGCTGCAGTTTCACATAATTCCACTGGGGGTGCTGTACCAGCCTTGTTCCTACTACTACCTACTATAACTATAGAGTTGCCCACATTGCCCACAATGTTCTCCCCCTTCCCTAGTCCCTATCATGTTTCTCACCTCACTGATGCAGCTCTGTGCACTGCTTTCCCCTGTAGGTCATGTGATCATGACATCATCACAGGTCCTTCAACCTCCGGAACTCCTGGAGGCTAGGGCCTTGCAGGGGAAAGCAGCGCCTGCACTCCTCATCACGATCTGCGTCCTCAGACACAGATCTTGATGAGAGAGGGAAGGAATCTCCCGGGCAGCGGGGCAGATGATCTGCTGACCCGAGGAGATTCGGGGCACTGGCCCCGGATCTTTTTACCTAGCGACGCCCCTGTCCTATGTCATTATCCATGTATACTATGTAAATTGATTGTACCACTTTAAGGTTCAAGCCCTGCTAGGTTGGGAGGTAGAATCTGTATATGTAGGAGTTACCTAATATTATGAGTGTCAGAGCAGAGTATATGAGGAAGGGACCAGCCCCAGACATGTGCTCAGTGAGTGTGTCCTCAGTCAGTGAGTGTGTGCTCAGTCAGTGAGTGCTGAGACAGTGAGGTGAGTGTCAGCCTGACACAACAGCAGGAGCCTGACTACAGGCAAAATATGATCATATACAGCTCACAGAGAGGGAGAAAGATCACCCCATCACCAAGGTGAGAAATTAAGGACCCCCAAGTCACATTGTCTGGAGCAGCGGGATGAATGTCCCAGTATAGAGGACACGGCCTACAACCAGGAGACCAGAGAGAAGCCACAGGAGCTTAGGCCCAGACATAAGCGGAGTGAAGATAGAGAGCACTGCCACAGGAATAGGGGAGTGCAGCAAAGTGACAGTTTTGGGGCTTGGATCTTAACCCCTTAACGCTCTGCGCCGTAGCTCTACGGCGCAGAGGTATAAGGGATGTATGAAGAGGGCTCACGGGCTGAGTCCTCTTCATACAAAGGTGGGGGTTTTTACATTTTGCACAAAACCCCCACCGCTAATAACTGCGGTCGGTGCTTGCACCGATCGCGGCTATTAACCCTCTCAACGTCGCCGGCGGCGTTTAAAAGACGGCGGCGCGCGGGCGCCGCCATCTTTTTCCGATCGCCGCGCCCCCGAACGTCATCGGGGGGGCGGCGATTGGTTACCATGGTAACCTCGGGTCTTCTTTTGACACGAGGCTACATGACTTATGCAGGTTCGTTACAATGAGCCAGTGGCTCATTGTAATGTATGATCTGCAAAAATGCCATATATTGCAATACTGTAGTATTGCAGTATATGGTAGGAGCGATCTGACCATCTAGGGTTAATGTACCCTAGATGGTCTAAAAAATAGTGGGAAAAAAAAAAAAGTTTAAAAAATAAAATAAAATATTAAAAGTTCAAATCACCCCCCTTTCCTTAGAACGGATATAAAACATAATAAACAGTAAAAATCACAAACATATTAGGTATCCGTCCGCTCCCAAATGCCCGATCTATCAAATAAAATAGCTGTTACGGCCGGCGGTGACCTCCGAGGCGGGAAATGGCGCCCAAATGTCCGAAATGCGACTTTTACACCTTTTTACATAACATAAAAAATGAAATAAAAAATGATCAAAATGTCGCACAGACCTCAAAATGGTAGCAATGAAAACGTCGCCTCATTTCGCAAAAAATGACCCCTCACACATCTCCGTGCGCCAAAGTATGAAAAAGTTATTAGCGTCAGAAGATGGCAAAAATTTTTTTTCTTTTTTGTACACATTCGTTTAATTTTTGAAAATGTATTAAAACACAATAAAACCTATATAAATTTGGTATCACCGCGATCGCACCGAACCAAAGAATAAAGTAGGCGTGTTATTTGGAGCGAAGAGTGAAAGTCGTAAAAACTGAGCCCACAAGAACGTAACATTATGGGAAAGTAAAATTTGTTACGCACAAAATAAGCCCTCACACAGGTCTGTACACGTAAAAATGAAAAAGTTATGGATTTTTGAAGTTGGAGAGCGAGAAATGAGCCGAAAAACCCTGCGTCCTTAAGGGGTTAAAGATACAGAACTGCCTCCATTATATGGACTTTGTAAGCATTGAAGTAAACTGAGCCGTGAGCTGGGCCTGTTGGATCACCGCTCCTGCCTCCTGGTTCTTATTTTAACATCAAGGGCACCCCGATTCACCACCTATAAGCCAGGAGATTATAAACCAGGTGTTTGCCCCTGGGGTCACTCCAATCCACACCCCCTTCCGACGCTACAGTGAGCCCCACATCAGCCAGCAGACTGCAGAGATTGGTGGGATTAACCCGCTAGCCACTGTGACCCTACAGCTAGCAACTTATCCTAAGAAGCAGACCGCCACGTGAGGGACCCGCCATCTTAAAGCCTTTGCGTGGGCCACTACAGTGCCCGTGTTAACCCCTCAGCTGCCAGCTCACGTAAGAGGGGTTCCTGCATCCAGCCTGCTGACTGTCGCCCACTGGGCAAAACAGTGGTCCCACCCACTGCACTAGCGTTCCATTCATCTGGGGCACTTGTTCTCATTATCACCCCATACATCCCAACCATCCTGGTTTGAGTGGGAATGTCTACAGGATTGTCCTGCCATCCCATGCTCCAAATCCATTTTCGTCCTCAAGATAGGGAGAGAATTAAAAGTGATGGTGAAGCAGGGAGCCATCAGCCTCCTGATCCACCATTGTGTTGTCAGTGAGGCTGTGTTTAGCATAGGCTGGCAGGCTGAGTGAGATTATGTCATTGCGCCTACCAGCTTTAGAGCCATACATAGCAGGAGAAATATGGAATGGCGAATACCAAGAAAATTTTAAGAAGTGACATTAGAAATATGGGGGTTACAAATATGTCAGCATTATAAATGGGGGTTGCTACCTGAAAGGGGCCGCAAATACGGGGGGGGGGGGGGCTGGATAAAAGGGCTCATTGTAAGGAAGGGTATTAGAGTGTACATTCTAGTGGGCACAGGAAAGGGACATTATATTATGTGGAGGCCACTAAGGGGGAAACTACAGATCATTTTCTCATGATTTAAAATTTCACACATGAATTATGGATTAGCATTCCAGTACTTTTAACTTCATTCTACAAACATTGGGCCCCAGCATCCCCCCAGCAGTTGTGATCACATGGTTGTCCCATATAGACAATTCCTTAGCCATAATAGAATACTCTATTCTACAGGAGACGTTCTACCTCTGCTGGAAAATTATCTAATCATATTCAAAAGTCCAACAGACAAGGCCACAGTCACAGATAATAAAATATAAAGAATGCTCACATTATTAAAGTATTATAGGGAGAGGCTCTACTATGTCTTGTACATTGCAGTGATGGAAATATATATTTGGATGAATAATGATTGGAGGAAAGGCTTGTAGTTATTTATGACAAGATAGATTTGTAGTAATCTGGGCATTTCGAGTTGTGCGACATCAAATATTCTGAAAAATTAGACAATCCCCCAATTTTCTCATTGAGAAGGTATTGTCTCATAGGTGGCATTGCTGGCAGGGGCACAGGGTTAGAAGTTGCAACCAGGTCACTTAAAAAAAAAAAAAAAATGTGACCTTTATTACACTGAGAAACTGCTCTCTGGTTATTTATACAGTGTCACAAGTATAGTTATATAGTTATCAGGGTTATATCTGACGCTGAGCGCAATGACTTGGTGCTCAGCATCCAATATATCGGACGCAGAGCTCATGCCGGTTCAGCACAAGAATAGAGCTGGGCCAGCATTGGGATACACGATGTGCTGGCTGTAACTAACAGCCGAAATTCCAGTGTAATGCTCGCCGTCAGAGTGGGCTCTGATCGCAGGTGTTGAACTCCTTAAATGCGTTCGTGGCATTTAAACCTGCCTGTAAGGGGTCTCTGCCCCACGATCGGCCCCCTCGCGCCGTCTTTGGGGGGTGCTGATTGTTCCCATGGCAGCCCTTAGGTCTGATCAGGACCCCAGTGCTTTCCGTAGGCAGTGCCTGTAAGATGCCTTCTCTAAAACCTGTAAAACATTAGCCTATGGCCCCATTCATTACAATGGCAATACGGCCAGATACATCCATACATTGCCGCATTGTGCACCGTACCGCACCATGTAGCGAGATATATAGAGCATGTCCTATTTTCTCCAGTATTTTCGTACCCCATAGAAGTCTTTGGGAACGTTTAAAATAGGTGTTGCATACTGTTCTGCACCCTATGCTGCCGTTTATTTGTGCAGTATCCAGGGAGACTAGAACCAGCCAACCATCATTCGCCAGCCCACTGTATATTATACGGTACGGATACAGTGACATACATGACGTTTGTCACCAGTTTGTGCATGTATCTATGGATTCATACAGCACAGAAATACAGGACATGAAAAATCATACACTTGTGTGAAAGAGGCCAAAAAGATGCATGGCGGGTGTCAGCTGCAATATGTAAGCCAACACCCACGATGAGTGCTGATCATGGATGTTACCCCTTCATAAAACCTATATAAATTTGCTCTCTGTGTGATCATACCAGCCCAAGGAATAAAGCAAAGTTGTCATTTGGAGCCTGTGATAAAAAGCTGTAAAAATAAACCCTACAAGAATTTTTTTAGTCAAATTCACTGCATTTGGAATTTTTTTCCCCACTTCCCAGTACACGTCATGGAATATAAAATACCATCACTAGGAATTATATTTTGGTATACAGAAAACAAAACTCTCATACATCTCTGTGCATGGAAGAAATAAAGTTATGGATTTTTGAAGTTGTGTAGCAAAAACAAACGTAAAAATGGAAAAAGTCATTCGATGGGGAGTGGTTAAAGCGTTTCAGGAGTCTACACATTCACCTTACATTCCCCCGATTACAATATAAAATTATAGGGTGCTCTACCACATGTCGTTGATCCGTATGTAAATTTTTTATATGTTCATTTGGAGGATGTATATGAAGGTTTCCGCACTGCCCTAGTTTTCTGGGTTCTTGAAGAGCATAGGGGGTCCTTGTCAGAAAAAAAAAAACTTTAGAATTCACAACAAACAGCGTTCAGCGACCAGAATAAATCCCATCAGACAGTCCAAGTTGCAGACACTGAAGGCTCGGCCTCCGCAGGCGGCGGTTATGTAATAATATAGACACGACACAACACAACATGACAATAGAAGGCAATGAGGTAGAAACAATGAGGAAACATCAAAAGAATTTGAACTACTACATGCATCAAATGTGCAACTTGCTGGGGCCTGGTGCAAAAGCTAATTTTTATAATACTGATCTAACAGGTCCCTTGGGCTCCAAAGCCTGATGGGAGGCCAACCTCTGCACCTCCTCCTAATAGCATCCCTTACAAGCATCCCTTATAAACTCCTCCCACAATGTGAAGCCATCCAGTATATCTCCTTCCTGGGCCTTCTCAATTACATTTGCAATGCCCCTGCCAACTTATAGGCAAGGTGGTAGTTACAAACAGCGCCCTCTCCATGTCAGGATCTAGCTTGTGAGCCTGTGCAACTCCCACAGAAGATAATACCAGGAGAGCTTAGGTAATCTGCAGATGTAGATATTACCTGGCAAGGCAACAGTTAATGTGAATGTTGTTAGCCAATGATATGCTTAGTAATTGCTGTAAGGAAGGAGTAAGCTGGTTGGATGATCCATCTGAGCTGGACACACCCCAATGTTATATAAACCTTGGGTGTGGAAGGTTCTGGTCTCTTACCCCTGAGGCATCTCTAGGGAGAGCTCAGAGATTGCTCAGCACATGGCCTGCAGACCTCCATCACCAGATATCTGCCTCAACCTTGCTGCTGTAGCAGCCCGCCATCCTTCAGTCCGAGGCCAGCTTGTCAGGCTGTGAGCCCATCATCCTAAGGATTCAGATCCAACCAGCTATCTCCTTCCTGAAGAAATTTGCTGATGTTAAGGCCGTTGCCTGATCCCTGGATAAGGCTGTTACCACCACGGCTTCCCCATCCATTACCCAGGGACTTATTTTACAGACACTGCCCCAGGGAGAAACAGTACATCAGCCTCTTCCTCCATATTTCTTGCCCACACCACCTGCTGTAGGACAGCCCTCCGGTCCCCATACCAAGCACCGTGACATCAGCGTGAGCTAGGCCGTAACCGCCAGCCACTCCGGTATTCTGGGTCCCGGCTGCCTCCAGGCCCCAAGAAAAGGCTAGGCCCTGGTGGGAGATGTTGCACATTGCAGTATCTTTTTACTCCCCGAGGCCTGGATACTTAATAGCCATGTATTCCTGGCTCAGAGATATGAGGCCTAAGTTACAGGCAAAGGCCAGTCAGCAGGTTACTGACAGGGATCCTAGGACCAGAACAGTCCTAGCCAAGGCCTAGAAAGCAAGCAATGGGTCCGCTATGCTTTAGGATATTTGCAAATTGATATTAAGCAACAAATACATGTAGTTGTACATATAAAAAAAATAAAAATAATTACTGGTGGGCCCTAAGCACCTCAAGTCCAACCCCGCATGTGTACAACATATTGGTGATGTCATCAAACCAAAACAAATCTAAAGCATATCTGATGGGACTGTCTAGAATTATATCTGGATATTGATTTTTTTAGACTGTTCTACCATACAATAAAGTGTTACAGTTTGAGGCATTTTAATGTTTTTGTAAACAGTGTTTGCATTTTTTGTAATTGTATTGTCCATTTAGGACAATCCATCTATACAGAACACATTTTAAAAAAAAATCTCCTGATTTTCAAGGGTTAATTTCTATTGTAATCTTCTATACAGTACAGAAACAGAACTGCTGAGTTAGTAGTTCACAGGATTACTGGGGACAAATAATATGACCTGTCTGAAAGGTATAGCAGGATACTAAAGCTACCAGCTAGAAACAGTGAAAGAAAAAACACCCAAGAACCAATGGTTTAAGACCCAATACTTTTATATGTAACACAACAAAGAGAATTCACAGAAAAAGTGTTCAAATTTACAATAACTAGCCCATTAACACACAAAAAATGGAACCCCAATTAATCATGCCCTATCTGAAGGCAGCATGTTAAAGAGCAGTGGGGGGCTGAGTAATTGTGCATAGTGTCCTATATGCAGGCAGCATGCTATAGAGCAGGAGGAGCTGAGCAGATTGTACATAGTGTCCTATCTGCACGTAGCGTGATATAGAGCCGGAGGAGCTGAGCAGATTGTACATAATGTCCTATATGCAGGCAGCATGTTATAGAGCAGGAGGAGATGAGCAAATTGTACATAGTGTCCTATCTGCAGGCAGCATGTTATAGAGCAGGGGGAGCTGAGCAGATTGTACATAGTGTCCTATCTGCAGGCAGCATGTTATAGAGCAGGGAAGCTGAGCAGATTGTACATAGTGATCTATATGCAGGCAGCATGTTATAGAGCAGGAGGAGCTGAGCAGATTGTACATAGTGATCTATATGCAGACAGCATGCTATAGAGCAGTAAAGGCAGAGCATATTATTCTACTAGGCAATATGATGGAAATAATACTAAGCTCAGGGTTTCCTGCTCTGTAATATACTGTAGGGTGATCTTATTTGCAATCCAAGAGAAGAAATATTCAGGCAAAAATGTGGCATATCCCAGTTTACATTTACAAAATAACTAATCAGCAGGAGTAACAAATTGCTAACTCCAGATTTACAATCTAATACCATTATAAGTGACCCGTCTCTGGTGTATTTGACCCTGGGATAGTAAGTAACGTCTAGCAAAATTTTCCAAATCCACTCTCTAGCCTGCTGCCGCTGCCTCTGCATGCCGTCCCCTATAGTGTCAGGGTCAATTATTGGATGTTTTAGATGCTATCTAGCTTCATTCTGTCACTCTGTCATGGCCATGCTGTTGCCCATAATTTTGGCATAATGGTGCGATTAGGCAGCCTCAGAGGCATCCATGCATGCTGCCCCTGCTGTTTCCTGTCCATTTCCGTGGTGTTTCCATCCTTTTCTGAGGTTCCCAGGTGTTTGGCCAAGCTTCCCTGTGCAGAGCCTTGGTCCCCTTGAAAAATGCTCGAGTCTCCCATTGACTTCAATGGGGTTCGTTATTCGAGACGAGCACTCGAGCATCGGGAAAAGTTCGTCTCGAATAACGAGTACCCGAGCATTTTAGTGTTCGCTCATCTCTATTCAAGACCCAATACTTTTATATGTAACACAACAAAGAGAATTCACAGGAAAAGTGTTCAAATTTACAATAACTAGCCCATTAACACACAAAAAATGGAACCCCAATTAATCATGCCCTATCTGAAGGCAGCATGTTAAAGAGCAGTGGGGGGCTGAGTAATTGTGCATAGTGTCCTATCTGCAGGCAGCAAGTTATAGAGCAGGAGGTGCTGAGCAGATTGTACATAGCATCCTATCTGCAGGCAGTATGTTATAGAGCAGGAGGCGCTGAGCAGATTGTACATAGCATCCTATCAGCAGGCAGTATGTTATAGAGCAGGAGGCGCTGAGCAGATTGTACATAGTGTCCTATCTGCAGGCAGCATGTTATAGAGCAGGAGGCGCTGAGCAGATTGTACATAGTGTCCTATCTGCATGCAGCATGTTATAGAGCAGGAGGAGCTGAGCAGATTGTACATTGTGTCCTACCTACAGGCAGCATGTTATATAGCAGGGGAGCTGAGCAGATTGTACATAGTGATCTATATGCAGGCAGCATGTTATAGAGCAGGAGGAGCTGAGCAGATTGTACATAGTGATCTATATGCAGGCAGCATGCTATAGAGCAGGAAAGGCAGAGCACATTATTCTACTAGGCAATATGATGGAAATAATACTAAGCTCAGGGTTTCCTGCTCTGTAGTATACTGTAGGGCAGTGATGGCGAACCTTTTAGAGACCGAGTGCCCAAACTTCAACTAAGACCCACTTATTTATCGCAAAGTGCCAACACAGAAATGTAATTTGTGATTTATACTCCCTACTCTGTCACAGCTTTCATAATCGCACCCTGAGGACACCAATAAAGCAGAAAATAGAAGAAATGTGGATGGTCATTGTAGCTTCCCTCCGGGGTCCCATAAACAGGAAGAATTGTCTGGGGCCGGAGCAGGAGCTACAATGATAATCCAGATCTGTCCACACCTTCCCACCCCTCCAGTGGTCCCAGGTAGAGCCGTCACTTTAAAATAGCTCTGTGCACAGCAAGTCCTGGGCTGTCTGGGACTGCAGGAAGATACCTGGACTCATCTCTGGTGATGGCCTGAGTGCCCACAGAAAGGGCTCCGAGTGCCACCTCTGGCACCAGTGCCATAGGTTAGCCACCACTGCTGTAGGGTAATCTTATTTGCAATCCAAGAGAAGAAAGAATAAGGCAAAATTGTGGCATATCCCAGTTTACATTTACAAAATAACTAATCAGCAGGAGTAACAAATTGCTAACTCCATATTTACAATCTAATACCATTATAAGTGACCCGTCTCTGGTGCATTTGACCCTGGGATAGTAAGTAACGTCTAGCAAAATTTTCCAAATCAATGGTCTTTCTCATCCGGCATCCATCAACATCCTGTAATATAACACAGCGAGTCGACAACCAAGAGATCAGGTATTACAGATAAGTGGCAGGAGGGCCTGCATCATGGTGAGCCATCAAGGAGCTTTGAAATAAAATATGTACCAAAAAAAAAAATAAAAAATGCAGAATTTTTGTGCAGAAAATCTTTTGCTCTGAAAAATAATAAACTTAGAATCTACATAGAATCTGCACAGAAATGGAGCAGGTTGTATCAAATCAACCAAAATGGATTATTTGCTGCAGATTTTCACTACCGATTTCCAAAACGCTGCCAAATTTTTACTACAGCAAAACAGCATCAATTCAGTCTTACATGTCTGCAGGTACCAAATATAATACAAGCAAAAAATAATAAAAAAAATTCAAAAAGGAGAACAAAAAATAAATAAAAATCACAGAAAACAGCACCCGTATTTCTGCATCAAATAATGAGGTATATTCTCCTGAAGGTCATTAACCCCTTCCCTCAGATGCCCCTTTATTATTGTGTTTTTATTTTTTTTTGTTCCGCCTTTTGTTTATCTTGCCTTGCACAGAGCAGCAGTATTTTAATTTCCAATCCATGTACTGGGAAGAATGAAAAAAAAAATTCTGAATGCAGGAAAAACAAACAAAAAGACAACCCCCCCCCCCCCCCCCCACACACACACACACACATTTGCACCATATTCTTGTGACTCTGTGCTCCAAATGATACCTCCCTTCTAGTCTTTGGGCCAATTTAAACAAGGGGTTACCAAATTTGTATAGCTTTTATTTTGTTCTAATACATTTTTAAAAATTAAAACCTTTTCTACAAATGAAATTTCTTAGTTTCACCATCTTCTGACACAAACAACTTTTTCATACTTTGGTGTACGGTGTAATTTTTTTTTGGGTTGAGCTGATGTTTTCATTGCTACCACTAGGAACTGTACAACCTATATATACCTTTTTAATAAAAGAATTTTATGAATTGTAAAAGGGCAAATTCAATTGGCAGATGCCGAGTATAGCATGCATGTGCCACCTGAGGGGGGCTGGAGAGCAACAGGAAGGAAAAGTGGCGGCAGACCTGTGCTCCTGCAGCTGAGTCGACACCCAGGGTGCACTTGCAACATCCCCCGCCGGGGACTAGCGTTTTCTTGTGGCCTGGAGGCAGAGTACCGGAGTGGCTGCCTAGTGCAACCTTGGGCATGCTGGGGTCACGGTGCTTGGTATGTGGACCAGAGGATGGGCTTACAGCCTGGCAGGTCTCTGGCCGGTCTCCAGCAGGTGGTGTGTGCAAGAAATATACAATCCCTGGAGGTGTCTGTAGGATGAGTCCCTGGGTGATGTATGGGGAGCCCGTGGTGGTAAGCAGCCGTATCCAGGTATCAGATGGAGGCAACATTGTGACCATTCACCCCAATCCCCCACAAAAATCTCCGGTAAGCGGCCAAAAGTATGAAAAGATTGAATTAGTGTAGGCGGTCAAAGATAGCAAAATTTTATTAGTCTTTTAATTTTAGGGGCACATTTCTTTCATTTTTGAAAATGTAATATAAAAAACACCGATAACCCTATTAACTTTGGTATACACCGCGAATCGCCAAAAAAAGGAAAAACCGAACCAACAGGGAATCAAGGTATATATAGGCGTGTCTTAGTGTATCGCAAGAGTGAAAGGTGTAAAACTGATCCTACAAGACCGTGAACTCCAGTGCGTTTGGTTTTTTTTTATCAATTTTTCCACAATAATTTTAAATTTTAATGTTTATATCCATCTCGCATACGAAGCGCCAATTTAAAATAACAATAACATCACGGGGAAAAGTAAAATTTGGTTACGCACAAAGTAGAAATCCCTGCGGACGACAGGGGTCCCTTACACGTAACCCATAAAAAGTTTATTGTTTTTAGGAAGTTGAGAAAAGCGAAAGAGAATTACGGCCGCAAAACACCACTGCGTCTTAAAGGGTTAACGATAGGCAGGGAACTGCCTTTCCTTAGATGGACTTTGTAATACATGGTGAAGATAAAAACGACAGGCCGTGAGCGAATGAGTCCTTTGGATACAAACCGGTGCCTGCCAAAAAGCCTGGTTCTTAAGACTTTAAACATCAAGGCCACAAGAACCGAATTCACCACCTATAAGCCAGGGAAAGAGTATAAACCCCGACCAAAGGTTTTGTCCCCTAGGTGTACACTCGGAAACTGCACAATCTGCCACACCGCCGCTTAACCGAACGCTACAGTGAGCCCCCCAATCAGCCACAGACTGCAGACTAGATTGGTGGATTAACCGCAAAAATAAAGCCACTGTGACCCATACGCTAGCAACTATCCCTAAGAATCACCGCCGCCGTAATGGACCCAATCCATCTTAAGCCTTTTGCTGGCCACTACGGTGCCCGTGGTTTAACACCCTCAGCGCCATCATCACGTTACCGAGTTGGATTAAAAACCTGCGCCTACCAGCCAATGCTGCTGATCCAACACACCTGGCAAACAAAATGGTGTGAACACAATAACCCCCATGGACAACGGAGCATTCGCAATTCATCTGGGGCACTTGTTCGTCATGATCACCCCAAAACATCCGGACCTATCACTGGTTTGAGTGTTGGGAAGGGTCTACAGGATTGGGTCCTGCCAGTCCGGCCATGCTCCCCTCGTCCATTTATCTTGCCTCAAGATAGGGTGAGAAAAGAATTAAAAGTGGATGGTGAACGAGGGAGCCATCACCCCCTGATCCCACCATTGGTTGGTGGGCAGTGAGCTGATCGTTTAGCGGTAGGGGCGGGGGCATTGCTGAGTGAGATTATTAGTCATAAGCGCCTACCGGAGCTTGTTAGAGCCAATACAATACAGGAGACAATATAAATAGTCTAACTGCCAAGAAAAAAATTTTCAGAAAAGTGCCCTTAGCAATTAATGGGGGATTCAAATATAGTCCCATTATAACAAAATTGGGGTTGCTACCGAACGGGGCCCATACGGGGGGGGGGGGGCTGGATAACATGCTTCATTGATAAGAATTGTAATTAAGTGTACCTATAAAAACAGTGGGAAACAACGGAAGGGACATTCAATATTATGTGGAGCCACTACAGGATAGGAACCTACAAGATCATTTTCTCATGCACTGTCGAAATTATCACCCATGAATAATACTATGATGACATCAATTCACATTTACTTTACTTCATTGCATAACAACAGTGGACCCCCAGCAGCGCCCCAGCAGTTTGATCCCCAAACTATATTTGTCCCATATAGACAATCCTTAAGCCCTCAATTAATAAAACAGCTAGGTACCTACAAGGAGACGTTTCCTCACCAAAACATCTGCTTGGAAAAATTTTCTAAAATAAACCATATTCAACGGCCAAAAACGTTCCAAACAGCCAATGCGCACAGGTCACATGATAATCATGCTAGGACGAATGGCTCGGGCCCCCCCCCCACCCGGCGGCGAAAAAATTAATTAACGTATGGTATATGAAGAAGCTCGACTATGTCTTGTAACATTGACCAGGGGTGGAATCGGAAATATATATTAAATGGATTAATAAAAGGAATGGAAGAAATGGCTTATGAAGTAAAATATTTATGAACCAAATAATATCTTGTTGTGGTAGATAAATACTGGGGCATGTTCAGTTGTGGTGTCGAAAAAACAAGGGAATCAAATGCTCTGGAGGGAAGGAGCGATTACAGACAATCCAAAACCAGTTAGATTTTTGCCTCAATTGAGAGGGATTGGATCTCATCAGGTGGACATTGCTAATAAGCAGTAGAAGGCACAGGGGGTGATAGGAATTTTGCAAACACAACAGAGTCAGCATATAAAAAAAAAAAAAATGTGACACACTTATATAAGGACACGTTAGACAAAACTGCTCCAAAATGGGTTATTATCACCAGTGGGTCACAAGTTCGTTCAATTAGTTTCAGGTTATATCTATGGGACGACAGAAGCGCATGACAATAATGGGTGAACTCACATCGCAATGAATCAGAAGAAAACAGAGGAGAAAAAACGCAGAGCTCTGCCGGTTCAGAACACCACGAATATACTTGGCACAAGTTAAAAAGAAAAACACCGATTGAGGATACACGGATTTACGGTGCTAATATACATAACAGCCCGGAATTCACAGGTGGGTTAATAGCATCGCGCGTCAGATAGTGCGGGTCTGAGTAACGCAAGGTGTTAAACATCCTAGATGTCGGGTTCTATAAAGAGGGCCAGTGTAAACCTGCCTAAGTAAGTAGTCTCTGAAGCCAACCACAAAAAGGTCGGACGCGCCCCAGGTCGGGAAAAAGGAGGGAAGAAAAAAGGGGAGGTCGCAACTGGTCAATTAGGGGTGTTGCTGGGGGAATAATGGTAATCCCATGCCACCCTTATGTATACTGATCAGACGCCCATTGCTTTCCGTAGGCAGTGCAACTAGATAAAAGTCCTTCATCACTAAAACCTTCAAACATTAGCTATGGCCCATCATACACATGGCAATAAACGGCAATACATCCATACATTTGCCCATTGTGCACCGTCACCGCACCATGTATCGTAGATATAATAGAGCATGTCCCTTTCTCCAGTATTTTCGTTACCCCTAGAGGCTTTGGGAACGGATAAAAATAGGTGTTGCATACTTGTTCTGCACCCTATGGCTGCCTTTTATTTGTGCAGTAATCCAGGAGACTAGAACCAGCCAACCATCATTCGCCATCCACTGTATTTATAACGTAAACGGATACAGTGACTACATGACGTTTGTCACCAGTTTTGTGCATGTAATCTATGGATTCATACAGCACGAATACAGGACATGAAAACATACACTTGTGTGAAGAGGCCACAAGATGCACTTCGGTGTCAGCTTCAATAGTAGCCAACACCCCCACGATGAGTGCTGATCATGGATGTTACCCCTCATAAAAAACCTAAATAAAATTTGCTCTCTGTGTGATCATACGCAGCCCAAGGATCAAGTCAAAGTTTGGGTCCTTTGGAGCGGTGATAAAAGCTGTAAAAATAACACCGCTACAAGAATTTTTTTAGAGTCAATTCACTGCATTTGGAATTTTTTTTCCCCACTTCCCATTCCACGTCCCTGGATATAAAATTACCATCACTAGGAATTATCTTTTTGTATACACAGAAAACAAAACTTCATCATCTCTTGTCTGGAAGAATAAAGTATGGAGTTTTAAGTTGTGTAGCCAAAACAACGTAAAAATGGAAAATTCATTCGATGGAGGTGGTAAAAGCGTTTCATCAGTATCTACATTCACCGTACCTCCCCCGATTACAATATAAAATTATATGGTGCTCTACCACACGGGGCTTCCCGTTGATCCGTAGTTAAAATTGTTTCTATGGTTTCATTTGGAGGATGTATATGAAGTTTCCGCACTGCCCTATTTTTTGTCTGGGTTTCTTGAAGACATGGGGGTCCTTGTCAAAAAAAAAACTTTAAGAATTCACAACAACACAAGCGTTCAGCGACCAGAATAAATCCCATCAGCGACAGTCCAAGTTGCGACACTGAAGGCTCGGCCCGTAAGGAGCAATGAAACAGGCGTCGTTATGTAATGAATTAGCCACGACACAACACAACATACAATAGAAGGCAATGAGGTAGAACATGAGAAACATCAAAGAATGGAACTACTACATGCATCAAATGGGGCACTGCTGGGCCTGGTGGCAAAAGCTATTTTTGTCCTAATAACTGATCTAACAGGTCCCCCTTGGCTCCAAGCCTGATGGAGGCCAACCGCTGCACCTCGCCTAATACATGCCCTTTACAAGCATCCCTTAATAAACTCCTCCCAATGGTGAGAAGCCATCCAGTAATATAATCTCCTTTCCGGCCGTCTCAATTACATTTGCAATGTCCCCTGCCACTTAAGAGCAGGTGTGGTAGTTACAACCATCGCCCTCAATTCCATTCAGGATCTATCGTGTGAGCCTGTGCAAAACGCCCCAGAAGATAATACCTGATGGAACTTAGGTAAACTGCAGATGTAAATACTAAAACCTGCCAGGCATAGTTAATGTGAATGTTTGTTAGCCAAGGATAGCTTAGTCATTGCTGTAAGGAAGGTCGCTGGTTGGATGTCGCCTCTGAGCGGACACATCCCCAATTTTATAATCAACCCTGGGTTGTAAAGTGTCTGGCTTTTAACCCCTGAGGCATCTCTAATGGGAGTGGAGAGCTCAGAGAATTGCTCAGCCCATGGCCTTCAGACCTCCATCACCAGATAAATCTGCCCCAACAACCTGCTCCTTTAGCATAGCAGCCCACAGCCCTTCAGTCCGAGGCCATGCTTTCAGGCTGTGAGCCATCATCCTACGGATTTCAGATCCCGACCAGCTATCTCCTTCCAGAAGAATTGCTGATGTTAAGGCCCCCGTTGTCCTGATCCCTGGATAAAGGCTTTTTACCACCACGCCTTTCCCCATCCATTACCCAGGGACTTATTTTACAAACACTGGCCCAGGGAAGAAACAGTACCTCAGCCTCTTCTCCATATTTCTTCTTGCCCACACCACCTGCCTGTAGGTGACAGCCCTCCGTCCCCATACCAAGCACGTGACATTAGCGTGCCCTAGGCCGCACCCGCCAGCCACTCCGGTATTTCTTGTCCCTGCTGCCTCCAGGCCCCAAGAAAAGCTGGCCCTGTGGGGGAGATTTGCACATTGCAGTATCTTTTACTACTCCCCGAGGCCTGGATACTTTAATAGCCCATGTAATTCCTGCTCAGAGATATGAGGCCTATACAGCAAATCCATCAGTCAGGTTTACCGACGGGATCCTAGGGACCAGAACGTCCTAGCCAAGGCCTAGAAAGCCGCAATGGGTCCGCTATGCTTTAGGATATTTTGCAAATTGATATTAAGCAACAAATACATGTAGTTTGTACATATAAAAATAAAAATCATTACTGGGTGGGCCCTAGCAACTCAAGTCCAACCCCTCATGTGTACAACAGAGTTGGTGATGTCATCAAACCAAAACACATCTAATCAATATCTGATGGACTGTTTTTCTAGAATATATCTGATAGTGATTTTTTCCGACTGTTCTACCATCACAATAAAGTGTTACAGTTTTGAGGCATTTAATTTTTTTGTAAAAATGGTTTGTTGTATTGTAGTAATTGTCCCTTTAGGACAATCCATCTATAAACAGAACACATTTTAAAAAAATCTCCCTGATTTTCATAAGGGTTAATGTTTCTATTGATCTTCTATCACGTACAGAACGAACTGCTGAGTTTGTAGTTCACAGGATTACTGGGGAACAAATAATATACCAGGGCTGTCTGAAAGGTATAGCAGGAACTAAAGCTACCAGCTAGAACCGTGAAGAAAAACACCCAAGAACCCATTGTTTAAAGACCCATACTTTATATGTCCCACAACAAAGAGAATCACAGAAAGTGTTCAAATTTACAATACCAGCCCATTACACACAAAAAAATGGAACCCCACTTAATCATGCCCTATCTGAAGGCGCATGTTAAAGAGCAATGGGGGCTGAGTAATTGTGCATATGTCCTATGCATGCGCATGCGATAAGCAGGCGGTAGCTGATCGTTGTACATATTGTCCCTATCTGCACGTAGCGTGATATAGAGCCGAGGAGCTGACAATTGTACATAATGTCCTATTCCAGGCACATGTTATAGAGCGGAGAGATGAGTCATTGTCACATATTGTCCGATCTGCCAGGCGCATGTTATAGAGCAGGGGGAGCTTATGCATATTGTACATAGTGTCCTAATCTTGCCAGGCATCATGTATAGAGCAGGGGGATCTGAGAAAATTGTACTAGTGTCCTATCTGCAGGCATCATGGTTTTAGAGCAGGGAAAGCTGAGCAGATTGTACTAGTGATCTATCATGGCCGGCAGCAGTTATAGCGCAGGAGGAGCCTGAGTCAGTAGGGTACATATGATCTATATGCAGACAGCATGCTCTAGAGCGTAAAGGCAGAAGCATATTATTCTACTAGGCAAATGAGGGAATATACTAAGCTCATGTTGTCCTGCTCTGTAATATACTGTAGGGTTATTCTTATTGGGCAATCTCAAGAGAATAAATATTCGGCAAAACTGTGGCATTCCCAGGTTACATTTCAAAATAACTAATCAGCAGGAGTAACAATTGCTACCAGAATGTACAATCTAATCCATTATAATGACCCGTCTCTGTGTGAATTTACCCTGGGATAGTAAGTAACGTCTACAAATTTTCCAAAATCATGGTCCTTTTCTCATCCTCCTCCATCAACATCCTGTAATATAACACAGAAGCGAGTCGACAACCAAATAATCAGTATACAGATAAGGGTCAGTAGGGGCCTGCAATCGTGGTGAGCCATCACGGAAGCTTGAAATAAATCTTACCAAAAAAAAATAAAAAATGCAAATTTTTGTGCAGAAAATCTTTTGCTTCTGAAAATATAAAACTTAGAATCTGACAATAGAATCGGCACAGAAATGGAGCAGGTTGGTATCAAATCAAGAACCAAAATGGATGTAATTTCTGCAGATTTTCACTACCGATCACTACCGATTTCCAAAACAACGCTGCCAAATTTTTACTAGCAGCAAAACAGCAATCAATTCATCTGACATGTCTGCCTGTACCAATATAAACACGCAAAAAAAATAATAAAAAAATTCTAAAGGGAGAACAAAAAAATAAAAATCACAGAAACGACACCGTTTTCTGCACAAATAATGATGTTATTCTCCTGAAGGTCTTAACCCTCCCTCAGATGCCCCCTTTTTTTTTCTACAATGAAATTTCTTATGTTTGGTGTACGTGTATTTTGTTTTTGGGTTGATGCTGATGTTTTCATTGCTAACCACTAGGAACTGTACACCTATCATATCACTTTTAATTTTTTAAAGAACTTGTAAAGCGGCAAATTCAATGGCTGATGCTGAGTATCCATGCTTGCCACCTGAGGGGAGCTTGAAGGCGACAAGAGGAACAGAGGCGCAGACATGTGCTCCTGGCATCTGACGTCGACCCCAGAGTGCACTTGCACATCCCCCCCCGGGCCCAGCATCTTCTTGTGGCCTGGAGGCAGCCGGGCTCCAAATACAGGAGTGGCGGCTAGTGCGACCTTGGGCATGCTGGGGTCACGTGCTTGGTTAATGGGACCCAGAGGATGGGCTTACAGCCGGGCAGGTCTCCAGCAGGTGTGTGTGGCAAGAAATCATATCCCTGGAGGTGTCTAAGGATGAGTCCCTTGGTGATTGAGGGTAGCCGTGTGGTAAGAGCCGTATTCCAGTACAGAATGGGACGGCAACATTGTGCAAATCAACTTACAGTCTCTTATTGAGCGCAGGCAATAGTCCCAAAAACATAAAAGCAGATTCAGCAAAGCTATGTGGGAGATAGCCGGTCAATCGGAAGGTTTGACCATCAGCCTGGTCAGGATGGGGACTCTGCTCTGGGGTTTAAGTCTCCTGGCTTGCTCTCAGGTATTAGGCTGCGGACTGAGGTACCTCTTCTTCCTGGTAGTGGTGACTCGATTCCAATGACCCATGGCTCATCACCACAGGGTATTATTCTCCCCTGGTCAGGAGCGGCGAGCTGACAACTCCATCAGCTTCAGCCCAGCTTACACGAACATAATTGGACAGTCACATATCACTTGTTAACTGTTTCCTTATCAGCCATTAGCTTCAGCTGCAATTACACATGATTCCAAGTTCTAGAACATTCTAGCAGGTCATGACTCCCCTAACAGTCTCTAACCTGGAAGGGCACTATTCGCAACTAACCAGCCTGCCTATGCGCATTGGCCAGGGGTGTTGCGACACCATATTGCAATAAGTAGAGGGCTACAACAACTTTCTTTTGTCAGGTAAAGTATTCACTTTCTGTACCAGAGTAGGTTTAAGGACCCATACTGGGGATCACGTTCCCTGCCTGGATATAGTTGGGGAGCTGGTAAGTTCCTTAGTTAAACATTGTACGAATAATTTTTTGACTACCCAATGTTAACAAATAAATATGTTTCGTTGTTTCCCATAACCTGAACACATAATGCAATTTACTATGCTTCTTTCTCTGCTAAACCATGCCCCTGATCGTTTTTTATACAGACATATAAATACAGGTCTTCAGCAACCAACAAATTCTACAACTGCCTAAGAACACCATTGCACACTCCAGAGTCCTGGTGACTCGGAGGGACGGAAAGGGCCCTCTGTCAAATAGACAAAAATATCACGAATCAATAGTAGGTTGTGGGGGGTTGTGTTATTTTTGCACTTGGGCCTGAAGCGTTTGTTTATCCCGTCAGCATGAATGTAACAATAACATACGCGATGTCACCCAGGACGTCAATGTACTGTTTACAGCCCTGTCATTTTCATTTAGGATCAAAACAAGGGGTATGAGACTCATGAGGCCACAGACTGTGAAAAAAATGAATTGAATAGTACTGGTATATCCGGATCGAGAGAAGATACAGAGGAGGGTTGAAAAACATAGTTGCCTTCTTCATAAATAGCAGCTCCCCCTCCTGCCATAAGTAGTTTGTGGTCATTGCAACAAAGTCAACTTTCCTCTCCTTACAGTGGAGCTGCATATTCAGCACCAACAAGGTGCACTGTGACTTCCCTATCTCATCTGTCGGTAATCAACCCCCCCCCGGCTCTCCATAGACTCTAGTACACCATCTCTCTGTGAGCTGCAGTCCTCACATTGATCGTTCGTCCCACGACAAACCGATTCTGCAGAAATTTCAGCACAAGCTTTAGGCCCCATTCCCACCAAGCGTTTTTTCAACGTTCGAGTTCTCGTGTGCTTTTTTGGACGTCACAAACTTGCATTGCACTATGTTTCCAATGGCTTGTTCCTTATTTGCCGTTTGTTTTTGACGCACGTCAACATCACAGCATGCTCCTATTTTGGGTTTTTTTTTTCTCCCCGCCTCATTCAGTCTATGAGGACGCATCAAAACGCATTGCAACTAGTATAAAGCAATGATTTTAAAACGGATGGTTTGCTAGGTGATGTGAAACAACAGTATGACAGTACCAATTATAAGAAGCCTGGGATTTAAAAACGTGTGTTAAAAACGCAACCAAAATGCAAGAAAAACGCGAACAACACTCACGTGAAAAAAAAAACCGCAAGACGCTAATGACTCCAAGGAAAAACGACCAACAAATGCAGCAAAAAAACTTATTTTTCACGCATTGCCACCCTGACAGAACTGCAATGCTAGGTGGAGAAGGGGCCCTTAGGTGGAAAATAACATATTGTATAATGAGGCATTTATCGCTAAATTATTCTATTTTCCTTGAAATTACGTTGAAGTTTTGTGTTGAAATTAAAACTAGATCCAGTTCTTCCTCCTTCTCTCCAAACATATGTTATTTGTTTTAAGGTTAGTGATGGCGCGTTCTAAACCACAAAGTTTCGGGGACTAATTTGGAGTATGCATGGGTTATCGACTCCAAACAAACTTCAGTCCAAAAAGGTTTGGGTCTGGGGTAAGCAGTAAAACGGTTGATGGACTCGCTGATCAGCCTTATCACCAGTCTTTTAGAGGCCCCTAGCAACCACAGCTGCCTAGTTTGGTAGCATGGCTGTGATTGGCCAATAGGCACCCTGCTGTTAAGAGGCAGGATGCACATGTACCCGTTGCAGTACGCCAGGAAGCTAGGGAGAAGTTTTGCAAGCTGGAGGGATCGTGATGCAAGAACAGAGCTTTAATAAGTTTCAATTCCCCTTTATGGGCACTATAGGGATAGAAGCTGTGAGGACCAGATACAAAATAATTGCCGCTTTTATGGCAGTGTTAAGACGTGTGTTACCTTAATAATCTTCAACGAATATCCTTTCGTTAGTTTTCCTGAATGGCGGTGCCGGTGTTTGCCAAGTCCTATTAATGCCTTATGGCCTCTGCATACATACATTTTTTAAGATGCAAATCGTCTCTCTGCAGCATTGCCACAGACAAAATTCATTTTAACAGGAATAAGGCCACAATTGTAAGTAGCCCATTTTCCACTGGCCCGCATTACAGTTTCTACATAGTAATCGACGGGACTCAATACAACAAAAAAAAACCCTCGATGTTGGTGACCCTATACAACTATAAACCCACGCATGTCCGTTTTTGCGTTGCCCAACCTGCATGATTTGCAGCATTTCTGTAGAGTCAGAGAAGTGATGGATGTGTAGATTCTTTGGGCATTACTCCATACCCGCCAGATACAAGCGTTTAGTCCTAAAACTCACATAACAGACAATAGATCGAGTCGTGACAGTCAGTGTGATCAATTTGGGGAAGGACAACCATTTGCCAGCCCATCTATCTTTTTTGTGGATGCGGCCTCACTTGCGGTGGCATCAGTTACATATTGCCCATTCTTGTGCGCAAAAAACTCCAAAATGGAATGGCAAATGCACTTGGGCGGTACATGAGGCCCCAGGTTCCTGGGTGTTTAATGGGATCATTGGCACCATGTTTTTTTAAAAGCGGTTTACTTTGTTTTGTTCTATCTGTATGCCTCTAATTGCAGTTTCCAGTCTGATTACAAAACCCATAATTGCTATAAATAAATGAATACACAAACTCAAATGTCATTAGTCACAACAATGGAGCTGAAGTAGTTTGATTTATGAGCTTTCCTAAAGTAGGCAAGGGTTATCACCAAGATTGTTGGCCACTGAGAACTACCAACTCCCATATTCCTTTAGTTCTCAGTAACTCCTCCTCCCTCTTTGCTCTGCTCCCAGTGATGATGATAAAGTACTTTTTTTGCTCTATTACCATAGTAATGATTGTGTAACTGCCATCGCTGCACATTACCTCATAGAGATGAACGTCTCACCACAACACCTGGCCATACGTGGGTGACACTGCACACTGACTACAAACTACGCCAAACTTAGTGGATCACATGACGCACAGGCAGGTGCAGACATGTCCTTGGTACGAGGTGACCACCCAACCAAACAGTGCGGCATCTTACTCCGTTGTCTTCTCTGTTGCAGAAAAAAAGTCATACTGTTTTTATTTCATCAAAGCAATTGTTAATTCTCAATTACGTCATGTCCACGTTTGTTTCTGCTATGGGGAGCAACGTTTTAGTACAACTACTTACATATTATCTATTATTTTTAAGGACCCATTGTAATAATTATGCCAGATTTCCTGAATACGCCGTTAAGAACTTTCCGTAGTCCATTTTGTGTCAGACAACTGCCCTGTTTATTACTATTATTTTTGCCGCCCTCACTAACCCTCATTTGTTTCAGCCATTTTTGGGCTCAACATTCAACTTGTTGAATCCAACTTTCGACAAACCTGCTCAATCACTAGTTCGGTAAGATAAGGTCCTTGATACAATATACTAGATGATCAGTCCGTACAAGATCGTGGTGCACAATGACCTTGAAACACTAATTCTGTGTGTTTTTTTAGTGATAACACCCAGAAAAAAGAATTATTCTCCCCGTTAATCGTGTTTCCATAGTCCCCCATGACGGCCCCAACGGAGGAACTCCCTTACCTCTGTAGGGACGGAACAGAGAGGGTTAAATACACCACCCCGATCCGTTACACCCAGTTGGCTACCAAATAACTACACGGCCTTGGTGCAACCCATTTATTGTATGTTATCAATTCACCATAACAATAGGCATTTTCAACTTAATCAAAATACAGGTGGAAATTATATGGCCGTCAATGGTGGACTAATGGAACCACCGAATTCCAACGTAGAGAATATTCCTCTTTTTTCCAATAGCGTCCCCCACTGACGTGCCCCAACGTGATATGTACCAAGAATTACATAGTTAGGGGGGACAACAGCTGTAGTACCTTCCCTTCCGCAGGTTAGTCCTCTAGCACTTTGGACTCTAGCCTATAGTGTTTAGATAACGTCAGTGATGTAGACCAAGTGGTGTCTACATATGCCTCTCGAGAGGCCCCACGTTTTTTGTTCCTTTCGCCCAGAGGCTGGCCACCCCTCTGTCGAGTGGGCCCCCCTAAATTAAGTCCCTAAAGTCCATTTGTTGGCATCATAGCCTTCTTTGATGACCCGTTCTGATCCCCCTGCGATTGATGCTTTTTGAGCTGTTTTTCTGCCGTTTGTTTTTCCCCTAACTTGTAGGAGAATGTTTCGTCCTTTCTCAAGATTTGTCTCTTCGAGATATGTAGCAGGCATCTTCTGACAATCACAATGTATGCCATACTTCCCGTCTTTGGCATGCTTGGGGGGGTTCTGGCAGAGAAGGTAGAGACAAATCTCTTGATTAACGAGAAATATGAATGCTACTTTAGGTGTTAAGGTTTATCTATTACATTAAGGCACATTTTTTACCTCACAAACAGGTGCCTAAGATATGGGTTCTGGTTTCCCCTACAAAACCAACGCCTAGCTGTTGTTATTGCTAATGAAAAGGTAATTTCAGAGTTAATTCTCTGAGTTTAAAATCCGTCTCGGATGGTTCCAATAGGGTTTTTTTGTAGTAGTCTAGCACTAACGAAAGATCCCAGTTTGGGGATATTTTTTGCTTTATATGGGTCTTAGTCTAGCAGTTAGCTTTTGACAAACCTGTTGGATCCATCTGTTTCTGCTAATGAGGTGTCGCAAAAGGCACTGGGCTGAAATCTGGAACTTTAAAGACTCGTTTTTTATGGCCCTTGTCGAATCCCGTCCCCTGCAGGAAGTCTAGCACCTGTGAATATAGGGGATAGTGTTAGAGGATCCTACCACAAAAGATAACAAATTTAGCCCCACCTATTCTTGAATAGATCTTGTGGTGTGACTTGGTTTTGCGGCTTGCTTATAGTGTAAAATTCCCATCGCTTTACAGTCCTTTGGCAATCACGCACAATCCTTTCAGCATCCACGCCGAGATCGGAGAGCCTGTGGATTTTGGATGGTACCTGGACACCTGGCATAGGATGTTCCTGGTTTCCAGACCTGACAGGTTCTTCTAATACCATCTCCTAGCCAGGGAAACCATTTCCCCTTTGGCCACCAGGGGGCACACCACAGAATACTTCGCTGGTCTTCTCTGATCTTTTGAACACTCTCGCTATGAAGGTATAGGAGAAAGCATACATTAGAGGCCCCGCTCCAGTTGAACTGAAGGCAATCCCTCTGGCGCAAAGCTGGTAAGGTTTTGTTACAGAGATCATAAGACTGGGGACCTTGTGTATTTTGCTGAGAAGCCAAAGAGATCTGTCACTGGTTGTCCCCATTGTTGTGTAAGCATGTAGAAAGATATGTTCTCGTTCAAGCACCATTCGTTGTGGTCTATAGTCTGACGACTCAATAGTCCGCTATTAAATCTTTTTTCCCCCTTTAGATGGTGGGCTGAGAGAGAGCAGATGTTTGCTTCTGCCCACGCAAATTTTTGTCTGAGAGACTGAGGAATCTGGGTTCCTGTACCTCCCTACCCCTCCCCTGATGACGGAGATACCCTGGTGGTGGTTGTCGTGATTAATTCTTCTATGATCTCCTTCAGGCCTTGATGCTGCTCTCTTTAAAGTCTCCCATTAGCTCTTATAAAATTCTCGAAGTTCGAGGAACGGGATCTGATTGTCGATGGCCCTAGCCCCTGAATGGGGTCGCCCTGCTATGTCTGCTCCCCAACCTGACTACTGGCGTCCGCTAATGTTTAGTATCACTGGCAGGGATGCCATGACCCTCTTCTTGCTCAGGTTTTGAAGTATTTGTCCCACCACTTCCCAGGTATATCTTGACTGCTATCGATATCTGGACTTTCTATTCAAGTGTTGGGCTATTTTTTTGTCCCAGGAGGTCAAAACCCAGTTTTTGAAGGGTTTCTGGTGTGACTTTGACTCCCATCTGTACGCTTTGAATGGAGGATTCATAAGCCCCATATCCCTCATGGCCTCCCTTATTGTGCAGTGATTATCTCTTTTTTTGAAACGTCTAATCGTTGTTTGTCCTCAGTCTTGCTGCTTTTTTCTGGTGGCAAAAGTACATCTGCTGGATCGAATCCAACAATGTTCCAGAAACCCGACTTTTGTATTTGGGGACCTAGTCTGGATTTTTAATTTGTAATCATCCCCAAGTCCTAACTGTTAATTAGGATTGTCCTTTACTATCTCGGTGGCGTATTAAGCTCCTGTTCTGAGCTCGCCACCACTAGCAGATCGTCCGTGTAGGGGATGACTATTATCCCTTTTTGCCTCAGATAAGCATCACCATTCGACCATGATTTTTGGTGAAGTCCTTGGGCTGAGAAATCCCAAAGGCATGCTTGTACTGTATGGACCTCTTCTCTCCCCTCAAGCGATCAGACTGCAAATCTGAGAACTTCTGATGATTTTGGATGTATCGTCACAAGGTATATGATCTCATCGGTCTATTGTACACATAATTGCGCCTTGTTGCTATCAGCGACAGCCGATCCGAGCTCACGTTTTCCATCTTATTTTCGATAGAGTATGGCTTTTAAAAAATCTTTTTAGATTGCAATCATTCGAATGCACCGTTTCGGTTTTTTATTAAAAGATGGGGGATTAGGGGCCCTCTCTTAACTTTTTTTGAGCTACCGGGATATGACGTCCAGAGTATCGATTAGTTTTTGTATCTCCAACACCATAATGAAGTCTGCGAGATTTTCTGGGCTGCTTGGTCGAACAAATTTTCTTCGGAGGAAGAGAAGTCAATTCTAAATGGTAACCTTCCGAAGAATACTTAGTAACTCCGTTTGGGTTTGATGTTATTTGAGTCCATGAGAAGTGGACCTTAACATCTTCCCCCCACCCTGCGGCGTCCCCACCCCCCCCCCCCCCCCCCCCCCCCCCCCCCCCTCCCCCCCCCCTCATTGTTTTTCTTAGCGGGGCAGTTGGCTGGCACGAGAGGAACCCTCTTCCTTTCCCTCCTTTACGTTAGTCCCAATCTCCTTGCTTGCCTTTCCCTCTAAAGGGCTGTTTTTTTCTGTCCTTACGTCCCGAAAGGGCTTTTTTTTTCTGGGGTTACTCCTGCCGACTGCCGGGAACCCCTTTTTCCTTCCGCCGCTTCTCCACAAGCGTGTCGAGTTCCGAACCTCCGAAAAATATTCCCCCTCGAATGGAATCCCACATAACTTTGATTTTGACCTGAAATACACCGGTCCATTGGCGAAGCCAGAGTGACCTGCTACCCGAATTTGACCGTTGCCCCTTCCTTGTCACTTATCCTTACCCCTCCGCTGAGCATCTGCAATGAAGGCTGTAGCTGGCTTTTAAGGGTGGAGAATGTCCATAACATTGCCTTGGAGTGCCCGTCTCTAACACTGACCTTCCATTCTGACAATCCATATGAACAGAGTGCGCGCCATTGGACGTCCGTAGATAAATATTAATTTTAGATTCACAGGCACATTCCGTGTCTTTTTGAGGCTGTCCGCTTCCTATCCAGAGGATCCCTTAGCTGAATTGGCATCCCTCGCATGGAAATCCGTCTTTTTTAGTCCATGTTGGTGACTTGTACATCGCCTTTGGTGGTAGAGTTCCAAATTTTTGCTTCTGTTTCCATTCATCAAAGGAGAGACGGTTTTTTAAAAACTCTCTAAGAAAGGAGATTCTACTCCTCCGTTCTCTCCATTCTTCAAGTATTCAGCCTTAAAAGATGTTAGTTATGGGAACATCGCCTCTTCTACCTTAAAGGAGTCCAAATAACTCTCTTGAAAAATGGATTTAGTTTCCTTCCCTCTATCTCCTCGATCTTGAGGGTAATCCCTCATAGCCTTTAAGTGGTTCCAGTACTTCTGTAAGCTAGTTAATTCTCGATTTCCATTTTATACATGCTGAATTGGAGATGGCCTGGCTCCATATCATAATTTCCTTGGTCCCTTCCTGAGTCCGATGCTGAGTCTGACATTGATTCCATAACTCCATAATGTTAGTCTTTTATGCAGAGCTCCTGATGTATAAGAGCTGTTATGATGAGGCTATAGATGTTTTAACCTCATCCCTTATAAACTAACTGCGCATTTCATCCACAACAAAGCCTCTCTTCTCTGAGTAGGTTATCCACACAAGGTTTTTAACAGACGGGTTTTTTGTATCTGCAGGACTTTTCTGAGCACATGTTTGCACTCCTTGACGGTCCTGTTTCGCCAGTCGTACTTATCTTTAGCTCTCCCTTTCCTTCCCTTTTCCCTGGGCTCCTCACCAAACGAAGGAGAAGTAATTTTCCTTAACCGACCCCTATGTTGATAATACAGGATAGTGGCTGTGACCCACCACCTATCCCTAATTACAACCCTACTGTACCAGGGTTCAAGGATAAAATCCAGACTCAGCTCCGATGCCATGCGCTCCATATTCCAATTGTGGGCCACAGGGTATCAGTCAGCCTTAAACATTTTACAGAAGTGAAATAATTCTGCTATTAAACCAATGGTACAAATAAAGGAGTACCTGAGTACTCTTGAAATGAGGATTACTGCAACAGGTCCCTAGATGAGCCAACACAGTTGCTATAGGCCTGGGATCTCGGATAAGACCTATGAGGCAACCAACACATAGTAACCGACCTGAGGCTGGAAAGCTAGAATAAAGCGTCCGATCTCGAGTAATGCTTAGTCAGGGCTAAGGAGCGACTGTTGACCTCAGTCAACTGACTATCTCGCTTTTGATCTTATACCGCCCGCTCCTGTTTCCCGGGCCGGCCATCGTGCGTCACTCCGTGTCCCGTTCATTTCCCGGCGGAAGCGTCACCATAGTCGGAGCGGCAGCCGGTTCCACTTACTTCTTGCGTTGACACGCTCCGGGTGTCCTTAGCTCGCAGAGCTCTGGGGCAGAGCCGGAAAATGGCGGTCTCTCGGCTTGTGTCAGATAAGGAACCGAAGTCCATCGAGGCCGAACCTCCTTAGGGTAAGGTGACGACTCCCTGCTGCCACTTTAGGTTCACCCCTCCCGGTCCCAACCGCTGGGGATTAGGATGAGAGCTCTTCTCTCTACCTCCACCTGCCCTGTGTAGGGATCAGGAAGCCACTGGTGTACGGTATGCCGGGGTGGTATTTAAAACCTCTCTGCTTCTGTCCCTACAGATGGTCAGGTCATCCTCCAGTTGTGGCCGTCATGGGGAGCTGGAAAACCATAAGGTGAAGGAAGCCATGGATTGAAACAAAAAAAAAAAGAGTACCGTATTTACAAAACAGCATGACACTTGTGCGTATTTTTTAAACGCATCAATGTCTACCCAGCTTTGCATCACTTTTTGCCACGCGAGGCTCCGCTGCAGTGTTTTTACATCACCGAGCCAACCATCACAGAACTCTGTCAGACATTTTTTTTTTTCTTATACACCATCCTGAATGGAATCTGCTTTGCAATTCCACAGTTCATAATCCTTACACTGACGCTTATTCTCATTACCATCTTTAAGTCCCCTTCACTAATTGCTTGACTCGGTCACATGTTTCAAAGTACTCAATGAAAGGTTCGCATAAAACATAACAATTGTAAACATGAAGATGGTCCTGCCAAACATTTACAGTGATCTTGGTCGAAAGGAGTCTTTAAGAAACAAAGAAGGAATTCCATGCACAAGAACAAAGTTCACATTTTTGATCTACTAATAATTGGAAAAGACATCAATTATGGAATCCGGTATACCACAATGTAATTGTTGGAATATGGAAATTTGCTGTTTCTGGTCGAATTGATCACTTACTAGTTTCTCTATTATGATAGAAGTCCATTTCAAGAGACATAATGTTACCACTGCTAACACATGCAACACCAAGGTCAAATGATCTCATCTTCTACAATACTTTTTTTTTGACAATACACATCGCTTGACTAATTTATAATAAATCACAACAAAGACAATGACCGGGCTACTACCTTGGGGAAAGATCATACTGAAAAGTAGCTTTCTTTTTCTTCCATTCTTTTTGCCTTCTGCCTGAATCAATTGCATGTCAGGATGTCGCCCATGGTTAGTAGGCTTGCTATGCTTTATTCTTCCCTCCCCAGTGTTTTGGTGGATATCCTTTGATAAATCAACGTATATGTGGTCCTCCCATGATCTAGGATATCCTCAAAGGCCTTTTCGTAGGCAAGGAAATCCGGTGATGAACTGAGGACTGGGCAGCAGAGATGAAATGAGACTTGACGGAGACACCTCTTATTGACATTATTACTGGGAATTAAGTATGACGGGCACGGCACAGTCCAAGTAGAGGTTGTGATGGTTCCTCCCTTTACTATTATATTGAGGACAGTCGATAAGTTTAAGATTCCTGGAAATTGTTTGCCCCGTTTTAATCAGGTTAGTACTGCCTGCCATGTCCTCCTTTTTTGATCGCTGCCGCTTCCCAACCAAAACTCTGTCTCTCCACATTATCACTTTTTAGAACCTAAGTAGCTCCTGTAACAACCCATGTACCGCAGGACTTCAGTATCAACCACATGTTTCCATCCACTAAAAATCATTCTCAGCATTTTCAACTTTATCCTCTCAACGTCTCGTTTAGATTAAAAACATCAACTTAGTAAACAAATTCATTAGACATAGGCAAGTGGACAGTCGTGATATGATCACATCTACTTCCCTTGACGAGTCTCTGCAACTTAAGTTCACCACTCTTTGGCACACCGAGCCCAGGAAAATCTTGGACTTTGGCAACAACAGTTTTTTGACATCTCTCTCCATGGAGGTTGGATCACTGTCAATGTAATTCAATCTAGTCTCCGTTAATAGAACACTATGGGCTGCGCCGTCCCCTTCTGTTGTTCCTGCAAACCATCCCTATAACGTCCTTGCAAATCCCCATTGGGGCTACCCATTTTGAGGCTATAAGGGAAGTCCACCAAAAACATCATTGTCATAACACAAATTGTGACCTGCCAGCAGATGAAGCGGGACCCAAAATCGGCTGAGACTCTCAACTGGTCTAAATCATGACTGTTTTTCACAGAAATCCCGCAATAAAAATCTCTCCCTGTTCTCCACCGACTGTAGTCTCGGACTTAACAGTTATCGAAGAGCTGACCAAAAACCTTTATTGATGGGGTCCTTTTCTCAGACCTGGTGTCCTGCCTGCGTCTGGGGTGCTTTTTTCCTTAATTTTTTTTGTTTCACAAATCCTCAATGCCTCTCCTTTCCTTCGCTAACCTCCTCTTTTTTGCCTTTGGAGTGCGAAGAGCTTTTTTATATCCAACCGGCCGTCATGATTGCTTGGAAATAATGGGAAAGGAGGAATTCAAATTCCAGAACTGAGATGCCCCGTCCAGATCTTGAAAATGTTCCATTCCCTGATTACCCATTTTTGTCCGGGGGACGTTGGATGTGTTGAGAATCGCGACCAGCAATCTATCCTTAGCAGCAGTGAGCTTGTACAGCCTCTGTGGTCACGTCCCTTGTAGTATTTTTTTCCTAAGGCCTCTGTAAAGGCTTTCATTACGGTGGATCCCTGTTTGTTCATGCTTCCTTCTCCTCCCTGACGTGATCAGTTTATCTACATCATGCTCCGCTTTGTCCCCTCCGCAGTTTACCAGAATTTGTAATGTGAATCCCCTGCATTACCCCTGAGAAGAGTAGAAGCTGACGTAACAGAGCTCCATACTGGCTTGGTGCAATGAGAATGGAGTTATTTGCTCTCCATTTATCCGCCTCTAATTATGTTTCAAATCTAATACTCATCGTAATGGTTCTCTCTGCTTCTGACACACATGTATGCCCGGGCTGAGAATCTCTGACAACGTTCCCACAATAACTTGTCCTGTTTATGACGAAAAAGGAAAAATTTCAGCGTGTCAGATACATTACCCACATGAGTCACTAACATTAGTGCCATTAACCATATAGTGCCGTCCTAAGCACCGATTTCACTTACTGCTGCTAATAAAAAGGAAGCCAAAATCTGGCAAATGTAACCCATAAAATGGTCACAAAATTTAAAACCAGCTGATAATAAATTACATATAAACCCTGTTCAAGTACATATTTTCTTGCTGCCACTGATTTCAAAATAAGATTATACAAATAATCAATTAGATAATAATTATTTTGTCTAGATTATAATACAAAAGAATATATTAAAATTAATAATTATTAATAATAATTTTTGCTATATTGTCATCCCAGACATTAATAATATTCCTTAAATTAAATATAGTTTAACGGTAGGTACCATAATAGTAATAGCAATAAAAGCAATAACCAATACAAATAGAACAACTTTAAAAACAACACCAATTTAACCTTACAGTTACACCGATGTATTAATATATCAACAGCAAGAATAAAATAATTATAATGCCATGTAAAGTTAATACATACGAAAAATAATATTATAATAGTAAAATGAAGAAATGGCACATTATTCCAATTATTTATTTATTATGGGGACATTGCATAAAATAATGGTTACAAAAGCACCAGCATTCTGCATGCTCACCAATTAAGGAATAGCAAAAAACTATTAAACTAAACAACTCATCAATAAAACAACAAAGAGAGATTTACAACCAAAAAAAGCGGAATAAAAAATGTAAGATCTTGATATTTATTTAAATTATACGCTATTTTACATTCAGCAAAAAAGTTTTTTAAAACTTTTTTTCCTGCATACAGATGTAGCAGAGGGCTGAAAATTGTGTTCAACCTTACACATTTGTCAACTCAATCACTAGAATGCAAATGTTTATTGCAATCCAATTGCAATAACTGCGAGATACAAATTTCTGCAGATGACAAACTCAGCTCCACTACTCTTTATAAAAAGTCTGAGAGTCTGAAAGCAAATTGCCAGAGACGTCACAAAACTGCTCACTTAACAATCGGTGCCTTTTAATAAATGTTTACCCCTTTCAAGATCAGCCACAACTCACTTAAGAGCAAAGCAAGCAGCACACAAGACAATGCATCTGTCCTGACTCACCAAGCAGAGGGACTATTGCAGGAACCAGGAAATTTCAACCACTGATGAAAGCAAGGTAAGCCACAACATAAACAGTGAGCGAACGGACCCAACTACATAGGGGGGTGGTCCTTGATGCATGGGCATTACTTCATACAACGACATGTCTCCCATCCCCAGGTGAGATACGGCCGCAGGAGGAACAGGAAAGCCATTACAGAACACTGGAACCTTTACTCATTAGATTGAAATCCACCCACATCATTGAGGAAACTGAACAGCCTTCGTTATGGGGTGTATTTCCCCAGCAGGGGACTTACATGGCGTGAGATGTATCCCCCAACCAAATCACATTAAAAGCCCCCCAATGAAATTACCTTGGACCAACATCACATTAATGGCTTCTGTCGATACTCTGGGTTAAATGTTCTTGATTTTATTTCGTCTTCAGACTGACAGAAGCGCCCACAAGAGTTAAATAAATTAGACGACTGCCTGCCCTTTCTCTGCCAAGACGCTGCCAGCCGACTCAGCGATGTTGCCCACGTCTGGCCGCTGCATTAACACACAGTGCCGATATGAGGTGTTGATGAATCCAATGACTTGGTAGACTGTTTAATTAGAGGATATATATAACAGGCAAATGTTCTTGTCCGCATGCACATAATGATCCCTGCTATTAGATGGGTCAGAACATATGCCTGTGCTGCAATGTTCAACCGCAGCAAGGCCCAACGAGGGATGGGGGGCCCCCCACTTGGAAAAAAAATTAGTTCTTAAAAGGGGTTGGCCCACTTTGGGCCTCAGTTTTTTTTTTGTAATTGTGGTTTGTAAATATGAGGCAAATATATACATCTATTAAAAGTCTGACTCAACTTTATTGATGTGTAAAGCAAGCCGCCTGGGTGTTAATTCTAAGTCGTTATGTGTGGAGAAAAAACCAAGTGGCTGCTTATTACCTGCCAATACAATTCCAATGGGGCCCCACATTGTGGTGTCAAGCATCATGATATGGGGGCAGAGGGACAGGATTACTGTTGTAAACTTGTAAGGAGGATGAATGTGGCCTAAGTAAAAGAGATATCCTTGATAAGAACCTCCTCCAGAGCTCCTGTACCTCAACCTGGGCCCAAAGGTTTTTCATCTTCCAACAAGACAATGGACCCCAAGCACAACAGCTAATAACAAAGCAATATCTCCAGAACATCTCTGTGTGACCATTCCTGACTGGCCCAGCAGAAGCCCGGACCAAACCCGGGAGTATCTTCGGATAGACAGGAAAATGGGCCTCCACCAACATTCACCATCCAACCTAGGAACTGGAGAGGATCTGCAAGGAAGAGGCAGAGGATCCCCAATCCAGGGGTGAAAACCTGTAGCATCTCCCCAAAGATGACCTCATGCTTAAGGTCTGAAGGGTCTGAATTAACGATGTGATATTTGAGTTTTTTCGTGTTTAATAAATTAGCAAAAATATCTACATTTCTGTTTTTTTTTCCTGTCAGGATAGGGGCAGAGTGTACAGACTGTACTGAGCAAAAAAAAAAACTTTTTTGATCTTACCAATTGGCTGCAATGAAACAAAGAGTAAAAAACATGTAAAGGGGTCCTGAATACTTTTTGTACCCACTTTATGTATAGACCCTTCCCTACGTTATAACAATAGGTACTAATTTAGGTAGTTCTATCTGTGCCTCATATTTTTTTTTTAAATAATGAGGTAAGTTGTGCACACACACCCATGCGTTTTGCGCTGGGGGCTAACAGTTGTCTGTTGTTGGGTTCCTTTTAATACCACTGTAATTCAATGTACTCAATGGGTTCAGTAGCCACATCGATTATTTTGCTGTCATTTTGAATTGCCCGGAGATTAAGTGCCTTTGTTTTAATCGTTGCCCCAGCTTGGCCATGATTCCTTCGTGTTTTGTCACGGTGATAATGGAGCTCCTTAATGGGTAACCCTGATTACCATGGTCTGGATCATTCAACACATTTACGATACATATACAGAAAGAAGGATATAAATATATAGATAGGATGGAGATTTCATATTAGTTAACCTTTGACCAGTCAGGTTACGCTCAACATGTCAACTCAACGGGTGGTAGAGGTTTTTGGACTTTGGTGTCAAACGTAGTCAAAATCCTGTGTGTGGATGTGATCCCAACGGCGTTACCAAACCGAATTGAACCGGTTATTTATTCCAGACTAAATAAGGTTCACATAAAAACCTAGATGTTTCCTTAAGAAATCCAAGTGCGCCTTATAGTCCCGTGCGCCTATGTTAGGAGAGGGCAGGCGGACCTACTTACTAAGTGTGCCCCTGCTACCGGAGACAGATCTCCCAGCGGGAACTGCAGACCACGCGGGCACGAACAACAGCGCCATGAAATAGGGGGAAAAAGGATAGCGCGAACCAACTTCTACCCCGTCGGTCTCAAGTTCCCGCTGGAGATCTGGGGCTGTCCCTCCGGTAGCGGGGACTATGTAAAGTATGGTCCGCTGCCCTCCTCCACCTGAACGGACCGCCCTTCCCGGAGACCGACTCACCTCTTGCCGGGTCGTTCTTCCGCATCCGTTTTCTGCCAGGCGCCCCAGGCCTGAAAAAAAGGGAAAAAGGGGGGGGAGGAAGGTGGTCCTGCACTCCCCCATTCCTCCACCCCCCCGGTACCCTGCGCCTTATAGTCGGGTTGCGCCTATATATGGAAGTAATTCCAATGATAGGGCATTGACTACTAATCGCCTTATAGTCCGGTGCGCCTAATGCCCGAAAATACTCACTCCATTTTGTAGACTTTTTTATCATTTAATATAAGGGGGGGGGGGGGGGGGGGGGGGGGGGGGGGGGGGGGGGGGGGGGGGAATTTAAACTCCGCTTTATTCATTTTTTTTAATCACTCCAACACGTTTTTCATTTTCTGTGTACATAAGTGAAATAATATTGCAAATGTGGCAAATTAACGAGAAACTGCATTTGTAACCATTTTTAATTGTGGCCTCTATTTTACCGTCTTTCACTATGTGCTTTCGACTATGATGCTCCAGATTTCATCTCTTACCTATCTTTTGGTTCGGTAAAGCACAGGGAATATCAAATCTCTAAATCGGTTGTATTAGGGGTGTAATAATTTTTGAAACAAGTGGAAAACTTTTGGTAATGCGAAAAGAAATTTCTTCATTTTGTCCACATTCGCCTGACTCCTATAACATTTTTCAATCCCAGGTTGATCTAGGACGATCTGACGTTTTCATCGCTACCATTTGGGGGAACTGTGGGCGACCTTTTGCAAAATGTCAAAAAATTGGAGATTCAGACATTTGGGCACATTTTTCCGTTGATGTGTGAAAAGTGAATGTCCTGTTTTTAATATTTTTTAGATTGGGAATTTTGGAAACATTGTGATATAAAAAGTTTATTTACTTTCCCCCACTATTTTTAAAATGAATAAATTGTTTTTTATATGTGTTAGGGAATTTTTAAAACCTTTAAATGAAAATTTTTATTTTTATTAATTTATTTGGGTTTTTTTTTTTTACTTTTTTTGATTTTTACATTACTAGCAATAATGAACTAGTTGTGAATGGTGATGACAGGGCTGGAAGTCCGGCATGAATACGGCTCCCCGGCGATCACATTGGCAGGGGGGATAGCAAGAGGAGAAGGAGGAGCCCCCTCCCTCTGCAGGTACATAGAAGCCTCTGCATGTACACAATGCTATGATCTAATGGGTAAATAGTCGGATCAGAACTCATTCCGTACTGTTTATAGCAGGGCGCAGCTGGTCATTACATGCGTGGGGGGGCCCGCAACAAACTAGCACTAGGCCAATGGAAAAAACCCGTTGCCTAGCCCATGGCCCCCCAAGTGGCCACGTAGAAACCTGTGCTGCTACCCCTTCCATCTCCCTAGGCCCAACTTGCCATCACAATCACCAGAAACCGTTAAATGAACCAACTCACTTGAATTGGCAGTTTAAGAGGGAACTACCGAGCACAGTCCCTGGTGAGCTGGTGCCTGGTCGCGCATGGTGCACCCAGGAGTTCCCTCCGCTGTGTCCCTACATTTAAACAGTGTTTTAACATCGAATGCTGCTGCCGGTTTAAACACTACCACAACTAAGGCTTCCGGCACCAGCTCACCCCAGCTGGGGTACTCGGTATTTCCCTCTTTACCTGCCACTGTCAAGTGGTAGTGTCCTTTAATTGCGTCAAGTCTTATCTTTTGGAAATCCCATGCAGTAACTCCCCGTGCAATGCGACTGGCAATCTTACATAAAACACATCACCCCAGATGGCTTCTTGCAGGTTTTCTCAATGCTTGCGGACTGGTGCAGACATTCCTGTAGGACACCGCCAAAAGTAACATTGACAGTGAGCTAAATATGGGTTCTTTATTACATGTCAAACCATCATGCAAGAAAAAGTTTTTCCCTCACCAAAAAAAAAAAACTACTCAAGAAAGAAAATAACTTTTCAGTCTCCTGCATCACCTTACTCTAATTAAATTATTCCATCACTTTGTAGATTAATCGGCGTTTCGATTCTGATATGCTGAGCTTAGCTTTTTACCAAGACACAGTCAAAAAAGAAAGCAGTAATATTTTCCTCTCCTTTTCCTACAAAAAGTCATCCAAATTAATGAATACAATTACTGTGATCAAAAAAGCAAAACAAAACACGTGAAGTCTTAGCAGTGGAATAACAACCAACCAAGTGCCAGGGCTTAGAGTTTTTGGTAATTTCTGTAAAGAAATCAACTCTCCAGGTATGACAGGTATGTAACCCAAACACACTGCATACTTGTTGTGTTGCCCCCTGCTTTCTGTATCTTCATTACCTTTGTTTTTAAGAAAAAGGGTTTGTAAAAATTAAATGTAGATGATCCCTTCGGGGCTCAAACTCCATTGACATCTATAGAGCCTGGAGCCCCTGGAGCTCAATTTTCATAATTGTGTACCTTTTTTATTGTTTAAAACAAGTCCTAAGACTAAAAGATCAGATCCTGCCAGAGGGGGCACCACCCAGTAAAATCATTTGTACATGGTTTACAATTTCTTTTGATCCTGGTGGTAGATTTTCCTTTAAGGTTTTCTGTTTTTCCGAGTATTATATTATGTTTACCATACTTTTCAAACCATATTGTCACTAATATGTAATTAACAACGTTATATGTAGAAGCAAGATAACTCATCTAAGAATGGTTGACGTGTGGTGACTCTTTATTTGCTTGAAAAATAGCACTACTCTATTAAAATATTCTCTGTAGAATACTAGTATCAAGGAACAGGTACAGAAGTGTTCCAGGCTTACAAGCCTCTACATACGGGCTAGTTCCCAGCTCTTTCTAAAAATGAATTGCATAATTGGTATCATAGGGTAGGGATTTAATAAATGCTGTCTAGGACTAAACGTCTTTTTTCTGATATTTTGGCACTAAAAAAAACTATTTTGCAACCACATTAAGGGTAAAGGGTTTTTAGACAGTTTCTGACCTCTCCCAACTAGTAGCTCTACAAAATGGTTGTGGTCTGAAAAGGGAGTGGTCTCACCACAAAAAAAAACCGCTGACCCGTACAGAATTGGTAGTGTAGCAATTTTCTGGGTGAAAGTACGACACTAATAGGACAGTGCCAGGTTACACTTATCTGGCACCAGATTTATCATCCAGCAATTAGACTCATAAATCTTTGTTACAGAATAAGACTGCTAGTCCTCCCACACTGCAATGTTTAAAACCCTTTCAAATATTTATAATTCGCGCAAATGTTTTCTTCACAAATTTCAAGAATCTATATTAACAAGAACCTGAATATTCCACCAATAGGGGGCCAAAATCCCGGGTTAGGAGTTGAATTTTAAGGGTAAAAATTACAGTAAAAGTGGCCTCCCTAACATGATGCTTCGTTCTCAACAGCCCTTCTTTTTTGGTGATCAAACAACATCATCATCATCATCTTATTATTCAAGGGTCGTATCTCCAACCTTGAGGACACACGCAAAATATTCCACACCACCAATTAATCACTTAAAGGCACCTATCATAGAAATTGGCCAACTAGCAGTAATGGTTTCAAGCAATCTCATAGATGATGTTCCTTTCAAGTGGCCTGGCAGTCGTGGGTGAGCTCATGCACAGAAAATCAATTTTGAAGTGAGATGTAAATTTGTTATTTATGAAGTCAAGGAGTCGGTGGGAAAGTTTAACCCTGAAGTGCGAGAGAAGCCCGGGTCGCTGCCTTCAAGTTTTTTCCTTTTAATGAATCCTACATTCAGGGGGTGACATCAATTGATCTGATGTCTGAAGGGTCCGGTGCATGAATTTCAACTCACATGGATTAGGGGGTGGTTCAAGGAAAAGAGAGCTTTCAACTGCATGTAAACCTGTCTCCGCCTCCCTGTGACTTCATACATTGGTACTCAAAGTTGATTTTCTGGATGATCCACCAGCGCTGGGCGCATAAGAAACAGGGCAGTGGGCTTAACTAGGAGGAGAAGAAGGGCCCTAGCAGATTTCTGAGGGTAACCCCTGCCGGCTTAAAAAGATACATTATTACTTCTTCTATACATAAACCATACAGTTCATCACTCATACATACACATTTATACATGTTACACACACCTATAGATCACGTCACACACACATATCACACCTATAGTGCCATATAACAGACATACAAGCTTACATACCACCTACGTAAACGTATTTATACACAACCAATACACACACATAAACAATATATATACCAGAACAGTTTGCAGCGTATATCTATAATATATATAATGGGCACATTCTTTCATTCTTTCGTGGTCAGGTCGAATACAGGGCCCTGACACTGTAGGCCCCATAGCAGCCTATGGCTGCTACCACCGCTGTAGTTACGCCCCTGGAACAGGAATTAGAACCTGGCTCAGACTGTTGACACCATACTGTTTGTTGGTTTACTAGATCAATTTTCTGATGAAGGTTCCCTTTAATTCACTTTAATCATTTACTGTTGCTACACTAAAGCACACGCCGACACAGCCTTATGAGATTGTCATAACTGCACTGTTACGGTGGGTTGGGCCAGCCAACATGCAAATATGTTCGCATGCTATGGAGAGGGTAGGAGTGCTCCTCCACCAGACTATACACGCCCAGCAGTACATGTCAGTCTGCCTGAGGCCTATTGTGAGTTTTTCCTTTTTTTTTTTCCCCAAAAAACAATTTCTCTGCCACTGCATTTTTTGCATTGAAGGCGGCAGAGAGCCTTATATACATAACAAAATATGTTTGTTTAACCCGAATCTCTATTTTGGTTATGGGCTAAGCGCAGTTATGTACTATCCCGTGCATGCTAATTATATATAAAAATTGGTGTCCTATAGAGGGTTTTTGACATATGGTATTAACATAATACATACATGAAATTAATGCCTCTCATTTCCCTTAGCGAATCACATGTAATCCAGATTTAAATACGAAAGTAATCTCTGAATACGCACGGCTCATATGTGCCTTATAAAAAAGGGCAAATGATTCACATAACTTCTAAATTTACTCCAGTCATAGCTGAATCAGTGATTATACCTTGTGCATGCCCTGAAGGGAGGATCAGGACTCTAGGTTATAGCAAGGTCCTAGGAATACATTGAAAAAGGGTCCTGCTCCTCCCTTCAGGCCTGCTTATCATGAAAACCGCTTTAAAAAATGGAGTGTCCTTTAAAGGCATCAGATCCATTGATGCTAACCTATAGGAATCACTTGCGGTTCTGTTTTCTAGGTGCTGGAACAGTTTTTTATTTTTTTTAAGTCTGGGAATGGTAGCATCCTTCAGAAAAAAAAACTTTATACACTATGAAAATGAGCCAAATGTGCTGTGGCATGGGGCAAAATTAACGAGAAACTGCATTTGTACCATTTTATTGTGGCCTCTATTTTAACGTCTTTCACTATGTGCTCCAATTTGCATCTCTTACATATACTTTGGTTCGGTACAAGCACAGGGATATCAAATCTATATCGGTTTTATTAGGGGTTAATAGATTTTTAAAAATGAAAACTTTTGGTACGAAAAAGAAATTTCTTCATTTTGCCACATTCTGACTCCTATACCTTTTTCATACAGAGTTGACCTAGGTGTCATTTTTTGCAGGACGAGCTGACATTTTCATCGCTACTAGAGATGAGCGAGCACTAAAATGCTCGGGTACTCGTTATTCGAGACGAACTTTTCCCGATGCTCGAGTGCTCGTCTCGAATAACGAACCCCATTGAAGTCAATGGGAGACTCGAGCATTTTTCAAGGGGACCAAGGCTCTGCACAGGGAAGCTTGGCCAAACACCTGGGAACCTCAGAAAAGGATGGACTGGTGGTAAGCAGCCGTATCCAGGTATCAGATGGAGGCAACATTGTGCAAATCAACTTACAGTTCTTTATTGAGCAGCAGGCAATAGCCCAAAAAACAATAAAAAGCAGATTCAGCAAAGCTGATGGGAGATAGCTGGTCAACAGGAAGGTTACCATCAGCCTGGTCAGGATGGGGACCTCTGCTCTGGGGTTTAAGTCTCCTGACTTGCTCTCAGGTATTAGGCTGCGGACTGAGGTACCTCTTCTTCCTGGTAGTGGTGACTGGATTCCAAGACCATGTGCTCTCACCCAGCAGGGGTTTATATATTCTCCCCTGGTCAGGCGATAGCGCTACTCCAATCAGCTTACAGCCAGCTTTACAGGAACATAATTGGACAGTCACATATCACAGTGTTAACTGTTGCCTTATCAGCCATTAGCTTCAGCTGCAATTACACAATATTCCAAGTTCTAGAAACATTCTAGCAGGTTCATGACTCCCCCTAACAGCTCCTAACCTGGAGAGGGCACTATTCGCAACTACCAGCCTGCCTATGCATTCTCAGGGGTGTTGCACACCAATATTGCAATAAGTATAGGGCTACAACTTTCTTTTGCAGGGTAACGTATTCACTTTCTGTACAGAGTAGGTTTGGGACCCATACGGGGAATCACTTTCACCTTGCTGGATATAGTTGGGGGAGCTGGTAGAGTTCCTTAAAGTTAAACAATTATACGAATATTTTTTGACTACCCAATTTAAAAATAAAATATGTTCCCTTGTTTGCCCATAACCTGAACAACAGAATGCAATTTACTTATTGCTTCCTTTCTCTGCTAAACATGCCCTGATCGGTTTTATACAGTACATATAAATACAGGGTCTTCAGACCAACCAGATCTACAACTGCCTACAGAACATCCATCTGCAACACTCCAGTCCTGGTGACTCAGGAGGACGGAAGGGCCCTCTGTCACAAATAGACAAAAGATCACGAATCATAGTAGGTGGGGGTCTTGTTATTTTGCACTTGGGCCTGAAAGCGTTTAGTTTATCCCGTCAGCAGTGATGTAAGCAAACATACGTGACCCAGGACGTCAATGACTGTTTACAGCATGTCATTTCATTTAGGATCAAAACAAGGGGTAGAGACTATGAGGCACAGACTGTGAAAAATTAATGAATAGTACTGTGTATATCAGGATCGAGAGAAGATACAGAGGAGGTTGAAAAACATAGTTGCCTTCTTTCATAAATAGCTCCCCTCCTGGCCATAGGTAGTGTGTGGTATTGCAACAAAGCTACTTTCCTCTCCTTACAGTGGAGCTGCAATTTCAGCACCAACCAAGGTGCCTGTGACTTCCCTATCTCACTCTGCTGTAATTCAACCCCCCCCCCGGCTCTCCATAGACTTCTAGACACCATCTCTCTGTGAGCTGCAGTCTCACTTGATCTTTCTCCAGCAGAACCGATTCTGCAGAAATTTCAGACAAGCATTTAGGCCCCTTCCACACTAGCGTTTTTCACGTGCGAGTTCTGCGTGTGCTTTTGACGCACAGAACTTGCATTGCACTATGTTTCCAATGGGCTTGTCCTTATTTGCGTTTGTTTTGACGCACGTCAAAATCACAGCATGCTCTATTTTGGTTTTTCCCGCCTCATTCAAGTCTATGGAGACGCATCAAAAACGCATTGCACTAGTATAAAAGGCAATGAGTTTTAAACGGATGGGTTGCTAGGTGATGTGAAACAAAGTAATGAAGTACCAATTTAAGAAGCATGGGATTTAAAAAACGTGTGTGAAAAACGCACCAAAAATGCAAGAAAAACGCGAACAACACGCACGTGAAAAAAACGCAAGAACGCTAATGACTCCAAGGAAAAACGGACCAAAAATGCAGCAAAAAAACTTTAGTTTTTCACGCATTGCACCCTGACATGAACTGCAATGCTAGTGTGGAAGGGGCCTTAGGTGGGAAAATAATAAATTGATAATGAGGCATTTATCTCTAAAGTTATTCTAATTTTCTTGAAATTACGTTTGAGTTTGTTGAAAATTAAAAACTATGATCAGTTCTTCTCCCAAAACCATATGTTAAGGTTAGTGATGTGCGTTCTAAACCACAAAGTTCGGGGGACTAATTTGGAGTATGCATGGTTATCGACTCCAACACAAACTTCAGTCAAAGGTTTGGGGTCTGGGGTAATGCAGTAAAACTGGTTGATGGACTGCTGAGCAGCCTAATCAGCCAGCTTTTAGCCCCTAGCAACCACAGGCATGCCTAGTTTGAGCATGGCTGTGATTGGCCAGATGGGACCCTGCTGTATAAAGGCAGGATCACATGTACCAGTGCCAATACAGCCAAGAGAGCTAGGGAGAGGTTGCAGCTGGAGGGATAGTGAGTGCAAGAACAGAGCTTTAATAATTTCATAATTGCCCCTTTTAGGGCATATAGGGATAGAAAGCTGTGAGGAACAGATACAAAATAATTGCCCTTTTTATGGCAGTGTTAAGCAGTGTGTTAACCTTAATGAATCTGCAACAGAATATCCTTTCATCTGAGTTTTCCTGAATGGCGGTGCCGGTGTTTGCCAAGTCCATATTATTCCTTAGGCCTCGTGCATACATACATTTTTTAAGATGCAAAATCAGTCTCTGCAGCATGCGCACAGACAAAATTCATTTTAACAGGAAATACGGCCATCAATGTTAATAGCCATTTTTCCTACTGCCCCGCATTACAGTTTCTACATAGAAGTATACGGGACTACAAAAAAAAAACCTGCATGTGGTGACCCTATAATAATATATAACACACGCAGGTCCTTTTTGCGTTGGCCAGACCTGCATGGATTTGCAGCAGTTTCTGTAGAAGTCAAGAGAAGATGGATGTGGTAAGATTCATTGCATTACTCCACAGCCAGATACAGCTTTAGTCTAAACTCACAGTAAACAGACAAAATAGAGTCGGACAGTCAGGTGATCAAATTTGGGGAAGGACACCATTTGCCAGCCCATCATATCTTTTTGTGGATTCGGCTCACTTGCGGTGGCATACAGGTTACATATGGCCCATTCTTGTGGCCAAAAAACTGCAAAAATGGGATGGCAAAATGCACTTGGGCGTGTACATGAGGCCTCAGGTTCCTGGTGTTAATGATCATTGCATCCATGTTTTTTTAAATAGCGGTTACTTTGTTTGTTCTATCTGTATGCCTCTAAATTGCAGTTTCCAGTCTGATACAAAAACCCATAATGCTATAAATAAATGAATACAACAAAACTCAATGTCATTAGTCACAACATGGAGCTGAAGTAGTTTGATTTTATGGGCTTTCTAAAGTAGGCAGAGTTATCACCAAGATGGTCGCCACTGGAAACTACAACTCCCATGATCCTTTAGTTCTCAGTAACTCCTCCTCCCTCTTTTGCTCTGCTCCCAGTGATGATGTAACAGACTTTTTTGCTCTATTACCATAGTATGATGTGTGTAACTGCCATCGCTGCACATTACCTCACAGAGATGACATCTCACCACAACACTGGCCATACTGGGTGCACTGCAACCAACCGACTACAGCCAAACTTAGTGATGATCACATGACCTGCACAGTCAGGTGCAGAACATGTCATATGGACATGTGACCAGCGGCCATCTTACGTCCGGTGTCTGCTCTGTGCAGAAAAAAAATCTACGTTTTAATTTCATCAGCATTTTAATTCTTCATTACAGTGCATGTCCACAGCTTTTTTCTGCTAATGGGAGCAAAGTTTTAAGTAACAACTAATTACATATTAGCTTATATTTTAAGGACCCATTTGTATATGAATTATGCAGATTCCTGGAATACGCCTTTAAGAACTTTCCGTAGTCCATTTTTGTCAGGACAACTGCCCTGTTATTACTATTATTTTGCCGCCCTCTACCCTCATTTTTCAGCCATTTTTGGGCTCACATTCACTTGTTGAATCCAAATTTCGACAAACCTGCTCAATCACTAGTTCCGGTAGGATAAGGTCCTGTATACAATATACTAGATGATCAGTCCTACCAAGATCAGTGGGCACAGATGACTTGAAACTAAATTCTGTGCGTTTTTTTAGGAGTAAGCACCCAGAAAAAAGAGAATTATTCTCACCGTTAATTCGGTTTCCATTAGTCCACCATGACGGCCCCAACTGGAGGATGACCCTTGACCTCTGTAGGGACAGGAAGCAGAGAGGTTAAATACCCCACCCCGGCATCCGTACACCAGTGGCTACCAAATAACTACACCGGCCTTGGATGCAACCCATTTATTGTATGTTATCAATTCACACATAACAAATAGGCAATTTTAACTTAATCAAAATACAGGGTGGGAAATATATATGGGCCGTCATGGTGGACTAATGGAAACCGAATTAACGGTGAGAATAATTCTCTTTTTCCATAGCGTCCCCCATGACGGCCCCAACTGGAGATGTACCAGATTACATAGTTAGGGGGGGACAACAGCTTGTAAGACCTTCCTTCCGAAGGTTAGGTCTCTAGCACTTTGGACATCTAGCCTATAGTGTTTAGCAAAAGTCAGGTGAGTAGACCAGGTGGCTGCTCTACATATGTCCTCTAGAGAGGCCCCACGTTTTTCCGCCCAAGAGGCTGCCACCCCTCTGGTCGAGTGGGCCCTAATAGTCCCTGAAATGTCCAGGTTGTTGGCATCATAAGCTTCTTTGATGACCGTTCTGATCCACCTGGCGATGGATGCTTTTGAAGCTTTTCTGCCTTTGTTTTTTCCCCTAAATTGTAGGAGAATGTTGTCGTCCTTTCTCCAGGATTTGGTCTCTTCGAGATAATGTAGCAGGCATCTTCTGACATCCAATGTATGCCACTCCCGTTCTTTGGCATGCTTTGGGTTCTGGCAGAAGGAAGGTAGAACAATCTCTTGATTACGATGAAAAGATGATGCTACTTTAGGTGTGAAGGTTTTATCTAACATTAGCACAATTTTATCCTCACACAGTCTAAGATATGGTTCTTTAATTGATAAACTCTGGATTTCCCCTACACGCCTAGCTGTTGTTATGGCTATGAGAAAGGAAATTTTCAGAGTTAATTCTCTGAGTTTAACCGTCTCGAGAGGTTCAAATGGTATTTTTGTGAGGTAGTCTAGCACTAACGAAAGATCCCAGTTTGGGATATTTTGCTTTATATGTGGTCTTAGTCTAGCAGTAGCTTTGACAAACCTTTGGATCCATCTGTTTTCTGCTAATGAGGTGTCGAAAAAGGCACTGAGGGCTGAAATCTGGACTTTTAAAGAACTCGTTTTTAGGCCCTTGTCGAATCCCGCCTGCAGGAAGTCTAGCACCTGTGAAATATTAGGGGATAGTTGGTTAGGAGGAGTCCTACCACAAAAGGATACAAATTTACCCCATATTCTTGAATAGATCTTGTGGGTGACTGGTTTGCGGCTTGCTTTAAGTGTAGAAATTACCTCGCTTGACAGTCCTTTGGCAATCAGCAACATCCTTTCAGGATCCACGCCGAGAGCTGGAGAGCCTGTGGATTTGGATGGTACACTGGACCCTGGAATAGGAGATTGTTTACTGGTTCCAGCCTGACAGGTTCTTCTAATGCCATCTTCCCTAGCCAGGGAAACCAGTTCCTCTTTGGCCACCAGGGAACAACGAGAATAACTTTCGCTTGGTCTTCTCTGATCTTTTGAACAACTCTCGCTATGAGAGGTATAGGAGGAAAAGCATACATTAGAGGCCCACTCCAAGTTTGACTGAAGGCATCCCTCTGGCCAAACGGAGTATTTGGTTACAGAGAGAAGAAATGGGGAACCTTGGTATTTTTGCTGGAGGCAAAGAGATCTGTCACTGGTTGTCCCCATTTTTGTGTGAGATGTAGAAAGATGTTCTCGTTCAAGCACCATTCGTTGTGGTCTATAGTCTGACGACTCAGATAGTCCGCTATTAAATTCTTTTCCCCCTTTAGATGGGTGGCTGAGAGAGAGCAGATGTTTGCTTCTGCCCAAGCAAATATTTTGTCTGAGAGACTGAGGAGATCTGGGTTCCTGGTACCCCCCTGATGACGGAGATACGCCACTGTGGTGGTGTTGTCTGAGTAAATTCTTATATGACTCTCCTTCAGGCTTTGAGTGCTGGCTCTTAAAGTCTCCAGGACAGCTCTTAATTCTCGAAAGTTCGAGGAACGGGATCTGATTGTCGATGGCCATAGCCCCTGAATGGGTCGCCCTGCTATATCTGCTCCCCAACCTGACAGACTTGCGTCCGTCTGAATGTTTATCACTGGCCAGGGATGCCATGACACTCCTCTTTCCAGGTTTGAAGTATTTGTCCACCACTCCAGGGATTGCTTGACTGCTATCGATATCTGGACTTTCTGATTCAAGTGTTGGGGATTTTTGTCCCAGGAGGTCAAAACCCAGTTTTGAAGGGCTCTGGTGTGACTTTGACTCCACTGTACGCTTTGAATGGAGGATGTCATAAGCCCCAGTATCCTCATGGCCTCCCTTATTGTGCAAGGATTCCTTTTTTGAAACGTCATAATCTGTTGTCTCAGTCTTGCTGCTTTTTCTGGTGGCAAAAAGGACATCTGCTGGATCGAATCCAACAATGTTCCTAGAAACACGACTTTTGTATTTGGGACTAGTCTGGATTTTTCCAGATTTATCATCCATCCTAACTGTTGTAGGATTGTCCTTGTAATATCTCGGTGGCGTATTAGCTCCTGTTCTGAACCGGCCACCACTAGCAGATCGTCCAGGTAGGGGATGACTAGTATCCCTTTTTGCCTCAGATAAGCTATCACCTCGACCATGATCTTTGTGAATGTCCTTGGGGCTGAAGAAATCCCAAAGGGCAGTGCCTTGTACTGGTAGTGGACCTCTTCTCCCCAAGGCGATCGAACTGCAAATCTGAGGAACTTCTGAGATTTTGGATGTATCGGCACATGGTAATATGCATCTCTCAGGTCTATTGTACACATAAATGCTCCTTGTTGTATCAGGACGACAGCCGAGCTCACGGTTTCCATCTTGAATTTTCGATAGAGTATATGGCTGTTTAATCTTTTTAGATTGCAAATCATTCTGAAGGCACCGTTCGGTTTTTTTATTAAGAAGAGGGGGGAGTAGTGTCCCTCTCTTAACTGTTTTTGAGCTACCGGGATGATGACGTCCAGTCGAATTAGTTTTTGTATCTCCAACCATAATGAGTCTGAGAGATTTTCTGAGGGCTGCTTGGTCAGAACAAATTTTCTGGGAGGAAGAGAAGTCAATTCTAAATGGTAACCTTCCCGAAGAATACTTAGTATCCAGGGGTTTGATGTTATTTGAGTCCATTGAGAGTGGAACTTTAACAGTCTTCCCCCCACCCTGGCGTCATTGTTTTCTATAAGCCGGGGCAGAGTTGCTGGCACTGAGTAGGAAGCCTCTTCCTTTCCCTCCTTTAGGGTAGCTCCATCTACCTTGCTTGCCTTTCCCTCTAAAGGGCTGTTTTCTGTCCTTAGCGTCCCGAAAGGGCTGTTTCCTGGGGTTACTCCTGGACTCCGGGAACCCCTTTTTCCTATCCGCCGCCTTCTCCAAAAGCGTGTCGAGTTCCGAACCGAAAAGATATTCCCCCTCGAATGGAATTCCACATAACTTTGATTTTGACCTGAAATCACCGGTCCATTGGCGAAGCCAGAGTGACCTTCTAACCGAATTTGACAGTGCCCCTTCCTTGGCACTTATCCTTACTCCCTCCGCTGAGGCATCTGCAATGAAGGCTGTAGCTGCTTTTAAGGTGGAGAATGTGCCCAATAACATTTCTCTTGGAGTGCCGTCTCTAACATGACCTTCCAATTCTGAAATCCAATGAAACAGAGTGCGCGCCATGGACGTCGTAGTAATATTAGATTTTAGATTCAACATGGCACATTCCCATGTCTTTTTTAGAAGGCTGTCCGCCTTCCTATCCAGAGGATCCCTTAGCTGAATTGCATCCTCGAATGGAAGATCCGTCTTTTTAGTCATTTTGGTGACTTGAACATCGACTTTGGGGGTAGAGTTCCAAATTTTTGCTTCTGTTTCATCAAAGGAGAGACGGTTTTTAAACTCTCTAGAAATGGAGATTCTACTCTCCGGTTCTCTCCATTCTTCAAGTATCAGCTCCTTAAGAGTGTTATTTATGGGAAACACTCGCCTCTTCTTAACCTTAAGGAGTCCAAATAACTCATCTTGAATGGATTTAGTTTCCTCTATCTCCTCGATCTTGAGGGTATCCCTCATAGCCTTTAGAAGTGGTTCCAGATCTTCTGAAGCTAGTAAATATCTAGATTCCATTTTACATGCTGAATTGGATGGTCCTGGCTCCATATCAATAGATTCCTTGGTCCCTTCCGAGTCCGATGCGGAGTCTGACATGGATTCCATAACTCGTTGTCTTTTATGCAGAGGCTCTTGAGGTATAAGAGCTGTTATAGATGAGGCTATAGATGTTTTAACCTCATCCCTTATAAAACTGCGCATTTCATCCACAAAAGAAGACCTCTCTTCTCTGAGTAGGTTATCCACACAGGTTTTACAGACTGGTTTTTTGTAGTCTGCAGGGAGCTTTTCTGAGCACATGTTGCACTTCCTTGAAGCGGCTCTTTTCGCGCTCGACTGATCTTTAGCTCTCCCTTTATCCTTCTCCTTTTCCCTGGGCTCCTACCAAGGAGAAGGAGAAGTAATTAGTCCTTAACCGGACCCTATGTGATAATACAGGGATATGTGGGTGACCCACCACCCTATCCCTAATTAACCCTACTTACAGGGTTCAAGGATAAGAGATCCAGACTCGCAGCCTCCATGCCATGCGTCTCCATATTCCCAATTGTGGGACCACAGGTATCAGTAAGCCTAAACATTTTAACAGAAAGTGAAATAAATTCTGCTATTAACCAATTGGAATACAAATAAAGGAGTACCTGAGGTATCTTGAAATGAGGGATATACTGCACAGGTCCCTAAGAGAGACACACACATGTATATAGGCCTGGATCTGGATAAGACACATATGAGGCAACAAAACAGCATGTAACCGACCTTGATGGCTGGAAATGCCTAGAATAGCGTCCGATCTCAGGGTATGCTTGAGTCAGGGCTAAAGGAGCGACTGTTAGACCTCAGATCAACATGACTATCTCGCTTTTGAATCTTATCGCTCCACGCTCCTGTTTCCGGGCCGCGCCATCGTGACGTCACATCCGGTCCCGTCATTTCCGGCGGAAGTCGTCACCAGAGTCGGACGGCAGCCGGTTCCACGTGACTTCTGCGATGGACACGCTCCGGGTGTCCTTAGCTGCGCAGAGCTGCGGGCAGAGCCGGAGAAAATGGCGTCTCTGCTTGTGGCAGAGGAAAGGACCGAAGTCCGATCGAGGCCGAGACCGCCTTAGGGTAAGGGACGACTCCCTGCGCCACTTAGGTCCCCCCTCACCGTCCCAACCGCTGGGGATGAGGAGAGACTTCTCTCTACCACCTGCCCTGTGTAGGGACAGGAAGCCACTGGTGTACGGATGCCGGGGTGGGGTATTTAACCTCTCTGCTTCCTGTCCCTACAGAGGTCAAGGGTCATCCTCCAGTTGGGGCCGTCATGGGGGACGCTATGGAAACATAAGGTGAAGCCATGGATTGAAAAAAAAAAAAAAAGAGTACGTATTTAAAACAACAGGACGACTTGTGCCGTATATTTTACAGCATCAATGTCTAGCCCAGCTTTGCAGCACTTTGCCAAGCGAGGCTTCCGCTGCAGTGTTTACACCGAGCCAAACCTCACAGACTCTGCAGACATTTTTTTTTTTCTTATACACAATCCTGCAATGGGAAATCTGCTTTGCAATTCCACAAGTTCAATAAAATCCTTACACTTGACTGCTTATTCTCATTACCATCTTTAAGTCACCCTTCACTAATTGGCTTTGAACTCGGTCACATGTTTCAAGAGTTACTCAATGAAAGAGTTTGCATAAAACATTAACAATTGTAAAACAGAAGATGGGTTTCTGCCAAACATTTACAAGGATCTTGTCGAAAAGGAGTCTTTAGAAACAGAAGGAAATTCCAGCAAAAGAACAAAAATTCACATTTTTTGATCTATAATAATTGGATAGACATCAATCTATGGAATCAGTGTATACCACAATGTAATGTGGATATGGAAATTTGCTGTTTCTGTCGAATTGATCACTTACAGTACTTCTCTATTATGATAGAAGTCCATTCAAGAAGACAGAATATGTTACCTGCTAACACATGCAACATCCAAGGTCAAGATGATCTCATCTTTCTACAATACTTTTTTTTTACAATAACATCGCTTGACTAATTTTATAATATCAACAAAAAGACAATGACAGGGCTACTAACCTTGGGGAGGAAGATCATACTGAAAAGTAAGTGCTTTCCCATTTCTTTTTGCCTTCTGCCTGAAATCATCTGCAATGTAGGAGTCAGGCCCAAGGTTAGTAAGGCTTGATGCTTTAGTTCTTCCCCCCAGTGTTGATGAGCCTTTGATAAAATCACGTATAGGTCTCCCCCATGATCTAGGATCATCCTCAAAAGGCTTCGTAGGCAAAGGGAGAATCCGGTGATGAAGCTGAGGACTGGGCAGCAGAGATGAAAATGGAGACTGGATGGGAGACACCTCTTTATTGACATTATTACTGGATGGGAAGGAGTGACGGGGCACGGCACAGTCCAAAGTAGAGGTTGTGATGGGTTCCTCCACTTTACTATTAGATTGAGGAACAGTCGATAAGTTTGAAGATTCCTGGGAAATTGTTGCCCGTTTTATCAGGTTAGGACTGACCCTGCCATGTCCTCCTTTTTGATCAAGCTGTCCCAACCAAAACTCTGTCTCCTCCACATTATCACTTTTTAGAACCCTAAGGAGGCTCTTGTTAACAAACCCATGTACTCGCAGGACTTCATTATCAACCACAGTTTCCTCCTTAAAATCATTCTCAGCATTTTCAACTTTATCCTTCTCAAAGGTCTCGTTTAGATTAAAAACATCAACTTTAGAAACAAATTCATTAGACATAGCAGAGTGGACAGTAGTGATATTATCACATCTACCTTCCCTTGACGAGTCATCTGAGAAACTATAAGTCACCACTCTTTGCACACACGAGCCCAGATCTTGGACTTTGGCAACAACAGTTTTGACATCTCTCTCCATGGAGGTTTGATCACTGTCAATGTATTCCAAGCTGTCTCTGTTTAATAGAACACTATGGGCTGCGCCGTCCTTCTGCTGTTCCTGCACCATCCTAAGAACGTCTTGCAAGTCCCCCATTGGGCTACCATTTTGAGGTATATAAGGGAAGTCACCAAAAACATCATTGTCATACAAAGATTGTGAACTGCCAGCAGATGAAGCGGGACCCAAAATCGCTGAACTCTCACTGGGTCTATCATGACTGTTTTTCACAGAAAGCCCCGCCATAAAAATCTCCCTGTTCTCCACCGACTGTAGTCTCGGACGTAACAAGTTATCCGAAGAGCCTGCCCAAGAAACCTTTATTGATGGGGTCTTTTCTCGACCTGGTGTCATGCCTGCGTCTGGGGTGCTTTTCCTTTTAATTTTTTTGTTCACAAAATCCTCAATGCTCTCTTTCCTTCGGCTAAACCTCCTTCCTTTTTTGCCCTTGGACGAAAGAGCCTTTTTATCCAACGAGGCCGTCAATGATTCTTGGAAATCAATGGGAAAGGAGGATTCATCCAGAAACTGAGATGCTCCAGCCAGATCTTGAAATTTGCCATCCTGATTACCCATTTTTGATCCGGGGGACGTGGATGTGTTGAGAAGCTCGACCAGCAATCTATCCTTAGCAGCAGTGAGCTTGTACAGCTCTGTGAGCACGTCCCTTGTAGTAGTTTTCCTTAAGGCCTCTGTAAAGCTTTCATACGGTGGATCCCTGTGTTGTGCATGCTCCGTCTCCTCCCTGACTTGAAAACAGTTATCAAAGCATGCTCCAGCTTTGTCTCGAGTTACACAGCATTTGTATGTGAATCCCCTGACATTACCCTGAGGAAGATAGAAGCTGACGTAACAGAGCTCCATAATGGGCTGGTGCAATCGGAGGATGGAGTTATTGCTCTCCATTATCCGCCTCTAATTAGTTCAAAATCTTAATAATATCGTCAGTGTTCTCTCTGCTTCATGACACAGCATGTGATGCCCGGGCTGAGAATCATCTGACCAACGTCCACAATAACTTGTCCTGTTATGACGAGAAGAAGAAAAAATATTCAGCGTGTCAGATACATGTACCCACAATGAGTCACTAAACATTAGTGCCATTAACCATATAGTGACTTCCTAGCACTTCACTTTACTGCATGCTAATAAAAAGGGAGCCAATATCTGGCAAATGGTAACCCATAAAATGGTCACAAAATTTAAAACCAGCTGGATAATAAAATTACATATAAACACATGTTCAAGTAAATGAATTTTCTTGCTGCCAGCTGAATTTCAAAATAAAGAATATTAAAATAAATCATTAGGAATAATAATTATTTTGCTAGATTATAATACAAGAAAGAAATAATATTAAAATTAAATAATTATTAATAATAATTTTGCTATAATTTAATACAAGAAATAATAATATTCTTATTAAATATTATATTTACGGTAGGTACCAATAATAGGAATATCAATAAAAGCAATACCAATAAAAATAGAAATAAATTTAAACAACACCAATTATAACATTACCACCGATGATATTAATATCAACAGCAAGAATAATAATTATAATGACATGTAAAAGTTAATACATAAGAAAAATAATATTAAATAGTAAAATGAAGAAATGCACATTATTCCAATTATTATATTATTAATGGGGACATTGCAGAATAATAATGGTTACAAAGCACCAGCATTCTGCCATGCTCACCAATTAAGGAAATAGCAAAAACTATTAAAACTAAACAAACATCAAGCAATAAAAACAAAAAGGAGAGATGTTACAATCTAAAAAAGCGGAATAAAAAAGGTAAGAATCTTGATATTTATTTAATATTATACGCTATTTTACATTAAGCAAAAAAATTTTTTTAAACTTTTTTTCCTGAATACAGATGTAGCAGAGCTGAATTGTGTCAACTTACACATTGTGTCAACTCATCACTAGAATGCAAAATGGTTTCATTGCAATCCAATGCAAATAACTGCAGATGATACAAATTTATGCAGAATGACAAACTCTGCTCCACTACATCTGTATAATAAAAAGTCTGAGAGTCTGAAAGCAAATTGCCAGAGAACGGTCACAACGCTACTTAGCAAATCGGTGCCTTTTAAATGTTAACCCTTCAAGATCAAGCCACAAATCACCTTAAGAGCAAAGCAAGCAGCACACAAGACAATGCATCCTGACTCACCAAGCAGAGGGACTAGTGCAGGAAACCAAGGATTACCACCACTGATGAGAAGCAAGGTAGCCACCACATAAACAGGAGCCGACGGACCCAACTACATAGGGTGGGGTGTCTGAGGACTGGCAGTAATTCATAACGACTATGTCTCCCATCCCCAGGGTGAGACGCCGCAGTGAGGAACAGGAAAGCATTTACAGAACACTGGAACCTTTATCATTAGATTGAAAATCACCAACATCAGGAGGAAACGAGGACACAGCCTTGTTATGGGAGGTGTATTCCCCAGGCAGGGGGACATTAAGCATGGCCGGATGTATCCCCCAAACTCAAATCACATTAAAGCCCCACAAATGAAATGTACCTTGACCACTAATCACATTAATGGCTTCTGTCGAGACTCTGGTGAATGTCTTGATTTGATTTCTCTGCAGACTGACAGAAGCGCCCACAAGAAGTTAAATAAATTAGACTACTGCTGCCCTTCTCTGCCAAGACGCTGCCAGGCCGACGCAGCAGGTTGCCCAAGTCTGGCTCGCTGCGTTACACAAGTGCCGAGATGAAGGTGTTGATGAATACAATGACTTGTAGACTCTGTTTAATTAGAGGAATATATAACAGCAAATGTTCTTGTCCAGCATTACACAGTATGATACCTGCTATTAGATTGGGGCAGACATATAGGGGAAGATGACCTACAAAGTTTTCACCCTGGATTTGGGGATCCTCTGCCTCTTCCTGCAGATCCTCTCCAGTTCCCTCAGGTTGATGGTGAATGTTGGTGGAGGCCATTTTCCTGTCTCTCCAGAGATACTCCACTGGGTTTAGGTCCGGGCTCTGGCTGGGCCAGTCAGGAATGGTCACAGAGATGTTCTGGAGATATTGCTTTGTTATTTTAGCTGTGTGCTTGGGGTCATTGTCTTGTTGGAAGATGAACCTTTGGCCCAGTCTGAGGTCCAGAGCTCTGGAGGAGGTCTTTATCCAGGATATCTCTGTACTTAGCCACATTCATCTTTCCTACAATTACAACCAGTCATCCTGTCCCTGCCCCCATATCATGATGCTGCCACCACCATGTGCCCCCATTGGGATTGTATTTGGCAGGTAATAAGCAGCCACTGGTTTTCTCCACACATAACGCTTAGAATTAACACCCAGGAGGCTTTGCTTTACACATCAATAAAGTGATGCAGGACTTTTAATAGATGTATATATTCTGCCCCTCATATTTACAAACACATTACAAAAAAAAAACTGAGGCAAAGTGGCCAACCCCTTTTAAGAACTAATTTTTTTCCAAGTTGGGGCCCCACACCCTCGTTGGCCTTGTGCTGGTGAACAGCAGAACAAGGACACTTTAATTAATAGTAAGCAATGGGTTCATTAGCCACATCATTAAGTATTTGCTGCATTTTGAATTGCCGGAGATTAAAGTGCCTTTGTTTGATCGTTGCCAAGCTGCCATGATTCCTTGCTTTTGGCACGGTGATAATGGAGCTCCTGAGATGGGTAACCCTGATTAAAATGGTCTGTCATTCAACAACATTTACATACATATACAGAAAAGAGATATATATATATATAGATGGAGATTTCATTTAGTTAACGCTTTGACCAGTAATGTTACCTCAACATGTACTCACGGGGGAAGGTTTTGGACTTTGTTTCAAAACGTAGTCAAAATCCTGTGTGTGGATGTGATCCACAAACGCGTTATCCAACAGAATTACCGTATTTTCCAGACTATAAGGTTCACATAAAAACCTAGGATTTCCTTAGAAATCCAAAGTGCGCCTTATAGTCCGGTGCGCCCTATGTATGGAGGAGGGCAGCGGACCCTACTTACATAAGTCCCTGCTACCGGAGACAGATCTCCAGCGGGAACTGCAGACCACGCGGCACGAACAACAGGCGCCATAGCGCGAACCAACTTCTCAATTCCACACATTTTTCATTTTTTTCTGATGTACCATACGTGGAGAAATTTAATCTATCAAAATGGGGCAAATTAACGAGAATCTACTGCATTTGTACCATTTTATTGTGCCTACTCTATTTGTAACTTCTTTCACATTGTGCCTCCAATTCATCTCTTACTATGACTTTGGTTTCGGTACAAGAGCACGGGATATCAATCTATAAATCGGTTTTATTAGCGGGTTAGAGCAATAATTTTTTTAAAAATCTAAAACTTTTGGTAACGAAAGAAATTTCTCTTCATTGTTGCCACCATTCTGACTCCTTAACTTTTTCATTTTCATACAGAGTTGATCTAGGACGAGCTGACGTTTTCATCGCTACCATTTGGGGGACTGTGCGACCTGTTGCAAAATGGCAAAAAATTGGAGATTCAGACATTTGGGCACATTTTTCCGTTATGGTGAAAAGTGAATGACGGTTTTTATATTTTTATAGATTGGGAATTTTGGAACATTGTGATATAAAAAAGTTTATTTACTTTCCCCCACTTTTTTAAAATGATAAATTGTTTTATATGTGTTAGGGAATTTTAAAACCTTTAAGTGAATTTTATTTTTATTAATTTATTTTGTGTTTTTTTTTTTTACTTTTTTGATTTTTACATTACTAGCATATGAACTAGTGTGAATGTGATGACAGGGGCTGGAAGTCCGGCAGTGAATACGGCTCCCCGCGATCACATTGCAGGGGGGAGAGGCAAGAGGAGAAGGAGGGAGCCCCCTCCCTCTGCAGGTACATAGAAGCTCTGCAGGTACACAATGCTATGGGATCTAAGGGGTTAAATAGTCTGGATCAGAACTCATTCCGGACTGTTAGAGCAGGGCGACAGCTGGGTCATTACATGCGTGGGGGGGCCCGCACAGAACTAGCACTAGGCCAATGGAAAAACCCGTTGGCCTAGCCCAGGGCCCCCAAGTGGCCAACGTAGAAACCTGTGCTGCTAACCCCTTCCATCTCCCTAGGGCCCAACTTGCCATCACATCACCAGAGAACCCCTTTAAAGGAAACCTACCACTTGAAGTGGCAGGTTTAAGAGGGAACTACCGAGCACCAGCTCAGGGTGAGCTGGTGCCGGTCGCGCATGGTGCACCCAGCGAGTACCTCCCTGTGCCATACAGTTTAAAAAGTGTTTTAAACAGCGATGCTGCGGTTTAAAACACTAACAAAACTAAGCTCCGGCACCAGCTCACCCTCAGCTGGTACTCGGTAGTTCCCTCTTATACCTGCCACTTCAAGTGGTAGGTTTCCTTTAAGGGCGTCAAGTCTTATCTTTGGAAATCCCATGCAGTAACTCCCCAGTGCAATGCACTGGCAAAATCTTAACATAAAACACATCAGCCACCAGATGCTTCTTGCAGGTTTCCAATGCTTGCGGACTGTGCAGACAGTCATGTAGGACACCGCACAAAAGTAACATTTGACAAGTGATCTAAATAATGGTCTTATTACATGTACACCATCATGCAAGAAAAAGTTTCAGCAGATCAACCAGAAATCAAATATATAACGCTACTGTAGGCGTAAGCCGTTTGGATTCTCCTATGGCTATTTTCTAGCCAAGTATGAAAGCACACTACTATGCCAGATGAGATGACACTGAGTTATTAAACAAAATAAACGTAAAATAAAAAAGGAAAAATGGCAGACTGTGCCTAATTGAAATCCAACCCCTACTAAATTTTCCCACTTTGGTGTTTGAGGTGGATATGTGCGCCACTAAGAGCTAAACACAACGGTAGCAAGTCCCCCTGCTAATTCCTCACAAAATTGTACTAGATGCAAGCTAATAGAACACCCTAACGCTTTCCCTGACCAGCAGCAGCTCTCTCCCTAGCGGCATCCAGACACAGAATGATCCGAGCAGCGCGGGCAGCGGCTAGTCTATCCCAGGGTCACCTGATCTGGCCAGCCAACCACTGCTATCGACGTGTAAGGGTACCACGTCATGCTGGGTGGAGTGCAGAGTCTCCTGGCTTGTGATTGGCTCTGTTTCTGGCCGCCAAAAAGCAAAACGGCGGGAGCTGCCATTTTCTCGAGCGGGCGAAGTATTCGTCCGAGCAACGAGCAGTTTTGAGTACGCTAATGCTCGAACGAGCATCAAGCTCGGACGAATATGTTCGCTCATCTCTAATCGCTACCATTTGGGGGACTGTGCAACCTGTTGCAAAATGGCAAAAAATTGGCGATTCAGACATTTGGGCAAATTTTTCCGTTACGGTGAAAAATGAATGACGGTTTTTATATTTTTATAGATTGGGAATTTTGGAACATGGTGATATAAAAAAGTTTATTTACTTTTCCCCACTTTTTTTAAAATGATAAATTGTTTTATATGTGTTAGGGAATTTTAAAACTTTTAAGTGAATTTTATTTTTATTAATTTATTTTGTGTTTTTTTTTTACTTTTTTGATTTTTACATTACTGGCATATGAACTAGTGTGAATGTGATCACAGGGGCTGGAAGTCCGGCAGTGAATATGGCTCCACGCGATCACATCGCAGGGGGGAGGGGCAAGAGGAGAAGGAGGGAGCCCCCTCCCTCTGCAGGTACATAGATGCTCTGCAGGTACACAATGCTATGACTATGGGATCTAAGGGGTTAAATAGTCTGGATCAGAACTCATTCCGATCCGGACTGTTAGAGCAGGGCAACAGCTGGGTCATTACATGCGTGGGGGACCCGTACAGAACTAGCACTAGGCCAATGGAAAAACCTGTTGGCCTAGCCCAGGGCTCCTAAGTGGCTGACGTAGAAACCTGTATGGGTGGTCCCTACGGGGTGCGTTATTCCTCCATTATTCCTCCAATATACAATGAAGATTTTGCTTTCAAGCAATTTGCAATGAAACTAAATGATACTATAGCAGGCCAAGCCTAATGTTTAATGCAAACTTCAGCAATAGACTCCATGATAAACCTATCCATAGGGCACCATTAATGTAACAGAGGTCAAAAGTAATCCTCACCTCTTGCATTTGGCATCCAGGTCCTATCACATTATTAAATATTAGTTTGCAGCCTGTTTTGTCTACGTGAGAGGGAATTGGGGGGGGGGGGGGGGGTTGTGCTGCTAACCCCTTCCATCTCCCTAGGGCCCAACTTGCCATCACCAGAGAACCCCTTTAAGGGCGTCAAGTCTTATCTTTGGAAATCCCATGCAGTAACTCCCCAGTGCAATGCACTGGCAAAATCTCAACATAAAACACATCAGCCACCAGATGCTTCTTGCAGGTTTCCAATGCTTGCGGACTGTGCAGACAGTCTTGTAGGACACCACACAAAAGTAACATTTGACAAGTGATCTAAATAATGGTCTTATTACATGTACACCATCATGCAAGAAAAAGTTTCATCACCAAAAAAAACTACTCAAGAAAGAACAATAACTTTTCAGTCTCCTGCAATAACTTACTCTAATTCCACATTAATTATTCATCACTTTGTAGATTAATCGGCTTTCTATTCTGATAAGCTGAGCTTAATATTTTTACCAAGAACACAGTCAAGAAAAAAAAGAAAGCAGTAATTTCTCTCCTTTTCCTACAAAAATGTCATCCAATTATGAAAAATAAAATTACTGATCAAAAAAGCAAAAAACAACAGTGAAGTCTTTAGCAGTGGAATAACACCAACCAGTGCCAGGGCTTAGAGTTTTGGTAATTTCCTTTAAAGGAAATCTACCTCCAGGATGAAGGATTGTAAACCAAACACACTGACATACTGGTGTGTGCCCCCTCTTCTTGTAGCTTCATATACCTTTGTTTTTAAGAAAAAGAGGTTTTAAAAATTATGTAGATGAGCCTTCGGGGCTCCAAACTCCATTGACATCTATAGAGCCTGGAGCCCCTGAGGCTCATTTGCATAATTTGTGGAACCTTTTTATTGTTAAAACAAGTCCTAAGAAGCTAAAAGAAAGCAGATCCTGCCAGAGGGGGCACACACACCAGTATATCAGTGTACATGGTTTACAATTCTTGATCCTGGTGGTAGAATTCTTTTAAGGTTTTCTGTTTTTCAGAGTATTATTATTTATGTGTATAATACTTTCAAAACCCTATTGTCAACTAATATGTAATTACAACTATTGTAAAGCAAGATAACTCATCTGGTGACGTGTGTGACTCTTTATTTGCTTGAAAAAAATAGCACATTCTATTAAAAAATATTACTCTGTAGAATACTACGCATCAAGAACAGGTACAGAGGTTCCAGCTTACAAGCCTCATACAATACTGGATATTTCCCTGCTCTTTATAAAAAATGAAATTGCATAAATGTGGTATCAATAGGGTAGATTTATTAATCTGTCTAGGACAGAATTCTGTTTTTCTGTAGTTTGCACTAAAAAAAAAAACTATTTGCACCACATTTATAAAGGGTTTTTAGACAGTTTTCTGACTCTCCTACGAGTAGCTCTACAAAAGGGGTGTGGTCTGAAAAGGGGAGTGGTCTCACACCAACAAAACCGCTGACCCGACAGAATTTAGTGCTAATTTTCTGGCGTAAAGTAAGACAACTAATAGGAGGTGCAGATTACGATTTATATGGCACCAGATTTATCATCCAGCATTAGACTCATAAATCTGTTGTTACAGAATAAGACTGTCTAGTCCAACACTGCAATGTTTAACCTTTCAAATTTTTATAATTCTGCGCCAATGTTTCTTCACAAATTGTCAAGAATCTAGATTACAAGAAACATGAATATCCACCAATAGGGCAAAATCTGGTTAGGAGTTGAATTTAAGGGTAAAAAGTACAGTACAAGTGGCCTCCATACATGATGCTTCGTTCTCACACCCTTTTTGGTGGATAACAACATCATCATCTTATTATTCAAGGTCGTATCTCCAACCTTGAGGACAGCACCAAATATTCACAACCAACCAAGGTTAATCACTTAAAGGGAACCTATCATTAGAAATTGGCCACTAGCAGTATGTTGTCAAGCAGCTCATAGATGATGTTCCTTTCATGGCCTGATATGGTGGCATCATCCAGAAAATCAATTTTGAAGTGAGATGTAAATTGGTTTTATGAAGTCAAGGAGGCGGAAAGTTTAACACTGAAGTCAAGCCCTCCCTGCCTTCAATTTTTCCTTTTAATGATCCTACATTCAGGGACATCATTGATCTGATGTACTGAAGTCCGGTGCATGATGTCAATCACATGTGAGGGGGTGTTCAGAGGAAGAGAGAGCTTCACTTCAGTGTTAAACTCCCCGCCTCCCTGACTTCATACATTGTACTTCAAAGTTGATTTTCTGGATGATGCCACCAAGCTGGGCCATAAAAGAAACAGGCAGTGGCTTAACTAGGAGGAGAAGAAGGGCCCCATAGCAGATTTCTGAAGGGTACCCCTGCCGGCTTAAAAATATACATATATTACATTCCTATATACATAAACATACAGTTCATCACTCATACATACACATTTATACACTGTTACACACATATAGAGCACGCACACATCACATATACACACATATAGTGCCATATACAGACATACAAGCTTACATACACACATAACGTACTGTATTTATACACACCAGATACACACACATAAACAATATATATACCACAATGTGCAGCGTAATATATATATATATAATGGTGCACATTCTTCATTCTTTAGTGTCAGGTCGGATGACAGGGCCCCCTGACACTGTAGGCCCCATAGCAGCTATGGCTGCTACCGCTGTAGTTACGCCCCTGGAAACAGGATATAGAACCTGCTCAGCTGCTTGACAACATACTGGTTGTGGTTTACTAGATCAATTTCTGATGACAGGTTCCCTTTAATGCACTTTAGCATTTACTGTTGGCTACACTATAGCACACAGCCTTTATGAGATTGTCATACTGCACTGTTACGGTGTTGGGCAGCCAACATGCAAAGTATGTCCGCAATGGCTATGGAGAGGTGAGGAGTGCTCCTCCACCCAGACTACGGCCCAGCAAGTACATGTCAGTCTGCATGAGGCCTTATTGTGAGTTTTCTTTTTTTTTCCCCAAAAAACAAATTTTCTTCTGCCACTGCATTTTTTGCATTGAAGGCGGCAGAGAGCCTTTAGATACATACAAAATATTTTTGTTAACCGATCCTATTTTGTTATGGCTAAGCGCAGTTATTTACTATCCCGGGCAATGCTATTATATATAAAAATTGTGTCCTATAGAGGGGTTTGACAGATGGGTATTACATAAAGACATACATGATTAATGCCTCTCATTTCCCTTAGCTGAATCACATGTAATCCAGATTTAATACTGAAAGTATCTCGTGATAAGCAGCGGCTCATATGTGCTTATAAAAGGGCAATGATCTACAGAAACTCTAAATTTAACTCCAGTCATAGCTGAATCAGTGAATTATACCTTGTGCAGGACCTGAAGGGAGGAGCAGGACTCTAGGTTCTAGCAAGGTCCTAGGAATACATTGAAAAGGAGTCCTGCTCCTCCCTTCAGGCCATGCATTATTCAATGAAAACAGCTTTAAATGGAGTGTTCCTTTAAAGGAAATCAGATCCATTGATGCTAAACTAATAGGAATCACTTGCTGGTTCTGTTTTCTAGGTGCTGGAACTCTTTTTTTTTTAATTCTGGAATGGTAGCATCCTTCAGAAAAAAAAACTTTATACAATATGCAAATGAGCCAAAGGTGCTGTGGCCTACATTACCAGAGAGCCTCTTGGCTCCACCATCTTGGGCAATTGAACATGGGTGCCAGCACTGGGCATACCCAAGCAAGTGCAGGGGACCAGAGCTGCTGGGGGAGGGGGGGCACGTAAGGCTTAATAATGAATCCATGGGGGTTGATGGGGGCTGTATATAAATATCCATGAGGGGCTGTATATAAAATAACCATGAGGGGCTGTTTGGGATGATAAACTAAGGACTATTTTAGGAACAGAAGACTGTTTTACTTTCTGAATTTTTTGGTGCCACTGCGGGAGCTCTCTGCAAAGGGGCCGACTGAGGCTACGTCGCCCAGGAGCCTATTAAAACCTGGAGCTGACCCCCCTTTAAAAACAGTGATTTTGTAAGACTTACAGACAGCTGAAAGGAACTATAATTAATTCAAGGATGAATAACAGATTTAAAATAATCTTAACCATAATCTTATATCAGCCACATCCTCCTACCAGTCATATCTCTTCACACCATCTGCCACACTGAAGACTCAGACGTTACACTTCAGCCCCCTACCCCATGTTCACAGAAGATTAGAGAACTCACTCAGCAGTTGTGCACAAGACAAATAGACAGACAGGACTCCGGAGACTAATGAAGACTTTTCCTGAATAGATGATCAGCATGTGATCCATGTTCCTATAAAAATAACTCCATAACCAACTGGAAGCCTGGACCTAGACACTTACATGAAAAGACTGAACTCGTGACTTCTCTTCCACTTGTCTAAATAGAGACAAAAATTTCTGCAGCAGGAGCCTTCTTCACCAGACAAGTAACAGAACATTCCACCTCTCACAAGTTCAAGGGAACCAGCAGGTGTTCCATTTTTTAGGAGGATTTGTCAATTCACCTAAAAAGTCTATTTTAGAACATTCTTGTGATCTACAAAAAAATAAGACATTTTTTCCTACAACTAGAAGTCCAAGTTCACACCAAAGGTCAGTCCCAGCACTAGGCATACTTGGGCATGTGCTGGGGCCCAGAGATGCTGGGGGGCCCACATAAGGGAAAAGCAGACAGTTTTAGTTTCCGAATGTTTAATGCCGCCATGTGAGTTCACTGCAAAAGGGACCCACTGAGGCTCTGTCGCCCAGGGGCCTACTGAAACCTGCAGCCGACCCTGTTCACAAGTGCGATTGAACCGTTGCTAAAACTATAAGGCTACATTCACACTACCGTATGGGGGACGTATATAAGGCCGATGTATATACGGCCGATATACGTCCCCCACAGACGGCAATGGGCACACGGCGCCTTACGGGAGCGGTACGCTGCTGCACACGTGCGGCACCGTACTGCTCCATACCCGGGAAAAAGATAGGACCTGTCCTATCTTTACCCGTAATACGGCGCCGTGCGCCATGTATCCGTATGGAGAGGGGATGAGCTGCGCTCACCTCCTCCTCTCCCCGTGTACTGCCGTTGCCCGCTACGGTACGGGCGGGCAACTGCAGTGTGAATGTAGCCTAAGAACGGATCCGTTAAATTGTTGATTGATTTTAATGGCTTCCGTTAGCGGCCGTTTCCACCACAGAAGTAGACACTAACGGAAGCCGTGGAAATAATTCAACAATTTAGGCTAAATTCACATGATCATTCCTTCCCTCCGCTAAAAAAAGTGAAGAATGGGAGGTTTAACATTAGTTGAAAATCCCATTCACATCAATGTAAATTTTAGGTCATCCGTTATGGTCAGTTTGGCAGGGATCCGTTTTTTTCTAACGCAGGAAAAGTACTGCAGTCTCCGTCATTTTTTCCGTCCAAAATACCCCTTCCTAAACGGAGGACATAAAATGTACATTGATGTCAGTGGGATTTTTAAGAGATACATTAAAACCTCCTTTCTTTAATTTTTTTAAACTGAGGGAAGGAACGGTGTGAAATGAAACTGAGACTGTTGTTGTTGTTGCTGTTATCATTTTAGTAACGAGAACGTCCAAAACACAAGTGTGAACTGGCTCTAGGTTGTATAATTTTTCTGTTATTTTTCAAAAAATGTGGAAAAAAAAAATTGTAGTTGTGGTCGCTTAGCCTGACACAATTAGTCAGAAATGAATATATTAAACTGAGGTTACACCCTTTTGACAGGACCACTGGTAACTCCCATTTGTCAATGTCATAAAGCTAGAGGTGAAAAATTTGTATTGTAGGCACCCAAGTAAAGGCCCCCCAGGACTGTTTAATCATGGCTTACTAAAACATTATAGCAGTGCTGGCCACATGGTTTAAAGACAGAATTATTATTAAAAATGATTTATCTCCTGTTGCTTTTCTGTCTTGTAATCGCTGTGCACAATATATCAGCTGCATTAGGACTATTACTTCTGACATGGCGTCCATGTGGCTGCATGACATCATCCTTGCCATAATGAATCCACTGCGCTATATACCAGTCTGATCCTGCAATCATATTGTCATCTATCCATCGGCTTCTTTGTGCTAAACTACCCAATAAAAAGCAATTGACAAATAATAAGCAAATGTGTCACCATGGGATCAGACTATGTAAGGTGTGTCTGTAGTCTGTAACCTTGAGGACACCCACCGCAACTAAAACCTACCCAAAAGATAAGCCCTGGATACAAAACAGCCATATCTTCTGAACTATGGCATGTAGAAACATGGTTCTGGTGTCAGTTTAAAGAGGCAAATCTGCCCTTTCATTCCAAATTTTCTAGATGCCACAAAGTAACGGATACAGTCAGGTGTGAAAGCTGTAAAAGAATTACACACCTGATTCTAACTTTGAAGTTCTCCATTCATGTGGCAGGAATTTATCAGCGCTTGTATGCAAGTTTTTGGAGTAGAAGCTTTGATATAATCACAGATATTTGCACGCTGCTACGAAGCCTTCGGCAAAGTGGGCAGGCATGGAGCGTTCCTGCCTCATGCCTGCATACTTTAAAAAAAAATTAAAATAAAACATTTATTCACAGGTTTCTATGCAAAACTATGCCAGGTCAGATTTGGCGTAGCTTCACCCAGTGACCATTTTGCTCGACGGACACATCAAGAGGCCTAACCAGAACTGTTTCTAGATGCCAAGGTTCAGAAGATATAGCCTTTTGTAGTCTGAACCCTCCAGCCTGTCAGCTAAAAGCAGCCTGAAGAAGGAAGAGGAAAAGGAGGAGTAAGCTCACAAATACAATGTACAACAAACAGATGAGAAATTGGAGACAATGGGGGAGATTTATCAGTGTCTGAGAGCAGGACTGTTCTAGTTACTCATTTAAACTTGAGCTCTGATTGGTTTCCATGGGCAACTAGAACAGTTTTACCTCAGACATTACTGATAAATCTCCCCCAATAATTCTAAATGCATCCCACCCCATCTTATATTAAAGAGAAACACGGTAGATATGTAAAACTCCTCACAAAAAATAACTATATTAAATATTTGGTATATATTTGTTACTCTTAAAGGGAACCTGTCACCAGAACCCATTTTTTATCCTCCTCCATGTCCCCATAGGGACTCGTATGCACATTACCAAACCCCAAATTTTTATAATTACTTGTCATTTTTTAGTTGTAAAGATAACTTGTATCACAGAATACCTGTCCCAGCGGTTTGTGTACTGTGGAGTGCTCCCCCATCCTTTGGAAACCGCCGCGTCATTAGAAAAAAAGGACACTCCCATTTCCTTTCTCGATACGACACAGCTACTAGCCTGCCCCTTCACTCTACTGCTTACCAACCATGGCAGGCAGGTATTTCGGACATGCACAGATACATTTGCGTTTGTTAACACAATGTTAACAGCTATGTAATCAGACAAATCTCTTCTCAGCTGTTCTGATGTGTTTCAGAACGCATGCGTTACTGCCACGTGTGAACGCACCCTCAAGAACCTCCTACTCTGCACTCATTACCTGTATTACTTACACGTTTTATCTTGTTTCCTGTACGAAAAAAAAATCTGCCCGCACACTCCAACCTTTCCACCATGGGCAAGACCAAAGAGCTGTCTAAGGACACCAGGGACAAAAGTTGTAGACCTGCACAAGGCTTGGATGGGCTGCAGGACGATAGGCAGCAGCTTGGTGAGAAGACAACTGTTGGCACAATTATTAGAAAATAGAGGAAACATTAGATGACTGTCAACCTTCCACAGTCGGAGGCTGTGTTCTCAGCTAGCTTCAAGACATTGGCCAGGTCTTCCTGAGTAGTTCTGGGCTTAATCCTGACCTTTCTCAGAATCCTGCATACCCCATGAGGTGAGCTACAGCCCCCCTGTAGTATACAGCATTGAAGATGGGTTGTGGTTGAGTCTTCCAGTAGGACAATGACTGAAAACACACAGCCAGGGCAACTAAGGAGCAGCTCTGTTTGAAGCATTTCAATGTCCTGGAGTGGTGTAGCCAATCTCCAGGCCTGAGCCCAATCAGAAAACTTTGGCGGGAGCTGAAACTCATTTTTTGTCCAGTGATAGCCTCAAAACCTGAAAGATCTGCAGATGGAGGACTGTACCAAATATTTCTGTTTTTCTATGGGATTAAATACTGTATATACACTCGAGTATTAGCCGAGACCCCCAATTTTAACACATAAAAACGGGAAAAAAAAAACCTATTCTCGACTCGAGTATAAGCCGAGGGTGGGAAATGCATACAGCCTGCCAGCCCCCCCCATCTATAATATATCTGCATCCCCCCCCCATCTAGTATATAGCCTGCCAGCCCCCCCCATCTAGTATATAGCCTGCCAGCCCCCCCCCATCTAGTATATAGCCTGCCACAGCCCCCCCCCCCCCTAGTATATAGCCTGCCAGCCCCCCCCCCTAGTATATAGCCTGCCAGCCCCCCCCCTCTAGTATATAGCCTGCCAGCCCCCCCCCATCTAGTATATAGCCTGCCAGCCCCCCCCCCATCTAGTATATAGCCTGCCAGCCCCCCCCCATCTAGATATCCTCCAGCCCCCCCCCATCTAGTATATAGCCTAGCCACCCCCCCCCATCTAGTATATAGCTCCAGCCCCCCCCCCCCATCTGAGTATATAGCCTGCCAGCCCCCCCCCATCTAGTATAGCCTGCCACCCCCCCTCATCTGATTAGCCTGCCAGCCCCCCCATCTAGTTTATAGCCTGCTACCCCCCTCCCATAGTATAGCCTGCAGCCCCCCCCCCATCTAGTTATGCCTGCCAGCCCCCCCATCTAGTTATAGTCTGTCCTGCCAGCCCCCCCCATCTAGTTATAGCCTGTCCACCCCCCCCATCTAGTATATAGTCCTGCCAGCCCCCCCCATCTAGTATATAGCCTGCATCCCCCCCCCCCCATCTAGTATATAGCCTGCCAGCCCCCCCATCTAGTATATATCGCCATCCCACCCCCCATCTATATAGCCTGCCAGCCCCCCATCTATTTATATAGCCTGCTAGCCCCCCCCCATCTAGTATATAGCTGCAGCCCCCCCCCCATCTAGTATATAGCCTGCCAGCCCCCCCCATCTATTATATAGTCTGCCAGCCCCCCCCATCTAGTATATAGCCTGTCAGCCCCCCCCATTAGTATATAGCCTGCCAGCCCCCCATCTAGTATATAGTCCTGCCAGCCCCCCCCCCCATCTAGTATATAGCCTGCCAGCCCCCCCCATCTAGTATATAGCCTGCCAGCCCCCCCCCATCTAGTATATAGCCTGCCAGCCCCCCCCCATCTATTATATAGCTGCCAGCCCCCCCCCCCTCTATATAAGCCTGCCAGCCCCCTCCCCATCTAGTTTATAGCCCTCACCCCCCCCATCTAGTTTTAGCCTGCCAGCCCCCCCATCTAGTTTATAGCCTGCCAGCCCCCTCAGCTAGTATATAGCCTGCCAGCCCCCCCATCTAGTATGATCTGCCAGCCCCCCATCTAGGTTTATAGCCTGCCAGCCCCCCATCTAGTTTTTAGCCTGCCAGCCCCCCATCTAGTTTATAGCCTGCCAGCCGCCCATCTAGGTTTATAGCCTGCCAGCCCCTGCCCCCAATATAATGCCTGTAGGAAAAACAAACGAACAGTGCACTTGCCTTACGACCCTGTCCCCCCACCCCCCGGCTGATCCACTTCTATACAGCGATGCTCTGGCATTGGCTCGGTGTCTCTGCGCCGTCCGTCGCAGGCACCATGAGGTCAGCCTCATGGTACCTGCGAGACATGAGACATCATAGTGTGTGCCGGTGTCAGCGAGGGGATGATGTCACGATCCCTGCGACGGACAGCATGGGGACATTGAGCCAATACCGGAACATCGCTGTATAGAAGAGGACCTGCCGAGGGGATGTCGGAAGGGGAGTCCACTGGTTTTTTTAATTGACTCATGTATAAGCCGAGGTAATACTCGAGTATATACGGTACTTATTTCATGCAATAAAATTTTACCTGCAAAAAAATCGACCTCGTTCTCATTTCCCCACTTAAATGGTTTGTCTAAGATTTGAAAGACATGGCCGCTTTCTTCCAAAAACAGCGTGATATGCGACTTGGTATTGTAACAAAGTGCCATACATTTCTATGCAGTTGAGCGGCAATACCAGCACAAACCATGGTCAGCGGTTTCGTGTTTTTATTTTTATAAAGCACCCATGTTTTTCAAATCTGGTACAAAAGCTTTTACCCCACTAAACTAATACTAAAGAGTATAAAATGTCCTTTCTCGAATTACCCTTTACATTAAACCTCAACCATTTAAAACAAAATTGTCTCCAAAGTCATATGCAAATGAGCTGAAAAGAACAAAGGCTATCCCGAGAGGAGTCATGGTAAGTGGCTGAATGGGGAGTGGTCACCTCAGATGTCCATTTCTAGGACTATACAACAAGGTTTTGTGTCATAATGGAAGAAAAGAATCTCATCCTTAAGATCACAAAACTTGTGGTTCTGTGAGATACAGAACTATGGATATGGGCAGATAAAGGAAAGAAGCAGGAATTGGATCCTGCAGCTTGTGAACCGCCTGCATCTCCGGTTCTGTAGCACAGAGAACCATAATCCGGGTGGAAGTTTAAATATGAGCTTCTTTAAGAGAACCTGCCATTTAAGTTAACCCAGACAAACTACTTTCTTCATTAAAAACTATGATGAAAAAACATTGCCTTTATCTCTAAAGCAGTGGTTCTCAACCTGTGGGTCGGGACCCCAGCGGGGGTCGAACGGCCAAAACCGGGGGTCGCCTAAAGCCATCGGAGCCGCAATTTTACTGTGTTTTTACGGTGAGTTGCATGGTTTGGGGTCACCACAGCATGAGGAACTGTATTGCGGGGTCACAGCATTAGAAAGGTTGAGAACCACTGCTCTAAAGGGTTCCCCTCCATGGCTGCAATGTCAAAAAAAAAAAATCAGTTTGTAAACTCATATGTAACTCACCTGAAGTGAGTCCAATGACAGTAATGGGGTCCTGCATATTAAAATTGTACTTTCTTTTCAATGCCTCCTAGTTTCTGATTGACAGGTCTCACTGCTGAGACATGCTGCTGTGTGGAACATTGAAAGAGGACTTTACTTCATCTTGGGCACTTCATGTGACGGAGGATGTCATCTAAACTCCTTTATTCAGTCAACACTTTGCAACGTCACGCCCATTTATGTATCTGATCACATGAAATCACAGCATGCCTCCATGGACTTCTATTCCGCCCTATGCCTGGATGGAGGCATGATGTGATTTCATGTGATCAGATACATAAATGGGGTAGATGTTGCAGACTGTGATTTCATGTGATCAGATACATAAATGGGGTAGATGTTGCAGACGTGACTAGGTAAAGGACCTTAGATGACATCACCTGGTCACATGACATTAGGTGCTAAATGTTGAGAAGAGACATGAGACATGAAGAGCACTAGATGGGAGCGGACGGCTGAGCAGGACACGGCTCCTCTGATGCCAGGTAATATAACAAAGTTGATTTATGGTTATGTGAGGGAAACAATTTTTAGCTAAAAGAAGGGTGTCAGTTAAGGGGGCTCTAGGGGAACCTGTCACTATTTGTGAATATGGGTTCTCTTTAAATATAATACCAAGATAGGGGCATCTGAACTGATACCCTTCCTTCAGCCTCTGACACATCTCAGGCAAAAAAGTGACTCTTCTCATCTGATTTGCATACAACCCCAGAAGGGATTATATTATCAAGTATATCAAGTAAACTGGAAAGAGGGATTTCTAGAATGGAGATTTCATACCCTATCTACTGGGAGGGACATTAGTGGGGGAGCTATGGGTGACATTGCTGGGGAACCTGTGGATGACATTACTTACGGGGGGCTTTTGGGGACATATGCTGGGGCTGTGAGGAACATTTCTTACCGGGGACTGTGGGGGTATCACTTGGTGTAGGGACATTACTTATTTAGTGTAGGGGGCTATTCAGTATGGGGTTATTTTTTAGTGGGAAGGGCATTATTTAGTGTGGGTATTATTAGGTGGGGGCTCCCATCATCGGGCATGAATTGGGTCAACGATAGGGAGGCATTAAGTGTAGTAGCATAGAGCGGGCATTATTTAGTGCAGGTCACACTGCGGGGGAATTAGAAGAGGCCACAGTTATTAAATGTAAGTTACATTTGGGGAACATTATACAGTTGTTTTTGGTGCAAGCACATGTGAGGAGGTTACGTACAAGAGTGAACACTAATGAAAATTTGCTAAATATATTCAAGGGCCTCTACCCTAGTTAGGGTAAATGCTGATGACAGGTTCCCTTTAAGGTAGTCTGCAGAATGAAAAAGGCTTATTATTCTACAACCTGGCAGAGTCAGCAATTCCCGCCTCTGGTAGACTATTATCTGCAGCAAGCTAATCCACGTAATGTGCTGAATGCTGGGAAATCTTATTTATTCCTCAGACATGTACAACAGTGAGATAGTTACCTGAAATGGAGGATTTTCACTTCAAACCTGTCCTATCTTCCCATGAAAAACAATTCCTCAGCTTTTAATAACCAGAGAGGATCCTCTAGTCACCGAACACTTCAGCTCCATCTGCATTCATTACCCACTTGACCTTTTCATAAGTTTTGTCAAAACAAGAAGAACAAAATCCCTTAGCAGAGCCGACAAACACTGGACAAAAATGTATTTCCCACCAATAGAAGCAGATCAACAATTACAGAACCCAAGGAAAACTACACCATTTCTCTCAATACTGGATCCCCACTGTGCACCGAACCAACTGGAGTCCAGTCCAGAAATCTTTAGTTGCAAACTAGGACGTCATATGAAGGATTATTAAAGGTCCTATTATTTTCAAGGATTTCGGCCTCCTGGGCACAATTGTTATTTTTCTATGTTCACAATTTGTGGCTGTAATGGAAGTATTTGTGGGCCGTGTGTAATCCGTATGTCACAGTACACAAAGTTGGTACATGTGTAATCCATGTTTCTGTGATTGAGCTGGGCCATCCCATAAAGTCATGTGATTGGTGCCCAGCAATCCGTGTTTTTTTTAGCAACCCCATTAACTACTATGGGACTGTCTGAACCACAAACATGGATTAGAACAGGACATGCTCTGAGTTTTCCCTATTAGGGTATTAGGCAGAGTCAAAGATGAGGAATCCTCATGAGTGAGCAGGAGCCTATAGCAATAAATGGAGCCGTGAGACAGCTTCAAAAAAGAAAATGGCCGTAGTACCTGATGAAAAAAAATATGTATTAATCAGCAGGATGATATAGATCGTCCTAATGCGGCAACGGCCCGCTAATTAGAATGCTCTGTAAAATCCCATCATTAAAAGGGGTTGGCTACTTTTAAAAAAATATTTTCCATTAGACAAGTTCCTGTACACTTGCCTCTTTTGAGAGCTTCAGCCTTTCCCGGTTGTCACCATGATCCCCTCTGCATAATACAGCTTGGACACACCTCATTCAAAGAGTTTTCTGTATTTTCATGACTATAAAAATTGTAGATTCACATTGAAGGCATCAAAACTAGGAATTAACACATACTTAAAATTATATTCTATGTTTCTTTTGCTTTGATTACTGCTTTGCACACTCTTGGCATTCTCTTGATGAGCTTCAAGAGGTAGTAACCTGAAAAAGTTTTCACATCACAGGTGCTCTGTCAGGTTTAATAAGTGGGATTTCTTGTCTTGGGTTGGGACAATCAGTTGTGTTGTACAGAAGTCAGGTGGATACACAGCACACAGCTGATAGTCCTACAGAATAGACTGGTATAATTTGTATTATGGCTAGAAAAAAGCTAAGAAAAACGAGCGGCCATCATCACTTTAAGAAATGAAGGTCAGTCAGTCCAAAAGATGGGGAAAACTTTCAAATCATCCCCAAGTGCAGTTGCAAAAACCATCAAGCACTACAAAGAAACTGGCTCACATGAGGACCGCCCCAGGAAAGGAAGACCAAGAGTCATCTCTGCTGCAGAGGAGCCATCCGAGCCTCAGGAATTGCGGGTTAACAGCAGCTCAGATCAGAGACGAGGTCAATGCCGCACAGAGGTCTAGCAGCAGACACATCTCTACAACTGGTAAGAGGAGACTGTGTGCAGCAGCTTTCATGGTAAGATCACTGCTAGGAAACCACTGCTAAGGATAGACAATAAGAACAAGAGACTTGCTTGGGCTAAAGAACACAAGGAATGGTCATTAGAGCAGTGGAAATTTGTCCAAATTTGAGATCTTTGTTTCCAACCACCATGTCTTTGTGCGACGCAGAAAAGGTGAACGAATGGACCCTACATGCCTGGTTCTCGATGTTATGCATGGAGGAGGAGGAGGTGTGGGGGTACTTTTCTGGTGACACTGTTAAAGGTATACTGAACAAGCATGGTTACCACAGCATCTTGCAGTGACATGCTATTCCATTCGGTTTCGGTTTAGTTGGACCATCAATTATTGGACAGGACAATGACCCCAAACACACCTCCAGGCTGTGTAAGGGCTATTTGACTAACAAGGAGAGTGACGGGGTGCTACACCAGATGACCTGGCCGCCACAGTCACTGGACTTTAACCCAATCAAGATGGCTTGGGGTGAGCTGGACTGCAAAAGGCAAAAGGACCAAGAAGTACTAAGCATCTCTGAGAGCTCCTTCAAGACCATTCTGGTAACTACCTCTTGAAGATCATCAAGAGAATGCCAAGAGTGTGCAAAGCAGTAATCAAAGTAAAAGTGGCCACTTTGAAGAACCTAGAATATAAGACATTTTTAGCTGTTTTATCCTTTTTTTTGTCAAGTATATAATTCCACGTGTCAATTCATAGTTTTGATGCCTTCGGTGTGAATCCATAATTTTTATAGTCATGAGAATACAGAAAACTCTTTAAATGAGAATGTCTGTCCAAACTTTTGGCCTGTACTGTATAGAAAACTTCCACTCTCTTGCTGCTCTAGGCCGTCCTCATGGCGTCACCCACTGTGCCTCTCTCTCACAGTCCGTCTCACTGACAGACACAGGAAAAGGGAGTAGCATGGGTCAATATCGTGCTGCATCCTATACAACAGTACTCATACAAGTAAACAAAGAAGCACAAGACTCTGCAGACAGCACAAACGTAAGCAGCAGGGCTGCTGAATCATTTCATGAACATTCAGGAATTGTTATTATTAAAGCAGTGAAGGGACATGGGAAACTTATGTTAAAGAGTATCTAACCCCTTTCAAGCAACTCTGTCAATATTTTAGTCCATTAAGCTACTAGGTTCCATTTACTTCCAATGCTACATGACTTTTTGCCCAAGATGAGTCACTTTTAGAGGTTGAAAGGGGAACATAATTTCAGATGTCCCTATTTTAGGTTATATCCAAATGAGCAGAGAACAGCGGAATCGAGGCTGAGAGGCTGCAGGGTGAATGTCACACATTGGATACACATGTCTTGGGCTCTATAGTACCTAGAACCATGTATTTGGTATTATTATGGATAAGCAATCTCATCTTTCAAATAACATCCAGCTGGCGGTTCTGTGTTCTGTTAGGTCATAAATACATGAAACCACCTTAATAAAGTCTTTAATGGTTTCTGTGATGAAAGGGCTCCGTAGAGAAATTAAACCCCTTTGGCACTGCTCAGGGATTGTAGTTAACCGGAAATCCAGCGCAACATTATAAGAAAAAGGCCGTCTGGATCAATATCAACTTTCTTAGAATTTCATATCAAATATCTACAGAGGTTCTCATTCTGGAAAATCAGTGGTTGACAACAAGCTCAGCAAAGATTTCTTCTTACATGAATATAAGAAATGGCTGTTCATTCACTATTTAAATGAGATGTCTAGAAACATAACAGATATTCTCATATCAATACCACGTTTTCTGTTTATAAGTTATGGGGTGTATGTTACATGCTTTAACTTAACCTCTTTTAAAGGGATATTCCCACAAAGACAAGATTCTTAAATATAGTCTGGATAACAAAATAATACACGCCCTAATTCATGAAGTCAAGCCCTGGAAATTTTGCTACACGCGTCACATACAGACTGTTTATGTTTGCACCACCTAAAGATTTTACAGATTTAGGAAATCTAGCCTATCATATCAACCTCAAATTTGTAGGCTCATAAGCTGGCCATTAATGCCGCAAAAAAATTCTGTGGTTTTCATGCTGGATTCCTGTACAAGTCACAATCTTTCAGAATGGTTATTGCAATTTATTTATATCATCATTTTCTCCAACCATTCAATGAGAAGGATGTGAGTCACTGCAGTTGTTATAGACAACTGTGATAGCTCTATATTAGTTACACAGCTATCAAATAGGTATATGCTTTACAATGTCTACAAGTAGCGATGAGCACACCCATTAAAATTCCAATTTCTTAGATTTTTTTTTAAACCCGACTCCCAACCAGTAACTTCCGCCATCTGTGCTGGCACTGATCATGGGTGTTAACTGTTTAAATGGCAAAATCTCCAGGAGTATTTAAATTACTGCGGCTGCATGCTCCGGCAATATCACGCTGTGAGTGGGAGTAACATTCCTCAATGGTGATACAGATTTTGCCAATAGCATTCAAAGAGTTAAGACCGATTGCAGGCTTAATGGCGGAGGTGGGGTTTCCACTCTGGTGGACTGGCTCGTGTCATCTACAAGGCACCCCACCCACAGACCAATGGCATGTAGTATGCAAACCCATTGTACACTGCAAGAAGTGACACATGGAGCGATAGCCATGGGTCATCCAGCAAACCAACTTAAAAAGTGTTCCTCCACTATGGCCATGCTGCATCATCATTGAACCCATCTCCAAATAAATACTATTTCCAAGATTATTTTAGAAGCACGAAATGCATTGGTATTGTTTTATGGAATTACCATTGGATGATTTAGCATGAATACAATAAAAGATCAGTGTTCGCAGCAAAGCTGGATTGTTTTTCCACTCCATGGGAAAAGTACAGTGAAATTGCTCCACAAGATAAACTTTGTTGAGGAGACCCTCTTTTTCCATCATATACTATATGTCATTGCTATATGAAGACAGCTACCATTGAAGTGTTGAGTGTTCAACTCAGAGGTTTAAAAAGGGTTGTACGAACTTCAATTGCTATGCCATATCCTAGGATAGGGAATTTGATCGGCAGGGGTCCCACTAATCACAAGTATGCACATACTCAACATGCCACCGCATCATTTAGTGAGAACCTGTGATCAGTGGGGGTCCCAGCAGTCAGATCCCTATGATTAGATTATCCCCTATTTTGTGAATAGGGGAAAACAATATAGGCCCTTTAACTATAATTCAAAAAATGTGTTATTCTTGATACATTTCTGGACATGTACAGCCAAGGAAGATAAGGAAGAACACCGCTTCTAGGACTACAAGAGGCTCTGACATGTTCATCTGATGTTCATCTGATGGCACTTCTTTCTTCTATAGGTTAGGCCCGACTAACTCAGGAGGGTATCCACAGACCGAGGGCAGCTGTTAATGGTTTACGGTGTACCATGTAGAGAACTGGGAATTCGAATCCAGCTGGGTGAGGTGTTGGGAATTTCCCAGTGTGCACTTGGTTACCAAAGCTACCACCCCCCTTTCCTTGTACCTTTACATAGCTGGACCTCCGGTCTTATCTCCCCTTTTGAATTGGCACTTCAAGCTGTAATATTTTACTGTTTGTACCGTTTTCTGATGTTATTTCTCATTGCAGTTGCTTGAATAAGTCACAAGGAAAGGTCAAGCGATTACCAGTTTGCCGGGAGTCGGCTAGGCATAGCACTCTTGGCTTACAACTTTTATATCATCATGTGCCTTACATTTTGTTATATGGTTACTTAACAGATAATTCAATCAGTCAGCAGCCGGATACTGGTCCCTATAGAAGCCTATGGCGCACAATGTGTGTCACCGTACCGTACCACCCATGGGAAAAAGAATAGAGCATGTTCCTTGCTATGGAGAGGGGAGTGGTGAGGGGCGCTCATCCTGCCACCACTCCAGCCGAACGGGTGCTAAGCCTGTGTGAAATAGCCCAAGTAATTGGACTAGTAGGCAATAATATAGAAGGTTCATTTAACAAAAATTAATGATTGCTGCATTTGCACGAGACTTGTACGATGAACATAATAATTACTTATTCCTCGTCACATCCTCTGCAGGTGCAAAGAGTGGAGGATGATTCACGGGTGCTAAAAACAGAAGACAAGTTCATTTACTAAGTGATCTGTAGCTGCATAATGAGAGTGAGTCAGTGAGAAGTGCATGGAATAAGATGTTTGTGCCATCAGATCAAATACTTCCATGTATAGATCTACACAGGACAACAGCATGACAATAAGGCTGCTTTACCAGGCATTTTCACATTTTTGATGGATCCTCATGAAATGTATGGGGAGCTTTATCATATGAGGAGGTTCCCGGCCTTCCGATGCCATTGGACATATCAAGAGGCTTAGGCCCCCTCATGCCCCTGTATGCCAACTTGGCTTAGAGCTAGCAAAAAGGGGATAATCACAATGTCTGGCAGTTCACAAGGGATTGCGATTATTTCAGGACTTCCATGTCAGATTTCTGGCACAAACCCCCTGATAAATGTCCCCTATATAGTCTAGGTCAGTGGTGGCGAACCCATGGCACGGGTGCCAGAGGTGGCACTCAGAGCCCTTTCTGTTGGCACCCAGCACAGAATTTACCACTCAAGGCTTCCTCCTGCAGTCCAAGACAGCCCAGGACGCCCCACGCTCAATGCCATTTTAAAGCGACACCTACTTGGTTGCCAGGACTACAGGAGGAGAGAGAAGGTGTGGACAGAGATGGATTATCGTTGGAGCTCCTGCTTTGGGTCCTCTGATTCTTCCTCCTCAGGGGACTCTGGGGGGAAGCTAGAATCCAAATGTCTCCATTCTATTGTATCAGTGTCCTCAGGACGCCAATTAGATAGAAACTTGTGTTACAGCAGAGAACAGTAGGTTACTGCTCAAATTGTCACGTTGGCACTTTGAGACATAAAAGTGGGTTTTGATTGTAGTTTGGGCACTTTGTATCTAAAAGGTTCACCATCACTGGTCTAGTTGGTCCGAGAATTGGTTCTGACTAAGAGATTCTCTACCCCTCATGGATCAGTCACATGGTCCATCAAAATAACAGCCATTTCTGTCAAGATGGGGTGCTGAGTGTAGATTAATGAGCAAAAAAATACTTCCAATTGGCTGCAATGAAACCGAATACTTTCCGTACCCACGATGACATGCACCTCGGCCGACTCATATAATCCATAAATATGCAACTATCCCAGGGTCTTATTAAATTCCCAAAATCTAAAATTCTTAATCAACACTACATTACAATATAGAATGAAAAATGGTTACAGTATGGCTACGTGTTCCAAGCCCCTCCACGCTCTACTGTGGTGGAAGGTGACAATTATCTACATTGAGTGAGGCTAAGGGCTGGGGAAATTTTAAGTTAAGTGCTACAGGAAGAAAGGCATTAAAAGATGGCGAGTCAAATTAGGGGGCATCATACAGGAGGAACACAGAAAGAGGACATAATATGTGGAAGCTTTGAAGGGGCAAATTCTATCATGTAAGGGTGTAGTATAGTGCGGGTGGGCTTAGGGATACTGATTGTGCACTTCAAATATTCCATGTTTAGTCCCTCTTCCAGCACCCCAAACGTGGGATGAGGGTCACTGTTAATATATACGTTTTTCTTGTTAGGCATGGTCTAGATTTTGCATAGGGACCCATTAGTCTCAGGTAAACCTCTGGCTTGCAAGTGAACCTGAGCTACCTTTACAGATAATCTCCGGGGACCCACCGGTAGTACAACCCATGATTCAATTATTGTTTGGGGAAACATTTGTTAATAAAAGAAAAAAAGAGGCATCAATTATTTTGTACCATACAGTATGACTTATGTCATCTAGTACTGTATAAACTACAAATATAGGTTTAGTTTCTCACTTTCTTTTTAACGTTGGCATTTCATTTGTTTAGCACAGTAGGTAAAAAAGAGCGCAAAGCAATAAACAAGGCAATGTAATAGAGATTGATTTCTTGCCTGTCGAGCTTCTAAATGCTCTGCCTGCATCACCGTAATTAGCAAAAACTGTACACAATGACCATCCCTTTGATCCTGGCATTTAAACATTTGATGATTTTTTTTTTTTTGTAAATATTTTGGCCCATTGTCCATGTGTGAAACTCATCATACCTAAAACTAAAATTATACTAGTGAATACATCATGCATGGAAATGGTGATATCAGTAGGTAAGAGATGTGCATTGCAATCATCGTCCAAGCAAGAATAGAACATTTAAGCGACACAAACTCCTAGAACAAAATTTGTAAAGAATAAAATCTCAGCATGCTCTACTTTTGCAAGTCATGTGCGTAAAAAAGGCATACAAGTCTATGGAGTTGCATCAAAAACTCATTGCACTCTAAGACACTTGCAAGTGCAATGCACTGATCAAAGTTGTCTGTGTATGAAAAACGCATTAAAAAACGCATTAAAAACGCACCAAAAAAAATGCATGTGGAAATCTGAGATGCTCAACAAACGGAATGAAAACTAATTGACCAGACTCTGATGTGATCTGCAATGCAAGTGTGAAAGGGGCCTTACTCTCAGTTCAACCAGCACAACATTTCTTGCCAATTCAATGTACAGAAATCTAGTGTAGGAAAAAAAAAATATATATATATATATATATCTGCACTACTAGAGCACAGTGCAAAAATTGGTTATTTATTAGTAACTAGCAGAATTGTGAATGCAGCTTCTTTAGATACTCAGATAATCAGACTCCTTTAGATACGACTGGTTGATGTTAAAAAAAAAACCAAACACTTCTTCTAAGGGTGCGTTCACACGTTGCAGTTAAAACTGCATCGCAATCAGCTTTGAGGTGGCTTTAGGTGCAGTTTTGTCAATTGAACAGGTGAAAGACATGAACTGAATGAGTGAATTTGATTTTAAAGTGGAAACCTGCTCCACAAATGTCATCCACTCGTTCAGTTCATGTCTTTCACCTGCTCAATTGACAAAACTGCACCTAAAACCACCACAAAGCTGATTGCGATGCAGTTTTAACTGCAACGTGTGAACGCACCCGAAGTGTGTGGTCACGCTGAGTTTAAAAACCCAGTGCTAACATATGGGTAGGCCGCGATAACATGCAATCGATAACAATAACCCAGTATCTTGGGTGTCCGGTGGCCTGCTCCCATACGCAAGCGCTGTGCTTGTAACCATATCACTAACGGTACGTGTGGCCGCACCCTAATGGTATATTCACACACACATACGGCGACACGCTGGAGAGGAGGAGGGGTGAGAAGCACTCATAGGAAACAGCACTGTAAGGCCGCACACGGGGAAAGAGAGCATGCTCCATCTTTTCCCCGTGTAGCGCAGAACGGTGCCACACACTGTACCACCGCCATTATCGTCTACGTGGACATATATGCTGCCCCCCCCAGAAGGTCGTGTGAATGTACCCAAACAGTAGAATATAAGTACAGCAATTGGCAACACTTCAGGTTCAGATATAAAAATTCACTTATCTACATGAAGCCTAAATTTCCAGCGGCAAGAATAAAGCCAAGCAGGCGACATTATTAGACATTTTTTACAGTAGCATTTTATAGAAATGACTGTATAACATCCCTCATCCCAGCTTTTCATGGAACATATAACTATGGAAAGTTTACCAATGTATACATTTAATGGATGGGTAAAAAGAACACATGAAAAGATCTAAATAATCTATGGCTACTTCTGCAGCACGTTTTCCTCGAGGTCGCGATCACACACACTGTATCTAGACAACAGGGAGGAGCTAATGCCAATCTTAGATGTATTTAGTCCTTGCAAACAGGAATGAGAACCCTGTGATCTTCCAGACACGTGGAGCTTATTCCCGATTGCAAGTGTTAAGGTCTAAAACACATCAGGACAAGCTCCTTGAATTGTGTTTCTAAATGCAATTCAAAAGCAGCAAGTAAGTCATCACATAGTTACTTACACTCATAGAAATGACCACACAAACAGGTGGGAACAAACTGGAACAACTATGTAAAACTTGGGCCAGCAGGTGTGCGGGAAAGGACCAGGGCTTTTCTAAACATTAAACACCCTAAAAATCTCTTTGTACTTTTTAACCCTTTGAAGCGCGGTCCCACAGACGTACCAGGACACCATTTAACATGGGGCTTTGAGGGCTGAAAGGTTAATCTTATTCATCTTTTCAAAAGGAACTAGAGAAAGGGCGAAAGCTGGATAGACATGGATAATGAAGCAGAAAAATGCGTAGGAGGGGGCACCCAAAGCGAAAGACACTCATGCCAGCTATTCTACTATAATTCAAACCACATCAAATAGTTATAGTGCCGTACCAAATAATGATGAAAATAAATAGCCAGACGCAAATAAAGAAGGTAAAGTGAATGGATCAGGTAAGGACACAGACAGTAGGGGGCTCCCATGCAACAATAATAATAATGCTTTATTTATATAGTGCACACAGATTACGCAGCGCTACACAAAGCATGCCCAAATGGTCCCCGTCCCCATGGGGCTCACAATGTAAACAACCTAACAGTATGTTTTGGAGTGTGGGAGGAAACCGGAGTACCCGGAGGAAACCCATGCAAACACGGAGAGAACATACAAACTCTTTGCAGGTGTTGACCTGGGTGGGACTCGAACCCAGGACTTAAGCGCTGCAAGGCAGAAGTGCTACCCACTCAGCCACCGTGTTGCCCCATATGCTAGCCCCCGCTTTACAAGGGGCAGCCACATCAACCAAAAAAATGTACCAGTATTTGTGAATGTAGGAATTAAATACATACAGTAGCTTTTTTTTAATCGGCCATTTGAAGGTGCCAGTGGACCACTTTACCAACGGAGCACACGGGCAACTGTGACGGTCACATGTATAAGTTGGAAGCCCATAGCAAAGCTCATTCATAGGCAACTAGTGCTGTGCAATAATGTGATGTCCACACATCTCAGGATACATGAAGTCATTATTCCAGCTCAATTAAAGCTATTGACCCTTGCAAGATGACTGTGCCAATGGGATGATCTTGCTACAGTCTGCTGCGTGTTGGTAAAAGAAGGATTGTGTGATGGTCATGGCCATCTCTACTCTCACCTTAGAATGTCCATTCACAATCATTACAAAATTATCAAATTATCTGCGAACCATGGACTGCAGTTGTAGTCGCAACATATAATATCTATATGATCATCCATTACAAAACTACTTAGGATATTTGGGAAGATATGAAGTTAGTATATCACATGCAATATAATCAGTCACTAAGGCAATGAATAAAGCGTTCTATGCAAAGAATGATCCCCTAAACATGATTTTACATCAAATATCAATGCAAGTGGCCAGGGAGTCAGATTGTACTGCATAGCATATCCCCAGAAAAACAAAAATCCACTGCAGCTCCCGGACTGATGCCTTGCAGAGTAATCCACCAAAATAAAGCAGCCCATGGACATATCAACCTTATAGTAACTAACAATTGCATTAATAACATTGTATCTAATCCAAAAGTAACATCTGTTCCATAATATTTACTAGAAACCGTTCAGTGTTAACACTGGAATCGATACATATTATCATTATAGATGAAGCTGCAGATGCTTATGCTTTCATTATAGGTTATAGACAGTATGGACCCAGCTGTCAATCATGTACATAACAAGGTGCTGATATCCTGAGCTGCTGCTCACCATCCTGGATGGGGCGACTGTTCCCTCCAGTGTCTCCAGTGGCTTGCACTTTAGCTTCCTATTACTTCCAGCCTGTCCATTCAATCTGTTCTTCTCCACTTAGTGTCATCTCCATCACCTCCTGCCCTGCATCTAATGTTCAACTCCATCCAGCACTTGTCCCTTGGTGATGACCCATAGCCATTTCTGTAGATCCAGGCTCCATAGCCCTGTCTAGAATGTTTTCTACATATATATAATAAGTACCGTGAATCCCTTTAATTTAGGTGACTACATGAGGTTCGCACATCCCTGGCTTCCCTATGCTGCTCTCTATGCCAGCTTGTATGTATGTGACCTCTTCTCCAGCCTGCAGCTCAGCGCTTGCTAGAATATAGCAACCAATCATGACTCTTTGGGGAGGGTTTTAACTGAGAAAGCTTAACCTCTTCATGACCAACTAAATTTCGCAGCACACGTCGACACTCTCAAGTACTAGGACCCTTCTTAAAGGGTATGTCCAGACAGGACTGAAATGCTGCAGTGTGGATAAATCACAAAAAAAAACATTAATACTCAATATTCACAGAAGTAAAATTGCTGCAGATTACATTCTTTGCATTGCAAATATTTACATTTCTGTATATATTCTATGCAGAATTCTGTTCATATTTACTAAACCTCTCATCCCCAGTAATTCACTGCAGCAGCGACATTTCATTCCTGTTTAGATGTATTATAAATAATAGGCCATTGCATAAAAAGAAATTCCATTATATATATGGAAAGCTACATTTACCTTTATAGGGGCTTCTGCAAAGATTTCAGATAAGGAGCAAGTTTCTTGGGATGCCACCTGGCACACAGGGCATGCACCCTGACAGGGACATTAAATTAATCACACATTGCAGACATTTTTTTTTTTACACATATGAATATAAGGTTTTAAAATATTATACATCTACTGCTAAAACAGCTGCAGAAATTTTGGCATCAAATCTCCCATATGTGAATATATCCAGGAGAAGCTAAAATCAGGATTGGATTTTATATGTAAAAAAAAAAAATTAAAAAAAAGAAAAGAAATTAAGTAGAATAAAATCCATCATATACAGGCAGTCCCCGGGTTACATACAAGATAGGGTCTGGAGGTTTGTTCTTAAGTTGAATTTGTATGTAAGTCGAAACTGTATATTTTATAATGGAAGTTCTAGACAATTTTTTTTCTTTTGCCCCTGTGACAACTGGAGTTTCAAAATTTTTGGTGTAATTGGACCAAGAATTATCAATAAAGCTTCATTACAGACACCTTACAGCTGATCATTGCAGTCTGGGACTATAGTAAAGCATCCAGAGAGCTTCACCAGAGGTCACAGGGGGCAGAGGGGTCCGTCTGTAACTATGGGTTGTCTGTAAGTCGGGTGTCCTTAAGTAGGGGACCGCCTGTATACATTCTGCATGAGTAACACCTGGTTTTGGTGCCAGACCCTAGAGACCAGCGGACCCGACATATGTGTTCGGGTTTGGTCGCGTGGCCTGGAAAGATTGCCGTTTTGAACCCGTTTTTATGCAGTCCGTCCAAAATCGCATGTGTTAAAAATTCATGCGTTTTTGGAAAACGGATGCATTTTTGACCAGTTTTAATTAAGATAAATGGGCTCAAAACACCATGTGTGGCATCACCCTAACCCGAATCGAGCAAATCTAAGGTTTGCCAGATTAACTGTTTTGCTGCCAATCCTGCAATATGTCGGTATCACGCAGTCAAACCCAAAATGTTGGATCCACTCATCTTTACCAGACACTTGTTGGATGGTCCACTGCTATATAAGGCAAGTTTGGACCGAAAAAAACTCCCAATGCGCTGTAGGGATTTCCTGGACTGGGCTGACATGCGGAATTCAGTCCAGTTATATTTATTGAAACACAATTAAAAATCCGTGGGTGAGGTTTGTCCAGATCGCAAATTCCTCTGCGACCCCTTCTAAACATTTTCTAACACCTGCTCGGGAGTGGAGCTTATTTGCACCAAAATTTGCAACACAGTCTTGCATCATTTAAATGCCTACTGCGTCTTATAATCCGAAAAAAAAAAAATGAAGGACGACACAGGGATTGTTTTTAAAGAAGATTAATTTAAAGCAGACGCAGACAACGCGGTACGTGTGGCACCAGCCTTACACTGCTGCAACTGATTTATCTTAAAAATCCAGATGTGGACGTCTGTAAAAGTAGCAAATATTTGTGCAAATAAACTCCAGAGCAGGTGTAAGCAGGGGGTTTGAGACATGTTAGGGTGAAGACACACATGGCGTTTTTAGGCCGTTTTTGGGCCGTTTTTAGTGCGTTTTCACATCGTTAAAAACGCATGCGTTAAAACATGCATGCGTTTTTGGAAAACGCATGCGTTTTTGAAAAGCATTCGTTTTTGTCCGTTTTTCCAAAATTGCGCAAACGCACTTAGTAAAAACGGCCCAAAAACGCCATGTGTGTCTTCACCCTTAGGCCGGCGCCACACCGGGTGCTTTGTCTGCGCTTGCGAGCGCAGACAAAGCGCCCTGTGTGGCGCCGGCCTTAGTCTTTTGAGACTTTTGTCACAGCCTCGCCTGCCTCATTTATCAACCGTTTAGATAATCAAGCACAAAACCTAAGGTCATGTTCACATGTGGCATTTACATTGTGTTTCCAAACCCAAGGCACAGGCTTCTCCTGCGATCACCTACTGAAGATTGCTTCTGCATCGTATATATTAAGCGTGATGCACACACAATCTTACTTCAATTGGTGACCGCAAGAGAAGTCTATGCGTTGCTTTTGGAAACATAACACAAACGCCATGCGTGAACATGGCCTCACAAAAAAAAAAAAAAATCCCCCAAACTAGAAACAAATTTCCAGACTTGAGGGTGCAGTCACTCTGGCTTGAGGCAAATCCCCATTACGCTAGCGCTACATGTGACTGCATCCTAAGATAAATGTCAGCCTATGGGTCTGAAAAAAAATTAACTGATGACAGTCCATTTTTTTCCATGATGATGCTGTGAATCAGGTATTGGGGCACATTTACTAGGGGCTTTGTGCTGCACTATTGTCGGACTGTGCACGTTCTTCTAGGTTAAAACAACTTGCATAGGCATTTAAAAAGTGTCTGAGCCACCATTGTGTCGCAAGCGACCCTTTTGTGGCGCAGCTGCGCTGGCCTCCAAATAAGGCTGGTGGCACAGGTGGCGTTTTGAACCCGTTTTTGGGCCATTTTCAAGCAGTCCTTTAAGGCCGCGGTCACACGTACCGCTAGGCGTCCGTCATAACGCGATGCTAGCTCACAGGGGGAGGTCCTCGGCCCGAACGCACATGCGTTTCCAGGGAAACGCATGCGATTGTTAAGCCGATCGCATGCGTTTCTCTGGAAACACATGTGCGTTCGGGCCGAGGACCTCCCCCTGTGCGCTAGCGTCGCGTTATGAACGGACACCTAGCGGTACGTGTGACCGCGGCCTAAAAAGGACTGAGGGCACTTTCACATGATGCGTTGTGTCCAAAGGGTTCAGCCTTGATCACATGCTGAGGTTACATTGGGTTTTAGTAGAAGCATTGGAAACGCAATGTAACCTTGGCATGTAATCAAGGCTGAAGCTTTTGGAATGCGGCAAAACCGCATCAAAAAACATGACACAACACATCGTGTGAGCCCTCCCTGACTGATTCGGACCGAGCGCCGTATTTATCTTGCAAATTGAGTTTCATGGCGTATGTTAAAAGGTGCACCACAACAAAGATGGTGAACTCGGTCAAACCAGTGTAAGGAAGTGATTTGAGCATTATACACCGAAATAGCACTTTTAGTGCAGTTTCCGACATTGTTTTCTAACCAATGTTAAAACTTTAAATTTTTTTTTCATGTCCACAAAACGTAAGCATAAAAGGACGTTAAAAAAAACGAAGCAAAACAGGAACAACAAGCAACAGACATGCCAGTGTGAACGTGCCCTAATCCAGGTTTATCACACCCAACCTGCAGTGTTAATTCAGGAGAAAAGTAAAACATTCAGGCCTCTCCTGAATAACCTGTACAATATATTGTTACAACATCCCAAATGGGAATCATTTCTTTACAGATGTACAGAAAAAAGTACCCTACGTGCTAAGCAAAAGGCTAAATGGAGATAAATACAATACTTTACCCAAGACATAGTCAGAAGTGACTTGACAATAGGGTGCTCACAGCTGAACTGATCCAAATAGGGCTCCCTCTGCACACCTGAAGTTATCCGATGTGATCTGGAGAAGCGGGAGTCTGCTGTGATCAGTGGAGCAACAACATTCTGTCCCTCCCAGAAAATAATCCATATGTATTCAGGATACTGGAGAAAGTTGACTGATTGTTAAACACAATACAAAACTTTGCAAAAGGTGAGACATACATTTAGCAAATATAAAAAATCTCATTTTAAAGTGCAAGATGCCAAACAATTTGTTTTCAGGCAACCCTACCAGGGGAAAAAAACCCCATTCCAATACTAATAGAAGCATTTCAGGTAGTGTATTATTTTTGATACGGTGAGAAATGTTCAATATTGTTCACTCTAAGCAATGGAAATTAGGATGAGCACAATGGGTTAACTTTAGTTTTTTCTCTTTTTATTTGGGACAAACAAATATCCAGAATATAAATGACCGCCAATGGGTTTACCAAACACACGGTCACACGGTCTCTTTTTATATGGACTAAAAACACATGCGCTTTTTAATGTTTAATGTTCGCATCGGTGTTTCTATGGAAACGCCTGCGATCGGGAACGAGCCGTGCAGGCGTTTCCATAGAAACACCGATGCGATCGGACCGCCCCGGTGGGCGCGGTTTTGTCTGCGTTTGCAAACGCAACGTGGGATAGCGCCCTCAAACCAGCCAAACGCATGGTAAACGTACAAAAACGCACACATTTAAAAATGCATGCGTTTTCAGTCCATTTAAAAACGGACCAGAGAACGCACAGTGTGCACGCACCCTGAGAACGCGTTCACACGTTGCTTTTGGTTGCATTCTCATTGCGTTTGAAACGCATATACAACAGCTGATGTGAGGTAATTTGCCTAATTACATTACCGTTTACGTTTGTAAATGCAATGTTAACACATGCGTTAAAACATGCGTTAACATCACGTTTACGATGCGTTTTGTAAGCGGAAACGTTAATAGTGATGTAATTAGGCAAATCACCTCTCCTCAGCGGTTGTATATGCGTTTCAAACGCAATGAAAACGCAGGCCGGTGCCACATGCACCACTTGGTCTGCGTTTGAAAATGCAAACGCAGACAAAGCCGTGCCTACCGGGGCGGGCCGCGTCTATGGAAACGCCTGCGATCGGGAACAAGCCGCGGGTGTTTTGCATAAATCGGCTCGTTCCCGATCGCAGGCGTTTCCATAGAAATGGCGATGCAATCAGGCAACGGGCCGCCCCTGTAGGCGCGGCATTGTCTGCGTTTTCAAACGCAGACACAGCAGTGCGTGTGGCACCAGCCTTAGACCTGTGGCACATGTGGCGTTTTGAACCCATTTTTGGGCAGTTTTTAAGCAGTCTGTTAAAAATGTTTTTTGAAATTGCATCCTTTTTTGACCAGATAATTGGTAAAACCTGTCAAAAACACATGCATTTTTTAACAGACTGCTTAAAAACGGGTTCAAAGCGTCACGTGTGCCGCCGGTCTTAGGCCAGCATCATACAGCGGTGATCATCACATAAGAAATATTTGACACATGAAAAGTACCTGAAGGAACACTCCAGTCACAGCGATCGCATTGAATAATACATGGTGCAGGGCCTGAAGGGAGGAGCAGGATGCAAGGTTTTAGAAATACAATGAACATGAGTCCTGCTCCTCCCTTCAGGCCCGGCACCATGCATTATTCGATGCATTCACTGTGACTGGAGTGTTCCTTTAAACGTTCCTGGAAAAGTTTACTCATTGTCCATTACGATGCAATTATTCATATGGGTTTGTAAGATACATATAATCCAAACCTGTTTCAAAGAATTCAATCCAAATTTATCAATGATTTGTGCCAGGAAATGAGGTCACCGCTGACTTCCTGCATATGGCTTTCCAAATGGCATCTGGCATACCCACCCTCAGGGCGCGTTCACACGTTGCGTTTTGACCTGCGTTTTCATTGCGTTTGAAACGCATATACAACAGCTGAGGAGAGGTGATTTGCCTAATTACATCACTGTTAACATTTCCGTTTACAAAATGCATCGTAAATGCGCTGTTAACGCATGTGTTAACACGTTAACACATGTGTTTTGTTAACACATGCGTTAACATTGCATTTACAAACGTAAGCGGTTATGTAATTAGGCAAATCACCTCTCATCAGCGTATATGTATATGCGTTTCAAATGCAATGAAAACGCGACCAAAACGCAACGTGTGAACGCGCCCACAGCGATAAGATATATTTGTAAAGATTTACCTTGTTCTGGGTGTTCTAACACTCCTGGATTCTTCTCACAATAAGGCTACTTGCGCATGAACATGTATGGATCCGTCGTCTGCTTTGCAGCCCATACTCTATTGGTGTGTAGTCTGTAAATTAGTCTTCTATCAGCAAAAAGGGTATGTGCATTCACATGTCATCTGTTTTTGCGGATCCACATACAAAACAAAGGCTGGGTAATTACTAGCCTGTCCCAACAAAGTGAAGGCTGTGGTCACACGCTCCAACTGGATTGCGTTTAAAAAAAACACAATGCAGACAGAATGCGGAGGGGCTCGGCCCCCAAGGATATACGTTTCAATAGAAGCGCATGCAATCAGTATTGATTGGTGTTCTGCATGCAAACAATGAGCAGTTAATGTGATCGGGTCAAGACCCTTTCCATATGGATTGTGTTTTGAAATGCAATCCAGACAAAACGGGTGAACACAACCAAAGGGCTTCATGATTATATCAAAGTATCATAGTATATAAGGCCAGAAAAAGACTCGAGTCCAACTTTTACGAATAAAACAAATGTTTTTTTCCCCTATTACCTGTGATAATTTTGCTCTCCAGAAAGTCATCCAGGCCCCTCTTGAACAATTGTTTTACCTTTAGGCACACGTGGCGTTTTGAACCTGTTTTTAAGCAGTCCGTTAAAAAACCGCATGCGTTAAAAAATGCATGCATTTTTTTGAAACCGCATCCGTTTTTGACCATTTTTAGCAATTATCTTAATTAAAAGGGGTCAAAAACGGATGGTTTTCAAAAAACGCATGCATTTTTTAACGGATTGCTTAAAAATGGCCCAAAAACGGGTTCAAAACGCCACATGTGCCGCCGGCTTTAAACTGATGGAACACAGATGACACCGTATGGCCTCTGAAATTTTCATGTCAGGGAAACCCTGTTCACATTCTGCGTTTTTGCTGCATATTAAAACTCATCTGAAATGCAAGAAAAAAAAGAACGCCTCCTAAAAAATCATATACTTTCCCCAGAACACATGCGATTTTCCCAAAGCTTTTCAAAACGCAACAAAAACGCCATGTATGAACGCAGACTGTATCATTAAAAAAAAAAAACACATGTAGTTCAAGGCTACACAGTCTGATTCTGGGTTTTTATTTGGAAATCCTGTGAAGAAGTCATTATAGATTACAAAAGTTTAAAATCGGTAGGTAACTTGAGGCCGCCTTCACATGATGAGTTGCTTTTTTTTGCTGCAGTTTTAACCGCAGTCCAGAAATTCTCATCTTCTGCAAATGCAAAAACCACAGCATGTCAATTTTCTGAGTGTATTTGCAGCTAATTTCTTATTTCTGTATGGAAAATGTGAAATGCCCTGAGGGCGCGCTCACCCTGGACTTTTTGGCTACCTTTGGGTCCCGTTTTGCACATTTGCACATTTTAATGAATGACGTGGAAAATCCCCATATACTGCCATACTGTAGTATAGCCGTATATGGTAGGATCCATCAGACAACCTAGGGTTAAAGTACCCAAGGGGTCTGAAAAACAGTGAAAGTAAAAATAAAAAAAATTATAATAAAAAAACCATAAAAATTCAAATCACCTCCCTTTCCCTAGAACTGATATAAATATAAATAAACAGTACAAATCATGAGCAAATTAGGTACTTCCGCGTATGAAAATGTCTGATCTATCAAAATATAATAACGTTTTTTAATTGCGTTTAACCCCGTAACGGAAAATAGCTCCCAAAGTTGAAAATGCATTTTTTTTGCCATTTTGAAAAACATAAAAAATTCAACAAAAAGTGATCAAAAGATCGTACAGTCCTATAAATGGTAGCATTGAAAACGTCATCAAAATGACCCCACAACAGCTCCGTACACCAAAGTATGAAAAAGTTACTAGTACCAGAAAATGGCTAAATCAAAAACATTTTTTTTTTGTAAAACCTTTACAAATTTGGTATCTCCGTGATTGCACCGACCCAAAGAATAAAGTAGACATGTCATTGCGGGCACAAAGTGAAAACCATAAAATCCAAGTCCACAAGAAAACAACACAAATGCATTCTTTCACCATTTCCACTGCATTTGGAATTTTTTTCCTGCTTCCCAGTACACGGCATGGAATATTCAATACCATCACTATGAAGTGCAATTCGTTACACAGAAAAACAAGCCCTCACACAAGCCCTCACAAATAAAATCAAAAAGTTATAGATTTTTGAAAGTGGGGAGTGAAAAATGAAATTTAAGGGGTTAAAATATTTGTTGTCCACGTCTTACTAAATAAGAGGTCGGATCGTGTATCAGCAGGCAGTCAGCGGTATTCATTAGGGGCACGCCCTTGCCAGCGGTCTCATTGTAGGAGAAGCCGGCAGCGATGCGATCGATGCTGCCGGCTTCTCCACCAAAGTGACCGGTGCCGGGGGTGTGTTGGCACGCCCCCTTATGAATAAGGCCGACTGCCAGCACACCAGATACTCGATCCCACCTCTTATTTAGTAAGAGGTCGGATCGGTTTAAATAAATTTACTGGACATTTAAAACATTTTTTTTTTTTTAAAAAAAAACCTAGGGAGAAAGGGCTGGGGAGAGATTAGGGGGCACATTTGGTGGGTGGGTTTTCCAAGTGACAGGTCCTCTTTAAATTTGACTTAAATCTGTAATTAATCCACATTCTTTTCCTGTACATTAAAAAATAATCTGCACTTTGAAAATCCCATATACTATAATACTATGTTACAAAATGGATTCTCCAACCTAATACATGCCCTAAAGAAATGGTCCCTGACCTAAGGGTAAGTACACAAATGTTTGTACAATTTCCTGGACAATGCACAAAGCTTCCAGGCGCACCATGGATAGTTCTATTAGTGCTGTAATAATAGTACAATGGATTATTTCATCCTCTTTCCATAGTATGTCATTTCCTTATGCGGTTTGCTATTGTTCAGGATACATGTAGTTATTGATTGTATTATTGGATAGTGCGGAGTATCACTGCAGCTCCTAATGGTTTTTAATTACTGGTAAAATATGAACTCGAGTAATTATTCAATGAGGTAACAAATGGCTCCCAAATTATGAATGGTTGACCTGTTTCCATCACTGTGAATATCCATCTCCTGGCTCTGAGCTTTCTCAGCCTCCTTTACAGCAGATCCCTACACAAAAGGAAGATGCTGAAGAACAAAAGTTAATTTATATAAACTGGGAAATAAATATCTTCTCTATATTTAGAACAGTATTTCTAAAGGTGGAACGAAAAGGTAGTACTTTTTGCCAAAGAGGTAACATGACAATCCAGTAAAACTATTTGGGAGTATAGAATAGAAATCTTTCACACAATTATAGACCTGGATGCAGTAGTGGATTTAATATACAGGTTATTTATAATGGGCGTTAGAATGGGGCACGTCTTCTCGGGGTGTCCATTCATACCCAAACCATCCACTAAATTTTATACTGAGAAGGACCTTCACCCATGAAAGCCTCATACATCTGTTCCTGCTCTCAATACACATGTATACAAGAGCTATTTCAGCCTGAAACCAGACATTGAAAACAGGCAGAAGGGACGCTTCCTCCAAGTGAGTGATAGGAGCTAAAACAGCAATAAAACTGAGTAAAGTTGCAAAGTAGTGGGTTAAAAATCAGTAGGGGATTAAAATTTGATCATTTTCTTTCATGGGAAAACCCGTTTAATATTCATACAGCTTCATTCGCCCCTACCTACCAGAATTAGTCTATGGACATATAGGGGCAGATTTACTTACCCGGTCCATTCGCGATCCAGCGGCGCGTTCTCTGCGGTGGATTCGGGTCTTCCGGCGACTCACTAAGGTAGTTCCTCCGACGTCCACCAGGTGGCGCTGCTGTAATGAAGTTCCCGCCGGAATGCCCTGAAATTCACCGGCCTATTCCTAGTGAAGGTAAGTGCGAGTTTTTTTTTTTTTTTTTAAATGCAGCGGTTTTTCCAAATCCGTGGGGCAATACAGGGAAAATCGGCGCAAATCGGAATTATTTGGGTAACACGTCGGGAAAACGCGAATCGGGCCCTTAGTAAATGAACCCCATAGTGTGCACACTGATAGGCTTCCTGCATGCCAGAATTTTAGTCAATCACAACAAGAAGATCTAAATTCATATGGGTTTGTAAGATACATATAATCCAAACCTGTTTCAAAGCATCCAAATTTATCAATGATTTGTGCCAGGAAATGAGGTCACCGCTGACTTCCTGCATGTGGCTTTCCAATGGTATCTGGCACACCTGCCCTCTAAGTTTTGTTCTACATTTTTTCCCTCTTGTTTGTTAGCCCCTGCTCCCTCTTTTGAACTAAAAACAGATACACAGCGATAAGATATATTTGTAAAGATTTACCTTGTTCTGGGTGTTCTAACACTCCTGGATTCTTCTCACAATAAGGCTACTTGCGCATGAACATGCATGGATCCGTCGTCTGCTTTGCAGCCCATACTCTATTGGTGTATAGTCAGTAAATTAGTCATATGTCAGCAAACAGGGTATGTGTATCCCTATGTCATCTGTTTTTGCGGATCCACATACAAAACAAAGGCTGGATAATTACTAGCCTGTCCCAACAAAGTGAAGGCTGTGTTCACACGCTCCGACTGGATTGCGTTTAAAAAAAATACAATGCAGACAGAATGCGGAGGGGCTCGGCCCCCTCGGAGATACGTTTCAATAGAAGCGCATGAAATCGGTATTGAGCACCCGATGTTCTGCATGCAAACAATGAAATGTTAATGTGATCGGGTCAAGACCCTCCCCTTTCCATCTGGATTGTGTTTTGAAATGCAATCCAGACAAAACAGGCGAATACAAGGGCTTCATGATTATATCAAAGTATCATAGTATATAAGGCTGGAAAAAGAAAAAAAACTCAAGTCCAACCATTAAGAATAAAACAAATCTTTTTTCCCCATAACCTGTGATATTTTTGCTCTCCAGAAAGTCATCCAGGCCCCTCTGGAACAATTGTTTTACCTTTAGGTAACCCGTTTTTGAACCTGTTTTTGGGCCATTTTTAAGCAATGCATTAAAAAATGCATGCGTTTTTGATCGTTTTTACCAATTATCTCATTTAAAACGGGTCAAAACGGATGCGTTTTCAAAAAACGCATGCATTTTTTAATGGATTGGTTAAAAACGGCCCCAAAACGGGTTCAAAACGCCACGTGTGCCGCCGGCTTTAAACTGATGGAACACAGATAACACCGTATGGCCTCTGAAATTTTCATGTCAGGGAAAGCCTGTTCACACTCTGCGTTTTTGCTGCATATTGAAACGCATTTGAAATGCAAGAAAAAAAGAACGCCTCCTAAAAAATCATATACCCGATCCGACCTCTTATTGAGTAAGAGGTCGGATCGGGTGTCAGCACACCCCCTTATGAATAAGGCCGACTGCCAGAACACCAGATACACGATCCAACCTCTTATTTAGTATATTTAGTAAGAGGTTGGATCGGCTTAAATAAATTTACTGGACATAAATTAAAAAAAAAAAACGGCTAGGGAGAAAGGGGCTGGGGAGAGGATTATGGGGGGCACATTTGGTGGGTGGGTTTTCCAAGGTGACAGGTCCTCTTTAAATTTGTCTTAAAATCTGTAATTAATCCACATTCTTTATCCTGTAGATTAAAAAATAAATCTGCACTTTAAAAATCCCATATACTATAATACTATGTTACAAAATGGATTCTCCACACCTAATACATGCCCTAAAGTATGTCCCTGACCTAAGGGTAAGTACACAAATGTTTGTACAATTTCCTGGACAATACACAAAGCTTCCAGGCGCACCATGGATAGGTCTTTTAGTGCTGTAATAATAGTACAATGGATTATTCCATCCTCTTTCCATAGTATGTCATTTCCTTATGCGGTTTGCTATTGTTCAGGATACATGTAGTTATTGATTGTATTATTGGATAGTGCGGAGTATCACTGCAGCTCCTAATGTTTTTTAATTACTGGTAAAATATGAACTCGAGTAATTATTCAATGAGGTAACAAATGGCTTCCAAATTATGAACGGTTGACCTGTTTCCATCACTGTGAATATCCATCTCCTGGCTCTGAGCTTTCTCAGCCTCCTTTACAGCAGATCCCTACACAAAAGGAAGATGCCGAAGAACAAAAGTTAATTTATATAAACTGGGAAATAATTCTGGATGCAGAAGTGGATTTAATATACAGGTTATTTATAATGGACGTTAGAATGGGGCACATGTCTTCTTGGGGTGTCCATTCATACCCAAACCACCCAATACATTTTATACGGAGAAGGGCCTTCACCCATGAAAGCCTCATACATCTGTTCCTGCTCTCAATACACATGTATACAAGAGCTATTTCAGCATCTTTGAAGGTCCTCCAAAGGTCCTGAAACCAGACATTGAAAACAGGCAGAAGGGATGCTTCCTCCAAGTGAGTGATAGGAGCTAAAACAGCAATAAAACTGAGTAAAGTTACAAAGTAGTGGGTTAAAAATCAGTAGGGGATTAAAATTTGATCATTTTCTTTCATGGGAAAACCCCTTTAATATTCATACAGCTTCATTCGCCCTTACCTACCATAATTAGTCTATGGACATATAGGGGCAGATTTACTTACCCGGTCCATTCGCGATCCAGCGGCGTGTTCTCTGCGGTGGATTCGGGTCTTCCGGCGACTCACTAAGGTAGTTCCTCCGACGTCCACCAGGTGGCGCTGCTGTAATGAAGTTCCCGCCGGAATGCCCTGAAATTCACCGGCCTATTCCTAGTGAAGGTAAATGTGAGTCCCGCAACACTTTTTTTTTTAAAAAAAAATGCAGCGGTTTTTCCGAATCCGTGGGGCAATACAGGGAAAATCGGCGCAAATCGGAAATATTCGGGTAACACGTCGGGAAAGCGGGAATCGGGCCCTTAGTAAATGACCCCCATAGTGTGCACACTGATAGGCTTCCTGCATGCCAGAATTTTAGTCAATCACAACAAGAAGATCTAACTCCAGGATGAAGGATTGTAAACTGAGCACACTTACAAACTAGTGTGTTTAAAAAAAAAATGCTTTACAATTATGCAATTAACACCTATAGAGCCCCTCAGGCTCATTTGCATAAGTCAAAAAAGCCCTTTTTTTGTATAAAACACGGCATTGGAAGCAAAAAGAAAAGTGGATCCTGCCAGAGGGGACACACACCAGCATGTAAGTGTGCATAGTTTACAATCCTTCATCCTGGTGGTAGATGTTTCTTTAAAAAGAACACCAAGTTTACATGGACCCTTAGTCTTTAGCACTGGAATGTTGCTATGGACTACCCCTGACTGAAAACTGACGTTTTTGGCTGCGTTTTTGTTCCATTCTTCCTTGGAGTAATTAGCGTTTTTGCGTTTTTCACGCGCGTGTTGTTAGCGTTTTTTTTGCGTTTTCGGCGCATTTTTCACGCGCGAGTCAATGGGAGAATCGAGCATTTTTCAAAGGGACCATGGTTTGGGATTAAAATGTGTTATTTAATTAAAAAATAATGTCTTCTGATAAGTTGCAAACATCTGCGATCTATTCTTCACTGTTCCCCGTGTATATTATCTCCCGACAAGTTAGCAGATGTGAAGAACAGTGAAGAATAGAATAAAACCAGTGAACACAGTGAAAACAGTGACCACAGCCCTTAGTCTTTAGCACTGGAATGTTGCTATGGACTACCCCTGACTGATGCAGTGTGGTGTGAATATTACCTGGTATAGTGTTATTGTACATGCTTTCTCTTGTAGGGGCTATATGCGCTGCTCATCCAACCGGCTCTCCATAGGAAACAGTGTACGATGTGGCACTGTACTGCCATCATATCCGTCGATGGAGGCAATGGGGCACATTTACTAAGGGTCTGAATCGCGTTTTTCTGCCAGGTTTCCTGAATTTTTCAGATTTGCGCTGAATTGACCCGGGATTTTGGTGCACGAGGTGGAACGAAAGGTAGTACGGTTTGGCCACAGAGGTAAACATGACAATCCATAAAACATTGTGGAGTATAGAAATAGAAAGCTTCCACAATTATCGACCTGTATGCAGTAGTGGATTTAATATACAGGGTATTTTATAATGGCTTAGATGGGTCACGTCTTCTCGGGGTGTCCTCATACCCAACCATCCCGACATTTTATACTTGAGAATGACCTTCACCATGAAAGCCTCATACCTGTTCCTGCTCGCAATACACCATGTATACAAGAGCTATTTCGCCGGAAACCAGACATGAAAACGCAGAAGGACGCTTCTCCAATTGAGGGATAGGAGCTAAAACAGCATAAACTGAGTAAAGTTGCAAAGTAATTGGGTAAAAAATCAGTAGGGGATTAAATTTGATTAAAAAATTTTTCTTTCATGGGCAACCTCGTTTATAATTCATACGCTTCATTTCGCCCCTAACCCTACCAGAATAGTCTATGGACATATAGGGCAGATTTACTTACACCGGTCCATTCTCGATCCAGCGCGTTCTCTGCGGTGGATTCGGGTCTTCCGGCGACTCACTAAGTTTTCCTGCCGCGTCCACAAGGTTTGCCAGCTGCTGTAATGAAGTTGCCCGCCGGAAGTCCTGAAAATTCCCGGCCTATTCCTAGTGAAGGTAAGTGCGGGAGTTTTTTTTTTTTTTTTTAAATCAGCGTTTTTTTCCAATCCGTGGGGCAATACAGGGAAAATCGGCCGGCAATCGGAAAATTTGGGTACACCGTCGGGAAAACAGCGAATGGCCTCTAGTAAATGAACCCCATAGTGTGCACACTGATAGGCTTCCTGCATGCACAGAATTTAGTCAATCACACACAAGAAGATAAGGCCTCTACCCACTAGCGTTGACGTTTCACGTCAGGTGCAATGCCGTGAAAAAACTGACGTTTTTGCTGGCGTTTTGTTCCATTCTCCTGGTAATAGCGTTTTTTTTTGCGTTTTTCACGCGCGTGTTTTTGTTGCGTTTTTTTTTTGGCGTTTTGGCGCATTTTTCACGCGCGAGTCAATGGGGAGAATCGGAGCATTTTCAAAGGACCATGGTTTGCGGATTCAAAAGGTGTTATTCTTAATAAAAATAATGTCTTCTGATAAGTTGCAAACATCTGCCGATCTATTTCAGGTTCCCCGGTAGATTATCTCCCGACCAGTTGAGCAGATGTGAAGAAAAGTGAGAATAGAATTAAACCAGTGAACACAGTGAAAACAGTGACGCACAGTGATCTTAATAGAAAAACCAGTGCAGAACACAGTGCTCAGAATAGATTACAGATGTTCGGCACATCTGCTACTTGTCGGGAGATAACGCCGGAACGTGTGGCCAAAAATAGCATGTGAAGAACAATATATATGTGTGTGAAGAACAAATTGCAGAGTTTAAATACATCTGCAATTGTTCTTCACACATATATATTGGTATTCACTGCTATTTTGGCCGCACGTTCCGACGCGTATCTCCTGACAGTAGCAGTAGTGCGAACATCTGTAATCTATTCTGCACTGTGTTCTGCACTGTGTTTTTCTCTTAATGATCCTGTGTTCACTGTGTTCACGGTTTTATTCTATCTTCACTGTTCTTCACATCTGCTAACTTGTCGGGAAGATAATATACACGGGGAACAGTGAAGAATAGATCGGCAGATGTTGCAACATTGTGTTTTTAATTAAATGATCGTTCGCCGGCAGGACATACTGTTATTCTGGTCACCTAGCAACCCTACTTAAAACGCATTGCGACTCGCATTGCACTTGCAATGATTGCGAGTGCAATGCGTTCTTGATGCATCTCCATGACTTGAATGGGCGTGAAAATGCGCGTGACTCGCAAAAATAGAGCATCTGCGATTTTGACGCGCGTGCAACGAACGCAAGCACACGCGTCAAAAACAACGCTGAATGGAGAAAGAGCATTGAATACAATGGACAGGAGTGCAACTCAAGTTCGCGCGTCAAATTCCGCCAGAACTCGGCGCGTGAAAAAACGCCAGTGTAGAAGGGGCTTAACTCCAGGATGAAGGATTGTAAACGAGCACACTTAAAAACAATAGTGTTTAAAACAAAAAAGGGGTAAGATATTAAATGCTTTACCTTATGATTACCACATGAGAGAGCCTCTCAGGCTCTTGCAATAGTCAAAAAAGCCCTTTTTGGTATAAACACACATTGGAAGCAAAAAGAAAAGTGGATCCTGCCAGAGGGGACACACACAGCATGTAAGTGTGCAGGTTTACAATCTTATCCTGGTGGTAGATGTTTCTTTAAAAAGAACACCAAGTTACATGGACCCTTAGTCTTTAGCACTGAATGTTGCTATGGACTACCCCTGATTTGCAGTGTGGTGTAAATATATCCTGGTATAGTGTTATGTACACTGCTTCTCTTGTAGGGGCTATAGGCGCTGCTCATCCAACCCCTCTCCATAGGAAACAAGTGTACGATGTGGCACTGTACTGCCGTCAATCCGTCGATGGAGGCAATGGGGGACATTTACTAAGGGTCGAATCGCGTTTTTCTGCCAGGTTCTGAATTTTCAGATTTGCGCTGAATTTGACCCGGGGATTTTGTGCACGCGATCGGATTTGGGCGCATCGGCGCTGGCTTTTTAAAAAAATTGTGTCGCAAAAATAGCACTCACATACATCCGAGACCGAGGAGGTGGACTCCTGTTAACTTCCGGCGACTTCAGAGCAGCGCGACACCTAGTGGAACATCAGGCGCACGACCTTAGTGAATCCCGGCAAACCAAATCGTTGGAAACGCACCGGATCGCAACTGGACCGGGTAGTAAATCTGCCCCATGTGGCCGTTAGACGTCCCCCTGACGGTTGTGTGTATGTGGCCTTATAAAGATAGAATACACAAGCTTCTCTTAGTGCTTCTTTATTTGTTTAAAATTGAACAATTCTTTTTATCTGAAATAACAGTAACTGAAGTGGGGTACAGTATGACAAGTACAGGTGTATCAGTGATTAATTAGCATAATTGAAATTTTGTTTTGGGGCTAATCGATTGGTTTATAGCTACATAGGTATGATCCGCCCTTTTTCAAAGTGGTGACTTCCTTTAAGTTTTAAATACATTCAAGACGGAAAAGACACAGTTCCCAATTATGGAGGTTTTACTTTATATTTGGATCCTTCTGTCCGTTTTTAATGAACATTTTGCATTCTTTTGGTGTCCCATTTTTTCATGTTTGTTAGAAAAAGGAAGGAATTTCAAGAGTGTAGCCAAGGATTCATCATTTTCTCATAGAGGGCACATGGATAGCATCCAAGTTGCATCCTTTTTCACCACAGACCATTCTGTTTCACACATCGGCAGCAAAAACCGTTTCAACAAAGACTTGTTCTACTTATTAACAGAGCAGCGCTGAGCAGACGTGTGCTTTCCATTAAAAAGTGGATGACACTTTACTCACGACTGTCAGCTGGATTTAATATTATTCTTGTAGGAATCCAATGGTTTAGACCACTCAATTGTCTGGGAGCGGTTTATCAAACCAAATAGGGCTCATTTACTAAGGGTCTGAACGCCGCACTTTCGTAGGATTTCCCGAATATGTCCATTTTGAGGCGAATTGCCCCGGGATTTTGGCTCACGCGATAGGATTGTGGCGCTTCAGAGTCGGCTTTCACGCAACAGAAATCGGGGGCATGGCCGTCGGACAACACGACGGATTCGGAAAAACCGCGCAAGATCAGCACTCACATGCACCAGGAAGAAGAAGGAGAACTCCAGCGGACCTCGGGCGCAGGAGCGGCACCTGCTGGATCTCAGGCGCACGACCTTAGTGAATCCCGGCAGACCCGAATCCTGGTTGTTCCCGATTACGTCCTCCTCAAAATGGCCTCCGCTATTTGTTTCGGTGTGCAGTTGCAGCCATTTAAATGCTGCTGGCAATGTTGCAAGCAACATTTATAGAGTTGTCTCCTACATCGCCACCTCATCCTCATAGACTGTAAGCTCTTGTGTCACCCCCTCATCCTCATAGACTGTAAGCTCTTGTGTCACCCCCTCATCCTCATAGACTGTAAGCTCTTGTGTCACCCCCTCATCCTCATGCATTCCATAGCCCTAAGCTGGCAAGTCTTCCCCGGCCCTAGGCACATGCCACTGAACCAGACATTTTATTTTATTTTGCACGGAGTATCTAGGCCACAGGTGTCCTAGCCCAGGAACATGGTGGCCTCCCAAGTGGCCCACTATTAGGCCCAGTTAGACTCAGTCTTGAGGGGAGCCCCTCATGTGTCAGTAGCTGCAGCCAGCAATCTGCTCAGCAAGGTCAGTGAGTTGATCCTAGATCCTAGATCACTCAGTTACTGTTCAAACCCCACATACCTCGCACAGTGTCCTCACCCAAGTACAGCCCAAGCATGTGAGCCAAGGCCAGACAGCTCATAACTCCAGTGTGCACTCCTGATGCCCCAGGACACACTGATAAGGTGCACAGCTCTGAATCCTTCGTTCTATCGCCAGTCTTCCAGGTTTCAGAGGGGGGGAGAGAAGGGTGAGTAATGCAGATGTTGAGTTTTTTCTCATAGATGGCTCCAGGTCTCCAGGAGAAGACAGATGGTTCTACACTGGATATACAGTGGTCAGTGGTGCACATGAGGTAGTACAAGCAGAACCACTCCCTCCACATAGGTCAGCGCAGGAAGTGAAGTGACGGCACTCAGGGAAGCGCTACAGCTGGTGGAAGGTAAAAGGACAAACATCTATACTCAAGGTATAGTCCTGGGGTCTAAACACGACTATGAACCCGGACAGTAGTCAAGATGGCGTCCGAAACCAGTGCGACCTCCTTAACAGGCGCACATGAGGTAGTACAAGCAGAACCACTCCCTCCACATAGGTCAGCGCAGGAGGTGAAGTGACGGCACTCAGGGAAGTGCTACAGCTGGTGGAAGGTAAAAGGGCAAACATCTATACTCAAGGTATAGTTCTGGGGTCTAAACACGACTATGAACCCATATGGAAGGCTGGAGATTTCCTCACCTCTGCAGGGACCCCCTTTAAGCATGGCAAGCTGGGTAAAGAGCTCATGGATGCTCTCTTACTTCCACAAGAGGTGAGGATAGTAAAAGTTAAACCACACACAATTTGGTAACTCCACAAGCCAAGGGCAAGTATGTGGCTGACGGGATGGCGAAGGCAGCTGCACAGATGGAGCCCAGAGACTGTCCTGAAGTCTCAGCTGTGAGTTCTGAGCTAAAAGTTTGATCCACAGGTGTTCCAGTCCCTGGTGGCCCAAGTGTCATCAGAAGTGAAGGAAGAGTGGAGGAAAGCTGGAGGCCAGATGCCAATGGGACCTGGATGCTGGGAGAGAGAGTGTGCCTGCCCGGAGCCCTGCACCCGACAGTAAGTCAAGTAGCCCACGGACACACACACACACACACATATCCAAAATGGCCATGCTAGTGCTCATAAACCACCAGTGGTTTGCCCCGGGCATTACTACCCCTGTCACTAGACTAGTGAAAGCCTGTATAGTCTGTGCCTGCCACAACCCGGGTAAGGTGGTAAAGTCCCCACAGAAGGTGACACCCAAGCTGCTGTATCCCTTCCAGAGACTGCAGATGGATTATATCCAGCTACCAAAAAGTGGTACGTAGGAATACGTGCTTGTGTGCATTGATCTCTTTCCAGGGTGGCCAGAAGCTTCTCCCATGACCAAGGCTACTGCCAGAGCTGCAGCCAAGAAGTAGGTAAGTGAGATTTTTCTGCAGGTTTGGACTTCCAGAGACCAAAGAGTCCGGTCGCAGAACCCACTTCACTGGACAGGTAAAGACCTGAAACCTTGTCCCTCCTGGGTGTAGAACAGGCCCTGCACACCCCTTGCCCTTCCCAAGTTAGTGGTGGGATTGAAAGACTAAACGGCACTCTTAAGTTAGAGATCCAGAAGGCCATGGAAGAAACAGGGAAACCATTGCGGACCACCCCCAAAAGAAAGATGTGATTGTCCCCCTTTGAAGTACTTTTTTAGATTGTCAGGGAGAAGTCTAAACGCAGCGATCTACCCCTCCCAAATGTAAATGTTCTCACTAGCCTGTAAACCAAGAGATAACAGAACACAGATTCCAAGCAACTCAATATGGAGAAATTCAGTTTTCCGTGAACATCAAGGTCACTATCGTCTCTCTCGTAGATACTACAGGCACAGCACATGTCAGTTCTTCACAAAACAAAACGCAGCTCCAACAGCCCCCACCCTTTTGTTTACCCCTTTAATGCCAGAAAGCAGGTACCGGAGACATTGTAACACTTTTTATAGTAATTTTTCTCTAATTGTCGGGATCAATAAATTTGAATAATACTCAAACAACCTCCATCCCTCACTCCAAGACCCCTAGCAGACGCCCCAAGCATGGTCAGCTGTTTTCCTACAAAGCCCCACAACATGGCCACCACTGGAAAATAAACTGACTTAAGATGGCCGCCACTGAAGAATGGCAGGGCGTGTCATCTTCTCTAACCACCAGATACGGGGGTGGAGTCTGGATTACAGGGGCCATTTTTCACTCCAAGGAAAATATAATTAAATCTCTTTTTCTCAAATTCTTTCCACATCAAAAACTTTGAAATGTCCCTTATCGCCTGTCTCTTACTTCATTGGGCACTCTGAAGGATTCCTGTCACTCTGTCCTGGTCCGTCCGTCAGTCAGAGGCTCTAAGTGTCTGTTTTGCAAATCTGATCAAGTTTTCTCACTTGTACAATCATCAGATCATCTGACACATCCCAAAACCTTCAAACTACTTTTCATTTCAACACAAAACTACCAGCCCTTATGTCCGATCATGTCAACTTGCACTTTTCCATCAGTTCTACTTAACTCAACAACCTTTTGTCTACTTACATCATGCCAATCTTCTGTCTACCTACATCTCTTTGTCTGCAATGCACTTGGCTCAATTCCAATTCACAACTCATCATAAATGCCTACTACTGCAACACAACCAAACTTGTCCCCACAGACACAGCGAATGCCAACACCTCGATTTACTGACCCCAAAGAAACTAGATACCAGACTTCCACAGAGGACTCTACACCAAGTCAACTCTGACCTTTCACTACTCTTTCACCGACTACACCAAGTCCACTCTCTTACCGACTCTTTACTAAGTCACTACTAGTTCTTACAGTCCCACGAGGCTGTTCAGACTCCCAAAAAAAAGAAAGCTAAACACACACTTGATCAGAGTGGGTCTCCGCTGCACGTGCACAAATTGAGCTCTATACCTCTATGGGTAACCCTATTGGCACCAGTCAAACAGTACTAGACACTATGATAATCACAACAGAATATCTCCTACTTTAGCAGTGCGGACCTCTAAGGGTTACTCCCTCCTGTCCCACAGTTTCAGCTAACATCACAGACTGTCTGACCATCCGTCACTGTCCAGTCTCTGTCCAGTCTCTGTCCATCACCTTACAAAGTGGTTCTTTGCCAAAAACTATGAGCTTAGGTTACAGTGAACAACAGTGGCAAATACATAACACAGAGACAGTCTTACCCGGTCCGTCCAACCAGTGAACCAGAAGTGACATATCAAGGTAGACAATAAAAAACAGCTTACCCTGAGAGCTCTCTGGTCAGTTCTGTTCACCAAGCCGGCGGGGACTCTTCACGGAGGCTGTCTTGGTGCTGTTGTTGTTTACTCCTAAACCCACCCAGATGGACGCCAAATATTGTTAGGGATTTTTATGCAGGGCCCCAACAGCCCTCTTGACTTTTGTGTCACCCCCTCATCCTCATAGACTGTAAGCTCTTGTGTCACCCCCTTATCCTCATAGACTGTAAGCTCTTGTGTCACCTCCTCATCCTCATAGACTGTAAGCTCTTGTGTCCCCCCTCATCCTCATAGACTGTAAGCTCTTGTGAATAGTGCCCTCACTCCTATTGTTCCATATGACTGTCTGTAATATTATATTTGTATATGTCCCCTATGATTTGTAAAGCTCTACGGAATTTGATGGCGCTATATAAATACAGATTATTATTATTACAGGCTAATACAGGTCACATGCTGGGGGTTGCACTGTGGATGTATCCTCATCGCTGAGCCGCTGTAGTTTGGATGGAAGTGTTGGGAAGTTAATCGCTGGACTGAGAACCAAGATAAGTAGAAGAAGAGAATATATATAAATACAAAATAAGAATTTTAAATACTTGAAATTCTTTACATCCAGACTGCACATTGAGGAAAAGCAACACATTGGGTAAAATAAGATTGGTCTATGTTACCCCTGCATGTATTAGTCACAACCCGATAACTTGACTTATTACAGATTAGAGCACATTTTGGGTCAGGCGACACCTTCCTTAAGCCTCCTAGCTTACAGGTTACAGAGGCGAAATCCCTTCCTTACATGATTCAGTCGCTGCAGGGAAGCGCATTACACCTTGCAATATGAAATTCCACCGGAAGAAATACATTTTATGATTTTATTCATTTTCCACGCTGCTTCTGATGTGACTTCATCTCGAATTGGTGAGTGGCATTGTCATTGACACAAAAATACTTCAAAATTGGTATTTTTTAGGATGGTAGATTGTGTAACCCATAAAATCATGTTATATCTCCAGACCTTTAACCAAGAAATAAGTATAAAAATGTCATTTTCTCTTTAGCATTTTTATTTGCATTACTTACACTGTGTATACTATGTACATATATATGGATTACATGTAACGGTATATACAGGCGGTCCCCTACTTAAGGACACCCGACTTACAGACAACCCATAGTTACAGACAGACCCTTCTGACCTCTGGATGTTACTATAGTCCCAGACTGCAATAATCAGCTGTAAGGTGTCTGTAATGAAGCTTTATTGATAATCCTTGATCCCATTACAGCAAAAAATGTTTAAACTGCAATTGTCACTGGGCCAAAATTTTTTTGTCTGGATCTACAATGATAAAATATACAGTTTCGACTTACATACAAATTCAACTTAAGAACAAACCTCTGGACCCTATCTTGTATGTAACCCGGGGACTGCCTGTACAGGCAGTTACATACATGATCTTTAAGTTATTTTGGTTTGTACTTAAATTGAATTTGTATGTAGGTCAGAACTGCTATATTTTATCATTGTAACTACAGAAAAAATAATTTGTGCTCCAGTGACAATTGGATTTTCAACATTTTGTGCTGTAATGGAACAAGGATTATCAATAAAGCTTCATTACAGACACCTTACGGCTGATGATTGGAGTCTGGAACTAAAGTAATGTATCCAGAGAGCTTCACCAGAGGTCACAGGGGGCAGAGGGATCTGTCTGTAACTAGGCGTCGTCTGTAAGTCGGGTGTCCTTAAGTTGGGAACTGCCTGTACAGGAAAAACAGTAAAGGGACACATTGAAAAACCCTAAAGTATACTTATCTCTCCAAAAGGCAGCACACAGCTCCATTGGTGGCTTCCAGTAAGAGATTCTTTGTTAAATGCTGTCGATAGGGAAAACTACAATTGTCAACATATACTAATAGGGTTATATTTATCAGGGCCTCTGCGCCACGTCCTGAAATAATCGCAAATCCTAGCTTATTGCTAGCACAATTATTTAGCCCTCTCCGCCACTTTCACGCCAGTTGAGGTGGGGGGGGGGCGCAGCCGTCCATGTGGAGGGCGCCGCCGGCCGGGAGTGGACTGGCGCGGGGGGTGACTTTGCCTGTGTATTGCATGTGCACTCGCTGCAGCCGGTGACTTTTCACATGTGATAAGTATCCAGCTATGTTTATTTCAACCCCAGGCCGGGGTATGATAGATTTCCCCCATAGTCTAAAGCCATCACTTGTGCATCACAAAGTCCCTTTGGAAAACGGTGAATTTAAAATACAGCATTTTTCTTTTGCACCAACTCTGACTTAGTCTCCCACAATGGGGGTCATTTACTAAGGGCCCGATTCGCATTTTCCCAACGTGTTACCCGAATATTTCCGATTTGCACCGATTTCCCCTGAATTGCCCCAGGATTTTGGCGCACGCGATCGGATTGTGGCGCATCGGCGCTCGCAAGCACGCGACAGAAATCGGGGGGGCGTGGCCGAACGAAAACCCGACGGATTCGGAAAAACCGCCGCATTTGAAACAAAAAAAAACTGTCGCGGAGCTTGCACTTACCTTCACTCAGCCCGAGCCGGTGAACTCCAGCGCGTTCCGATGCTCTTCAGCGCAGCAGCGCCACCTGGTGGACGGTGGAGGAACTACCTTAATAAATCCCGTCCGGACCCGAATCCTGCGCAGAGAACGCGCCGCTGGATCGCGAATGGACTGGGTAAGTAAATCTGCCCCAATATCTTCTGAAGCTTTATTTTTTTTAGCCTAAGAAATTGGCACGACGGTTACTCCATTGTTACACCATTGTTCCGGGGCTTATCTATAGAAGAAGCAAAGGAAACATCTACACTGGTGCCTGAGGGGTCCCAAACCATTCACCTCAATGTTTTCTTGTAACTCTTACAGAAGGTGAAGATGGATGAACCCAAAGAAGGAAGCTAAAAGCAGTCCCTGATTCCACCTCCTGTGCGTGGGGTCATTGTTCAAGGAGTTCAATGTCATTATGGGGAACGAAGAGTCTCCATGTAAAAATGAATCTACTATACAAGGTACTACTGCTGTGAGTATTTTATCTTTTATACACTGCGTGTATACATATTGACACAGTCCCGTGTTATTATGAAAAAATTTTCATGTCTGAATTTTCTACTGGCAGGCAAATTGAAATTTTACTATCGTAGAATTTTTTTCCGATGCAAATCAATAGCTTGTGTGATATATGAGAGGTTTACCTATTACTTTCATTACTACTTTTAGTTGCTGTCTCCTCCCTCTTTGCTGTGATGTTCTGCTGTTCCCTATTCACCTTGAAGGGAGGAGGAGGTCATGCGATGCTGTCTGTGTAGCTAGAAGTAGAGCTTTGTATTTTTTCAGCTCTCTTGATTCAGAACTCTCCTGCAAAGGAGATAAAAGGACTACCCTGTCCTTTATCAGTCCCTGCATCCCAAATTGTATATGGACTCTTCACCCCTTCCCCAGCCTTTGCTCTCCAGAATCTATCTTTACAGCAGAGAAGCTGTTAACCCTTTTTACCATTCATGTAACTATTTTACTGCTGGTTTCTACTACTTATAATATGCTCTTTCATGTGATGAAAACTGCCAGGCCTATATAGGATCCCCGTCTAAATTTGGGGTTTGTCTTATAATACACAAAAACACATAAAAATACATACTTAAAGGGAACCTGTCACCAGGAGACCCATTTTTAGCACTCCCCCAGTCCCCACAGAGCATAGTACATACACTGCCAAAGTGTTTTTGTATAAAAAATAGGTTTTACAGAAGAGAAGATATGTTATATTGTACCTTTCATTGGCATCTGCTGTGTGACTAGGCACTCGTCCACTGGGAGTGGCTGGAAAGGAACACTCCCCCCCCCTTGGAAAACTGCTCCTCCACAGTTTTTTTTTTTAATTAGATAAATGGGCTCACAATCCTACCTTTCACATCCAAAACACCAGGCGTGTGCATACCCTCCATAACCCGATCAGAACAAAATATAAACAAATCTTGGTTATGCCAGATTATTATTCAGATTATAAAGTTTGGCTTTTGTTGGCTGCCAAAAAACTATCTTTTGCCAAATTTTTTGCCAATCCTGCCCCACCCAATTCTTATTTGCAATATTGTACGGTTTGGTTTATCATCGCACGAGTCAAACCAAAAATTAAAATATGTTGGGAGTCCACTCATCTTTCCAGGAAATGGTGGGATGGCTTCCATGCTATATAAGGCAAGTTTGGACCCCCGAAAAAAAAAAAGAAAAAAAAAAAACAAAAAAAAAAAAAAAAAAAAAAAAAAAAAAAAAAACAAAACCCCAAATGCGCGTTGTTGTATGTCTGTAATGTAGGGTAGGGTTTGTTGTATTTGTTTGTAGGGATTTCCTGTGTTGGACTGCGGCCTCTGAACAGACGGAATTCAGTCCAGTTATATTTATTGAACACAAATTAAAATGCCCGGTGGGTGAGGTTGCCCAGATTAGCAAATTCCTCGGCGACCCCCCTTCTAAACCTTGTCTAACACCTGCTCGGGAGTGGAGCGATTTGCCACCAAAATTTGCAACACAGTTATCTGCATCATTTAAAGCTACGCGTCTTATATCCGAAAAAAAGAAAAAAAACAAAAAAAAAAAAAAAAAACATGAAGGAAGACACAGCGGATTGTTTTTTAAAGAAAGATTAATTTAACTCAGACGCGAAAACGCGGTGGGGTAGGGGGTTGGGTGTGTGGCGGGGGGGGTGGGTGGGGGTTACGTTGTCTGGACCAGCCTTATACACTGCTTTTTGCATGCAATGATTTATATTAAAAATCAGATGTGACGTCGTCTGGTAAATAAAATAAAAGTAGCAAATATTTGTTGGCAATAAACTCCAGAGCAAAAAAGAGCGAGGTGTTGTAAGAGGGAGGAGAGTTTGGAGTTTGAGACAATGAGTTTGAGGGAGGTGAGGACATGGAGTTTGAGACAACATGTCTGGAGACACCGTTAGAGTGAAGACACCACATGGGTTTTTGGGCCGTTTTTACTAAGTGAGTTTCGATCGTAAAAAACGCATGCGTTAAAAAAAGCCATCAGTTTCTTAAAAAAACGCATGCCGTTTTTGAAAAAAAAAACGCATGCGTTTTTGTCCGTTTTTCCAAATTGCTCAAACGGCACTTAGTAAATAAAAGTAAAACCGGCAAAAAAACTCCATGTTGTGTCTCACCCTTAGGCCGGGCCACACCGGGTGCTTTGTCTCGCTTGCGGCGAGGACAAAGCGCCCTGTGCTGTGGCGACGCCTTAGTCTTTGAGACTTTGTCACAGCCTAGCCTGCCTCATTTATCAACGTTTAGAGTAGATAATCAAGGCACAAAAAACTAAGGTCATGTTCACAGTGTGGCATTGACATTGTGTTTCCAAACCACAAGGCACGGCTTCTCGCGATCACCTACTGAAGATGGCTTCGCATCGTAGATATTAAGCGTGATGCACACACAATCTTACTTCAATGGTGACCGCAAGAGAAAGAAGAGAAGTCTATGCGTTGCTTTTGGAAACATAACACAAACGATGCCCCGTGAACATGGCCTCACAAAAAAAAAAAAATCCCCCAAACTAGAAAAACAAATTTTCCAGAATTGAGGGTCAGTCACTCTGGCATTGAGGACAAATCCCATACGCTAGCGATACTGTGACTGCATTCCTAAGATACAATGTCAGCTAGGGGTCTGAAAAAAATTAACTGATGTGACAGTCCATTTTTTTTCCATGATATGCTGTGAATCAGTATTGGGGGAACATTTACTAGGGCTCTTGTGCTGCACTATTGAGGACTGTGCACGTTTTCTAGGTTAAAACAAACTTGCATAGGCATTTTTTAAAAAAGTGTATGAGCAACAATGTGTAGCAAGAGACACTTTTGTGGCGCAGACTGCGGCTGGCCGCCAAATAGGCTGGTGGCCAAAGGGGACGCTCCATTCCCCCTTATCCCCCCCCCGCCTTCGCCAGCCACCCCCAACTCCCCCCACTCCCCCCTTTCATCCCCCTTTTTCTCCCTTTTCTTTCTAACCTCCCGTCTTATCTCCTACACCCCTCGCCCCACACCCCTCCCCTCTCCCCGTTTGAACCCGTTTTTTTTTTTTTTGGCCGTTTCAAGCAGAGTCCTTAGGCCGAGGTCACACGACCGATAGGCCGTCCGTATAACGCGAGCTAGCTCACAGGGGGAGGTCCTCGGCGAACGCACATGAGTTTCCAGGGAAACGCATGCGAATTGTTAAGCCGATGCATGCGGTTCCTCTGGAAACACTGTGCGTTAGGGGCAGGGAAGGAAAACTAAAAACAAAGCGTGATCAGGTTAGAGGTTTTGGGAGTCTCAAAAGGTTTCTTTAGCGGTTACATGACAAGGAAAAACACTAGACGGAACGTGGTTTTTTCGTTGTTGACCGCGCGGCCTAAAAACCTAATTTAACTAACAAAACCCTTCTAAAACTAAATCTTAAAAAACCTAAAAAAGGGACTCTGATGAGGGCCTTTCAATGATGGTTTCTGTCCAATCCGTTCTTCAGCCTCTGATTAACATGATGATGCTGTTAATTGGGTTTTTAGTAGAAGCATTGGAAAGAAACGCAAATGTAAACCTTGGACATGTAATTCAAGGATGACTGAAGTTTTGGAAATGCGGCAAAACAGCATCAAAAAAAACAAATGAAAACAACAAATCGTGTTTGGGGTTTGTGAGCGAAACCTCCATCTGAACTGATTATGGACAGACGAGAGCCGCCATTTATCTTGAAATTGAGTTTAATGGCGTTATGTTAAAAGGTTGACACACACAACAAAGATGGTGAACGCGGTCATTAACGCCCTCTCGAAACACCATCAAGCACTTAACCTCCCTTATATTCCGAATGCCCTCTAACACCACACAAATCTTAACCCATTCTATTTTCCCCGGGCTCACCCTTCTCCTCTCCAGCAATCCCCACCGAACCTCTTTACTACCCTCCCTATCGCCACCTCCTATACGGCATCTCCCTCTTTCCTACCTACTCCCCCCTCTCCACACCCCCCCCCCCCTCCACACAACTTGTGCGCGCTCACTACTCCCCTATCCTCCCTCCCTTCCATCCAAACCAGTGTAAGGAAAGTGATTTGAGCTTAATTATACACCGAAAGAGCACTTTGTAGTGAAGTTGCCCGAAATGTTGTTCTAACCAATGTTAAACTTTAAATTTTTTCATGTCCACAAAACGCAAGCATTAAAAAAGGACGTTTAAAAAAAACCGAAGCAAACAGGAACAAAACGCAACAGGACATTGCCAGTGTGAAAGTTTGCCATAATCCAGGTTTATCAAACCCCACCTGCAGATTTTAATCAGGAGGGAAAAGTAATAAAAACTTCAGGCTCTCCTGAATAACCGGTAAAATATATTGTTAAACATCCAAATGGGATCATTTCTTTACAGATGTACAGAAAAAAAAGTACCATCGTGCTAAGCCAAAGGCTCTCTAAATGGAGGATGATACAATACAATACTTTACCCAAGACTAGTAAAGAAGAAGTATACTAGACAATAGGGTGCTCACGAGCTGAACTGATCCCAAATAGGGCTCACTCTGCCACAACTGAAGTTACTCTGACAGTTGTTGATCTGGAGAGAAGCGGGAAGTTGCGTTGTGTGATCAGTGGAGCAACACATCGGTCCCTCCAGAAAATAATCCCATATGTATTCAGGGCTAATGAGAAAGAAAGTGGATGATTGTTAAACGACTAATACAAAACTTGCCAAAAGGTGATGAGGACATTTGAGACAGAACCATTTGAGCACATATAAAAATCTCATTTGAAAGGCAAGATGCCAAACAATTTTGTTTTCAGGCAAACCTCCGGGAAAAAAAAAAAACCCATTTCCAATACTAATAGAAAAGCATTCAGGTAGTTGTAGTATTTTGGATACGGTTGTGGTGAGAAATGTTCAAGATGTCACTCTAAGCAAATGGAAATTGGATGAGCACATTGGTTTTTTTAACTTTAGATTTTTTCTCTTTTATTTGGACAAACAAATATCCAGAATATATAATGCCGCCCAATGGGTTTTTTACCAAACACACGGTTCACACGGTCTCTTTTGATATTGAATAAAAAAACATGCGCTTTTTTAATGTTTAATGTTCGCATCGGGGTTTCTGTGGAAACGCCTGACGATCGGGGAACGAGCCGTGAAGGCGTTTCATAGAACACGATGCGATCGGACCGCCCCGGTGGACGCGCGGTGGTTGGGTGGTTGTCTGCGTTTGCAACGCAATCGTGGGATAGCGCCCTCAAACCAGCCAAAACGCCTGGTAAACGTACAAAAAGCACACATTTAAAAATGCAGGCGTTTTCAGTCCATTTAAAAACGGACCAGAGAACGACGTGTGACACGCCACCTGAGGAACCGCTCAAAGTTGCTTTGGTTGCATTTCATTGCGTTTGAAACGAATACAACAGCTGATGTGAGGTAATTTGCCTAATTACATACCGTTAAGTTTGTAAATGCAATGTTAACAAATGCGTTAAAACATGCGTTAAACAGTCAACGTTTTACGATGCGTTTGTAAGCGGAAACGTAATAGTGATGTACATAGGCAAATCACCTCTCCCGGGTTGTATATGCGTTTCAAAACGAATGAAACGCAGGGCGGTGCCACATGCACCACTGGTCTGCGTTTGAAAATGCAAACGCAGACAACCCGCGTCTACCGGGGCGGGCCGCGTCCCCCCAAAAACGCATGGCGTCGGTCTATGGAAACGCCTGCGATCGGGAAACAAAAGCGTAGGGTTTGTGGATTTGCATTAACGCGAGTCCCGATCGCAGGCGTTTCCATAAAATGGCGATTGCAAATCAGGCCAGGGCCTCCCTGTTGGCGCGGCTTCTGTATGCGTTTTTCAAACGCAGACAAAGCGTGCGTGTGTGTGGCACAGCCTTCGACCTGGGGCCACATGTGGCGTTTTGAACCATTTTGATCTTGGGCTGTTTTTAAGCAGTCTGTTTTTAAAAACTGTTTTTTGAAATTGCATCTTTTTGTGACCAGGAGATATTGGTAAGTTTTTTAAAAACCTGTCAAAAACACATGCATTTTTAACGGACTGCTTTAAAAACGGGTTTAAAGCGTCACGTGTGCCGCCGGTCTTAGGCCAGCATCATACAGCGGTGTATCACATAAGAATATTACACATGAACGTACATGAAGGAACAATCCAGTCCACAGCGATCGCACATTGAATAATACATGGTGCAGGGCCTGAAGGAGGAGGAGCATGGATGCAAGTTTTAAAAATACAATGAAATGAGTCCTGCTCCGCCCTTCAGGCACGGCCACCATGCATTATTCGATGCATCACTGTGACTGAAAATGATCCTTAACGTTTCCTGGAAAAGTTTACTCATTGTCCATACATTTTGCAATTATCATATGGGTTTGTAAGATACAGATAATACAAACTGTTTCAAAGATTCAATCCAAATTTATCAACTGATTTGTGCCAGGAACGGAAATGAGGTCACCGCTGACTTCGCATTAGGCTTTCCCAAATGGATTCTGGACACCCCCTCAGGCGAGTTCACCACGTTCGTTTTTGACCCATGCGGTTTCATTGCGTTTGAACGCATATACAAAAGATGAGGGGCGGTGAATTTGCCTAATTACATCTACTTGTTAAAATTTCCGTTTACAAAATGCATAGTAAAATGCGCTGTTAACGAATGTGTTAATCACGTTAACAATGTGTTTTGTTAACTACATGCGTTAACATTGCATTTACAAACGTACGGTATTGAAGTAGGCAAGATCACCTCTATCAGCGTACATGTATATGAGTTTCAAAATGCAATGAAACGCGACAAAACGCAACGTGTGAAACGCGCCCACAGCGATAAGATATATTTGTAAAGATTTACTGTTCGGGGTGTCTAACACTCATGGATTCTTCTCACAATTAAGCTCAATTGCGCATGAAATGTATGGATACGTCGTATGCTTTGCAGCCCACCCTCATGGTGGTAGTCTGTTAAAATTAGTTTCTATCAGCAAAAAGGGCTAGTGCATTATACATGTCATCTGTTTTTGCGGATCCACATTACAAAACAAAGGCCTGGGCTGGGTACTGGGTAATTACTAGCTGTCCAACAAAGTGAAGGCTGTGGTCACACGCTCGCAACTGGATTGCGTTTAAAAAAAACACAATGCAGACAGAATGCGGCAGGGGCTCGGGCCCAAGGAGATACGTTTTCAATAGAAGCGCAATGCAATCAGTATTGATTGGTGTTCTGCCTGCAAACAATGATCAGTTAATGTGATCGGGTTCAAGACCCTTTCATATGGATTGTGTTGTAAAGCAATACAGACAAAACGGGGAACACAACCAAAGGGCTTCATGATTATACCAAAGTATCATTTAGTAATAAGGCCAAGAAAAAGACTCGAGTCCACTTTTAGAATAAAACAAATGTTTTTTCCCCTATTAAATTTGATAATTTTGCTCTACAGAAAGTCATCCAGGCCCTCTTGAACAATGGTTTTACCTTTAGGAACACGTGGCGTTTGAACCTGTCTTTAAGCAGCCTCCGTTAAAAAACAGCAGCGTTAAAAAGCATGCATTTTTTTGAAAACCGCATCCGTTTTTGACCCTTTTAGCAATATCTTAATTTTTATTAAAAAGGGGTCAAAAAAACGGAGGGTTTTCAAAAAACGCAGGCATTTTTTAAAGGAGTGCTTTAAAAAAATGGCCCATAAAAACGGGTTTCAAACGCACACATGTGCCGCGGCTTTAAACTGATGGAACAAAGATGACACCGATGGCTCTGAAAGTTTCATGTCAGGGAAACCCGGGTTCACATTCGCGTTTTTGCTGCATATTAAAACTCATGAATGCAAGAAAAAAAAGAACGCCTCCAAAAAATATTATTACTTCCACAAGAAACATGCGATTTTCCAAAGCTTTCAAAAACGCAACAAAAAACGCCCATGATATGAACGCAGACTGTATCAATTAAAAAAAAAAAAAACACTGTATTCAAGGCTACACAGTCTGATTATGGGTTTTTTTATTTGGAAATCTTGAAGAAGTCATTATTAGATACAAAGTTTAAATCGGTAGGTAAATTGAAGGCGCCTTCACATGATGAGTTGCCTTTTTTTTGCTGCAGTTTTAACCGCAGCCAGTCCAGAAATCTCATCTTCTGCAAATGCTAAAAACACAGCATGTCAAATTCTGGGTATTGCCAGCAATTCTTATTTCGTATGGAAAAGGTGAAATGCCCGAGGGACGCGCATTCACCCTGGATTTTTGGCTACCTTGGGTTCCCGTTTTTTTGCACTTTTGCACCATTTAATGAATGCGTGGAAATACCCATATATGCATTATGTAGTATAGCCGATATGGTAGGATCCATCCAGACAACCTAGGTAGAAGTACCCAAGGGTGAAAAACAGCGAAGAAAAATAAAAAAAATATAATAAAAAACCATAATAAAAATTCAAATCACCTCCCTGTCCCTAGAACTGATATAAAGTAGAAATACACAGTACAAATCATGAGCAAATTAGGTACTTCCGTATGAACATGGTCTGATCTATCAAAATATAATAAGGTTTTTAATTGCGTTTAACCGTAACGGAAAATAGCTCCCAAAGTTGTGAAATGAATTTTTTTGCCCTTTGAAAAACTAAAATTCAACAAAAAGTGATCAAAAGATGTACAGTCCTATAAATGGTTAGCATTGAAAACGTCATCAAAATGACCCCCACAACCAGTCCGTACACCAAGTATGAAAAAGTTACTAGTACCAGAAAATTGGCTCCTAAATCAAAAACATTTTTTTTTGTAAAAACCGTTACAAAATTGGTATCTCGTGATTGATTGCACCGGACCAAAGACTAAAAGTGACAGGTCATTGCGCGGCCACCAAAAGTTAACCATAAAATCCAAGTCCAACAAGGAAAACAAACCAAGGCATTCTTTCAACATTTCCACTGCATTTGGAATTTTTTTCCGCTTCACAGTACACGGCAGGAATATTCAAACCTATCACTATGAAGTTGCAATTCGTTACACAGAAAAAACAGCCCCACACAAGCCCTCACAATAAATCAAAAAGTTATAGATTTTGAAAGTGGGGAGTGAAAAATGAAATTTAAGGGGTTTAAAATATTTGTTGCAACGTCGTACTAAATAAGCAGGTCGGATCGTGTTTGTTATCAGCAGGCAGTCATGCGGGATTCATTAGGGGCACGGCCCTTGCCAGCGGTATCATTGTAGGAAGAAGCCGGCAGAGATGCGATCGATGCTGCCGGCTTCTCCACCAAAGTGACCGGGCCTGGGTGTGATTGGCCGCCCCCTTATGAAATCAGGCCGGACTGCCAGACACCAGAACTCGATCCCACCTTATTTAGTAATAGGTCGGATCGGCTTAAATAAATTTACTGGACATAAATTAAAAAAAAACGGCTAGGGAGGACAGGGGCTTGGGGAGAGGATTATGGGGGGAACATTTGGGGGGTGGGTTTTCCAAGGTGACAGGTCCTTCTTTTTTCAATTTGACCTTAAAATCGTAATTAATCCACATTCTTTTTCCTGTAACATTAAAAAATAAATATGCACCTTTGAAAATCCCATAACTATAATACATTTACAAAATGGGATTTCCACACCAAAATTGCCCTAAAGTATGTCACTGACATAAGGGTAAGACACAATGTTTGCTACAATTTCCGGGACAAGCAAAAAGCTTCAGGGCGCACCATGGATAGTTCACTAGTGCTCCCTCATTCACTCCCACGCCAACGTCACCTAACCGGTATATCGATACCACGCACACCCCCCCCGCTATCCACATTAAATCACAATCCTGAATTCGCCCCCTGCCCTCCCTCTGCCTAACCCACTCTCGTATACAGTTTTGCTACCCATCCCCCCCCTTTAAGCCACATGTCAATCATCACATCCCCCTCCCGGCAGCCTAATCAACCCTCATCCACCTGTTCACCATTCCGCCCAAAACAACTCTCCAACACCCTCTGTCTCGCCTCACCCTCTATCTCCCTCCTGCATCCCTACCAACCCCCATCCCCACACCCTCCTGTTTGACTCTCCCTTCTTACCCCACCCCCCTAGCGCCCCACTTCTCCACTTTATCCGCGCAAGCCCATCCAATTATATCTCCCCCCCCCATACCGTCCTCTTACGCACCGCACCACACCACTTTAGCCGATTTCCCTATCTCCCCTTCATGTACTCCCTCCCCCGGTATGACCCAACCTCCTTCCCATCCTTCTCTCACCCCCTTTCTATTTTCTGTGCCAGGTAAGTTACCCCACCATTTTCCCGGGCCTAGCCCTCAGTGCGGGGAAAAACTAGAAAAAGGTGCACCACCAGCGGGGGACTTTCGAGGAAATAATCGTCTACAATGGATATTTCATTACTTGTACATAGTCCATATGTCATTCCTTATTGCGGTTTGCTATTGTCAGGATACATGTAGTTATTGATTGTATATTGGATAGTGCGAGTATCACTGCAGCGAGATCCAATGGTTTTTAATTACTGGATGTAAAATATGAATCGAGTAATTATTCAATGACTACCCCGCTGGGGTAAAAAATGGCCTCCCAATTATCGGATGGGCTTGACCTGTGTCATCCTGATGACTATCCATCTCTGGCTGTCTGCACGCTTCTCAGGGTCTTAAGCAGTCCCTACACAAAGGAAGCTGCGTGAAGAAACAAAAGTATAATTTATATTAAACTGGCGAAAGAAATATCTTTCTCCTTATATTAGAACGTATTTCTAAAGGTGGAACGAAAAGGTTAGTAGCTTTTTGCGCCCAAAGAGAAGGTCACATGGGACAATCACGGAAAACTATTGGGAGCTATAGAATAGAAATTTTCACACATTATATGACCTGGGGAGGCATGTAGGGGATTTTTTTGATATACAGGTATTTACACTAGATGGGCGTTAGATGGGGCACGTCTTCTCGGGGTATTTTGTCCACATCAGACACAAAAACCAATCCACTAACTTTATACTGAGAACGGGACCTTCACCCAATGAAAGCTCTCATACATCGTGTTCCTTGCTCTCAACTACACCTATGTATACAAGAGATTTCAGCCTGAAACAGACATTGAAAACAGGCAGAAGGGACGCTTCCTCACCCAGTGAAGTGATAGGAGCTAAAACAGCAATAAACTGAGTAAAGTTGCAAAGTAGTGGTTTTTTAAAAATCAGTAGGGGATTAAAATTTGATCATTATTCTTCATGGGAAAACCTAGTTTTTTATATTCATCCAGCTTTCATTGGCCCCATACTACCAAGAGATTTAAAAAGGGTGGGGGTCTTGGACATATAGGGGCAGCCAGGATTTACTTACCGGTCCTCCATTCGCGATCCAGCGGCGCGTCTCTGCGTGGATCGGGTCTTCGGCGACCAATAAGGTTAGTTCCTACGACGTTCCACCAGGTTGCGCTGCGCTGTATGAAGTCCCGCCGGAATGCCATGAAATTCACCGGCCTATTTCCTAGTGAAGGGTAAAGTGCTGACGTTTTTTTTTTGTTTTTTTAAATGGCAACGGTTTTTCCAAATCCGTGGGGCAATACAGGGGGAAATCGGCGCTGAACTCGGAATGATGGTAACACGTCGGGAAAACGCGCATCGGGGGAGGCCCTTAGGTGAAATGGAGAAGGGACACAAGAATAGTTTGGGCACATGATAGGACTTCCTGTCATGCCGAATTTTAGTCAATCACAACAGAAGAGATCTAAGGCCTCTTCTCTTCACATAGCGTTTTGAGTTTCACGTCAGGGTCTGCAATGCCGTGAAAACTGACGTTTTTGGATCTGCGTTTTGTTCCATTCTTCCTTGGAGTAATTAGCGTTTTGGTTTTTCACGCGCTTGTTGTAGCGTTTTTTTGCGCTGCTACGTTTTCGGCGCAGTTTAGACAAGCAGCGAGTCATGGAGAATCGAGCTTTTTCAAAGGGACCATGGTTTGGGAAAAATGTGTATTTAATTAAAAATATTGTTCTTCTGATAAGTTGCAAACATATGCGATCTATTTCTTCACTGTTCCATGTATATATCTCCCGACAAGTTAGCAGATGTAGGAAGAAAGTGGAGAATAGAATCAAAACCAGTGAAACACAGTGAAAACGTGACCACAGGAATCACTTTAAGAGAAACAACACAGTGCAGACACAGTGCAGAATAGATTACAGTGTTCGGACCACATCTGCTTACTGTCGGGAGATATCGCCGCGGAACCGGTTGTGGCCAAACGATGTGAAGAACAATATAGTTCTGTGACGAACAAAACGAGACAGAGCAATAGAGAGGGGGATGGGTGAGAGAGTAGGAGAGAAACAATCTGCAATGTGTTCTTCACACCTAATATTGTTATTCACTTTCTATTTGGCCGCAACGTCCGCGAGTATTCCTACAAGTAAGCAGAAGGTTGCCGAACACATCTGTAATCTTTCGCACTGTGTTCTGCACTGGGTTTTTATCTAATCGTCCTGTGTTCACTGTAGGTTCACTGGTTTTATTCTATTCTTCACGTTCTTCACATCTGGCTAACTGGTCGGGAGAAAATACCGGGGAACAGTGAAGAATAGATCGCAGATGTTTGCAGATCATTGGTAAGTTTTTTTTAATTAAATAGATCGTTCGCAGCCAGGAGAGGGAAGGGAATAATACTGGTTATTATGGTCACCGAGCCACCATTACGTATACAAACGCATTGCACTCGCAGTTGCACGGTTGCAATGATTGCGAGTGCCATGCGGTTCTTTGATGTGCATTCTCCAAGTAGACTTGAATGGGCGTGCAAACTGCGGTGACTCGACAAAAAATAGAGCCAATGCTGCGATTTTGACGCGGGTGCAAACGTGATGTAGAACGCAAGCCCCGAGACACGCGCGTCAAAAAACAACGCTAATGGAGGAAAGAGCCATGAATACAATGGGACAGAGTGCAATGCAAGTTTCTGCGCGGTCAAATGCAGCGCAGAATTCGGCGTGAAAAACGCCAGTGTTAGAAGGGGCTACTCCAGGGATGAAGAGTTGTAAAAAATGAGCACACTTACAAACTAGTGTGTTTAAAAAAAAATGCTTTACACTTATGCAACTAACACTATAGAGCCCCTAAGGCTCATTTGCATAAGGTCAAAAAAGCCCTTTTTTGTATAAAAACACGACCATTGGAGAGCAAAAAAGAAAGGTGGCTCCTGCCAGAGGGGACCACACCACCAGCATGTAAGGTAAGTGTGCATGGTTTACAAGCTCATCCTGGTGGTAGATGTTTCTTTAAAAGAACACAAGCTTACAGGGAACCCTTAGTTTTAGCACTGTAATGTTTGCTATGACTACCATGACTGTTGCAGTGTGGTGTAAATTTCTTACCTGGTATCGTGTATTGTACATGCTTTCTCTTGAGGGGCCTATAGGCGATGTAATCCAACCCGGCTCCTCATAGGGAAAACAGTGTACGATGTGGCAATGTACGCCGCATAATCCGCCGAGGATCGGGGTGGAGTGCACTGGGGAGCACATTTCTACTAGAGGGTATGAATCCCCGTTTGGGTTTTCTTGCAGATGAGGGCTGTGGGACGACTAACTTTAGAGTGCACACGTACGACTTAGTAGAGTGTGTCTCAGCGTCACATGAGACCCGTGGATTTTGGTGCAAGAGATCGAGGTTTGCCCGGGCCGGTGTGACAAGGGCCGGAGGAGGCGATGGCTTTTTACAAACAATTGTTTGTCGCAAAAAATCGCATACATAAACCGAGACGGAGAGGTGGACTCCGGTAACTCCGCGGACTTCAGACAGCAGCGACACCTAGGGACTAAGGCGCACGACCTTAGTGAATCCCGGCGAACCCAAAATCAGTGTTGGATAACGGCCACTGGATCGCACGGGGACGGGTAAGTAAATCTGCCCATTGTGGCCGGTTATACGTCCCCCTGACGGTTGTGTGTATGTGGCCTTATAAAGATAGAACAGACAACAAGCCTTCTCTTAGTGCTTCCTTTATTTGAGTTTAAATTGAAACAATCTTTTTCATTCTGATAATAACAGTAAACTGACGGGGGTACAGTATGACAAGTACAGGTGATCAGTGATTAATTAGCCATAATGAACAATTTTGTCCACCACATCTTGCTGGAGTAAATGGAGATGGGTTTTATAGCTTAAATAGGACAGACAGAGCGGACAGCTCTTTTTTCAAAGGTGGTTGACTTCCTTTAAGTTTTAAATACCACGTCAAGCACGTGAATACCACACACAAGGCGGCAGCTAGATTGCTTTTGGCCAAGATAGGAGGCGGAGATTGGAACTAGATTGATCAAATGGAGACGGCTCTGTGCTTCTGTCGTTTTTTAATGAACATTTGCTTCTTTGGTGTGTCCCCATTTTTCATGGTTGTTAGAAAAAGGAAGGAATTTCAAGAGTGTGAGCCAAGGATCTCATTTTCTCATAGAGGCACATGGATAGCATCCAGTGCACCGTTTTCACCACAGGACCATTCTGTTCACACATCGGCAGCACAAAACCGTATCACAAAGACTTGTTCTACTATTAACAGAGCAGCGCTGAGCGACGTATGTGCTTTCCATTAAAAAAGTGGATTGACCTTCTTACTCACGAACTTCAGCGGGATGAATATTATTCTTGTAGGATCCAATGGTTGAGACCAATCAATTTGTCGGGAGGGAGCGGTTATCAAGACCAAATAGGGCTCATATTACTAAGGCGTCTGAACGCCGCACTTTCGTATAGGATTGCCCGAATATGGTCCATTTGAGTACGAATGCCCCGGGATTATGGGCTCACGCGATAGGGATGGTGCGCGCTTCAGAGTCGGCTTTCACGCAACAGAATCGGGGGCATGGCCGTCGGACAACACGACGGATTCGGAAAACAAACGCGCAAGTCGCACTCCATGCACAGGAAGAAGAAGAAGGAGAACTCCAGCGGGACCTCGGGCGCAGGAGACGGCACCTGCTGGATCTCAGGCGCCGACCTTAAGTGAATCCCGGCAGACCCGAAATCCGGTATGTTCCCATTACTCTCCTAAAAATGGCCTCGCTATTTGTTCGGTGGCAGTGCGTTATTTAAATGCTGCTGGCAATGTTGCAAGCAACATGTATAGGGTTGCTCCCTACATCGCATCCTCATCCTCATAGACTGTACGCTCTATGTGTCACCCCTATCCTCATAGACTTAAGCTCTTGTGTCACCCCTCATCCTCATAGACTGATAGCTCTTGTGTCACCCCCACCTCATTAGACTGTACATTCTTGTGGTACCCCTTTTCCTCATAGACTGTAAGCCTCGTGTATCCCACACCTTACTCAGAGTCGGTAGCTCTGTGTAACCCCATCATCCCATAGGCTGTAAGATCTTGTGTCACCCCCTCATCCTCATAGGCTGTAAGCTTCTTGTCTTCACCACCCCATCCTGTAGATGTAACCTCTTGTCTACCCCCTCATCCTCATAGACGTTAGCTCTTGTGTCACCCGTTTTATCCTCATAGACTTAAGCTTTTGTGTCACCCTCCCTCCTCATAGACTGTAAGCTCTTGTGTCAACCCATCATCCTCATAGGACTGTAAGCTCTTGTGTTACCCATCATCCTCATAGGACTGAAAGCTTGGGTCACCCCCTAATCCTAATAGACGTAAGCTCTGTGTCAACCCTATCTCATAGACTGTAAGCTCTTGTGTCAACCCCCTAATCCTCATGGGCTGTAAGCTCTTGTCTCACACCTCATCCTTGTGACTGTAACCTCGGTCTTACACCCCTCATCCTCATAGACTGTTAGCTCTTGTGTCACCCCCGTATCCTCATCAGACTTTAAGTTTTGTGTCACCCTCCATCCTCATAGACTGAAGCTCTTGTGCAAACCCCTCCATCCTCATTAGATGTAAGCTCTTGTGTCACCCCTCATCCTCATTAGACTTGAAAAGCCTATTGGGTCACCCCCTCTCCTCCTAGACTGTTGTAAGCTTTGTTCACCCCTCATCCTCATAGACTGTAAGATCTTGGGTACCCCCTCATCCTCATAGAATGTAAGGATCTGTGTGTCACCCCGTTAAGGATGGTCGCACTGGTTTCGGACGCCATCTTGAATACTGTCCGACCAGTATCATTAGCTACAGCGGCCATCCATGTTCCCTGACCATTGCTCAAGTTAATGTAATGATTCAAAATTCATTTTTGGAACCTGTTGCTCGCCTCCTGTCAGAATTACCTGGACATGTAATGAGAAGCCAGTCTGTCCTCGAGTGCTGCCATAATAATATGATTCCAGGAGCCACTTATCCACGCCTTCTTCAGCAAATTAGTATATTTAAACACAAAAAAAAGTATCTGGGTGACAAGTCTCGAGAAAAGCGCCACAATTAATTACTTTTTTCAAGAATGTGTGCTGCTGCATAGTTGGAGTATACTATTTTCACACCCCTTGATGATTTTGCCGTCTGATATATATTATGCATTTTGATTATTAAACGGTTAGAAGATCTGACTAAGAGATTAGCGCGTTATTGTCTTGGTCCTTATGTGCAAATCATGAACGGGTAATTAGGGACGTCACCTTACAAAAGTAGGGGGCTGTTGGGCCTGCCATAAAAATTCCCTAACAATATTTGGCGTCCTTTCCTGGGTGGGCTTAGAAGGTAAACAAAACCAACACCAGACAGCCTCCGGTGAAGTGTCCCCGCGGCCTTGGGTGAACAGAACTGGACCAGAGCACTCTCAGGGTAAAGATATTAATTTTTCTTGGTCTACCGTGATATGGTCATTCTGGTCACTGGTTGACGGACCGGCGGTAAGACGTTCTGTGTCTGTATTTGCCAATGGGGTTTCAGTAACCTAAAGCTCATGTTTTTGGCAAAGAACCACTTTGTAAGGTTGATGGACAGAACGGGACAGAGACGGATGGTAAGACAGTCTGTGTGTTAGCTGAAATGTGGGACGGGAGGGAGTGCCTCTTAGAGGTCCCACACTGCAAAGTAGGGAGATACTGTCGTTTGATTGTCAGATTATCAAGTGTCTATAGTATGTTGGACTAGTGTCATAGGGTGCCATAGAGGTAGAGAGCTCAATTTGTGCACGTAAGCGGAGACCCACTTGATCAAGTGTGCGTTTAGCTTCATTTTGGAGTAGAAGACTTTGTGGATGACTGTAAGAACTAGTAGTGATCGGGTAACGAGTCAGACGGAGGTGAATTGGGTAAACGAGTCAAGGAGAGAGTAGTTCAGTTGAAAGAGAGTGATTTGTGTTAAGAGTCAATAGGGGACTTTGGATAATAAAGAGTCCTCTTAGTGGAAGTCTGGTATATAGTTTCTTTGGGGTCGGGCACACAAGGTGTAGGATTCGTTGTATTTGGGGGACAGGGTTTGGCAGTGTTGCAGTTGTAGACCCATTTGTGATGGGAAGAGAAGTAAGACAAAGTAAAGTAAGCCACCAAGGGGCGGCCTAGAAAAAGCTACTCAGATGTTCCCACATGGAGGGGAAAGATGCACAGAGACACAGAAGTTGTGTTGAGTTGAGTTAAGTAGGACTGATGGAAAAGTGCAAAGTTGACATGATGGACCCCAAAAGGGCTGGTAGGTGTGTTGAAAATGATAAGTAATAGTGAAGGTTTGAAGGTTTTGGGATTGTCAGATGATATTTGATGATTGTACAAGTGAGATAAACTTTGATCAGATTTGCCAAAACAGACACTATAGCTCCGACTTGACAGACGGACCAGGACCAGAGTGACGGGACATTCAGATGGGCCCAATGAAGAAAGAGACAGGGCAATAAGGGACATTTCAAAGTTTGATGTGGAAAGAATTTGAGAAAAGAGATTTTATTCTATTTCCTTGGAGTGAAAAAGGCCCTGTGTAATCCGGAATCCACCTGTATATGGTGGTTAGGAGAGATTACACGCCCTACCATCTTTCAGTGGCGGCCATCTTAAGTCAGTATTTTCAGTGGCGGACACTTTTTAAGTTATCGTCCCTTCAAGTCCCATCTGAAAAGTGGATTGCTGTTGGCAGCCATAAAAGCTGTTGTGGGCTTTGTAGGAGAACACGCACCATGTTTAGGGCGGCTGCTAGTGGTCCTGGATGAGGGAGGTTGTTGTTGAGTATTATATTAAAATTTATTGATCCCGACAATTAGAGAAAAAATTTACTATGAAAAAGTGTTGCAATGTCTCGGGCACCTGCTTTCTGGGCATTTAAGGGGGGTTAACAAAAGGGGTGGGGGCGTTGGAGCGGGCGTTTTTTTGTTTGTGAAGAACAGACATGTTGCTGGTGTTCTTATATACGAGAGAGAGGACGATAGTGACCTGATGTTCCGAAAACTGAATTATCCAATACTTGGTTTGCTTGGAATCTGTGTTTTTTCTGTATCTCGTGGTTTACAGGTAGGTGAGAACATTACATTTGCGGAGGGGTTAGACGCTGCATTTAGACTTCTCCCTGACAATATAAAAAGACTTGAAGGAAGTTATGTGGTTGTGGAAACAGGGATACGTATGATGTGATTGTCCTCCTGTACCCCAATGAAACAGGACTAAACAAGATGAGCCCCCCAACTGTATTACAAGCCTATGATGACTTTTGTCCTTTTTGATAAAAACCATCTTAAGTGTACCTGGATTGCATTGAGACGTTGGAGTCTGGCCAGAATTATAGGCAGCACAGGAACAATGGACTGGAGATGTGTGGAGGGACTTCTGAACATTGCGTTCAAGGGAAATAGAGGATGTTTCACAGACACGCCAAAGTGCGAAAACATCTCGAAGTCTCACCGACCAACCAGTGGGCGTTCGACGGGGAGGAGACATACTGTAGTGAGTGGCGGAGACGGCCCGACAGGGGCAAGACAAAGGGGGGGGTTACGGACAAGGATTGCGTCAGCGAGAACAGCCACCCCAAAACAGAGTATCGCCTCTTTCATTGTAGAACTCCCCCCTGCTAGTCGATGATGATTGAGCCATTTCGGTCAAGAAAAAAGGACTAAGAAAGAACAGCCGGATACATGTGCATGGTCCTATGACGTCCAACGCTGCCAATGAGTGTTGTACTAAAGCCCAGTGGTCCTAGCCCATAAATGCAGCCAGTACCTTGAGAGTGACATATTATTTCACTGTAACCTATTGTAGATTACCACATAGGGGGGGTTAAAACTCACCCAGCCAATACCCCAGGCCTACAGGGATTGCTGGCAGACAGCCCCCTTACTGATGTTCTCCTTTTCAGTAGGCGGAGGACCTACTGTTGTGTTTGCCAGGCTGCATTTATTGACCTTATGGTTTTCGTTCAAGAAGGGTTGCAAAGTTTCCAGAGATACGCTCCAGTCACTGCCAGGAGAAGGTGGATTATCCTAGGCCACTGCTTCTCAGCCCAGGCAGACCCTGACAGAGGAAGGAAAATGAAAGATGGCAGTTCCGAATGTGCCCCGACCATTGAGGCCTAAGCCCATCACATGTTTCTAGGACTGGCCAGCTCCGGCAGCCTGGGAACGTTCTGCTTGCCTCCAGCGATGTGCTTGCCCCTTTCGAGGAATTGACTCTTCCCCATTTGCCTTAGTCAGGAGGCCAATTATTGATTCAATAGCCCTAAGCTCGCAAGTTTCTGCCCTGTACCTAGGCACATTCCACTGAACAAGACCTTTATTTTATTTTGCCAAGGAGTATCTAGGAGACAAGGGTTACTAGAACAGGGAACGCGGGGGTGGCATCCCCAGTGGCTCACTATTAGGCACGCCTGTTAGACTCAGGTGGGAGGGGGAGCAGCAGGGGTCAGTAGCTGCACCGACAGCAATCTGCGCAAGAAGGCAGTGAGTGATCCTAGACCCTGATCACTCGTTTACAGTGCAAAACCCCACCACCTTGCAACAGGGTCCTCACCCACGTTACAGCCCAGGCTCTGAGCAAAGCCGAAAGCTTAGACTCCAGTGGGCCACTCCTGATGCCCCCAGGACACACTGATAAGGTGCACAACGCTATGAAATCCATTCATTCTATCGCCAGTCTTCCGAGATTTCAGAGTAGGGGAGGAGAAGGGTGATCAACCCAAGATGTTGAGTTTTTTCTCATAGATGGCTCAAGGTCGCAGGAGAAGGACAGAGGTTCTACACTGGATATACAGTGTCAGTGGTGCACATGAGGTAGTACCGCGAACCACTCCCTCCACACAGATCAGCGCAGGATGGTGAGGTGATGAAGTGACGGCACTCAGGGAATGCGCTACAGTGGTGGAAGGTATATAAAAGCGGGAACATCGTATAAGTCAAGGTATAGTTCTGGGGTCTAAACACGACTATGGACCCTATGGAGGCTAGAGATTTCCCTACATCGCATGGAAACCCCTTGAAGCATGCAGGCTGGTTAAAGAGCTCGGGATGCTCTCTTACTTCCAAAAGAGGTGGGGATATAATAAAGGAAAAGCACACAAAATTTGGTAACCACAAGCCAAGGGCAAGTATGTTGCCTGACGGGATGGCGGAGGGCCAGCTGCAAAGATGGAACCCAGAGGACTGTCCTGAAGTCTCAGCGGTTGGAGTTCTGAGCAAAAGTTTTGATCACAGGTGGTGTTACAGGTCCCTGGTGCCCGGAGAGAAGTCATCAGAAGTGAAGGAGTGTGGAGGAAGGAAAGCTGGAGCACAAATGCGTGGGACCTGGATGCTGGCGAGGAAGAGGGTGGCCTGGCAGGAGCCAGCACCCGACAGTTAAGTCAAAGTAGCCCACGGAACACACACATATTCCAAAATTGGCCATGCTAGTGCTCCATAATACCACAGTGCCGTTTGCCCCGGCCGTACTACCCGTCACAAGATTAGTTGAAAGGTTTACGTTGTCCCGACCACAACCGGTGTAAGGTGGTAAAGACCCCACAGAAGGTGACACCAAGCGCGCTGTATCCCTTACGAGACTGCAGATGGATTTATCCAGTACCAAAAACGTGTGAATAGGAATCAGTGCTGTTGTGCATTGATCTTTCTTTCCAGGGTGGCCAGAAAAGCTTCTCCATATGACCAAGGCTACTGCCAGAGATGCAGCCAAAGAAGTTGGGAGTGAGGTTTTTGGCAGGTTTGGGACTTACAGAGACAATAGAGTCCGGTCCAGAACCCACTTCACGGGACAGGTAAAAGAACGAACCTTGTCCCTCGTGGGTTGTAGAAACAGGACCTGAAACCCCTTAGCATCCCCAAGGTAGTGGTGGGATTTTTGAAGATCTAAACGGCACTTTAAGTAGAGACCAGAAGGCCATGGAAGAAACCGGGAAAACATTGCGGACCACCCCCAAAAGAAAGATGGGATTGTCCCCCTTTGAAGTAACTTTTTTTTTTTGGCTGTTTGCACTAAGCCCTACTTCCCACAGATCCATAGATGGGGGCAGGAAACCAGGTTGGAAACATGCCACACAGTTGAGCCAGGCTGAAAACGGTCGGCAACAAGTTGTTTCTGATTCCTTTTCAGATGCTAGACAGAGACCTCAGGACGCATAACCTGAAGCTGGAGGACTAAGGGTTGGTGAAAAGAAGCAGAAGAGGACACAAAAGAGAGAGAGTCTGGAGCCTGAACGAGCGTCCTACCTCTTCCAAAGTTGCGACCATGACACGTCTGTGAAGCTAGCTAGGAGAGATCGGGTTATATCGGAGATGATTCCCAGAAACCGCATGGCTTTGGAAATGACCTTGCTGAGAAGGGAGGGAGTTTCTGTAAGATGGGGGGAGTGGCTGGTCGGCATAAAATTATACATCCCGGCTGACACGGCATCCCTAGGATCCATTACCCCTGCTCGTTGAATGAAAAGATTGGTAAGGCTGTCCAGGGACGCCCTCAAGAGAAAACTCTGGGGTGGACACTTTGCCCTTCAACTTGTGGTGGGGGATTGGAAGGGTTCCTTTAAGTGGGGGTGATATTGGGGATGTGATTTGGCTCTGTCAACTGTATGGCATGCTGTGTGGTCCCCCTCATCAAGTCCACCGTGCCCAGATGGCCGTCAAGCGGTTAAGAACCACGACAGAGAAGTTGGCCCGGAGGCGAAGGATGATGATGCTGCCGTTTACCAAACCTATGGACTTGGGAACTCAGATGATGTGATTTGAGTATGCAGGCCTGTAACCACTGAGTGTGGACATACAGGGGAGATGGTGAAGAGTTGTAACAAGTCCAGTAGCAGGTAAGGTGCTTTAGCCTTACCTGGGGTACCTGGGAAGCTTGAGGAGGCGCCAGGATGGACGTTACAGGCCAGCAAAGACTCAAAGGGAGGATGTTAAGGGGAGGTGGTCGCACTGGTTCGGACTCCCATCTTGACACTGTCCGCCATCTTGATACAGCGGCCATTTCCCTGACCATTGTCAGTTAATGTCAGGATTCAAAACTTCATTTTTATGTAACCTGTTTGCTGCCTGTCAGAGCTAATACCCGTGACATGAATGAAGAGCCAGTCGTGCTCGCTGCTGCATAAAATAATATGATTCAGGAGCCACTTATATTCTCCTCTCAGCAAATTGTATAAACAATATCTCTGTCAAGGTCTCTGAGAACTGCGCACAATTCAATACTTTTTTCCCAGAATGTGCTGTGGAACCAATTAGCTTTGGAGTTATACTTTCACACCCGCTTTGAGTGGACTCTCGTCTGATAGATATATGGCATTTTGATTAACTGAACGGGTAGAAGATATTGACTAAGAGTTAATGATAGCGCGTATGTGTCTGGTCCTTTAGTTCAATCATGAAAGGGTTAATAGACTCACTTACAAAAGTCAAGAGGGCTGTTGGGGGCCCTGAATAAAAAATCCTTAACACCCCTCATCCTCATAGATGTCAGCTCTTTGTTCACCCCCTATCCTCAAAGGCTGTAGCTCTTGTGTCACCCCCCTCATCCTCATAGGCTGTAAGATCGTGTGTCCCCCCTCATCCTCATAGACAGTTAAGCTTGGTGTCACCGCCTCATCTCATAGATGTTAAGACTCTGTGTCCCCATCATCCTCAAGACTGTAACTCTTGTGTCACCCCTCATCCTCATAGACTGTAAGCTCTTGTGTCACACCCTCATCCTCATAGACTGTAAGCTCTGTGTCACCCCCTTCATCCTTTATAGATGTAAGCTCTTGGGTCATTCCCCTACATCCTCAGAGATTGTAAGCTCTGTGTCACCCCGCTCATCCTCCATAGACGTAAGCTCTTGTGTCACCTCCTCAGCCTTCAGAGACTGTAAGCTCTGTGCTCCCCCCCTCTCCTCATAGATTGTAAGATCTTGTGTAACCCCCTTATCCTCATAGACTGTAAGCTCTTGGGTCACCCCCTTATCCTCAAGACTGTAAGCTCTTGTCACCTCCTATCCTCAATAGATGTAAGCTCTTGTGTCCCCCCTCATCCTCATAGACTGTAAGCTCTTCGTGAAATAGTGCCCCCTCACTCATATGTTCCATATGACTGTCTGTAATATTATATTTGTATTTTTGTCCCTATGATTTGTCAAAGCTTACGGAATTTGATGGACGCTATATAAAATACAGATATTATCTTACAGGCTAATACAGGTCAAATGCTGGGGGTTGAACTGTCGATGGTATCCTCATCGCTTGAGCCGCTGTATTTGGATGGAAGTGTTGGAAGTTAATAGCTGGACTGAGAACCAAGATAATAAGTAGAAGAAGAGATAAGTAAATACAAAATAAGAATGTTAAATACTGAAATTTTTACATCCAGAATGAAATGAGGAAAAGCAACAAATGGGGTAAATAAGATGTCCTATGTACCCTGCAGTATATTAGTCACTCACCCGATAATCTTGACCTTATACAGATTCGAGGCCACTTTTGGGTCAGGCTACCCTCCTTAAGCTCCTAGATACAGGTACAGAGGCGAAAATCCCTCCTTAGATGATTCAGTAGCTTGCAGGGAAGGAAGCGAATTACACATTGCAATATGAAATTCCACCGGAGAAGAAATAACATTTTTATTTTTTCATTTTCCACACTGTTCTGATGTGACTTCATCTCGAATTGGGAGTGGCATTGTCATGGGACACAAAAATACTTCAAAATTGCATTTTTTTGTAGGACCCGGTTAGTGTGAACCAAAATCATGTATATATCCAGAGCTTAACCAGAAATAAAGTATACAAGATGTCATCTCTCTTTAGCATTTATATTGATTACTTACACTGTGTATTACTATGTGGTAAATATATGGTACATGTGAACGGTATATATCTCAGGCGGTCCCCTACTTAAGGACAACCCGATACAGACAAACCCATAGTTACGACAGACCCCTCTGACCTCTGGTGAAGTCTCTGGATGTATACTTACTCCCAGATGCAATGATCAGCTGTAAAGTGTCGTAATGAAGCTTATGATATCCTTAGTCCCATTACAGAAAAAATGTTTAAAACTCCAATTGTCACTCGGGGCAAAAGTCTTTTTTGTCTGGAATCACAATGATAAAATATACAGTTTCGATAATTACGAAATTCAACTTAAGAACAAACCTCTGGACCCTATTTGTATGAACCGGGGACTGGCCTGTACAGACAGTAGTACATAACATGATCTTTAGTTATTTGGTGTTGTCTTAATATGAATTTGTATGTAGGTCAGAATCTGCTAGATTTTTATTCTTGTAACTACAGAAAAAATAATTTGTGGCCATGTGGACAATTGGGATTTCAATTTGGGCTGTAATGGAACAAGGATTATCAATAAAGTTCAATACAGACACCTACAGCCTGATGATTGGAGTCTGGAACTAAAGTATATGTATCCAGAGACTTCACCAGAGGTCACAGGGGGCAGAGGAGGGATCTGTCGTGTAATAGGCGGTCGTCTGTACGTCGGGTTTGTCCTTAAGTTGGGAAACTGCCGTACAGGAAAAAAACAGTAACAGGGATCACATTGCGAAAACTGTGAAGTGATAACAATAAAGATACTTATCTCTCCAAAAGCCAGGCCACAGCTCCATGGGGCTTCCAGTAAGAGATCTTGTGTTTAAATGGCTTGTGCGATAGGGCAAAACACAATTGTACAAATACGTAATAGGGTTTATATTTATCGGGCCTGAAATAATCCAGCTTATTGTAAGGACAAGTTATTTAGCCCTCTCCACACCCTTTCACGCCACGTTGAGGGGGGGGGGGGGGCGCGTCATGTGGAGGGCGGCCGCCAGCGGGAGTGGAGGCGCGGGGGTGGGTGCGGACTGTCCTCGTGTATTGAGTGCACCTGCGCAGCCCGTGACTTTCACATGTGATAAGTATCGGCTATGATATTATTTCTACCCAGGGCCGGGGTTGAGAAGATTTCCCTCATAGTCAAAGCCATCACTTGTGCATCACAAAGTCCCTTTGGGAAAACGGGTAAATTTAAAATACACATTTTTCTTGTGCACAACAACTTTCTGGTCTAGTCTCCCACAAATATCTGTGAAGCTTATTTTTTCTCCTAAGAAAGAAAATGGCACGACGGTTTTACTCACACCATTATTCCAGGGGCTATCTACTAGAAGAAGCAAAGAAGTAAACCATCTTACACTGGTGCTGAGGGGTCCCAGACCATTCACCTCGATGTTTCTCTTGTATAATCTTACGAAGGTGAAGAGATGAACCCATAGAAGGAAGACTAACAAGCCGTCCTGACCACCTCCTGTGGCAGTTGGGTCATGGTTCCAGGAGTTCAATGTCATTATGGGGAAACGAAGGAGTCTCCATGTAAAAATGAATCTACTATACAATGGTTACTATGCTGTGAGTGAATTTTACTTTTATCAACTGTGTGGTTCATATGAACAGTTCCCGGTTATTATGAAAAAAATTCGTCCAATATCTGAATTTCTACTGGATGGCAAATGTTAAATTCTTACTATCGTTTAGAATTTTTTTCCAGATTGCAAATCAATAGACTGTGGATATAGAGAGGTTACCTATTACTTTCATAACTATTTTAGTGCTGTCTCCTCCCTTTGGCTGTGATGGCGTGTTCCCTATTCACCTTAAGGGAGGAGGAGGATAGCGATGCTGTGCTGTGAGCTAGAAGTAAGAGCTTGGATATTTTTTCAGTCTCTTGATTCGGAACCTCTCCGTGCAAAGGAGATAAAAGGACTACCTGTCCTTATCAGTCCTGCCATCCCAAATGTAAATGGACTCACCCTTCCCCAAGCCATTTGCTCGTCCAGATCTATCTTACAGCAGAGAAGAAGCTGTTAAAACCCTTGTTCCATTCATGTAACATTCTTTAACTGCTGGTTTCTCTACTAAATATGTCTTTCATGTGATGTGAAAATGCCAGGCCCTATATGTGATACCCCGTTCTAAATTTGGGGTTTGTATCTATAATACACAAAAAAACATAAGAATTACATACTTGAGGGAACATGTCACCAGGAGGACCATTTGTAGCCAACTCCCCCAGTCCCCACAGAGCATTAGTACATACATGCCAAAGTGTTTTTGTATAAAAAAATAGGTTTACAGAAAAGAAGAGAGTATATGTGTACCTTCTTGGCATCTGCTGGTGA